>CM071947.1:7642500-8378750 GCA_036784905.1 Acrossocheilus fasciatus
ACACTCAAGCAGGAGGTCAGATCTTCACATCTGAGAGGAAATGTGGATGGAGGTTTGAAAATGTTCCTCACATGTTCATAAATACCCAAAACAGTGAAGATCTGACAATCTTGCCATCAAAGAGTGTTATTTGATTAAACAATCTGATCGTCTACATCGTATTACATGATCGCTGCCAGCCAGGATGACGGCTCCTCATCAGGCCTTAGTGACGCAGCTCAGATGCGCTGGAGAATATCAGGGGAAGAGCTCAGCGCTGAGACAGCCACGAGTAATGATGGAACATCTCTTACCTGCTCTGCTTGGCTGAATCTGTCGCCCCCCCTCCCCATTCCCAGTCTATTGGGAGCCCTCAAACAGACGCAAGCTGATTGGCTGGCACTCTCCCTCTCCCCTCCCCCCCTCGCTCATGCTCTTCACGTCATTATTTTCTTATTTAACAACCAACCCTGAAAACGCGTAGGGAGGAAGACATCTAAATATAGCCACAGCCACGACAGCACACGACACGAATGCACTGCAAAACTCTCTCAAACAGCACTGCGGGGGGAGCCCAGACTGATGAGGGCTTCAACAGCTGACCGCTCGAGTCCACAGAACAGGACCCCTCTGGAGCCAAGCTAGCTCTTCTTTTTTATCATCAACAAACTCGTTTATCCACAGAGAGATTGAAGATCTCTGCATATAAGTAGGTCACGGCGTTCCTGAGACGGCATCTCATGCTGTCGGAATCAAACATCACAGTTCATCAAAATCTACACAATGAAAAGATGTGAGGAGACACACCAATCTCACTCTGGAAGCAGCAGCTGGGGAAACAACTGGTGCAGCAGGACTAACAATCCCAAGTCTTGAGAAAAAGACATAGGGTGCAAGCTGATTTGCTCTGGTTTGATCAGTAAAAATGATTTCATGTGATTGTGCTAAATTTACATGTTTCTAGATCAATGTCCAGAAGAATAGAACACTAGTACTATCAACCTAGCAGGTTATTATCGTTAACTAAAACTAAAACCATTATAAATGCTTTTGTTATTTAAAAAAATAGCAGAAATAGAATAAAATATAAAAATTATATGAAAAACTAACAAATTAAAATACAGTTCAAGCAATAAAATTACTCACTGGAAAAAATAGAAACTAAAACTGACATAAAAAGAAATTAAACCTAAATAATATATAAAACAAAAAAAAAAAGTGACAAAAGCACAAAACAAAATTGCAAAAAAAATAAAATAAAATAAAAATAAAATCATTCACTTAAAACGAATAATCTTTAGCCAGTCTCAAACATTAAAATGCTGTGATGGCTCAATTCACTTGTAAAATTTAATATTATTTATTTTAGCTTTTAGAGATTTATTTTTCATTTATTTAAACAAAATAATATAGAAGTTAATCAGCCATTTATCAGTCATCATATAAAAAGAATTTTCAAAGTATCTGTAAAAAATGTAACATCTGTGCATCACTACTCACAATCCAATCAGTTCCCAACAACATTATTTTAGTTTTATTTATATTCTATTATAGTATTTCTTAATATTTTCAATTAGCTTTCATTTTTATACTTTTTCATTTTAATTTAAAAAAAAAAAATTTATATCACTTTTTAACTTTATTTTTATTTTGGTTTAGTTTAAATTTAAGTATTAAAATTAAAAAATCTTTTTTCATTTATTTGTATAACATTTCTACGGAGCCCTGCACATGACATGCAAGAAAAAATAAATAAACCATGCGCACGATTTACTAAAACGTGCACACGATTACTAATTCGTTCCCTTGATTTGTTAAATTGTGCCCATGATTTACTAATTCTTTCCCTCGAATTTCTAAATTGTGCAAATGATTACTATTTTGTTCCCTTGATTTACTAAAACGTGCACACGATTACTATTTCGTTCCCTCGATTTGCTAAATCGTGCACTTGATTTGCTAATTCGTTCCCTCGATTTGCTAATTCGTTCCCTCGATTTGCTAATTCGTTCCCTCAATTTGCTAAATTGTGCACACGATTACTATTTCGTTCCCTTGATTTACTAAATCGTGCACAAGATTACTATTTCGTTCCCTTGATTTGCTAAATCGTGCACTCGAGTTACTATTTCGTTCCCTTGATTTACTAAAACGTGCACACAATTACTATTTCGTTCCCTTGATTTACTAAAACGTGCACACGATTACTATTTCGTTCCCTCGATTTGCTAAATCGTGCGCTCGATTTGTAAATCAAGTGCACGATTTAGCAAATCGAGGGAACGAAATAGTAAATCGTGCACACGATTTAGCCTACTATTTTTTTCCTGCATGTCATGTGTGGGGCTCCGTACATCACTAATTGTCATTTAGGTTTTTTTAAAACGATTTTTAAAAGTTTCAGTTCACAATAACAACACAGGTTCCCAGTGGATAATATCAAATCCTACCCCACATTTTCTCCATACCCTGTTTAAAAAGGGTTTCGAACACTGTTTCATGCTGACTTTAACCCTAAAATCTGACTGGTTGATAGCAACGTTGCTCCAGTATCAACAACGTTCATCCAGAAACACGTCCTACATGCGTAAACCAGCGATTCAAAATCGATGCAGATCGGAAAAAGGTGCAGATCAGACGGCAGATGTGGGAGAGAGTGAGAACATTCGGTCAAACATAACCACACAGCACTTCAGCGGGAGAGACTGAGAATAATTATCTCCTGGCCAGAGTGGTGAGCTGTTAAAAAAAGACATGAAGTGATGTTATAAAGAGCTTTCAGTGAGAATCTAATGCGAGTTCAAGCGTCTCTTGATTGCGCTGAAGTGTACGGGAAGTGGTGAGGGTTTGAATGCGACCACTTCAGATCTACTGTTCATCCAGGGCCTGTTATACAGCTGGAGTATTGACGGGCTCCATCTATCCCTCTGAACAACGCTCATAAGGACACACTTACAACACATCAACCTGTTCAGCCAGGTTAAACAGGTAATGCTGGCTGCTGAAGGCTCAGAGAACTCCGAGAAACCTGGGCTGCATACCTGAAACATGATTAAACACCTTTAATTTACTGCAACTACTCGAGATACAAGCTCTAAGAGAAGGAGACACAGTCAGAAAGTGCTACATTAGACATAAAGAGGAAGCAGGCTGAGAAAGCGTTCCCCGGCGGTGACTCCATCATTTCCTGTAGACTTAACAGCTCAGTAGTGCCTGATTTGAAACACAGGTAGAACGTTCAACTTCCTGTTAAAGCAGGAAGCAGACCTGAAGAATTCAGTTTGCTGTTCTTTCATTAATTTTCACAAAAATAGCCTACTCAGTACATACAATATATATCTGTGCCATACTGGTTATTGACCAATTTTTTTTTCATTTCTGCTGAACTAAGCAGAACTTATATCATTAATTACTCACCCTCATTTAGTTCCAAATCCATGAGAACTTCGTTCATCTTCAGAACATAAATTAAGATATTTTTGATAAAATCTCAGAGCTTTCTGACTCTGCACAGACAGCAACGTAACTGAAATGTTCCCAGACATAGAAATGTAGTAAGGACATTGATAAAATAGTCCATCACATCAGTGGTTCAGCTGTATTTTACGATGCTGAAAGAATACTTTTTGTGCACAAAGAAAACAAAATGAACAACTTTATACAACATATACATCTTCTGCCATTATCGAGAGTTATGGTTACGTAAACAATGCTTGCGTGTGGTGCTGCTGACGTAGAACGAATGTCATGGTACTCTCAATAATGGTGGAATAGTGAAGAATTGTTGAATTAAGTCATTATTTTGGTTTTCTTTGTGCACAAAAAATATTCTCGCAGCTTTGTAAAATTACGGTTGAACCACTGATGTCACATGGACTATTTTATCAATTTCCTTACTATAGTTCTGGGTCTGGGAACATTTCAGTTACGCTGCGGCCTATGCAGGGTCAGAGAGCTCTTGGATTTTATCAAAAATATCTTAATTTGTGTTGCGAAGATGAATGAAGATCTCACGGATTTGAAATGACAGGGTGAGTAATTAATGACAGAATTTCCATTTTTGGGTGAACTATTCCTTTAAGGAATCAGCTTGCTGTAAAATTGTTTTTCATTTTATATTTGGTGGAAGAAATAGCTTATGATGTACATAATATCTGTACCATATCGTTTATCGAGCAATATTGTTATTCTTTTTATTCTTTTTTTTTTTAAAGTATTAATATTTAATAGTGCATTTCCCTTCATTTAGATGACTTTCACAGCAAACGCTAACTTAAAGTTGATCTTTAAAAACACAAACGATTTAATAATACTGTTAAATGCAATATTAAGCAAGTCTCAAAATGAACATATTTTTCATAAAAAAACAAAAAATGGCGTACAAACTATTTTCACTCAGAAATTGCTTGTAAATTTCACTATTAATTACAATTAAACAGCAAGTAACACATTAAACTAACCGTGAAATTTTGAATGACTGAAATAGTATTTTCCTTGCAAAAATCATATTTTACGGTGTACGTTATAATATGATTACTCAAATCACTTGTAGCATTTAAAACAAATTTAGTTTTTCATTTATTTAGAAAAAAACTATACAGAATTTTAATAATGCATGCTCGCAAACATCAAATGGCCAATGGTAATGAAAAAATAATACAAAATAGTAATTTTATAATGTTGTATAAATATATCTACTCTTCTTGGGCCTTTAAGCCCCAGTCAGGACCAATTTCCTTTTAGATCAGGAAACACAGATCTGTAACACTCCATAAAACCTCTGAGGAGCTCCACAAACATCTCAAATCTCCAAAACAATCACTCTGGTGCATGCGGTCACATCTTCACCCAATACTCAAACTACAGGCCCTCTGGGGCTGTTTGCACACCATCCACCCCACGGCTGTATTGATTCCCCATTAATTACCCCTACCGGTGGAGCAATGGGGCACTTTCCAGGTGGAGCACACATCAATACTGACAACTAACTGCCAATGTTGTGGAAGTCAGGGTGAGACACTATTGGCAAAATATCACACAGACCAGACGACAGTCCAGTGAAGGCCTTTACTTTCAAAATATCAGGACTGGATCTGTTTCTGAGATGCAGCAGGGATGCTGTGCTTTACGCAGCATCTCGCTGCCAAGAATATTTCACCTAGTCAACAGAACCAGGTCAAATTAACCCCCCACTAGGTTAATGTGCTGTGAACTCCACGCATAAGCCAATGCTCGATGTTTTCCCTTACAAAAATGCACTTTGGTATTTGTGCTGTTTTATTTTTGATGATTTTAGATTATATTGTGCTTCCAAAATGTATAACTATAAAAACACTATATGCCACAACAGACATAACAAATTCGGAAAACCTCTCATGCTCATTTATGAAGAAAGTACTGAGGCTGTAGTACCATTCTTACCATAGTACATTGATATTGTGCTGCTATATGATTACTGTGAAATTTACACCTTAGCCTAATCCAGAAACCATGGTATTACTATGCTACCCTCGATGGCTGAACGGCAATTCCATAGTACCTTTTTTGCTGTTTAATGGAGAACCCCGGAAAAAAATTCTTCAGGAAACCCTGGTAATACCATGGTATATTTTTATGGGAGAGGTTCTATCACATCACTGTGCGTTTCTAAAAATACAGCATCACGGTACTGTCCAGACTCCAAGTATTACCACGGTACCCTGCGCAAACATGGTAATACTTCATTGGCAAATTGCAATAAGAGGGGTTCAGTCCCAGTCCTGTGCGCCTCTATAATGCACCACAATAAACAGCTGCAGTGCAAAAATAGGAAGAAACGGATAAAGCGCGCGCGAGAGCGGATCCGCTCTTTCATGACGCTGCACTTCGGCCCCTCTCGTCGTTATTACCTCTAAAGTGCGGATCTCCTGCTGCGTGAGATCGTTGGACGCCGCGCATTTGGTCCGGAGCCCTTGTAAACTGGAGATGGAGATGTCGATCATGTTCTGGATCAGTTCACACTGGTGTAGCGCGGCCATGGCTGCGACACCGCCGCTGCCGCTGCTGTCCCTGTCCCTCTGTTCATCACTCTCCTCCACCATCATCAGCCCCACTCTAACACCATCCATCCCACTGCATCGGGCACGCCGTGGATGGAGAGATGAGTGCAACTACAAATAATAATACAATCCACATGCACTACTACAGACGCATGCCATCAGACTGTCCGAACAGACGGTAGCTGCGGTCTACGCTGGGATCCACAAGGGAGATGTGGTTTGAGGTAATCCCAAATCCAAGTGCGCTGTGGAAGCGCGTCGTGCGAGCTGCGCGTTCTGCTGTGAGTCTCTGCTCACTGTCTGTCAGCTGTGGGAAACATCGCACGACGCGATGCGCGCTGGGAAATGAAGTCCGTGCACACATGACTGTAGGCTAATGCTAGATAGATAGATAGATAGATAGATAGATAGATAGATAGATAGATAGATAGATAGATAGATAGATAGATAGATAGATAGATAGATAGATAGATAGATAGATAGATAGATAGATAGATAGATAGATAGATAGATATTTTATACAATTAATTTATTTTAATAAACATTAAATTAAAGTTATTTAAAACTAACTTATACATTTCATTTATTATTATATCTTATATATTATTTTATATTCATTTTTATTTTTTACCATGTCTTTTTGTTTTAATAACTCTAATTCTAAATATATAGCCTTTTTAAAAAAGTGCTTAATTCATATTTTGAATAATATTCCAGTAATAATCAGTAATGATATTTTTCCATTCCCATACGAAATATATTTTTTGACAGATATTAGTTTTTGTAATTTGTCAATTCATGACCAAAATGTGGTTATGACCTTATACATGATTTTTAACGACTATAGAAAACTTCTTAATAAATAAATAGGTACTAGGAATATTTCATAATCATTTTGTTTTTACCCTATTTAACTATGCACATGCAGTCAGTCGTAGAGGACACTGAAGAAATCAATGTCCTTGTAAACTCACAAATTATTACTTGAGATATTTATTTACAAGAAACAACTGTAAATCAGTCAAATACTAATGATGAATTCCAAAATATCCACTTATGTTCCTATTTCCATAAAATGTGCTGAATTGTGGTGTCAGATATTTTGGTGTTTTTTAAAAAGGAAAGGAAATTGTCATGGCCAAATCCCTCATCTGAAGCGTCCAGGAAGTCCTCTTTATGACAGGACTCCAAACTGTGTCAAACTGTGTCATAGGTCTCTTGGAAATAAAAAGGTGGATATTTATTATCTTGGCAAATCTGAGCACAGTTTAACACTTTGTTGAGATTTCTTCAGAGGAAACACATGCAAGATTACAAGACACATCTTTGAAGCAAACCAAAACCCATATTTGTTCTAATTTAACTTAAATACTGTTTAGGAAAAACAACTGCACTATTAATGGGATTTTATTAGTGGTTTTTCTTTCCTTAGGGTGTCCTCGGCTCGAACAGAGGGCCTTTCACATCTTAGGGTCTAGAATGCAATAAATGAAGGTGGAAATTCAACCCTTTGCCTTGTGCTTCCATACAAGCACGAGCATGTTTAATCACATTTATTAAAATGTAAGGGGGGGGGGGGGGGGTGTTAGAAGGATTTCTCATCTCACTGAGGGTGTGATGTTCCCTCACATCAAACGTTCAATCTGACTGCTGAGTCACTCTCCAAACCTCACCTCCTCTTCCATCTGTCCTCCATCTCACTCTCTTTCTCTATCCTTCCATCTGTCCTCCATCTCTCCATCTGCGTGCTGCATAACACTCTACATCCTCCCCTTCAACACATACACTCACATCTCAGAGACAGAATATTATTCTAGGTGTCCGCTGAGGTTCGGTTTGCATGGATGAATTATAGTCCAGTAATCTTCAAACAATGAGAAAGAAGTCTCAATTTACCACAAATATGAGAAAAAAAGTCGCAGTTGAGTAAATAAAGGCCTTGAAGTGTATTAAAATATGTCCAGAAATCTCCTTCATTCGTGTCTCCTGTTCAAATTTGATCTGAGACATTTGAGCATTTATAGTGTGAAAAGCACACATATGCACAATACATGGGCAAGAGATTTGATCAAAAGGCACTTGAAATGAGAACAAGCACAAGTAATATCATAAAGAAGTCAGACAAGAATAAAAATTGTTCATATATATATATAATTTCATATAATTTCAGTTTAAACTTCAATATTACTAATTTCCATTTTCTAGGTTTTTTGTTTTATTTTGACTTTATTTCAATTAGTAAAAATAATTTTAGTTAATAAAGCACTGATACAATGAAAGACCATGGGTTGACTTTCATTGCATGGACCAAAAAACATTTTCCATGAGAAATGTTTTGTGTCCTGCAGAAAAAAGTCATTTGGAACAACATAAGGGTGTGTATGATGTCAGATTTGTCATTTTTGTCTGAATTATCCCGTTAAGCGTAATTCAGAGTAGTTATAAAGCTAGAGCAGAAGTTTAAGTAGATATCTAAATTCAAAATTTTAATTTGAAATCATTAACTCATTTTCTCCTAGCTGTTTCTCTCACCAGTCAGAGTGTCAGGTGAACATCTGCTCCATGCTGATGACCGCATGAACCTCTTGTAGAAACTTGACCTTTCCATGCAGACAGAAGAAATGTCATATGAGAGTTTGTTTCATCCAAAAACCAACCATACCATGACCTCTTTCCAAGCTATTATGATAAGTTTTAGTATTATATCTGATGTTACTGCATTCTTAAAACTCTTTGGTCAAACAAAAAATTAAATTAAACCAGGTTCTAAATCAATTATGTGAGAAAGTTTCAGAGCACTAAGCCAAAAAAGCCTACAAATGTACTACAGACAAAGTGCGGCTTCCACCTGGCTACTGCTATGTCGTCATGATACTCACACTCTATTGGTCAGCCTGAGGAATCCCTTCCCAGGATACAGCAGATTAAATTGGATTGTGGGGAATCTGATGGCAGAGATCATCCGTGACACAGGCTTTCAGTAAATACCCGACTGACACGTCTTTTCAGTCACATTTCAGACTGTTTGTGTCTGCGGGGCAGGTGGTGCGGTGTGCTTTTGTTCTATTTATGTTTTGTGAGATCAGATTTGAGATTATTTTCTAGACCTAGGTAAAAAGGCCACCAGTCGCAGGATCTAGGAGTGGTGCATTATGGGGCTTTGAGGTAGACAGACACAGCTATAAATAAATCCCCAATCTGCAGACACCAGACAATGGGCAGAAACACTCGGACACGTGAGCACACAAAGCCAGCTCTCTCTCTCTCTCTCTCTCTCTCTCTCTCTCTCTCTCTCTCAGGGGCCCTACAGGTGTTTAGGCTGTTCCTGATAACAAAATAAATGTCATCTATCACAGTAATAACAGATTATGACTGAAAAGAAAAATCTGATTGTTTTTGAGATAAACAAACATTGAACAGCAAGGCACTGGTGTATAGCTCCATCTGCTGGACAGTTACAGCAGTTTCCAGAGCATGAGCGTGTTTATCATGTTTGTTATTATAGGTACCTGATCTAGGTAAAATATGATGGCGCAGTGAAAATAAAGTGTCACAAACAATCGAGGTCAACAGTACCAACATTAATTTTAACTAAAACAGGCAAAAGATATTTCTATCAATCCCTCTATCATTCACATATGCAGGTGCATCTCAAAATTAGTTTGCAACTTATTTCAAAAAGTGAAACTTTCATATATTCTAGATTCATTACATGTAAAGCAAAACATTTCAAACGTTTTTTTGTTTTAATTTTGATGATTAGAGCTTACAGCTCATGAAAGTCAAAAATACAGCATCTCAAAATATTAGAATATTTCCTAAGATCGATAAAAAAAAAAAGGATTTGCAAAACAGAAAACTTTCAAGATCTTTAAAGTATGTTCATTTATGCACTCGATACTTGGTCGGGGCTTCTTTAGCACAAATTCCAGCATCAGTGAGGTGTGGCATGGAAGCGATCGGCCTGTGGTACTGCTGAGGCATTATTGAGCCTTCAGTTTGTCTGTATTGTTGGATCCACTGTTTCTCATCTTTCTCTTGAAAATATCCCATAGATTTCATATGGGGTTCAGGTCAGGCATGTTGGCTGGCCAATCAAGCACAGTAATATCATGGTCAGCAAACCACTAGGAAGTGGTTTTGGCACTGTGGGCAGATGCTAAAGTCCTGCTGGAAACGGAAATCAGTATCTCCATAAAGCTTGTCAGCAGTTGGAAGCAAAGTGCTACAAAATCCCCTGGTAGACGGCTGCATTGACTTTGGACTTGATAAAACACAATGGACCAACACCAGCAGACGTCACGGCACCCCAAATCATCTCTGACTTCAGAAACTTCACACTGGACTTCAAGCGGCTTGGATTCTGTGCCTCTCCAGTCTTCCTCCAGACCCCAGACCTACATTTCCAAATGAAATGCAAAATTTACTTTTGCTTCTGATGTTGTTTCTGTTTCAGAAGTGGCTTGGTAGTCCTTTTCCTGAAGACGTCTGAGCGTGGTGACTCTTGATGCTCTGACACCAGCTTCAGTTCACTCCTTGTGAAGCTCTCCCAAGTGTTTGAATCAGCTTTGCTTGACAGTATTCTCAAGCTTACGGTCATCCCTGTTGCTTGTGCACCTTTTCCTACCCAATTTCTTCCTTCCAGTCAACATTGCATTTAATATGCTTTGATACAGCACTCTGTAAACAGCCACACCTTTCAGTAATGACCTTCTGTGACTTACCCTCTTTGTGGAGGGTGTCTTTGATTAATGATTGTCTTCTGGATCATTGCCAAGTCAGCAGTCTTCTCCATTATTGTGGTTTCAAAGAACAAGAGATACCCAGAATTTATACCGTAGGGATGGTCATTTAATAAAACTCAAATGTAAATATTCTAATATTTTGAGATAATGAATTTTTGACTTTCATGAGCTGAAAGCTCTAATCATCGAAATTAAAACAAAAAAACTTTTTAAATGTTTTACTTTATATGTAATTAATCTAGAATATAAGAAAGTTTCACTTTTTGAAATAAGTTACAAAACAAAATAACTTTTTTCACGATACTCTAATTTTTTCAGATGCACCTGTATGTCTATATTGTTAGAGTGGTTTGTTGGTGCTGATTAGTTTAACGTACACAGTTTGGTAATGTTGGCCGATATGATACTGACACCTAGCGTTGTGGATGCAGGATCACGCAAAAGTAAAAGGTTTCAAAAATATTCTATAGTCAAACTTTACAAATTTATTCCATAAGTGGAAAGTGTTTAATAAAAGGGAAATTATCAAGATAAAGTGAGTGTTCAATTTGTCATGTGATCAAACGTCTGCCCCCATGAGGAGAGACCCGCTCTATTTTATTGTAAATTGCGATTTCAAAGATATTTTGTGTGAAGTGCTATTAATTTCTTTATGTGCAAAACGTTTTACTGAGGAGAAAAATGTCTAATTGAGCCTTTAAATCCTAACATCCCTCCTCAGCCCCATCACGTAATCATACTCATTAAAATAGACTGGCCAAATCGATATGTTTACTACGCAATTAAGACAGTTTTACATTTTTTCATAAAACTGATGTCTTTTTAAACACTGGCCGAAAGATTTTTTATGTTATGCTATTGATTTATGTTATGTTGATTTATGTTTATGTTTTAAATGTGAAAAGCACTTTAATTAACCATGTTTTTTATTGTAGTAAAACTGTAGTAACCATTTTTTGGTGTATTGAATACCATTTGTATAACCACAGTTTTACTACAAATACCATGGTTAAACTATGGTTAGTTTAGCAAACCCGTAGTTGATTTGTGGTTACCATGGTTTAACTACAGTAACCATGTTTTTTTTTTTTTGGTTTTATTTATAGTAAAACCACAGTTAATACTTTATATGGGTTGACCTTTTGGCACATATGATGTCCTCTAGGACAGCACAATAAAATAAATAATTCACAATAAAAAAAGAATGTTTCTAAATATATATTGTTTCTAATTCCAAATATTTTACTTTGAGTAAATTTGTGCATATGAAAAGTTTCATCCATTCTGGAAACTAATAATCAAAGGACAAACAAGGACATGTTGGTTTCAAAATGTAATTTATTTAATAACAAACAAAATGATCCTCTGAAAATCAATAGCAATTTAGTGAACTGACAGCTCTAAACTGTGAAAATTACAATTTAGTTTTAATAAATACTATCCCACACACAACCAGACCTTACTTAACACTAAGAATAAAATATGACTGTTAATTTCAGTAATGAATGGTGAAAAGAAGCAGAATTTTCGAAAAAGCCTTGAGCATGATTTCAGATTGTGAGTTGGATGAAAACACATCGCAACATAGCAACTAAATTTGATAACTATTTTTTAATCAATCACCGAGTTATCAAAGTAATACCTATCAAATAAGATCATGAGAAATGGAAAGAGCATTATCTATAAACATGGCAGGAACTGTACATGGGCTCCAGGCCGTTTAAATTCTCCTGAGATAGACACAGATTTTCATATCGAGCAGAGCAATGAGGTTTTGTGCTTGTGGATGTTCTGAGTCCTGAGTCCCAGCACAGCATGAGCACCGTCCCGACACAGCATCCTCCTAAACACCACCAGATCTGCTACACCTCATTAGAAACTAGACTGTTGAACCAGAATATTACAAACAATATAGAACTATGATGATTTTATGGCTCAGGTTTAATTAAGCATTGCAGGAAACTAATGAGTAAAATCTCCATCTTCACGATGCTTCAGTCTTCAGAGCTGTTGAAACAAGCTCTCTAAAGCAGAGACCATTGGCTGCTCCAGCCAGGATTCATCCATCTGTGAGAGATCATAAAAATATATGTAGTAATTATCTAAATTTATCCAATGATTTAAGGATGTTTAGTGTGTTTGTGTGTGCTTACCATGACATCATTTCCTTTGACTCCTCCCCTTCCTCTCTTCCTGGGAGTCTCTTAAATTGGCTGTCATCCTCGGCTGATAGACACACACACATATTCACTTTATAAAGTTCACCAAATATTATACATTTATGCAGTGCCAATACAGCCCACAACTGCATTCAGATAAGGAAAATATTTACCCGATGGCGGACTCTCTACTTCTTCCAGGAGATTGACGGTGGAGGTTGCAGAGCCCAGACTGAGAAGAAGTCAAGGACCAAGCACACTACAATTTTAATACTACAAATGCCATGTAGCTTCTAAGATGTATTTTAAAACTAGCACTTTTAGCATTTACCTTTTAATTCATACAGTACATTTTACAACAAGCAGATCGAATAATCAGATTTAGACACATACATAACATTGAAACTAAGGGATAGACTAAGAAAAATCTAGAAATACAAACATAAGAAGTCCTCCTCTACAAAACATACATAGATGCAAATTCCAGGCAGCGACTGTCAGGGCTGGACATGTGAGGATATGACTGGTGTTTGGGCAGAGCTCGCTTTTTGGACTTCTTTCTTCTGGTCTTCTCCGAGAATGATCTAGCAATTTCAAAGAGCTTCTTCCTTGTAGCTGTAGGTAATAATACGGTGGTCAGAAAGGGGCGAGAGCTCAAGCCGTTACATGAATTTGCTGTTAAACGTCAGGTTTGTGTTTTCTTACATTTGCCCATGTGCTTGAGTTTCTCCAGGAATAAGGCATCGTCAGAGACTGATGAACAGGCCTCCTCAGACCCCGAGCCACAATTATCACCTACAAGAGTTTGACATGAGCGCATCAACATACGCCTGCTAACATTTACAAATCACATATTCTCCTTTGTGTTCTGCAGATGATGACCGAAATTTCATCTTTTTGGTTGACAGACGAATTTAACCTTATAATAAAAAATAAAAATAAAAATGCTGCAAAAGTGTAGAATATGGTCCCTGTAGAAGGTTATCTGTGTGTTGTTTTATGTGGCGGCACGGACAGGTTCAGATGAAGCTTCCTGTCTTTGTGTGGCAGACATGGCTGATGGATGAAGATGAAGGGAATCTACCTTCGGCGGAGTTCTCCGTGCAAGCGGATGAATGACCACACTGTGTTTTCTCGCACCTCTGACGATCTAAAACACAGCAGGTAAGAGGGTCACTGAGGGCAGATGAAGATCAGCCGCCCCAGAGTGAGTGGAGTGAGCAACACAACACTGCAAACAGTGAGTGAGGAATGAAAGCTGTTCACACACACACACACACACACACACACACACACACCTCTTGGGTTTATTTAAAATGCATTTTAGCAGAATGATAGGAGGAATGGTTTACCAATATGAGAATGAAAAACATTGCAAATCTTTTTGCCAATAGAAAGGGGCTTAAAATTAAGCACGTAGTACTCAATTCAGTTAACTGTGAATTTATTTGTATGGTGCTATTCGTTATGCAAATCATTCCAAAAAGCAGGTAGGATGTGGAAGAAATCGTGGAAGGAACCAAGACTTTGAGAGGCCCCAAAATATGGTAAACACTGCGAAAAAGATGCTTGAATGCAATGTTGGTTTATGAATTCTTTAATATGAATGATGGGTTTTCCTCACATGGAGAAATCCAAATATTATTTAATCTTATGTGAAGTATGTTTGAGAAATGAGTTTTTGTGTGACAGTGTGCAATGTGTTTCTGACTAAGTTTCACTAAACCTGTGTGTGTGTGGGGGAGGATGTCTGAAACTTTTCCCCATAGTAATGTAATGTAATGTAAGTTAAATAATAAAATAAAATAAAATCCATTTATTATGAAACTTCTTGTGAACGATTTTTAGCTTTGTAATTTTTTTAAATAAAAATGTTATAATCAAATCTTCTGGTAAAGTGACAGAGTTCTGTCTGATGATGTTTGGTGGTCTTTTCCAATCATTTAGACCACTTAAACTCCACCCCTTTCTGCCTTATAGTTTTTTTCTTTTCCATAATCCATTTCACTGTGATGTACATCACAATATGGAAGAAAAATTCTGTTGCTACTTCCGTTATATTACGACATTATAAACAACAAAAGACAATATGACATTCGCAGGTCAGCATATACATTTGTGTGTGTGTGTACCTATCTCCAGAGCTATGAGGAAGTCTCTGTTACGCTGTAGCTCTTTCATGAACTCCTGATTCTGCAGGAAAAGGGCTATTCGCTCGTCCTCTAAGTACTGTTTCAACTTCCTGTCCTGTTCAGATGGCCAAACACCACCTGACAGGGCACTGCTGCTGGACGAAAGCTGCGTCAGGGATGACAGGGAGGAAGAGGAGGAGGAGGAAGGCTGAGACAGGTTGCTCTGAGAACGCTGCAAGAGAAAGGAATCACAAATGAATTGGCTTTGACTGTGACATTAACCGAGATCCTCAAATCAAGATGTTATGCTTATTGTTTTAAATTAAAGATTTTTGTGTGTAATTTTAAATGTAATTGTGACTGGAAAAAATGGTATGCATTTTATGCAACAAAAATATTATATGTATGATATTGCCACTGTATATAAACCCACTGAATTTGGACAGAATTTGAATCTGTTGTTGATGTAAACGCATGATATTTAGCCATGATAGTGGTTTATAAATCCACCTGAAGACTTTCTGACTGCTGAGGCAGGATACGCAGGAAGTCATCAGGGAGGTTGCCTAGTAACGGTGGATTCCAGTTCCTGTATCTGCCAATCTGCTGGTGCCCAGGAGGGGGATAATCATCGAACCTGACAAAATAATGAGTATAAAAGAAAACAAATTCTTGAAAACTCCTGAAATTAGAAAGGCCTGATGGGATTTTCATCTTGTGATTTAAATAATTTTTTAAAACTGTTGTTTACTGAGTTAACACACTAATAGGTCAGTATCTAATTTTCCATCCATATATTTTATGAGAAGTTTGTAATATTGCATTAAAAAACACATGATGGAAATACCAAGCTGTGCATAAAAATGCATGCTCTCGACCGACGTAAGTAACTTTGCCTGAACACATGAACAGATCATGTGACTGGATAAGTGCACTAACCAGTGGATTAATGTCATTGTACACTCAAATGTTGCTTTAGTAATTCTGAAATCCCTGGGCAAAAGTCTGTCATCAAAATGATTTGGTTTCCTCACAAACCTGTCCCACACATTCGCATTCCCAAACAACAGGTATCCTCCTCCAAATGCAAAATAACCTGGCAGTGGTTGTTATTGCGCTTCGTCTGTGCGCTCTGAGGCGCAAGTAATTTATTATGTAGGAATACAGACGCTACAGTGGCTTCCCCAGTTGCAGCAACTTTCGTTTTTATTATTGATGCTTGCTCCAGTTTCCCAGTAAGTGATTTTGTTCTTTCGAACACTTACTTGATGTGCAAATATTTCATGCAATATCCAAATTTTCCAAAAAGTAAAATGATCAAGTTTGGATGGAAACATAGCTTTTGATGTCACTTTGGATAACGGACAAACACCTCTGAATAATCAAACAATGTATTCTTCAAGACTTTGATGTTTTGTTGTAGTAACATCACACTTATCCACCTTTTTCTTGCCGTAAAAATGGGCATAGCCATTTGTAAATTCTATGGGTCTAGCTTCCGGTCTCATTGGCGTCCAGCTATTTTTAGCTGTTCAAAACAGTTTGTTTTGCTGTTTGATACTGAAAATTGGTGTGTCTTATCATATTATTTTAATGTATTATCTTTGAACACTCTGGTTTGTAGTGCAAACAGTTTTACCGTTTACTGCACATTGTTATTCTCCTCGTTATTTACCTATAGTGGTTAATAACCCGGAAGTCTCACCCATAGGCTTACTTCCACGTTGAAGAAAAAGGTGGATAAGAGACATAGAAACAGTTTATTCACTAAAGAAAGTGTCAATTTAAACTATTTACACAACTTAACAAAGCAGCAGAATAAACTTGAGAAGTAAAGCTCTTTGATGTTGGCTTTTGATGTCTGAAAGAAAAAATGTTTAGTACATTGCTAGAATATTCTATCATTTGGCTAGCATAAGTTACCATGTTGCTAGCATGTTTTTGCATATTTTAACATTAAATTATATAATTTAGCACTTTATCCCAGGTGTAGTTTCTAGGATTTGCTAGTGATATTCCATCTTAAATACCCTACAGGAGTTATTGTATGAAAGTTTTCACCCCCTCAAAGGATGTCTATGGGATTCGGGTCCAATATGGAAATTCTGTAAACTGGATCAGTTAGAAAAAAAGTGTAGTACACCGAGTCAGAACAGCACGAAGATCTGTGCTGAGTTTGTTGATTATAGCCGGAAAGTCTAGGCTGCATTAATTTTACAAATTTGGTCTCAGAAGAAGAAGAAGAAGAATTGTAGATCAGTATGAGGTGGATACATTTTTTATCCAATAGAAAGACTTAAACTTCGATGGAAACACATGAATACTGAATAAATTCCTTACACAACAATAATATTATGCGACTTTGCATCAGCAGATCATGTGATTGGATAACTAGTGGACACCAATCTCATTGTAAACCATCTCAAATGTTGTTTGTCATTCTGAAATGCCTGATCCAAATGATTTGGTTTGAAGAAGAGGAAGAATAAATAGTAGCTGAAATTTCAAAAGTCAACATAAAAAGCATTTGAACAAAATGAATGCAGATCACAGATTAAAGACTAGTGTTATTATTAGTAATTTCTTTCAATAGGAACCATGAATAGATGTTCTTCTTGCCTGGGTGGTGGTGTGGATGGAACATCTGCGGGATGTTTTCTGTCATAGATGTGCATGTCATAGGAGGGCGGCGCGTAGACGGGTGGAGGCTCTTCATCTGAGCTGTCCGGCTCCAGCGTTCTCTCCAGGATCTGCAGGAGATTCGATAGGAAGATTCTTTTGTGTACCAAGGTCTAAAAATGCCAGACTTTTAGGTCTCAATAAAAGTTCCTAAACTCACCTCTGGAGGGATGCTGTCCTCTGAATCCGAGCTGTCATCCGTGGCCTGTCTGTCCAAGCTCATCTGCAATAGCTGGTCAATAGTGGAGTCAACAGCACCATGGTTGGCCCTCAAGACACACTCGATAACCTCGTGCTCCATGCTGGGGAACATCGTCTTAAAGTCATCCATAGCCTGGCTAAACTCCAAACGCCGGACCTGACGTGGAGGCCTCCTGTTATTGAGCTCTCCTGAGGCAGCGTCGCCTTCTTGCGAACCGCTGCCATGGTTACTGTTCGCGTTACTCCGACGGAAAAGACTGGTCATCATTTACAGCACCTCCCTCCCACTCAACACTGCCCATCCACCGCAGTGGCTCCACCCCTTGACCTATGCACCGCCTCCGGCCACGCCCGTTATCCACTCATGATGCCCCTGGAGGTGAGCTTCAGTATATAGAGGGGCAGCATTGGACAAACTTTTCTTCTGCTGCTGATAGCTGAGACTCAACCACATCCAGGTCTGGCTGGGATTCCCAGAATGCCTTGCTCTCACTCTCACAGTCACCCTCAAAGCAAAGGACAAACAGCGGCCCACTCCTGAAGACCTACATTAGAACGGCAAAATGTTAACCATTGATATTTCATTCAGTAAAAGGGCTGTTGAAAAAAACATGGATATAAACTTCTGGATATATAGTTACATGTATGTATGTATATGTATATGTATATGTATATATTTACATATATATAAAATTTCTCTATATGAATACATAAGGGAAAGTTTTTCACAATTTTTGCTAACCTTTTTTGTCATCACTAAATAATTATATATGGTCCCATTTTTTATTGCAGTTTTAGTACTTCAATACTTTTAGTTTCTTCTTTCAGTTAGTTACAAGGCAAAAATGTAAATCAAAATGTAAGTGTTTCATCTGATATTTATATTTTGTATTTCGGCTTTATTTCTCTAAACAAAAATAATTTGAATTGTTTTATATTTTGTTAACAGTAAACTGAATATGAGGACCCCAAAACACCATGAACCTATATTTATTTATTGATTTTTGGTAGATTCTACAGTATGTATTGGCTTTAACATCAGTGCAAGAGTATCAAATATAATATAATATAATATAATATAATATAATATAATATAATAAATCATACTCATATTATACATTAAATAGTAGTTAAAATAGTTTCAGATGTGTCATGTGAACAACCCAAAAACAATTATAGAAGTAGTTATAGATCTTCAATTTACATCTTTACATCTCGTTTAATTTTTTAAGAAAATTTATTATTTTAAATCATAAAGCATACACACACAAAGACACACATATGCACACACATGAATAGCATGAGTCACACAGTGGATGGTCCCCATTGGACAATAAATGGATCAGGGTCATTAACAAACAAGGCTTCCATAAAAGACAGGATAGGTATTAAACTCTTATAAAAGGCACATTTTGCCCCCACACCATACATGATCAGACACTGTGCCCATAATGTAATCATGTATGTGCAGTGTGCTTCACATGCCCATGCTGCATATGTATCTTTTTCCTGCTTACCGTCTGTCTGCAGAGGAGATGCAGGCTCACACCAAAAGATCCACCAGGAAGCGACTACAGCCAGCAGGATGAACCTTTAGCTCCCATCACAGGCTGCAGGCTCCTCCATAAAATCCGTCATTGGAGAAGTTCGGATATCCCTCGCTCCCATTTTCATCTCTCCACATTAATCTGCACCCAAAACCAAACAGGCAGTGCTAAATATAGCCACAGACTCTGGCACAGTTCGCCAGCGAGCGCAGGAACAGTAGCAGCTTAGTGATGTGTGTCTGAAGAAGGGCGGCTTTGCCCTTGTGAATAACATACAGCAAAGACTGACGTCATCCATAGTTAATACGCTCGCTGAGCTGATATCGGTTAAGCAGGGGTCCGTGTGACCCACTGAGATGGATTAGAGCTGGAGGAATGCCACACAGAGCAGGATCTGATTGATAATTGTGAAAGAGATCTCAGCACGGAGGTGTCATCATAATGGGGGCAATCATCCTTCTGGTGCATCTCAGGAAAGCTTGTTATTTTAAATTGCGGCCATCATCGACAGTCAATGTGATCAGAGTCTGCTGGTCTTGTCTCCATGGCAACCCCCACGACTATCAGTCCCGCAGTCGCTGGACCCTCGGAGTAAGTGATTCATTAAGGAAGCTCAGAATAAACCACAGCAGTGGCGTTAAAGCACCGAACCCAATTAAAAGCTTCAATCAATCTTGCTGTTCGTCACACACTTGATATGAAATCAGTAAAAGCCCCACTGTAAGTGTAAAGCTTTTCAGATACAAAATTCAAACTGAATTAAATTGGGTGAAGGTCAAACCTGGGGTCAAGAAGTCATATAATTCACCCAAAAATGAAAATTCTGTAATTTACACACTTTCATTTGGTTGCAAAACTGAATTTCATTTATACAGAATGTACTTCCCCTATAATAAGCTATAAAGTCCCATTCACACCAAGAGCGATAATTATAACGATAACTTTATTAGCGTCCACACAATGCATAACGTTCTGGTCATAATAAGCGCACTGCGGTCTTGCTGTCTGCTCCTTTAAATGCTTTAAAGCAGGATATTCTGAATGGCCATCAATGTTTTTATCATTCATTAGCTGAAAAAGCTGAAAGTGATACTATATCGATCCTCTATGTCGTTATCGTTATGGTGTGGACTCTGCTGTTCCTATAAACTTTGAAGAATGTTTAAAACTATATCTATATAAAGTGTTAAATAACTGTAGTTATCATTCTGTGTGTGAACGGCCTTAAAATAGGGTCAGTGAGTTGAATTCAAGAAATGAATCACTATGTTTTGTGAATCAGTCATAATGTATTGGATCAACTGAACTGATTCAGTATAATGATTCATATTACTTCAGAAGATATGATATTTTATTATGCTTTTGAAGCTTAAAAGTTTCAGTATCTATTTAGCGTTATTTCATAGAAAAAAAATAATTCTCATAAAATGTACGTTTTGTGTTCTATGAAAGAAAATCAGTTACACAGGTTCATTTTAATATTACACTCTTAAAAATAATAGTTCCAGAAGTGTTTTTTTTCTGCAATGCCATTTTTCACCTTTTAGTGAATAATTCTTAAAAGAGCTATTTGTTTGCCTTAGTGTGAAGATCATTTTAATAGCTTTTTGCACTATATAGAACCTTTTGTGGAATGGAATCTGTGGATGTTAAAGGATCTTCACTGTAGGGTGAACAAATAATTTCAGAATTATTATTTGAGCAAATCTTTCATGACTCCTTTTGGAACAGGACATAAGTGTGAAGCTGGCATACGTATGACAGCCCAGTCATTAATAATAAGCTATAAACAAAGTTTTAATGAAATTTAGAAGTCGGTCCCAGCCAAGATGATCCCAGTCTCCCTTTCTGTATTACTGTGCCAAATTTGGATGCTTTTCTGGCTGATTCAGCAGCCAAGAGGAGAGTGGAATCCAAGCAGGCAGATTGTGGTGTCTAACAAGGAGAGCTGTTATCACCACAGGAGTCGTCTGTGGGTTAGTGCTTATGTCAGAACACATGCCTGCTGTCTACGTATAAAAGTAGCAGCACGTTCACTGGCACCTCTCTACACTATGCTATCATTAGCTCTAATGGGGCCAAACCCATGAGGATAAATTCCAGCAGTCGCTTACAGACTTTCAAGATTTTTGGTTTAATTCATTTTATAGGAACAGAATGGAAAATAAATGTATTGCAGATTGCATTGAAAGGATGCAAGCATTTTCCCAAAGGCTTTTGTAATGTTCAGCCTACAGAAAAGCAGAACAGTTGCATAGAGTGCACTGAACCAAAAGCATGAGCAGGGCTTTGACACTGTCCTTGTTTCTGACCTGGTTCCTCTGAGATAGAAGGGAAGGACAGGAAGGAACTGTGCAGAGAGGAGGTGACAGTCCAATACTTTTACAATGGCGTTTAGACTAATACTGAGGCAATCAAGATGCACATCACCTTTAAATACCATAACAACTTCTTATTTCATCCAAAAATGATAATTAGCTGAAATTAGCTCACCCTCAGGCCATCGGTTTGTTTCTTCATCTGAACAGATTTGAAGAAATTTAGCATTATATCACTTGCTCAACAATGGATCCCCTGCAGTGAATGGGTGCCGTCAGAATGAGAGTTCAAACACCTGATCAAAACATTACAATAATCCACATGACTCCAGTTAATCATTTAACATCTTGTAAAGCGAAAAGTTGCATGTTCGTAAGAAACTTCTTGTGGATTATTGTGATGTTTTTATCAGCTGTCTGAACTCTCATTATGATGGCACCCATGCACTGCAGAGGATCCAATAGTCCATTTTCTTTTGAAGAATGCTGGTAACCAAGTGGTTTCATGTCCCATTGACTTCCATAGTATGGGCAAAAAATACTATGGAAGTCAATGAGACTTGAAACTGTTTGGTTACCAACATTCTTCAAAATATCTTCTTTTGCAATGCAAAATTTTGGAATTGCATGAGGGGGAGGGGAGTAAATAATGACAGAATTTTCTTTTTCTTTTTTTTTTTGGTGGACTATCCCTTTAATAGAATCTCTGATCTTAAGCCATAATATAATGAGACTAAATAATGTCAGATATTAGAGGCACATGGTCACTTAGACTTTTGGAAGTAAATGGACTCCATCCCAGAATCCTTTGGGAGTCCAAACATCACTTTGTTATCAGTTAATAGGACACCTCAGCAGAAACCAAGCAGTACTGTGGAAAATGTCATATCTTAAAATGTCACATAGGTCTAGTATTCTACTTTTTCTAGTAAAAAAATTCTATACCAAACTACTATTTATCTGAAAGAAAAAAAGTGCAAAAAAGTAATACCTCTCAGTATTACATAGTAAACTATTATTATTATTATTATTATTATTATTAAATTGTTACATATTGATATAAATGGCCCAGAGACACAGGTGTGTTTGTCTAACTCTATCACATCATACTGTAGCAACAAAAGAGCACCGTGATTTACGAGCCCTGCACTATATCGGGCGTTTTTAGAGAACAACCGCAGGATTGATCTCGAGGCCTGTCTGGCTAGAATTATTACTGAACAGCGCTTCTGAATTTAATTTAATCTAAATAAATGCATAATCAAATCATACGGCAGGGAAAGGAGCATTAGAATGAGAACGAGAGCTTACCAGCTGAAGAGATCGGCTCTGATCACATTACTCGATGTTGCATCCCTCCATGTTGTTCATAAACAGTGATATTGAGTGCTTGACAGCAGCAGACCGCGGCGTTCACAGCGCGTCGGTTGGAAGCTCCTTATCGGCTCTTGAGCGCTTGAGCTGTGGACAGATTATCCTCCTCTCACCGCGCTCAAGAGCAACCTAGCGGATACAGGTGAGAAAGCATCCCATTCATTCCAAAAGATAAGATCAACTCCGTATTACATAAATATTCATTCAATATTTATTCATTTATATGAAAAAAAGGTGTTGTAAAGTATTATATTATATATTAAGATTTCTTAAAAAAAATAATATTTTTACTCAGCAAGGATAAATGAATTTGATCAAACATAACAGCCAAAAATTATATTTCAAATAAATGCTTGAACTTTCAAATAATCAAATTTTTTGAGCACCAAATAAACATGGAATGATTTCTAAAGGATCATATGACACCGAAGACTGGAGTAGCCTAACGTTAATGGCTATAAATTGGAATCGAATAAATTACATTTTATAATATGAATATATTCATCATTAATATATTCAAATAAAAAATAGTTATTTTAAATTGTAATAATATTTTACCGTTGTAGCCTACTGTTTTTATTGTATTTTTGGATGCATCATTGGTGAAAATAATAGACCTGTTTCAAAAATATTAAAAAATATTGCCATATACCCACACATTTTACAGTTGTAAATCATATTTATTAGTTTTACTTATAGACAAGTTAAATCTAGTATTGCTCTTTCCAGCACAATATTTGACCGAATGGGTAAAAATGAGTTATTTTCGTCAGTTAAGGCACATTAGCACTAGCATTCTGCCCGCTTCAAATCAGACACAGAGATGAAATAGTGCCGTAAAACCACATTTATTTGAATGAATTATAGCATGTATTTCAATTAATTATCGAGAGAGTGAGTGAGAGAGAGAAAGAGAGAGAGATGACAGTTGTGTGTACCTGCTTGTTGCCCATCTCTCTCTACAAACAATTACTTCAAAAACAGCTATTTGATCTAGTTGCTTGGGAATATAATGCAGCTATCTAGTATCTAGGGTATTTTATTAATAGAAATCGCGGGGAAACGTTGACAAGTGATATTACGCAGCGCCTGAAAGTAGTGCCCGGTAGCTGGGGACTACTTTCAGGCACTGCGTAATATCACTGCGCCTGCTGCGGCCATGTTACGGCAGCAAAGTTCCTTGATTATTACGCCGGAATGAGAGTAGTTCCTAATCATATCAGCCTAGAAAATCGCAACTTTTCATTTTCCGCCGATCTTAGTACACGATATAACTACAGAAGAGTCAAGTTTTAAATAGGACAAATATCGAAACTCTTTGATCGTTTTTGAACGCGATGCTACTGGTCTAATAGGATTCAATGATCTATGCTAAGCTATGCTAAAAGTGCTATCGCCAGATCCGGAGATCGGCTGAATGGATTCAAAAACGGTAAAACTCAACTTATTAACTCTGGGGGAGTTGGAGAATGAGCCTATTTCCAAAAAAAGTGGAGTGTTCCTTTAAGGCTTACTGTATCATCAATTACCATATCACTGTGAAAAATGTGCTTTCTCCGCGTTAGAAAGCCGAAAAAGCAGAGGTTTTACCTGCAGACATTGATGATAAGGGCTATGGCAATTGATCATTCCAACGCGATCTAAGTTGAATCATAAACATTAAATATGTCTACATTCACTACGGAACTCGGATGAAAATTAAACTGAAACTCAGTAGGTAAACATCTAAAATAAAATGTGGCTTTATAATTCATCTCTGTAGATTTAATATATTATAGATACAGTGATTTGCATTAAACTGTATGCCCTCACACCACAAATAGAAGAAAATCATATATGGAATGGAAATGTTATTTGCTGCAGCTCGTTAATACAAGGCCACTTTTTTTTGTACGGATTAAGTTTCCTTCATTCATTTGATCGCTCGCATCGTTGTTCGGCATCCTAGTAGGAATCTTCAACTTGGTTCGGTCAGGTCAATGTATTTATTTGCATAGCATCCACAATACACATCGTTTCAAAGCAGCTTCAAGTTCTGTTACCTCTATAAGGGCTTAACTTAACACTGAGCAGTTTTACCGGGCAATATGATGATATAACAATGATCCACTGTTTAGAGATCTAGCTATAGTGTATTCTCCCCTAACAAAATTAGCCATGGTTTTGCTACTCAAACCATAGTTTATCCATGGTATTTAATAAGATTGTGGTTATACGAATGGTAATACATACACCAAAAACACGGTCGCTACACGTTTACTATAGTAAAACCATGGTTAATTGTCGTAAGTGTTTTAGCAGTTAGCATATATCAGTAACCACTGTAGTGAAGGAGACTGATTAGAATATTTGCAGCCTCTCAGACAAACAACAGAGCGATTTTTTTAAATTATTTATTTAAAGAGATTTACATATTATTCCGTTTTATTCTAAGCTTATGTAAGATGTTTTTCAAAAAATATGAATGTAAAACGGTCGGCTTTTTCTGTGGCGATTTGCATTTGTTTACACTGTGTGCTCCTGAGCGTGACCTTAAACATGGCGGAATCCGACGCGGCGTGACGTAGTTTGCCAAGCTCTGTGTGCTTTTGAAAGATTTGATTTTGTTGGTTTAATAATTAGCTTTACCTTCTTTGCAAGTATGACTCTTGTGAATTAGCAGGGGACTTTCTAAAATGCTTAAAGTGGCTTAATGTAAGGCAGTGATAAAGACAAAATGTGCAGATATGCATAATGAATGAAGCATTTATATAGCGCTTTATTGTGTATTGCTATACACCCAAAGCGCTTTACAATCATATAGGGGGTCTCTTCTAAACCACCACCAGTGTGCAGCATCCACTTGGATGATGCGACAGCAGCCACAGGACAACGGCACCAGTGCGCTCACCACACACCAGCTACAGGTGGAGAGGAGAGAGAGAGATAGAGCCAATTCAGTGGATAGGGATTATTAGGAGGCCATGATAGACAGGGGCCAGTGGAGGCAATTGGGCCAGGACACCGGGGTTACACCCCTACTCTTTAAGATGAGTGTCCTGGGATTTTTAGTGACCACAGAGAGTCAGGACCTCGGTTTAACGTCTCATCCGAAAGACGGTGCTTTTTTACAGTATAGTGTCCCCGTCACTACTGGGGCATTAGGACCCACCCAGACCACAGGGTGAGCACCCCCTTCTGGCCTCACTAACACCTCTTCCAACAGTTACCTAGTTTTCTCAGGAGGTCTCCCATCCAGGTACTGACCAGGCTCAGCCCTGCTTAGCTTCCATGGGTAACCAGTCTTGGGCTGCAGGGTGATATGGCATAAGCTCAAAATGTGAACGCAACGCGTTTATTTACGTTCATTTTCCTCTCATAAGAACATGTTTAATGCACCGAGACAGTGATAATAAAAGATCACTTCTGTAGGCTACACCTTATTAATAAATCATAATATGTGCAGAAAAACAGATGAGCCCAAAATATGAACATTAAATATCACTGTCATAAGCGCTTTCTACATTATGGTTTTCTAAAGGGAGGAAAACGTGTCGTGTTAATATTCTGGCTCACCTGCATGTCTTTTAGCATGTTTATTTCTTTTAATTTTGATGATTATAACTGACAACTAAGGAAAATCTCAAATTCAGTATCTCAGAAAATTAGAATATTACTTAAGATCAATACAAAGAAAGGATTTTTAGAAATCTTGGCCAACTGAAAAGTATGAACATGTACAGCACTCAATACTTAGTTGGGGCTCCTTTTGCCTGAATTACTGCAGCAATGCGGCGTGGCATGGAGTCGATCAGTCTGTGGCACTGCTCAGGTGTTATGAGAGCCCAGGTTGCTCTGATAGTGGCCTTCAGCTCATCTGCATTGTTGGGTCTGGTGTCTCTCATCTTCCTCTTCACAATACCCCATAGATTTTCTATGGGGTTCAGGTCAGGCGAGTTTGCTGGCCAATTAAGAACAGAGATACCATGGACCTTAAACCAGATACTGGTTGCTTTGGCACTGTGAGCAGGTGCCAAGTCCTGTTGGAAATTGAAATCTGCATCTCCATAAAGTTGGTCAGCAGCAGGAAGCATGAAGTGCTCTAAAATTTCCTGGTATACGGCTGTGTTGACTGTGGACTTCAGAAAACATAGTGGATCAACACCAGCAGATGACATGGCAGCCCAAATCATCACTGACTGTGGAAACTTCACACTGGACTTCAAGCAACATGGATTCTGTGCCTCTCCACTCTTCCTCCAGACTCTGGGACCTTGATTTCCAAATGAAATGCAGAATTTACTTTCATCTGAAAAGAGGACTTTGGACCACTGAGCAACAGTCCTTTTTCTCCACAGCCCAGGTAAGACGCTTCTGACGTTGTCTCTGGTTCAGAAGTGGCTTGGTATCCCTTTTCCTGAAGACGTCTGAGCGTGGTGACTCTTGAAGTACTGACTCCAGCTTCAGTCCACTCCTTGTGAAGCTCTCACAAGTGTTTGAATCAGCTTTGCTTGACTGTATTCTCAAGCTTGCGGTCATCCCTGTTGCTTGTGCACCTTTTCCTACCCAAATTCTTCCTTCCAGTCAACTTTGCATTTAATATGCTTTGATACAGCACTCTGTAAACAGCCACACCTTTCAGTCATGGCCCTCTGTGACTTACCCTCTTTGTGGAGGGCGTCAATGATCATTTTCTGAATCATTGCCAAGTCAGCAGTCTTCTCCATTAATGTGGTTTCAAAGAACAAGAGATACCCAGAATTTATACTGTAGGGATGGTCATTAATTGAAACTCAAATGTAAATATTCTAATTTTCTGAGATACTGAATTTGGGATTTTCCTTAGTTGTCAGTCATAATCATCAAAATTAAAAGAAATAAACATTTGAAATATATCAGTCTGTGTGTAATGAATGAATATAATATACAAGTTTCACTTTTTGAATGGAATTAGTGAAATAAATCAACTTTTTGATGATATTCTAATTATATGACCAGCACCTGTATGTATCATGTAATGGCCAAATAGTTATTTTAAAGTATATACATCCTGTAAATGATGCAAGTTAAGTTTATGGTGACATTACTGTACCTTTACATACAGTAGCCTACATTTAAAGTAAAATGTGAATATTTTCTAGAAATGAAAATTCCAGAAACTAATTTTGAACTTTCTGTGTTTGATTATTCTTTCTTACCAAGTTGATAGAAATTCCAGTCACTATCAATCACAACAATGTGTATCACAGTATCTGTATCTGGCAGTGGCAGCAGGTATGCGATAAAATTTAAATTTGAGGCTGTGTTAAGTCGATTCTGGCACTCAACATCACAACGAGATGATATTTTAAGCTCCTTATGTAGCCGAATCTGTGCTGGTTTGAATGAGCCGCCTCCAGTTTTCCCTTTGTTTTGCCTCCAGCTAGCGCTGTGACGTAATTGTGACGTCGGCACAGAGGAGTTTCGTCAAAGCTAAAAGTGATCAAGGATGGATAATTTCGACAAACTTGATGAACCTGTGATTTCTTCTTCAGGGCGTAAAAGGAAAATAAAAGCTGAAACGTTTTCACGGAACCTCGCAAAAGCAACGCGTTACATTGGTGAGAGAAAAGCTCAGTGTATTGCATGTAATCACATCCATACAAACTATGATCACAACAACAACAACGTTTGTCAGGCGTCGACATTGTCATCTGAGATTACTGCGATTAAACGAGTGTTTTTTTTAAACTCTAAAACATGAAATGTGGAGTTATCTGCTTTTGCTATAAAACAAACTTTTTATATGTAAAACAAAAAAACAAAACAAAAAACATACTTTCATTGAACTTTAATTTAGTAAATTAGTATTTGTTTAAGTTATAAGTTATAGTAATACACGTTGGACACAATTATTGGCACCCCTAAAAATTATTATGAGTAAAATATCTCTGAAGTATATCACATCACAATGAGGAAAAAACAAAGAATATATTTCTGATGTGCAGCAAAAGGATAATTGAGCTTCACAAATTAGTGAAGTGGCTTTAAGAAAAGAGCTAGAGCAGTGAAAATTCCCATTTCCACCATCAGGGCAATAATTAAGAATTTCCAATCAACATAAAATGATATGAAACTGCCTGGAAGAGGACGTGTGTCTATATCGTCCTAATGCACGGTGAGAAGGAGAGTTTGAGTGACTAAAGACTCTCCAAGGACCACCGCTGGAGAATTGCAGAAAATAGTTGAGTCTCGGGGTCAGAAATCCTGAAAAAAAAATTGTCAAACAGAATCTACATCACCACATGTTGTTTAGGAGGGTTTCAAAAAAAAATTCTCCTAGCTCATCCAAAAACAAACTCCAGCATATTCAGTTATTAAACATGACTGGAACTTCATGACTTCTATGGTTAGACAAAACTAAAAAATGAGCTTTTTAGCAGTAAACACTCAAGATGGGTTTGGTGAACACAGGGATAAAAAGTACCCCATGTGTACAATGAAATATACTGCTGTATTTTTGATGTTGTGGGCCTATATTTCTGCTGGAGGTCCTGGACATCTTGTTTAGACACATGGCATCATGGATTCTATCAAATACCAACAGATAAAAAATGAATAAGTGACTGACTCTGTTGGAAATCTTATAATGGGCCATGTTTGGATCTTCCAACCGTACAATAATCCAAACACAAACCTCAAAAACAACACAAAAATGGGTCACTGAGCACAAAACCTAGCTTCTGCTGGCCGTCCCAGTCCTCTGACCTGAACCCTGTAGAAACTGAGTGAACTGAAGAGAAGAAGCACCAACATGGAGCTGGGAATCTAAAGGGTCTGGAGTGATTCTGGATGAAGGAATGGTCTCTGATCTCTTGTCAGGTGTTCTCTAACCTCATCAGGCATTATAGGAGAACATTTAGAGCTGTTAAACTGGCAAATGGAGGTTTCAAAAAGTATTGAATAAAAGGGTGCCGTTAATTGTGTCCAATGTGCATTAGAGAAAAATATTTATTTCATAATGATATTTCCCCCCATTTTAAATTCTTATTATCCAATGAAAGGTTACATTTTTGTGAATTTTTTAAATAAAAGATCAAAAGGATTAACAATGCAGATTAATTTTCACAGCCTACTTTGATCATATTTACCAAGGGTGCCGATATTTTTGGCCATATATGTGTGTGTGTGTGTGTATGTATATGTATGTATATATATTTATATAAAGACCAAACGTTATACATATATATATAGCCTGAGAAAATGCTCATTTTAGAAAATGTCAAATGGCACTTAGAGGCTTATGTGTGTATGTGTGTGTATACATACAGTGTGTGCAGAATTATTAGGCAAGTTGATATTTTGGTCATATTTTTTTTCCAAGAACATTTTACCAATTCCAAACCACATCAATCTTAATAACTACGATTGATTTTGTATTTAATCATTTATAAGTGATATATAATTGTCCATGAAAGCTCCTAAAACTTACTGCCAGATTCTGGAAGATAAATTCTTCAAACAGTGGTACAAGAGGATGTGATGCTGGTCCTTCAAGAGTCACTCTCAACTCATCTGTCCATAAAGCCTATAAAAAAATCAGTCTTCGTGTATTTCACAGCACATGTTATTCTTCTTAAGTGAGGGTCATTTTAAAGAATTTCTTACCCAAGCAAAGTCTCTGAGAACCTGACACATTGCACTTCTGGAAACTCCAGGAAGGTTGCCGTTCCAGAAAATGATGGTGCTGGAGACTAAATGGTTCCTGATGGTTTCTCACCTAATTTTTCACATTAATTCTTAATTCTTTTGCAGTTAACATGTCTTTTCCTCTCCACCTGTTTTTTTTCTGACTGTGCTGACCTAATGAGCATTTCGCTGCCCAATGGTCATACCTTAACTTTGCTAATTCTATTATTGCATCCTTCTCATGGGCATTTAATAATTTTTTTTTTACTTTTATTCTTGAGTTCAATCTCTTTTTTGGCTCATTTTATCTGTAAAAGAAAACCTGCCTAATAATTCTGCACACCTGAAATAAGGAGTTTTTGACTTTCAGCCTTCATAGACAATTATATATCACTTATAAATTATTAAGATTGATGTGGCTTGGAATTGGTAAAATGTTCTTGGAAAAAAATTATGACCAGAATATCAACTTGCCTAATAATTCTGCACACAATGTATATATATATATATATATATATATATATATATATATATATATATATGTGTGTGTGTGTGTGTGTGTGTATGTTTACATATGCTTATGTGTGTGTGTGTGTGTGTGTGTGTATATATATATATATATATATATATATATATATATATATATAAACCAAACGTTAACACAGAAAACCCCACAATAATATAGCTTATAGGGGCAATATACAGTGTAACCACTTGTTTTCTGTTTCAATAATAAATCTAAATTATTTATTACTTAAGTGCTCAATGTTGCTGAAACATCCAAATGAGATGTTTTCATGAATATGAATGAACGAAGAGAAATGCTCTTCAAATACTAATACAGCTGCCTGTACTTACAGACACAGGCAGATGGTGAACAGCGGCGCCCTGAAAAAAGCGCAATTGTTCTTTCAATGGGGCTCATTGTCTTTTATCCCCGTTGTGAGGCGACAGTGAGGGGTGAAACAAAAGACCTTGAACCCGAAGCACCTGCTCATGGACACGAGATTAAACCCAGGGCTGATTGTATTGGGATCCCAGGGGCGCGTCACGCCTGATCAAATGATGCGGCAAGCGTGAGGCCGTGAACGCGCACCAATGGAGCCAATGCACATGGAAATGAGTCCTAACGACCAATATGAGATTCGCGAAGAAAGAAAAGGCAGCATGTAAGATTAAGGAACTAGTGTGGGGGGAGGGGAACACTGGAACAGGGCCAGATGGAGAGCCATGAATTAGAGATGAAAGAGGATTTTTCTTTTTTTTGGGGTGAGGTTCATGCATTGAGAAAACGCTTATATGTGATGTGCAATGCCTGATGCTGTACTGATGCAAAATCAAGTGTTGCCTAGGCTGAGAGTGCCCGCTGGTCTTCTGCACTCCCATTGGCCAGACTCCGAATTTCCCGTGTAACTTTACAAAGAGACTTCTAGCAAAATATTTTATTCATATAATCCTAATATAAATCCTCTTAACACATTAAAGATCACATTTTCAGATAAGAGTTTCCACTTTTTTTGACCAGCAAAAAGAAAAAATAATTTAATTTTAGATGCAAAATAAATTAATTAAAAACTAAATCTATAACAACAACAGTGTCTCGTGTAATCCTGATATAAATCCAGAAGCTAGTTTTTTTGAGCAGCAAAATAATTTTTTATAATCGTTTTTGGACCAGAATCATTTGTAGATCCGCACAAACAAGACTGCATTGACTAAGAGGCCAATTAAAAATCTGAGCATAATTAGAAATAGAATAGAAATTTTATAGCCTAGAAATCTCCTTTTTAATACTGCTATTTCTTGATTTTCCATGATTGCAGAGAACCGGTCAAACAAAGGTACATCTGTGTGAAGAGAGCAAGAAAGTTATAAAAGATTAATGTTAACGAGGTATCAGTTTTGTCATGCAGACAAATGTCTAGATAGAGCTTGTCCAAATTTCTGCAATGAATTTTGGCATTGCTGAGAATAAATGCTTGTAGATCTCTCTCGAACGCTGGTTTTACAGTTTTTTTTTTATTTAGACAACCCAAATAAAAGGCACATAAACATTGCGCATGTTTACATAATTATTTCTGACAAACTTACATTTAAAAAAAATGTAGGAATGTTTTTCTTCCTGCTACTCAGAAAGCCTAGTCTTCATATATACAAAATTACCATTGTTAATGTACTAATACAAAAGTTTTATAAAAGGTTATTTTGCTTTTCTTTGCTCACATTGTCTATCTGTACTCTAAGATCTTCTGAGCTAAACACTTCTGTACAAACATATACATTCAACCGCTTTCACAGGGGCTCCAAAAATCATCCAGTTCATCAACTGAATCAAAACAAACAACATTAGACTCAATTCGAAAATGTTCACTTCATTGGATTTCATAATTGGTTTCAATTTGGCAAATAAAAGAGGCAATCGTAATGCATCTACCATGAAATGCATAAACGTGCATTCTCACTCTCCCACAAACTAAACTATGGAAACATGCTTTTGTTCTAGTGTGATGGGAGAATCAAATGCCTCACACACGCACACAAACACACACGGATCAGGGATTCATTGTGTCTGATCAGGAAAAAGCATCCCCTTCCTGAGACTCAGTGCTGGGGTGGACGGCATCCATTCAGACACTCCAGATCGTCACATCACAGGCTGTGGCGGGAAAACTAACCACAAAAAATTGCATACAAGTCAAATAATTAGTGTTTTCACTACAGCAGTCTCTTCTCTCTGGCATCTGCTCCATCCACAGGAAGCATGTAGAGGAAGTTGCCGACATAATGTACCTAAATTCCCTCACATTGGTGGCAGATCTGTGTAGTGAGTGACAGCTCACTCTTCCTACTTATACTGTTGTGTTTTATTAACACAAAATGATTCAACTCTTCAGTCCACACAGACCAGCACACAGTGTAGAAATTTGGTGAGTCTGTAAACATTCTCCATTATTTCAGACTGAAGACGTGCTTTTATGTTAAATGGTGCTTCTGGGCTTTAGCTACAGGAAAATACTATCATCTACAGAGTCCAAACTACTGGAGCCAAATAAAATGGTGCTGCTGTTGAAATAACACATAAAACAAAACAAACCTAAAACACAAACAAAAAAAGAACTTAACACAAAACAGAAAACTTACAAAAACATAAAAAACAAACAAAAACACAAAAGAAAATAAATAAAAAATAAAACCTTAAAACAAACTAACAAAAAAAAAATCAAAGTGAAATATATTTACAAACAAACATGAATAATTCCAAAGCATTTTCCTGGAATTATTCATGTTCATTTCCTATTCTCAGCCCCATTTCCTTTGTAGAACATGTTTTTAGAACAGGGATCTTACAAACATCATATAAAAATACAAAAAACAAGGTTATAAAATACTTTTAACAGGCAAAAGTCCAAATTAAAACTTTAAAGGGCGTCAGCGTGGTACTCCAACCAATAGATGGCCCTGTTATATATGAGCTGGTTACCTACAGCTCATAAACCCTGTCCCAAATGACGCACTTGGCCCTTACGGTCCTCTTCTGAGTCCACACTTTGGTGAAGAAATGCTGCACAGACTGTGGAGTAGTAGTCTGTTGTGAAGTCCGCACCTTTGTGCAAAGGGGGCGCTCTTGAGCACCTTTCTCAATAATAAAATGACAAATTGGATACTCTGCATCTTCATGGACTTTGTAGATCCGCACAAACAAAGACCATGGGATAGTAGCAACTACATCAAGTGCACCATTTGGGACACATCTTGATAATCATATTTAGATAATACTGCCTCTTTAGACTAGGGATATGCTTTCAGTGCAAGACTCTCTGTCCTTCCTCCAAATGCTTTCTTCTGTATGCAATAAAAAAAACAAAAAAAAACAAAAAAAACATGCGACAGCTAATAATGGCCACGTAAACTATAAGAGAACGAAGCTGCCCTCCCCTCATAAAAACTAAAAGGAAGTAAACAGTGTCATGACGAACACCATTAATTTAAAAAAAAGTTCTCTACGGTACCTCTTCAGAGTTGTCACACACACAAAAAAAAATATGCACGCACGCACACACTCACACCCCTGCGCAAAAAAATCGAAATAATGCAAAAGATATTTTAAAAATCCTCCCTCCCAATGGAAGCAACAGTCCATTTCAATCAAATTTCCTTAAATACTGATTAGCAGGTTACACTTCAACATCATTGAAGAACCCACCGGCACTCTGCTTATTAAAAAAAAGTGTTCGAAATGCACATCAATTATTGCATTTGTCCTTAAAAACGTCCGTCGTTGGGGATTGAAGTGCTCAGAGGAGCTTGGGAAATGCCCCGCTACAGAGCTGCTCACCAGGTGTGAAAACGCAAACATACTTGAAGGCCAGAGAGAGTTGGAAATCCGTGCAAATCTTCTGCTAGTGTTGCAATGTTGATGGGTTTGTTCGCGCCACTCAGACGTCAGAAGCACAGCAGTCAGGGCAAAAATGCTGGTCAGCGCCCCCGGTTCTACCAGTGAGAAGATGGCAAGACTTGGGACAGGAAGGGCATAGTGTCCATAGGTCTCATGGCAATGTTGAGCGGGGCGCCGATGTTCATGGGCATGGGCATGGGCGTGGTGATGGCCACCGGATGGGCGATGTTCATGGGCGCTGTGGCTGGGATGTTGACGGATGCGATGTTCACAGGGCCGGTGATGGTAACCGGGTGCTGCAGGCTGACGGGAGACGTGATGTTTACCGTGTTGGTAGAGATGTTCATCTGGGCTGCTATTGTAACAGGGTTGCTGGTGTTGCCACGGTTCATTGCAGAGGTGATTGGGGCTGTGGCTGAGACCGGTGTAGTGGAGGCAGAGTTGCAGACTTCAGTATTGTCTGTAGAGCACGGAGAAAGAGACAGGAGAAAGAGACAGGAGAAAGAGACAGGAGAAGCGTTAGAACTTGTGTTGGGGATTTGTGTGTATTCTGTTCCCGAACTCTCCGGGCATCTAGACTGGCGTGGCAAACGACCTAGACCAGTAGATACAAGTGAGCATTTGTGTTTGAACTTCCTGTTATCGACAGCAGAGACAGAAGAGAGCAAACTGTTATTGTGTGTGTACATCTGCTTTTCCACCTTTTTTTTTTGTTTCATTTCATTTTTACCTTTTCGGAGCCCTGAGTGGTTCCACTGCCAATCTCCTATTTAGAAACAGACAGAGGGTTATGATGGGCAGGCAGCTGCCTGCAGTGATGCATTATGGGGCTTTTAGCAATGCAGGGCTGCAGCATTTATGCACAGTGTGAATTCAGACATGACTATTGTGTTAAAATTGGAGAAATTTAAATTGAATGTGAATGTTTCAGGTTCAATACAGGTCAAGCTCTATCGACAGCATGTAGATGTTAGCACAGAAAAAAAATCTCATTCACCAGTTTGCAAAAACAAGCAAAAATTCTTTATCTATTATAATGGTATTACTATTAAAAATTCTTTGAATTCTGAGGTGCTAAACAATATGATAGTATATAACAATACAATAATATAAATAATATAGAATAATTAAATTTGCACCCATTTATATCTATTTTTAACTTATATATTTTAAATGTATAAGAATATAATAAACTAATATACATACAATATTCTGTCACATTATATTATAAAAAAATACTTGAATATACTTTTAATATAATAGAATTACAATATAATATTCTGTGATAATCAACAGCATGGTCACAGATTCTGTCGATAAAGAGAGAATTTGTCTTGAAACCAGAACATTCAGAGATTTTAGCTATTAAAATATACAATTCTACCAAATTCTAACACACTACGGAAAAAAAAAAGACTCACAGTCAACAACAACAAAAAATTGAGCTAATCATGATCAAGAAATTAAAAAATGTAAAAAAAACTAAACTACATGACAGAGATAGATTATGGGATGGGGATCAGTGGGTTAATTCATGAAAAAAATCCATAAGAACATGTAATGGCACCTATCACTAAATAGCACAACAGCTCTGAGATAAACTGAGACCTCAGGTATGAATCTGAGCAAACTCTACCCATTAAATTCTAATTGAAGTAAATGACAGAACAAATTTGCAGAGTGCAGCTGACCTCTTTTCAATCCTTGCAGTAGACCTGCCCCTTGACCTACTCCTGACCCTGTCATACACATCCTTAGAAAGGATCCGGTTCAGAGCAGTTCCTGCCTAAAGCAAAGCACTGGTCTTCTCCACTGACATGCTTGACTAACTTAACATCTGAACAAACGAGTCAAATGCCATGACCAATGAAACATGATGGACTGCACAACCAAACAACTCTCAAGAATCACGGTGAAACAACCCCAAACATAAATGATGCCAATGGCACAGGACTTTGAATGAAAAAGAATCTTGGAAGCCATGTTCAAGTATCATTCTGAACAAAAATGCCCAAAAAATGGCTTCAAATGTCCCTCGTGTCTACTTTACAGAGACTTTGTGCTTCTTCAGATACCCATATTTGTCCATTTAAGAAAAAGTAACTCTGCACTGGCTCCTAAAACCTACTTTTGTCAATTTAAGAACCTGTAACCTCATATGCCAGGGACGGGATAATGTCCAAACCAAGTGATGTTTTCAGAATAACTTGTGATGTCATGAAAACACTGAATTCAATTATTGTAGATGTTAAAATATGTTCTGAAAAGTTGTAGGACTTAAGCCCACAACAGAGTATAATTTATTGTAGGCAGATTGCGTTGTCGTTCTGGATGGTTCTCCAAGATGGTTAAAAATCTCCCAACTGTGCTTGCAATGTCACTTCTCAAACTAGTGCACTTGAGTGTATAAGAGAGTTTGGGAGCTACAGGGACAGCAAAGAGCTCAGAGGAAAGGATGAACAGAGTGTTAGTAGAAAGATGTTGGAGCTAGGGCTACATGAGTCACCCAGAGAGGCTGGGAGAGTCGTTGTACAGACTACCGGCTGATTGGCTGATGGGGCAGCCAATCACGTTGCACTTACCTTTGTTACAGGCATTGTTGAAGTTGCTCTGGCCATGTGTTTTTAAGTGGCTGGTGATGTAGGCGGCGCTCAGCATCTTTCCGCACACGTTACAAGTGACTTTCCCTTCGTGCCGAATCATATGCGACCGAAGTCTGTCTTTGGTGGCAAAGGCTGATGTACAGGCCTATAATGGACATGCAGAATTACATCATTTACAGCACAAATTCAATCAGTTTTCTTTAAATTATCCAAATTGATACAAGCTACATTAAGTCCTCAATATTAACCCTTTACGAGGTTCGAAACTTTAGTAGCCAGCAATTAAAGATGGAAAAAGTTGTGAGGCTCAACTGAATAAATCGGATAAATGGGTTCCCGTTCTTACCGTTACTTGGCATTTGAAAGGTCTCTCAGAGGAATGAACATGCTTCACATGGCAGCTGAGATGGTCAGGCCTGAAGAGAGAGGGAAAAATGAAAAACATGGTAAGAAGGAAAACAGCATCAAGTTTCTGTAACAAAGCCACAGGATTTTAGTACCAGCTGCATCTGTGTGCATTTCATAAAAACAAAACCAGCAGGCTCAGGTGCTGTACTTTGCCTCTGACAGACAGTTTTGACGAGTCCGCCTCTGAGCTGCAGATTCATCAGCTGCCGTGAGCTAGAAAGCATGCTTGCAGATGTGGCATACAGTAAATATTGGCCTATACCAGCAACAACTCACTGTTCACAGCTGCTAACAGAACAAACTGATGCTGCTTTCACACTGGAGGTTTTGGTGTGAACATAAGTTTGATTGTCCATATGGTTTGGTTTTAATGTTTAGTAAGAAAACTCGAGATGCACAAAGCTGCATAAAACTGTAAAAAATTTTTTTTTAGAAATAAAGATTTTTCTTGGTTAGGATGCATGAAATATAGCAAAAGTAACAGTAAAAACATTTAGAATGTTACAAAAGATTTCTATTTCAAATAAATGCCGTTCTAATGAACTTTCTATTCATCAAAGCATCCGGAAAAAAAATGTTTCACATTTTCCACAAAAATAATAAGCACTGTTTTCAACATTGATAATATTGAGCAACAAATCAGTATATAACAACTGGAACAATGATGCTGAAAATTCAGCTTTATTATCACAGGGATAAATTACATTTGAATATATATATACAAATAGAAAATGGCTATTTTAAATTGTAATAATATTTCAGAATAGTACACATTTACTGAAATTTTGATAAAATAAAAAAAGTAAAAAAATAAAATGAAATTAACTCGAATTAATATTTTAGCTTCATTTTAATTTAGTTTCACTTGATGCACTAAAATAACTAAAACCGAAATAAACACTAATAATATAGACATTAAAAAACAGCAATCAATTAAAATTGAAGTAAAAATGAAAATATATAAATTAAAAATGAATTCAAACCAATAATAACTATATTAGTCAAGCAGTATCTATCAATCAAATAATATAATAATTTTAAGTACCATCTATTTTAGTAGCTCAAAGACACCAAAATAACATTCTAACTATCAGATTTAAACTTTTGCTACTTCACAACTTCCTCTCATGTTCATAACGAAAGTATTTTGCAATCGTACTACAATGTGGAACAAAATATCAGTGAAAGCAAATGAACAGGGGCATTTGGAGGAGAATAATTTAATTCAGGTTTAAAAACTGAACGTGACACGACCTGCCGGAGGAGACTGGGACATTTCGTTTTCAGGTGGTGTTCTCAGAAACAGCCAGAGCTCTAAAAACAGCCCCTTTTATCTCTGTGCTCTGACTTGTGTCAGTGCGTGATTAATAATCCCAGGATTAATTTCAGGGATAGCAAGGCCTCTCCGATGCTTTACCGGACATTCAGGGACGTTATAGACGAACTATAGACGAGACTCCTAAAGCAGCCGTATGTCTGCGGCCCCTGAGTGACTCAAAGGAAACCCCAGCGCTGATCCTCTAAGACAGAACAAACAGGAGGGAAGGAGGGAATAACAGAGGAATAAGAGCACCCCCTCCTCCTTCTGTTCACGCAGACCCTCGGCATGCTGGGCCCTACAAAGGCAGCCAGTCAGATCCATTCACAACAACTATAAATCAGCCAGCAGCAGCCAATAGGAACGAGACGACATTAACATCATCAGAACAGCAGATGGTGGATTCAGCTCGAGCTTTGAACACATATTTCAACAGACATTATCAAACGCCCTGACATCATCAGAATCCACAAACAGCCTCATTTCATGCAGGATGGAAACGAATGACTCACATTCGCCATTAACGTATACGTTCTAATACTGTTTACAGCGAAGATATATAGTTATTTGTGCGGCTTTCTATTAAGAACTGGTTCTTAGTCAGAACCAACATTAAATCATTTTTAAATGATTAACCAACATTAAGTCAATCAATTAACAATTATACCAAGCTACCACATCCAGAGTGCAAAACGATGCCTTTTAGCTCAGATCTGAGCTTGTAGGCTAATTATCAGAAACCTTAAAGTTGCAATGTGACCACTGCAGCCCAATATCCAAACAAATTACTCTAATGAGCCAGTTCTTTTAAATTAATCAGTAAAAACACTCAAATATCAGTCTCTCAAACCAAAGCAGATTTCTTTTTTTAAACAACTTCATCAATGATGTAATAAATGACAATTAATAACATATACGAAATACACTACTGAGCAGAGTTTTTATGTTCTTGAAAAAAAATTCTTATGTTTATTGTGGCTCCATTTATTATCAAAAACAGTAATAACTAATGTTACAATTCAACATTTTTCTTTTCAGTTTATTTTTAAATGTAATTTATTTCTGTGATGGAAAATCTGAATTTTCAGCAGCAATTACTCTTCAGTGTCACACGATCCTTCAGAAATCATTCTAATAATAATATACTGATTTACTGAAACATTTCTTATTACGATCAATGTTCAAAACAGCAGGTGTTGCATAATATTTTTTTGGAAACAGTAATAATTATATTTAAAGATTCTTGGATGACTAGAAAGTTCAAAAGAACAGCAATAATTTAAATATAAATATATTACATTACATTATATTATATTATATACATACCTCGAGAATCCCTTTCCGCACACAGAACAGACGTAGGGTTTGTGGACGCCTCCGTCGTGTGAACGCACATGGTACGTCATGCGATCTTTCCTCTTGAAGCGCTGTTGGCATATAGGACACTCGAACGGTTTTTCATCCGAGTGTGACAGCTTGTGCCGGTTCAGATGGTAAACGTCCCGGAAGGCTTTCCCGCACATTTCACAGCCGTGGTTCTTCTTTACGGGCTTGGGTGGCTTTTTGGGGGCACTGTGTTGGGTCACGTTGGACATGGATGTCGGGGACATGACAGTAGAAGCGGAGGACGTGGAAGTGGTCGCCGTGGAAAAGATGCCAGCGACGGTTGAAATATAGGCAGGGTCGCCCGTGGTCTCACGAGGCATGGTGGAGATGAGCGGGACCATGGTGGGTGCTGCTTGCGCCGTCTTTTTGGGTCTGGACACCATTTTGATGCCGGTGTGGCAGGACTCGTGTCGGCGGAGGTGGTAGCTGTCGCGGAAGGCCTTGTTGCAGTAGCCGCAGATGAACGGCGTCTTGCTCTTGTGCTCTTTCTTGACCACGGGCATTGGACCGCCTCCTCCGGCATTGCCACCCCCTCCTCCCCCCGTCCCGCTGGCTACGTTGTCCTTGAGGAGCTCAGCGGCGCTGACGGGGGGCTTGTGGTCCAGAGGAATGGGCATCACAGGCTTCTGGTCCTGCGGCTCAGAGTTCAGCAGTGGCAGCAGGCTGTTTGGGGCCACCTGGTGCTGGTGGTGAAGGGCTTCATTAGCCTGCTGGAAGGAGAAAACAGAACCAGACAGGAAGGTTAAAAACGGTGATGCGCTGACCAAATAAACAAACAAACAAATAAAAACAATATTGACCAAAATTGTGGCTGATAGAGATGTGCTAAGAGAGAAAAATTCTGCGCTAAATAATTACAAGTAACAAATAATAGAATAAAATGCTAAATTATGAGACTGAATGACATATTTTTAATAATAATAAACAAGTATATCAGAATAATAAAATAAAAAACAAACAATAATAAAAATAATACACTAAATAAAATGAAAATAATAAAATGAAATAATAAAAATGGAATACTAAATAAAACAAATAGAATAATGAGATAATGAATGAATGAATTAAAATAAATCATTTTAAATTGATTGTTGTTGAAAATCCGTTTAAACTTTAAAACACAGTCATGTACAGCAACGCCCCCAAAAATAAGTTTGAAAAATATTATAAATCCAAACCTGTTTTATTTGTTTACCACAGGTTTAAAGTATTTATGATATACATAAGGATTTTAACATGTTTTAATTTAAATCAGACATCAAAACACTGTATCTTACAGTACAAAAGACGGATAACTTTAAAGGGTCAGTTCACCCAAAAATGAAAATTAGCCTGTGTTTTACTCACCCTCAAAGCATCCTAGGTGTATGTGACTTTCTTCTTTCAGATGAATCCAATCAGAGTTGTATTAAAAATTGTCCTGGCCCCTTCAAGCCTTATAATGGGGTAAGCAAGCGGGTGTTTTTTGTCAACAGTTCAGAAGACGTGAAATAAAGTGCGTAACTCCATAATAAAACATGCCTCACACGGCTCCAGGGGGTGAACAAAGGCCTCCTGTAGCAAATCCATGTGTTTTTCTAAGATAAATATTCATATTTCAAACGTAATAAACACTTTAGGCGGATGACGTAGGACATATGCAGGAGCAAAGGAAACAAAGTTTCCTTACTTTAGCAAAGGAAAACCAGTCTCCTCTTGGCTTATATCGAAATCCTCCAACATTTTTCTTTACAAATCCTCATTTTGTGCTTCTAATTTGTGATCGGCGTTTTGCTTTGTTCTCTCTCCGCGCTCATCACTAATCACGCAACGCCGACGTCCTACACCATCCGTCAGGACTGCTTCTACATACCACAGTCAGCGGAAGTGAGAAAAAAAGTGTTTATTACGTTTGAAATATATATATATATATATATCTTAGAAAAACGCATGGATTCGCTACAGGAGGCCTTTGTTCACCCCCTGGAGCCGTGTGAGGCATGTTTTATTACGGATGCACGCACTTTATTTCATGTCTTCTGAACTGTTGACCCCCATTGTAAGGCTTGGAGGGGCCAGGACAATTTTTAATACAACTCTGATTGGATTTGTCTGAAAGAATAAAGTCACATACACCTAGGATGCTTTGAGGGTGAGTAAAACACAGGCTAATATTCATTTTTGGGTGAACTAACCCTTTAATACTTATGTAACCTGGCATATTCTTTAAATTAGAAAAATAACTTTAATATATGTAGTAAATAATAATGATAATAATAATAATATATAATCCTGGACCACAAAACCAGTCATAAGGGTACATTTTTTTCAATGAGATTTATACATCATCTAAAAGTTGAATACATAAGCTTTCCATTGATGTATGGTTTGTTAGGATAGGACACTATTTGTTCGAGATGCAACTATTTGAAAATCTGGAATCTGAGGGTGCAAATAAATCAGAATACTGAGAAAATCGCCTTTAAAGTTGTCCAAATGAACTCCTTAGCAACACATATTACTACTCAAAAATTACGTTTGAATATATTTACGGTATATTCCGTCATGGAACATGATCTTTACATAATATCCTAATGATTTTTGGCATAATAGAAAATTTGATCATTTTGACCCATACAATGTATTGTTGGCTATTGCTGCAAATATACCCCAGCGACTTGAGACTGGTTTTGTGCTCCAGGGTCACATATAATAGAATAGAATTAAATAATAGAATAAATATGCACACATAAGCATTTTTGCTTTTGCACAGATATACTGAATTTTACTTTTATTTTACTTTTCCTCAGGTAAAAAAAAAAAAAAACCCCAAAAAAACGTGTTTTAACTCCGGGGCTCCAGTACGTTTGAACAGAGATGAAAAACTCTGATCTCACTGATGTAGATGATGAAGTCCATCTTGCACTGATTTGCTGCGTGTGTGTGTGTGTGTGTGTGTGTGTGTGTGTGTTCTGTGTTCCCATCAGCACTTCCGGCAGCCTGCGGGGTGACTAACGATGAGCAGAAGTTCAGGAATGAACACACACGCTCACGTTACATACATACAAACACACACTGGACTCGACAGCTGGCAGGAGGAAGAGGTACTGCATTGAGAAACTTCTCATTAAATCAAATGAGTCAAGTTTCCCCTCTTCAACCACAGAAATGCATGCTGTGCTAATGACTGGACTCAAAAATCTTGATTCAGAATGATTCACAGTATTATCGAAAGTGTCATCTGGGCCCCAAACTAATGACACAGATTACGCTGTAGTCGTGATAGAGCACATGCTGGCATGAACGCTGGGTACAGGGCAGAGGCTGTGCGCTCTGATTAACTGAACTCAAAAACAACGCCGGGCCGCTGAGGAATCTAAATCTGTCCAGCGTAAACCGATCTGCTGAGATGCTCCCGGTTCTTCATGTGACTGCAAAATGAACTGTAACACAAGTGAGATGATTCAGCGGGTCAGGAACAAACTCAGCTAAACCTGTGAACAAGATAACAAGGACTTTACAGAGAAAACGAAAGAGTTGTGGCATTTACACTACAGATAGTTGCGTTTGATAGACAGGAATATCAAAGATTTATATTTAGAATTTGATAAGCAATATATTGGTGCTTATGAGATTTCAAAATACATTTTGCACGACTGAAGGTCCAGATCTCTTCTGTATTAAATGCATTCAGTAAGGATGCATTATATTGATCAAGTGACATTTACAATGTTATAAAAGATTCTATTTCCAATAAATGTTGCTCTTTTGAATCTTGAAAAATATATCAGCGAAACTGTTTTCAATATTGATTATTTAGAAGAAACGTTTCTGGGGCACCAAATCAGCATATTAGAATGATTTATGAACGACACTGAAGACTAGAGGACGACCGATTCATCGGTTTTGCCGATTAATCGGCACCGATAGTTGACTGCCATGCCGATAGTTTTCCGGTTTGCAACCGTTGCTGGAGTGGCTGAGAGGGGTCCGCTGGAATTATACAGTACGAGAGCGGCCTCTAGAGGTGGAAATCACTGACAGCATGTGTTGTTTATTTTGACACGTGACACTGCCCGCTGCACAGAGCGGGAAACTCCAGACGGCCATTTAAATACAGCCGACAGAAAAGCCTGCCGCTGAACAGAGCGCCATTCACATAGTTTTCTATTAAATTACATTATATTTGTCCCAAATGTGAATGTACATAATGACTTCACTCTAGGCTATAAATTATGTATTGAGCATTTTTCAGCAAAAGGTTTGTCTTTCTGTGGCTCTAATAAAGTCTGTATGCTTCATATAGAGAGCTGTAATACAGATCGCGCGTTCTCTTTTCACTTGCTCTGTTTTTTTAAACACCGAACTTCAAACTCATTTATGCCACATTGTTCATTCTTGAAGCAAACTTATGCCCGTTTGGTGATTAAATAAATTGTTTTAGACCACCACTTGATTTGAACGCAAAGCGTCTGGTGTGTGTGTGTGATACATCTGAGTTCTCCTAGACGCAGCGCTGCGCTTTTGCCCAATGGGTGACTAAATTTAAAAAAAAAAATTTTTTTGATCAGATAATTATCAAGTGTTAAAAAATAGAAGCAAATACAGTGTGTGAGTACACATACAATATCCATATGTATAATTTTAATGCTATGGCCTTGTGTAGATATTTAAAGATGGCCATCTTTAAGCATGACTGTTGAAATTAAATGGTAACACTTAACAATAAGAGTCCATTCGTAGCATTAATGAAAACTGTAGAAGTATTGTTCCTTGTTAGAGTGTGTTCATTTCAACATTCACTATTAGCTACTAATAGGCTACATTTTAAAATTTTAAAGTTTCTTCTTTTAACATTAGCAAACTATGAAATAACTTTAATGATCAATATAGTAAATAATATTAATATTTTTATTCATTTACAAAGTATGGTTCAGTACTGTTGTTGCTTTTCTTTTTTTTCTAAGTAGTAAAGCACTAGCTCTCTTTCAGGATCCATTTTGAAAACTATCGGTAATGGCCAGTGTGGTCCAACCTAGCTATCGGTATCGGTAAAATCCACTATCGGTCGACCTCTACTGAAGACTGGAATAATGTTGGCTGAAAATTCAGCTTTACTACATTTTATTAAAATAGAAAACAGCTAGTTTACATTGTAAAAACATTTCAAATTATTATTGTTTTTACTGTACTTTTAATCAACTAAATTAGGGAAAATTTTAACCGATAACGATAACAGAAAATCCGCAAAAACCCGATGACCGATATGTTGGCAGATAAATCTAAATCCACATTTTTATATAATTTTTGAGAGCCTGATTACAAAGTCTCACCATTAAAACAAACAGAAAAATTTACATTTAGTGGCCGACATATCTTGCATCCCTAAATGCAAAAACATTTAAAAAAATTTCCACCAGCCTCAAACTTCTGAATGGTAATGTACAATTATGTATAAATGGAAAACATGACTTTCACAAATACAATTGATTTTTAAAGTCTACATCTGTGTGAGCCAGATGTTGCCACAGCAGTTAAAATGCATGATGAAATTTTATGATGTGGTTTTGTGACACAAAACTGACGTACTGTCCTACTATAACTCAAAAAGTGCATATACTTTCCCATTATGAGTGAATTATTTACTTTCAGAGCATAGAAGTATGTGAATTGGGACGCAGCCAACTTGAACACACAGTGAAACCCACCTCGCAGGCCTGGAAACAGAGGTGGATGTTTGTTTGTTTGTTTACTGAGGCTTCTGGGAGGACGGATGCACTCCTTTAGTTCTCCTTTACACACACAGAGCAGCATGAGGGATTTGTTTACACAGCCAGGGGCAAAAGCTTCCAGACTCACTGCTAACCTACATCACAGCCACCTGCCCTGGTAGACACTGATCTCTGAGCCACAAGACCAGGACAAACCAGAGGGAAAACAATATACAACGATCACAAACTGGGAGTTTGTGAACATGTATGAGAGTTTAATCCAATGCATCGATGAACAGTCTTCTTAAAGCGGTTTGCCAAAATGAATCCGACTTCTCAACTCTACCACAGCCCGAGGCGCTTAAAAGACCCGATAAAGTGCGGCAAATGCCCTGTTCACCCACTATTGATGTTCAATGGAGCATCTAAAACAGGCACAGCCCCCACAAACCACAGAAACAGCCCCAAAGCAGCTTGGTTTCAAAAAAAAAAAAAAAACCTTACCCAAATTCACACAACTAATGAGCAAAAATCAGATGTAGATTTTAAACCATGAATGAAGTCAGAGTAAGGTCAAAGGTGGCATTATTAGTGCTCGGCCCCTGAGGGAACAGCTTCCCCTGCCTTGATAAAACAACAAGGCCTGTCAATTCTCAGAGGCAAGGGAAACATAAGGATGGGTTCACTTGTCGTCCTACAAGCTAATTGATTAGTGAAGTAAACTAGTTAATATTTTTCAACTTGATAAAGAGGGTTTTAGCATGTTGACAGTCTCAAAACACCTGCGGATGCTAAAACCTGTTAATTATGGTCTCTCAAATATCAAAATATATTATAGTAGACCATAATAGTTTTGTGCAAAAACTAAAAAAGGTACTTTGATATTTAGCATGCTTATTTGAGGAATATTTGGCATGCAAAGCATTGCACTGCATTATGTATACAGTATTTTATATATACTGAAAAAATGAGTGTGCCTAAAGTCTTGTAACTGGATGCTAAAACCTCAAATTTGATTAATTTTGTGAAGAAAAAAAATATATTTTGAGATTTAGCATTTTTATTTATTTAATATCAGTCTTTTAAAGCATTGCATGTTTTTGCATTCAGTCTGTTTCTGTGTTATTTTTTTAAATTTATTTAAATGTATAAATGCAGACAGGTGTTCTAAAAATCTGAAAATGCAATTGTATTGCCATGCTGTATGAAAGCCAGAGTCTGCTGGACCTTCCTGACTAGAACTTATGGATCCTTTACACATTTCTGAGGTTCTCAGAAGCGAACGTTGTCATAAATAGGAAAAGTTATATTGTGGTGAATGGAAACTACAACACATTTTCTTTTCCATTTCTATTTGCTCCAATAGGAAAATAAATACTGTCAAAAATATGACATTGCATATGAGAAAAAAATATTATGTTTGATAGAAGCCAGAAAGATTTTAAATTTGCCATCACTCCTTCAGCTGCTATATTCGTAACACACTATTTTTTGAGATGTAATACCAATGTAACACAAAGTATAGTGTTATATATTTTTTAAATGAAAATGCACAAAAACTATATTCACAATGTTAATATTTGTGGAAACACGTATTCAGTCTATGAAAAGGGTCCATTAGTAGATTTTAAAAATATGTAATTTTGCACTAATAAGGAGCGAGTGATGCAGTTGGTCTCTGCAGAAGCAGCAAAAAGAGGACACCGCAATTAAGATGCGTGCTCTCCTGCAATCACGGAGAGGGCAGGGTTAAATACCTGACCTCTCGCATTCAGCATCATCCATCCATCTCGCAGGGCTGACCGCAACGCAGGCAGACACAGGACAAGAAAAATGAACGCTTCTTTCTGCTCCTTATTTCATCTGCTCTATTGTGATGGACACAAATCGGAGCGGGGATGCCCTCATGGATCCGCAGGGGGTCTTTGTGCGGGAGTCTTCTCTGATTTGGTTCCTCTATTCATGAGGAGAACTGCATATCTACACACACACACACACACACACACACACCTGCTCACTCACTTCCTATAGCATCCCAGTCATCAGTTTACTGGCTACGTCTGGGGATGCAAGTCTAGACTAGGCCGCTGTGTGCGTGCGTGTGTGTGTGTGTGTGTGTGTGTGTGTGTGAACTTTGCGAGCGTGTGACGCAGAATGACTGTAGCCCTGCTGCGTCTTCACGCCACTCTGACAATTTTGATACAAATCGGCTCTGAAGGCTGAGGTCAGTGTAACGTAAATAACAGAGAAAACGAGTTCAGCCAGAGAATAAGGAGTTTTGAAAAGCCAGCGGCCGCACAATGGAGATCTGCAACGGGCCCGGGCTGGATGCTGAAACACATGGTAATTCATTTTCGAGTAAAGCTTTCTTAAATTTGAATTTGAAAAGAAACAGCAAAGAAAAAAGGGTGATTAAACGGGCAAGAAAAACAGTATAAAAGGAACAGGGAGCTTGTGGGAAGGCGAACAGCTCATAACACTACACAACCCAGCTGTTTACAACTATTAGACCCTAAAGGACAAATCCCAATGCATAATCTCCCTGCAGTTTACACATTTTCACAGATGCATGAAGCTTGTGTTTCACTGGGACTGGGGTGGGCGGTATGACCACAACCTTACATCATGCTATGAGATATTATATCACGGTAACGGAATACATTAAAATATTTTTTGCTTGAAATTCAACCCCATAATGTTGAATATATTACATAATCATAGCATATGTCTGTTTTTGTCCATAAATAATAGATTAATATTTCACATGATAAAAAAAAACATATATTTTATTTAAAATATGAATCTTAAAAATGAATATTATTCTGCCTATTATTAGCCTAATCTATTATTACATCCACAAAAATAGTCAGATACTAATTAGAATGAACTATGATACAATATAAAAACAAAGTGTGTATATAATAAAATAATTGATTATTTTTCAACATTTCTATTATTTTTAAAAAAATAATTATTGATGTAAATGATATAATTTACTGATGTAAAGTGTTTTATCTCCATATATTATTCAAATACATGTATATACTGGTATTTATACTTGATGGATGCAAATCACAAGATAAATTTAATAAGAAATTTGGCATCAGTGCAAAACCACATGACATAAGACAAAGCTAAAATCAAGGCTGTACTAGTGTAATACATTGTAAATATAAAAAACATTTGAAGTCACTGTAAAAGAACTGGTATGATGTTAAAACCAAAGCTTTGAGAAAATCACATTCATACCGTTTCTTGATATATAGCATCATACCACCCAACCCAAACTGTGACACTGCATGAAACATTTGAGAAAGTGTCCCAACAAACATTTCCACTCTGGTGAGTCGACCGAGGCTCCAAAAACATTCTTAGATCCCAGACGGTCGGACGTCACCACTTTCATTCATCATGAAAATTTCATCTTCAGCACAAGTAAATATGAAAGGCTAAAGTTGTTAGGCACTAAAGGCAAGATGCGGATGGGCCCCGGAGATGACGGAGCAGGTCTGAGTCGTGTCTCGCCTGTGCTATGCGTCTGATCAACAAATGAAGTGTGTTTTATGAGTCAGTGACTCATGAGTCACAAACCTACCTCAGCTTGATGATAAATGGATTACGGGAATTCTACTTTCTCTAGGCTACACTAGGTCATGATGGGTCACAATGATAGACTAGCTGTCCAATAACTGATTAGTGAGGTCAACTAGTTTATCAAAAAGCCCAACTAAACTAGGTCAACTTTTAAAAAGTGCATCACAAGATACCTGAAGGATATGCCCTGTCGCTAAACACTCACTGAAGTTATTCACCTTCAAAGTAAGGTTTACCATCAGAAAAGCTTCTGCAGTCTCACCAAGTTCATGACTAAAGCCCAAAGTCACTACTTTCACTACAATGCTCTACCAAAAACACAAGTCACCTGATCAATCAGAGCTGCTGTTTTTGCCACAGATTTTAGCCTGATTCATGCTAATCCAAACATCTTTTCAATTAAGAAGAGACATAAAAAACAGAAGAAAAAAAAACTGTGGCGGCATGTGTCACAGATCAAACTTGTCTAATCTCACTTCCCAAGAACTGACTGTGAAATGACTCAGTCGTGCAGCACTTCAAGGGCAAAACAGGATCCCAAACATCCATTACTTAAGGAAATATGATATCTTGAAAAAAAAAATGCACATGTTTCTTAGGATCTTTTCAGGAGTCTCATATAATGAATGTTACATACACTGTAACACAAGTAATAAAAATATATTAAAAAAAAGACATGCAAAGTAAAGAACGGTTAAGTAAACTCATCCATACGGCTCAAAATGTGATGCAAACACAACATGTTCCCCAGAATAATTTATACTGTAAAACTCTCACTGACATCAAAAGCGCTGTAATCACAAGGCATGATAAATATGGTCTTCAACAATATTAAAATACATGTATCCAGCTGCAGAAAATCGCACAGAGGAACCAGGTGCAATATGAACCAATGCATTTTATGAAAGGTATAATGAAAAGCAGAAAGTTAAACTAAAGCCCGGAGGATAGAAATGACTAAGAAAGCTAAATGCAATTTGACCAAACACCTCATAAAGTAAGTTTACATGTGAACAAGTTCTCAGGATCTGAGTCACTACAGCGGCTTATTGTACTGTCTGAATTTTTCTGTCCCAAAGCTGATAGATAGATACCACCCCTTTTGTCTAATGACTTTCGCTATAATAAGTTGTATTTTTATTACTTGCATTTTTTAAGAATACACCGACTACAGAAATTTCCATAACTTTTTCATACATTGTTTTCTGTAACTTTTCCACTCCTGAAAAATCACAAATAAAAAAAAAAAAGCTCAATTTTTCCAGATTTTTCATGACTGTGGGAACATTAGATAGGGGTACTGATGGAGGTAGAGGTGTAAACATAAAGAGATTGAGGAATTGATGATGGACTGATCTATTAAAGGAGAGAAAATAGAAAGATAGACGGAGATAAAGACAGAGGAACAAAAACTGACAAGAGTGAAATGTGAATAGGGAGATGAATGAACAGATAGAGGCAGAGGAAAAGATCTACAGAGGGGAAGATGGATGGAGACAGTGACAGGATAACAGAGAAATAAAGCGGGATAGATGGAGTACAGACAGAGGAGTAAACTGGGGGACAGAAGGAAAGATCTGCAGATAGAGTAACAAACTGATGCACACAGGGCTGCATCTACAGAGTCAGATAAGAGGGGTAAAGAGGGATATAGGGATAAATCTACAGAGATAGAGGGGTAAACACTGAGATTGAGTGTTACTACATCTAGAGAGGGAGCGCAGCTGGGCGCCTGGGACTCATCTACTATTGTTTTGCTCCAACTGCGCCTTTTCAAATATCTCTGAGGATAAAGCAAACTGAAGCAGGCAGGCCGGTAGCACGAGTGAGCGGCGAGCGGACGGCGTGTGAGTGTGAATGTGCGTGTGTGTTTAAGAGAGAGAGTTTCTCACCTGGAATAAGAAAGAGCTCCAGCTCTGCTCCATCATCGCGTCTCACTCACAGAAACAAAGCGCTCAACATGGCAGAGCGAGACTTCCGCCACCCCGCGGAACGTACCACTCGCGGGAGGGGGGAACACAACAGCAGTCTGAACGATTTAATGAATAAAACGCTATTCGGTTTTACAGTGTGGTACTTTAAAAACACGTTTATAACGCCTTTGTGGTTCAGTACACTCTGTCTATGCTTCGGGGGTAAATGTCATGAAGTACTGACTATAGTGATTTTCAAAACACCCCTGTTTTTCATCTTCATCTCGACAGACTCTCGGGACGCTCCAAAAAACAGGAGTGAAGTTGATGAATAGCGTGGAACTGTCGCGAGACTCGTCATAACTCACTGCGCGAGACTGACTGCAGGACTTATCTGCATTTATACGATTAGACAAGCTCTGTCTGTATCTGTCCATGTAAAGTCTATTTTAATCATTTAAATACAATATTTTGCATATTAATGCTTCATTTATGTGCCTATTATTGTTGGGGATTTTAGTTAATCTCAAAGACTTCTTCACTGCAAAGATTTGTTCAGACTTGTTTATTGATTCATTCAGTGTCTGAGTCTTCAGGTTGTTTTAGTATTGAACGAGTCATTGAATCATTCACTTAACCGAATCGATGGAATCAAGCATCGTCGTTTAGTTCAAACGTGAACGAGTTCACTGGGTTCTTTCAAAACGAGATGCTCTGAGATGAGTCATTGATGGAAGTGAACGAAAACGACTCGTTCGTTTAAAAGATTCGTTCAAAACACCGAAACACCAGATGCAGCAAACCTACATGGGACAGAGTTGTGTGCCCCTTTTAACCTGATTTATTGCTATAAATCCCCAAGCAGACACACAAGAATGATTAGCTGAAGACGCTGTCTATTTTAGGATCGTTTTATAATTAAGAGTGACATACAGGGCGAGTCCTGAACTTAATAACCCGATTTATTATCAGCGGGGTTCCCTTCTAATAGGTCACAGAGAGATTAAAAGGTCATGCTTTATAAGAATGTTTTTTCTCTCCAGAAGTAGTATAATAGCTTTGTGTGTTTTTGTGTGTACACGTGGCTACCAAACATTAAATGCTAAAAGCATGCTAAAAGCATTTAATTAGGACTTGAGTAAAGATTTCAGTCTTTCAATTTGTTATGTCCATTAAAAAATAAAAACATAAATTAAAAAATATCCTAATTATTTTACAAAATATATTAATGGCATATTTTACTTTTAATACGGCTTCTTCTTTGTGTTGAAGGTATTATAATAGGTTTTTTTTAAATGGATTTTTTTTTTTTTTCTGAATGCAACTAAAAATTAAATAAAGCAGCATTGGTGAAGAACTGCACAGTGCTGTTTCGCAGTCTGTTATATTTGACCAACTATGGCACTGTGGTTGCATCAGGACCAGATGATAAGTACAGTATGTTCTTGAATGTGATATAAAAAGTTATCTGAATACACTTCTCATATAGGCCGGGTTAAAATCCTCTTAATCCACGATGACCCTGTGGAGCATCTTTTAAATAGTGGATGTTTGACACAAAATTGTCTAACATAACCAATACAAATAATGTTTGATCAGTTAAAGAAAGTTAGGTCAGGTGTGGGGAAACTGGCAAAATTGATTTGCTATTGCTATCTGATACCGTAATCATGATTTAAGCATGCCATAAGCAAGATTTACATTATGACGCCAGACCATTTCCAGTTGTATATGTAGCTTTTCTACCAAAACACCACAGCCAAATTAGAACATATGGTTTATTCATCTCTATTGGATATTTGATTTGATTTGACTGCCTTTAAGTGGACCCACACTGTTATTTTATTGCCACTAAATCTTCTAAATATCTAAAGATATGTGCTCATTCAGGTTCCAAGACCAGAACAAGAGATGTTGTACTAATATGAATGTAAGATAAATACATCACAAATGTGCAACTGATGGGGATTTTGAAGATTATTGCGTAACTGGAAAAATCTAAAAACATACATAAAGAGGGATTAGTGTTGTCACAGAGTCGGTCCAGAGGAGGGCGCTATGCCCATGTAAATGAAACGGAACCACTAGCAATACAACACACGGCATATTGCGTTTAAATTTGTGTATGCAAAATCAAGGACATGGTTGATTTGAAAAGGCAATAATTTCTATTGAATATATTTAAAAAAAAAAAAAAATCATTTACAATGTCAACAGTGTGCATACCAGTCTATTCTTGTATTAGGCCTATATATATATATATATATATATATATATATATTGTATTTCTTTACTATTATTATTTCTAAATAGGGCTAATAGATTAATACCTATAGCTATTATTCTTATACAAATGATCGACTAATACAAATTGCTATCTTAAAATGTATTTTATTTTTATTTTAGTTTAACTGGTTGAGTTTTTAAGCACTATACTCTGCCGCACATCAGACAAACTAAACTTTGGACTTAATCAAAGTATCTCGACCTAAAACTCTCTAGGTTTCAAAGTCATGCAGAAGGGATGAACTGATGTGCTCAACTCTTCTTGAGGGGATCATATCCAGCAGGGCTCAGTGATCCGAGAGCGCGCTCAGCTGGTGCGCGCGTCCCACTGACCGTCAAACGCTCCAGACGCGCTTCCACAGGACCGGTGCTGCAGATCAGTGCGCACCCGGCATCGCCACACTATTTCAGCACTGTTTCAACGGTAAGTTTGCTCATCTTTAACGACATTTGTGTTTAGTTCACTGTACAGGTGAACAGACTGTCTGTTTGCGTTGATGCGGAATAAATAGGCTTAGAGAAGCGCATTACGCGCACCAAAACATTCACCTTAAAGTCATGATATACATGATCTAGAAATGATTGCATATGAATGCAGGATATGAGTATAGGGGTTAATACTGCATTAATAAGTAATACAATAAAAGCACAAAGAGTTTCATTTTTAAAGCCTCGTAGATTTACATTAAGAGTTCTGCCGGTAGTTTATCTATAGAGTTGAATTCAACTTTACATGATAAACATGATTCTGCAGGTGAGGTCAAGTGATTTCGTAGCACAAGAATAGGTACATAGATTTGAGATTCCAAAAATAGAGTTTCATTTAATTCGAAGAGGAAGCGTTCAGGGGGCGATGAGATGAAGAGTTTCAGGAAGTGATTCATTCTACTCGTTTTGTTTGGATAATCGTGAAAACTGACCGTTTTAACATTATCACAGAATTATGTCGCTGTGTTTTACATAATGTTTATGTCAATGTTGTATACGTTTTATAATTGTTGTCGATGATAGACGTTGTGCGGATCTCTTACCGATTTTTTGTACCTGTCAGGAAAGGTAAGAACAGCCAATGAGAGTGTGCGACGTCACATAGGGGTCTACCGTCACGTGTACACGTTCTTTACTCTTTTGATTAATAAATTATGTATTTTTATTTAGCTGTTTTAACCCATGAATTACTGAAATGATTGATATGAACATTGTCCGGTGCAATATATTACTGTATTTTTTACCAAATAAAATTAGACTTTAAACATATATATTTATATATAATGCTTATTGATGATGTATGTATATATATATATATATATATATACACATACATAAGTACTATATATAAATTATTATTATTATTATTACTAAATTATTATTATTATTAATATTAATTTTAATAATGAATATTATTGTTATTACCGTATTATTAATTTGTTTATTTAAAAAAAGTGCATTTTAAACCCCATGACTACTACAGTCATTGCAAAAGGGAGGGAACATAAAAACAATGTGTTCTGTTTTTCGATCTGTTGTTTTAGAGGAGGGCTTCACCTGTTGCTGAGGTGCTCTTGGTGCTGTGGAACCAGTGCTGGTCATGACTGAATGCCAACATTGATCTATATGCTGTGAAGAGACCAACATCTGGTGGATTGTACGTTTGGGCCCAACCATGTTCCACTTGATCAAGAAAGATAAAGACAAGGAGAAGGATGGAACAAAAAAGGAGAAGAAGGAGAAGAAAGAGAAAAAAGAGCGAATGTCTCAAGCCGAGCTGAAGAGCCTAGAGGAAATGAGCGTGAGGCGAGGTTTCTTTAATCTTCATCGAAGCAGCTCTAAACGGGAGGCGAAAGGGAAACTGGAAATTTCCAGTCCCATTCCCATCAAGGTCATCCGAAACACAGAGCTCAGCCTAACAGACGCGGACCTCAGGAAACTCTATACTCAGGGTACCATAACACCCACGAGCTCCAGTGATGACATTAAGCTGGACCAAGACGTCCGCCGATCATCCATCAAAGAACAGGCAGTGAAGTATGACTCCATGACGAAGCAGAATTCCCCAGTCGAACAAATCTTGAAGCGGTTTTCTTTCTCACAGAAGAGCAAAGACGAAAGCCCTTCAGGGTCAACTGCACCATCAGGGCAGAACTCCGCCATTCCCTCACCTCAGGTAGAGGTCAAGGTGTTCAATCCCCCGCCTCTATATGCACTTCACCATCCCACCAGCCCTGCAAAGAGCATCCAGGTCCCAGAGATAGTGGACCGAACATTCCCAGCAGACTTGCGCCTGCCTGCTGTGGCACCTCCGCAAATTCCTGCACCAAGAGAGTTGGAAATTCAGCGCCGCAATACAGGCGATTTCGGCTTTTCCCTTCGTCGTACCACCATGGTGGACCAGCGGCCCGATGGGTCGCTCTACCGAAAGGTGGTCCACTTTGCAGAGCCTGGTGCTGGGAATAAGGACCTGACTCTGGGACTGGTGCCAGGCGACCGTCTGGTAGAGATCAATGGGAGGAACGTGGAAAGTAAAAGCAGGGATGAGATCGTGGAGATGATCAGGCAGTCTGGAGACACGGTGTGTTTGAAGGTGCAGCCCATCGTGGAGTTGAGCGAGCTGAGCCGCTGCTGGTTGAGGAACACCAGAGGCCCGTACCATGATGTTTACGAGGTGAGATGCTTATGTGTTATGGCTTTGATGTGTTGAATCACACATTGAAGACTAACTCTAACACACTGAGCCATGGAGCTCTTCTTCTTCACATAATGTTCTGTTGTCTCCCCACCATCCACTAAGCCAATGAAACCCAATGAAATTGTGTCAGTATAATCTGATAAATAGTGCTGAAAGTGCAGTTTGGATCATACATGTTTGGCTTTTTGACATTTCTCAGGAAAACCAATACAGTTTGAGAGTACATATTGTACGTTTCAGCAACATTTCAGATGGAAGATCAGTTACAGCCTTGAGGTATTCTGGGAATTCAGAGCAATATGAGTGTGTCTGTTGACATCTGAAAAGACCGCTGTGCAGAGAGCTGTTGACGATGTCAACAGTTTCAGTGAGACAGCTCAGGGGGGTTAATAACTTTTTTTTGTCATTCACCCATAATGCATCTGTGTTTGTGTAGAGTCGCATCTGAGTGGAACAAATGGCAAAAAAAGCAGAAAAAGTCCATATTGTTATCTAATACACTGTTAAATGGAGAAGTTCTGAGTCGGAAAGAGTCTTTTATTTGTTCACTGAATGTTTTTTGATATTTACCCTACATAACTTTAGGATAGAGCGTGGCGCTAGCAACGCCAATGGCATGGGTTCGATTCCTATAGGGAATGTATGAACTTATAAAGTGTATACTTTGAATGCAGTGCAAGTTGCTTTGGATAAAAGCATCTGTGAAATGCATAAATATAGAATTTAGAAGTAGAAATGGATTAGAAACATATTATCATATAGATTAATCATATCTTCTGAGATCTTTTGTTTGAATGTTTGCAGCAGAATTAGAGACTTTTTACTTGTCTGCTCTCTTGGCTTTGCTGTATTCCCCTGGTGCTATCTGACACATTTTCATCGCTGAGCGAACGGCCCCGTTTCAGAATGTGGGCAAATCTGCTGGCCTGACAGCACTTTTAGTATATTTTAGTCTTATGGGTCTTTTGATAACAGAAATGAAAACACTGAAAATGAAGATTCCTGTGATTTTTGTAGTCAGGGGCTCCGGTTGGAAGCAGATGTGATGTCAGCTGTGTTTGTTTCTGTAATCGTCTGTCATCGTGATTCGTCAGATATTTCAAAACGTCAGTTGTCCTTGTCTCAGGCAAAAAATGTCACAAGCTCAAAGTCACGTAGGAAGTCACAGTGGTTGCATTTCCCTATTATTATTATTAGATGCTTGATATTTAAGCATAAATAGTACACATCTTAATTTAGTTCTCTTAAAAAATGTGTATATGTAAATTTTTGTTAATCCCTTAAAATGTGATATAATGTATATTATTTAAAAATCTATTTTTTATTCACATTTTTATTCACCACTGAAACTGAAATTGTCCCTTGCATTCTCATATAAGTTTTTTTAAGCAATTTGACAGACTACTTTAATAATAATTATGGAGTTATTTTGACTAAAGATGACATAATTTTCAACTTATTCTAGTATTCTTGTGACTGAATGTCACAGAAGATCTGAGACATATTTTCAAAGAAAAACATCTTATTTTTTCCAATATGTTTCCAATGTGACTGCAAACGATTATGCAAACAATTTTTAAAAATTGAGAAAAAAATGACAAATACTTCATTTAGGCTGACGTCCAAACTCTGATATGATAATTTGATCTGGCTCAGCATGAAACCAGAGCTCAGAAGAGATTAAGTGCATTGAGTGATTTATTTGTGATGTGTAGAATAACATGGGGGAGGTAAAAACTATAGAATGCTGTGTTTCTGTACTGTAACATGTGTTCTTTTGAACCGTAAGAGGTTTATCCTAGTGCAGCTGAGAGCATCTGACCTGATCTGACAGAGCAGCTCTTTACACAAACAGCATTTTATCTAATGGAGTGAAAATAGGAAGAAACAGGTGTTTGAAGAGAATGTTTTGGTCAAGCTAATCAAATGAGGTGGCATGGATCACATGAGTCAGCAACCACTCCTGCTGAACCTGTTGTCGTGTTGGTTTGCTTGAGTTTGAAAAGGAGTGTGTGTGGAGAGAACTCTTTACATGCCTTCTGCTAATGGATAACCAGTGAAATCTCAGTGTCAAAGTCTGAGCGTTATTTTGGAACACCATCAGCATTAAAGTATGTCAGACCATTAGTAATGCTTCATAGCCAACCATGTATAAAAATGTAAATGAAAAAAAAAAACATCTTGAGAAAACTTTCTAATAACTTTCATTAGAAACATTAACATGATATTAAAGTTTATATCTTGCAGTTTTAGCTTTTCTCACAATTCTGGGTTTATATCTCAAAATTCTGAATTGTGGGGGAAACGGTGAGATTAAAAAAGCTTTTTTTTTTTTTTTAAATCCATTGGTGGAGACATTTATGCAGTCTAGATGCCTCCTGGCAAATTTGCACAAATAATGCCGAAAAACAAGAGCACATCAATCAGAGATGCTGAGAATCTAGGACATTCAAGTTATGTTGACCAGGTTTTCTCCTAGTTCCTCTTACCAAATAACTCACAATATTCAATTTTACGATAATGATACAAAACCTCATACCGTCCATCTCAAATGACAATGTTACTGCGATAGGAGATGTCAAATCAGTCGCTGTAATAAACTGCACCCTTTGTGATAAAGCGGCCAGTCTCACCCAGCCTGCAGGGGGCAGGAGTCCCACCGGGGTTTTTACTGGCCCACTTTAAGCCAAGCACAGAAAAAGACATGACACATTTGGGATTGGCCTAGAAGTGGTTATTCTATATAAAGACTGTGATACAGAAATCTAGACTATGCCACTGTGGAGAGCTGCAGGGAGAAATTGCTTGTTGCAACTTGATGAAAAATATAGTAAAATGTAGACAGTTTTGTTTGTTGTTCAGTGCAAAAAGATTTCCTACCTGCTTCTAATCACTTGCAATTAAGTTTAACCAGAGGCTAAATGTGTTGTAATAGTCCCGCAGTCATTGTCTATGCAAATTAGTATCAGTATAGTTTATTCACAAAACCTTGTTTTCTTTTCACCTGCATGGTGCAACTAGCTTGACCTTTTTGAAAAGGAAAAATACAGCAAAACCTTTGTTCCCATTCACACTGTTACCTGATATGCAGTTCCTTTAAATTGGATGCTAAAATAGTGCAGACAGCATGCGCAAATAAACAACACAACAGACTTTCATTTATTTATTTCAGTTAGTTTCCATGGCAACATTTCAAATGTTATTTTAAGCTTTAATTAAAGATTTAATTACAGTAACGCTTCCATTTTGCCTTTATTTCAATTACCAAAATCAATTTTTAATATCACTGGGTGCAAATCATTCATAGTGAGTTCCCTCCAGAACTGAAATGGAAGGCAGATACTCTTATGTCATGCAACATGAGTGGCTTTATGCCAGTAGAATGTCAAGCATTTGTTTAATCGTGGTGTGTCTGTGAATGTGACAGGAAACGCTAGTGATTTTGTTTGACAGGTTTGATTGTTTGCGCTGATAGTTACCAGACAGACAGGTTTCAGCTGCTTTACTGTAGTGAGAAGACCTACACTTAAACACACACGATCTCCTCACACCCTCTCCTGTCCTCTTATCTGAAGGATTGGCCTCTGAATGAATGAATCAATATGCTCTTATATGCTCTTTTGTGTGTGACTGCTGAATCTGTTGGGAAAACTGAACACACAAATGTATTTAGTGCTTTTTTGACTGAGAGTTATGAGCGTGTTTAGAAAGGTTTTTCTTTGCTCTTTTGAAGTACAAGTGTTCAATGTACTATGTATACATTCTTTAAAGTTTACAATGCAGTGTTTGCTAACCTAAAACCACCCACGCTTGTATATCAACACCTATTCAGTATTCAGCAACTTGGCCTGTCCTGATGAACAACAATGCGAACAATGCTGATACGCAAAGGTTAGCCAGCCATAATCGAGATGATCGACATGTACAGTACATGTTGTCTTAGTCACTTTTCTTTATATTATGCTGGTTAATATTTTGGTTACAGAAATGCATTATTGGCAATAAGCTGAAAGATCTTTTTGATTTAAAAAATGCAGTCTTGGTAAGAAGAGGCTTCTTTTAAAAACAAAATATCTTACAGGTCCCAAAGTTGCAGTTAAATCTCTGCATGTCTATCTCAGTCAATGTTTGCATTGCTATTCTAAATAACCCCCACTAAGTTTTGTGAACACTATCCTGTATTATTTCTTTGGACTCAATGGCTCTCTTTTTTCATCTGCCCTGTAAGGGTTCAACAGCCTGTGGACTATGAATGTCCTCTGACTGCTCTGAAACAATCTGTCCATGAATGGCTTCATTAACTAGTATCAGATTAGATTATGTAATGGATTAACTTGGCCGCACATCAGGCACTGAATACAGGAAGTGTTTTTCGTCTGTCATCAGTGTCTGCTGTCCCTCCGTCCTCTCTGTCAAATCTCCCTTTATGTCTCCACTTTATTTCCTGGCCGATGACCCAGAAGTCTTTCTTGAGCTGTCAGTGTCGCCCCAGTGCTATCATGAGATTGAGAGGGCCTAAATATTGACGCTGGTCAGGGGACACAGGGGTCCAGGAAGTGGCTTTAGTCAGGCTGATAATTATCCTGGTTTGGATTGCCGGGTCAGTGTGACGACCAGCTGCGGGTTTGGGCTGGTTTTTGCTGGTATTTGGCAGTGGGACTGTGTGAAGCTGTTTAATGTCCGAGCTCTTACTGTGAGCTTGTTGGCATAGGGATGATCCCAGACAGTTAACCAGTTCGTTAAATGTGATTGGGTTAATGGAAGCAGTTGATTAGTCATTTACCTGCTGGCCTTTCACACCCTCAGAATATGACGTAATGCATAGAATAAAAACAATGACCATATTTACTTTCTTAATGCATTTCGAATGCCATTCGATGTTGTCATAACGTCTGCAATTTGATTTGGTTGTGTAGCTTTGGTTTTCACAAATGTGAAAAATGATTTCTTTCAAATTTGTGTTCACACTTGTAGTTTTGTTTGGGTCCATACCAAATAAGAAAATTATCAACTTGGTCCTTGTTTGCTTAGCAAACTACAAGTACCAGTACAAGACACAAAACAAAAGATATAAAGATAAGGTCACAACCTGTTTCGACAGCTTTTATGACGTATATTTTGAATCAAAACTTACCGAATATACAAAATATCGTATGTGTATGTGTACAAATGAAGTTCTGCTGCAAAGAGATGGCAGTTCCGGCACCAATACCAAACTGTAATGGGGTTTGTGTTTGTTTAGATGTTGTTGGTCCATGTTGTGTTCTTATTTCAGTCGAACTGCACCAGAGTTAGTTTGGAAGCTTGTTTGCTGCACAACAAGGTTCAGAGGGCAGCGTTCACACTTATTCAAGTGAACTGCAATCAGACCAGAGTTTATTGTAACCAAACCAAACCGGCCAAGTTATTAAGGTTTTTTTGTATCATTTACTTAAGACATCATATAGGCACTTTTTCCATAATGTAAATGTTATGTAAATCACTATATAGAGAGTAGCAGCAAGACCAGACACGCTGCTGTTATCTATCCGCAGGGTTGTGCCCTCAGGATGTTTCTGAATCTGTTTCACATCTTTGTGCAATACTTTATGAGTTTGTGGAGCAGGTGATTAAATCATGCTGTAGTTTTTGCCTGTCCCCGCCTTTACTGAAGTTTTCCATGTCTAAAGTACACTAGAAATTTGTTAAAAGACATATTTTCAATTCCAAATGAATGGTAAAACATATACTTTAACTTATGGCCTGGTTTCCCCTCAAATCAATGATCAAAGATCAAATCATGCTATGCTAATCTTCTCTATGCTAGCTAGATGCTTTTATCCTAGATTTGATCAAATCCTTCATGTATAGCTTATATTAAACATGACTAAACAGCACATATGTATTTAAAAGCAGATGAAATGGATAGTTTTCTGCTCCATTAGCTCTTGGTATAGCAAACATTGGATTAGCAAGTACAGCTAAGAATAATCAGGCTTTAAAGGAAGGAGGTGCCACATTTCATTACCCTAGCAACGTGCGGGCTACTTTAGACCTCCCACCATGTTACATTGTGTACTTGTTTGGAGACTCACCTAAACTCCACACTTCATCATACTATTAATGTAAGTTTTGATGTATGCCATTTAGTCCCGCCTTCTGTTTTCTCCTATAATCAGTTCCTATGGTTAAGAAATGAAAGAATGTTTGATAAGGTTCACATCAGTCTTTCAATTTGTTTCCATTTTATAGCATTATGAATACTGTGCATTGAATGCAGTTGCTTTCAGTGAAAACAGCAGATAAGACGAGAAAAAAATCACTGATCCATCAGGATTTCTTAGAAAGACCACACAGAGACAAGGGATCCATCTGCATGGGGAGCTAATCAGATTAAGGAGCCCATCACGTCCTCCATAGACAATGCTAGCCTGTTTGTGTCCTGCTTCGTAGCACTGATATGATATGATATGACAGCCCTGGACTGGCCTACAACCCCACCAGAATATAAAGCCTCATGGTGGGTTTGTATGAGGTAATCGCTCATCAATATTGTGTTATGAACAGGTCTGGGTGATAGAGCTACAAAATTACTTCAGTATAAAACAATAACATATCTTCATACATATGTATTTTTGTAGTATTATATTTACATAAAACAAATTTTACACCAGTTGCAGCACAGCCAATCACCCTGTTACCAACTCTTGCCAATCACAGAGGCTCATATTGCAGCTCTATAATATTCAATTGATAAACTTCACCAGCATGATTTGTTTACTTCTGATCTGAAGATTTTTTTTAGATTTGCACATTTTCTGTCGCTAGCACCAAGCTATGATGTTGTGGATGGTCGCTAAGTGGTTGCTTAAGTGTTTTGAAGATTTTTAGCACGCTGCTGTGTGCTTGTTGGGTTGTTTTGGGTGTTGCTTACTCGTGCGAGTTAAAACAGCTCAATGATGACCTTCTGGTCCCTAGATTTGATGGGACAGTTTGGGATGGGTTACATGGCAAAGCTTATAACACTTAGGGTTGGGCGTTTGTTAAAAAACTAAGGCTAAGTCAGGCCAACAGAAATGAACTCATGAAGAGATGTGCACAACATCACCCTCTGGTGGATCTTTGAGAAACAGCAGAGTTTTGTTTATTCACACGTGTTGTGGCCCCCTTGTGGTGGGATTTGAACATGTTGTCTCCGTTGGCGAAATTTGTGAATTGAGTTTGGCTGGATTTTCTGAAAGAACAGTTAAGCTGTTGTAATCCAGTTTGTTATGTATGTATGTGTGTGTGTGTGTGTGTGTGTGTGTGTGTGTGTGTGTGTGTGTGTGTGTGTGTGTGTGTGTGTGTGTGTGTGTGTGTGTGTGTGTGTGTGTGTGTGTGTGTAAATGTGTGGTCAGGGGGAACTGGGGTCTGCATGGTTATTTATATCCTCAGTGTCCTCAAGCAGCTGTTATCCCCCCTCCCGAGCCCGAATGCTTGCTTGACGTCCTTGTCGTAATATCCTGCCCCACGTTGAGCCCTGCTCAAGACGTCTGCCCATGGATGTCTACCTGACCACCTGCTTAACATAACAAAGAGGATCCGATGTGTCAACTTTGTGTTTGACAGGTACAAAAATCAGTGTTCAAAGCCTGCTGGACAGCCGTTTGTGTGTGTGTGCGCTGATTACTTCACATTGGTCTCTTCACTTGTGCTCTATTTATAGTGAATGTTCTGGTGTGTCATGAAAGCTCAGTCCTGTTACCTTAAATTGCACTTTCACTTTCAGACACGTTGTTACTTTTTGCATTACAGATCTGCTCTTTCAGCATTGCTTTTTTCAGTTCATGTGAAGCTTGATTTAAATTATTTTATCTGTATACTACAGTAAAGTTTGAGTTCCAGCTCTCTCATCTGTCATCATTTACTCACCCTCATGTCGCTCCAAATAACAACTTTATTTTCATTTTTCAGAAGACTTGGAATATAACACATGAGTCATATGAACCACTTGCATTGTCATTTTGGAAATTAACAGCCCCGCATGTCATTCACATTCATTCAGAAAGGAGTGACCAAGATCACTTTAAAAACAATAACACATTGAAAGTCGAACGTTTTGACCATCATGAGAATGCGTTTTGGCTAAGTGTCATGCTGAAAGCTTAGATAATGCTCCATGCTTTATGTTTACTCCATTTAACAAATTAGATGTTAATCCTTATTTCTTTTCTTGTAGCTATTCATTCCACCCGTTCACCGCAGGGTCCTAGTACCTCCAAAACTTCAATTGGAAATACTGCCTGCATTTAACCGATCCTGTATTCTGTCTCTCCGCAAACCAGCCTTCCTCTCCTCCCCTTTACTTCCCTCTCTTCTCCTCAACTGTCTGTTTCATCATGGCCTTCTCATCTCGTTTCTCATTTTGGGAAAAAAAGGAAAGTACTGTTTTCTGCTGTTTGTTCATTAATTTATTGTCTGCTCAGGACAGGTGACATAGAACCAGATTTTTCTCCAAATTAAGATAAATGATTGTCTGGTCAATATCTTACAGAGAAACTATGACATGGGAGGAAAAAATATATTTCATTGCTTTTGCATTTGCTTGCCAAGCGTTTGCGTTCTCTCTCCAAGTGTTGGATTCCACCAAGTAGCTTTGCATTCGCTTGCAAATCTTTTGCATTCTCTTAGTATTACTTTTCTCCAGAAGAACCTCCCTTGCGGACATTCTAGTTAGTGTTAGCACATGTATATGAGAGTTTAGCTGTACTGGTTTTTAGTAACTGAGAAAGACAGAGGTTAATCTTCAGTTTGACAGAGGGATAAACTGTATATCGAGAGGGCAGGGTCAGATGTCACATAAAGAACAATGTTTCAGGTTAGAGCGTCTGATCTCTGGTTTAACTTTCCTGTCTCTATTTGCCTCCCTTCAGGTGAAAGATGAAAATGTCCCGGGTGCAAAAAACTCGAATGTAAGTGTTTGAGCAGCGTCGTCATTACTGCATGACTCGGATTTCAGATGGGTGTCTGTTCTGAGATCAGAAGAGAATACATCTCCCAGAACTCTGCATTTGTTGTTGTGGCTGTGGTTCACTCTAAAACACATCCTGTGTGTTTACTTCACATATATCATCAGGAGGTGCTAAAGATGGGGTTCGTTCAGAAAATGGTGGTCTTCTTCTTTTAGGACAGCTGTTTGCTTCCAACCTCGTACTTTGTCTGTAATTACCGTATGAAAGCAGTTCATCTCTTTTTTCTCTTCATCCAGATGAAATTTATTAGATGAAATTGAATGGAAACAGGGTGAGTTGAAGTAACTTTCTAAACTATAGGGTCCTAAATGCTCAAATGTGAATATTAGCAGGTGTAAAGATCATTTTTGCAGAATAAGGTGAGAGTGGCTGTATGTGGATGTTTGTTGTTTAGAACTGTACTGCTGCTGTACTCCAGTGGGTGGGGCATGTTGACATCACACCCTGCCCTTTTTGTCCTCCAATCACTGCTGTAGTGGGAGGGGCAGCTGGAGGAAGAAAGAGAGGGAAGGAGCATGAGAGGGATGCTGAGATAAGATTGTGCGTGTCTGAAGCAAATGTGTGAGAGGTTTGCAAGTCATCATGGAGGCACAGGGCCGGAGGCCTGTCCAGCGCTCTCAAAGTGCTGCTGTTAATTTCAGTGTCCCACAGAATGCCGTGCACAGCTGGAAGAGCACCAGTATCATCACCTTCAGGATAGACATGAAGGTCTGTCTCCACATAAGAGCTCATTCCTAGTATCTTATCACTAAATATTTACTTTAATTTGTTATTTTATAGTATGAGGTGATTGCAAGGTCTTTACAATACTCCAGGTTCTTAATGTGTATAGTGTGTGAGAGAGACTAAAGCCTGTGCGGTTGATCCTGTAGAGTTGTGTTTCAGGGCTGTGAGCCAGTGTTGCACTGCAGTGACCTTAATTACTGGGTTTGTCTGTTAACCTGCCTGACTGTGCTGAGAAAAGAACTGCAAAGTGCTTGGCCATGTGGAAGCATGAGTCTTTTTCAAATGAACTTTCAGTACTTGCAGCTGGGCTGGAGAGTGTGAAGACCCTCTGATATTCAGAACGGCCACCCATCTGTCATCATTTGGGAAATTCAGGAAACTCTGGAAGGTTTTTGTTTGTGGAATTATATCAAAGCTATTGTGAACCTCAAATTAGTGCTATTTTAGGTTACAAGGGATGTGAACTTTTACATTTAGTTCTTGCTGTGTGTAATTTCATAGGCTTTTTTCTTTTGTGGTGACCTGTACGTGTGTGTTCTGGGTTGTGTGAACAGTCGGACAGTGAGAACAGTATGAGCCAGTCTCAGACAGAAGAAAGTGGCTCAACTGAGCGACGCCAGGGTGAACCAACAACAGCGGTGAATCCAGAGCGGCCACTGACTGTAGACCAGAGATGCAGCGACTCCAGGAATGGACGACATGGCGGCGTTGAGTCTGACACATCGGTTAGGAGAGGACTGAACCTGGCGCACAAAGCGAGGTCAGAAGAAAAGCCTTCGATAGCCACTTCAGTCCCCAAAACAAGCCGTCCACTGCAAGCTGGCAGCTCTGCGGATGGAGATGCCCTCTCTGTTGGGTTGACCAGCCTAATGGGTCGTGCAAGGACTAAAGAGCATCGCTCTCGCTTGAGAGCTGCCGAACGCAAAGAACCTCAAGAGGAAAGCAATGAAAGGATTGGTGAAAGTGAGACCCCCTCAGAAGAACCCCAACCATCCACTCCTGCAATCAGTCCACCTCCTAGACTTGACCCTCTTGCCCCTCCTGTTGGCTTTTTACCTTCTAAGCCAAATCCTCTTACTCCTCCTGCTGGATTCCTTCCAGTCACCAAGCCTGATCCATTGGCTCCACCTGCTGGCTTCATTCCAGCTCTTAAACCAAATCCTTCTGCTCAACCTACACCCAAGACCGATCCTCTGGCACCACCGGCGGGATTCATACCAGCTCCTAAACCAAACCCTTCCACTCAACTTACGCCCAAACCTAATCCTCTGGCACCACCAGTCGGATTCGTTCCCACCCCAAAGCGAGACCCTTTTGCCCCGGTGGCAGGATTTATCCCCAAGCCCAAAGTTGACCCATTAGCACCCCCTGCAGGCTTTATTCCTGTGCCAAGGTCCATTTCTGTACGAAAGCCAGAGGTACATACTGCATGTGTTTCTGAATGCTTTAGTAATGCATGGGAAACTCTGCAAGGCTCACTGCAGAACTAATATCTTGTCATAACTCATGTCAAATGCTTTTTCTCACCCTTGCATAAAGACTTTGACTGCTGTCTCACTTTAACCCTCTGAAGTGGATTGAAACAGTAACTTCAGCAGCTGGTGCCTGCAAGATGCCTGCAAGAATTCAGCATGTCAACTAATGATGCTGGAAGTGACTTTTTTTGATTCTTGAGATAATTTTCTAAAGCACACCATGTTTGTCGACCCTTCAAATGGCTTTAAGTTGAGGTAAAAATTATTGTTGGCTGCAGCCTTGACCACATATCAGACTGTTTTTGCATTAGTGTTGACCATGTCAGATGCAGACTTCTTGTAGAGTTGTAATGCGGTGGCTCCTATCTTGCTAGTTTTTGGAATGATTGTAGACCATATGCTTGTGTCGTACTGACAAGTGCTGTGTCTGTGAAGGTGAAGGAGGTGTCAAAACCTTCTGCTGCTCCTGCTGGAAAACTTCCATCCCAGATTTCCACTATCGCCAACCAACAGGTGTGTCCCACAACTGCCAAGATGTTTGTGTAAGAAAATGGTGTTCATCTGTGAGAGTTGTGTTTTGCCTGAAAGCAGATATGTGGTTAGTTAAATGTATTCTGCATCATTGGTGTTTATGCCTCACTGCTTATTTCCACATTTGATAGGTGTTAACAATTATTAGCAGTTATACTATTGTGTCAGGCTTGGTCTTGCATTGGTTTCAATGTTAGCATCAGGTGGTTTGATAAGAATCACACTGCTGATCCTGGTCAGGACCACTTGGACTCTTCAGTGATTCTTTTTGATTCTATCTATAGGGATCTCCAATGATGCCCACCCAAGGGAATCAGGTGCAGAAACACCTCCCTTAACCACTGCCATTTCTTTCTTTCTTGTTTTCACAGTTTTCATATAAAGCGTTTTATTCTCCTGTTAATTTCTGTTAAGTCCCGTGAGGATTTGTGCATTTATGACTTTTTGACTTCTGCTCTCTTGCTTTTCCCGGCCCTTTGCAGGCCAAGGCTGAAGATCCTGTGGCTATCCTGCAGGCTGCACATGAAGCTGCCAGTCTGTCTAAGGTCTGGCTAATGCATTGCCTGTGTGTAATTCTGCTTATGTGTAAAGCTTAGTAGAGTCTTGTTGTGCCATTGAAGGAATCTTATCACCTCAGAGCTCCTGTTTGAACCAAAGCACATTTTCCATTCAAATTCTACTTTGGTGTATATGTGCATGTTTTACAGTTCAGTTTATTTGCAGTTTTCTGTGCATTATAGTTTTCTTTGTGGTGTGTGAAGAGAATATTAATTCATTTTCCATAGTTAGTATATAGACTTCAACCTGATGTGCGTTGCTCTGCAGTTTACTTTTAATTTGAACGTGTTTGTATTGTACAAGACTAGCTGTTTTGTTGTGTATAAATGATTCATATATCTCAGGTCTTTGTTCGCAGCACCCACTTCTAAAGTCACACCTGTCTGTCTCTGTCACAATTAATCTTAACAGAATGAAAATCTGAACTGAATCGCAATCAGTCCATGGACTGGAAACTGGAAACTGTTTCATGTTCTGTGATGACAATCTCTCTCACTTCCTGCTGCAGGTGAAGACGGAGGAGCAGCTCGCTGCAGAGAAGGCCTGGTATAACACTGAGAAAGTCTGGCTTGTCCATAAAGATGGCTTCTCTTTGGGTTAGTGAAGTCATGGTCCATTACTCCTATTGTGATCCAAATAATCATGTCCAGTTTAAGTAAATAAATGTTCATTTTGTTTGTATAGCTACACAGCTCAAGACAGAGATGGGTTCTCTACCAGAGGGGAAAGTTAAGGTCAGACTTGAACATGATGGGACAGTACTGGAAGTGGACGAGGATGATGTGGAGAAGGTGGGCGGAGTTATTGTCAACATGTGACATTACTCATGCAAAAGCCAAGAAACCTGTTTAATTACTCTCATCTGTCTGTCAGGCAAATCCTCTATCATATGATCGAGTGGAGGATCTCTCCTCTCTTCTGTACCTCAACGAGTCCAGCATCCTTCACAGCCTTCGCCAGCGCTATGGTGGAAACCTCATTCACACCTACGCTGGGCCAAATCTTCTGGTGATCAATCCTCTCAGCACCCCTGCCTTGTACTCAGAGAAGGTACGAACTTCACACAAAGTCTTAAAATGACCTCAGAGTTATGGCAGAGAGAGATGGAGTGACAAGGTCTGTTTATATCAGGTGATGCAGATGTTTAAAGGCTGCCGGAGGGAGGAAACTGCCCCTCACATTTTCGCTGTTGCTCAGTCGGCGTATCATCAGCTGCTGACCACACGTCAGGATCAGACCATCGTGCTGCTGGGAAAGAGTGGCAGCGGAAAGACCACTAACTGCCAGCACCTGCTGCAGTACCTGGTCACCATCGCAGCTGGCAGTGGAAAGGTGTACTCAGGTGAGGAAGACGAAGAGGACACAATATAGGCCCACTCTCCTTTTATTAGCTTTCCTAGAGTTCATTTTCACTTTATTTTTCATTTTAATTTAAGATTTCTTTTTATATGCTATTGAATTTTTTTAAAATAAATTTGATGATTTTTGTATAACGTCTTCTCCCCACAGCTGAGAAATGGCAGGCAGTCTACACGGTTCTGGAGGCTTTCGGGAACTGCAGTACAGCTATGAATGTGAACGCCAGTCGCTTCTCACACATAGTCTCTCTTGACTTCGACCAGGCAGGACAGGTGGCCTCTGCCTCTGTTCAGGTAGGGTACAGCGAGGGCAATTACTCAAAATTTCTAAAGGCATTGAGGGATTTATTTCTGATTTGCTTTATGCATGATTTGCATACAGACCATGTTGCTGGAGAAGTTCAGAGTGACCAGACGACCAGAAACAGAATCGAGCTTCAATGTGTTTTACTATCTGATGGCTGGAGCAGATGCAGCTCTAAAGTAAATGAGAGACTATTACACTGTAAAAAAAAAAAAAAAAAAAAATTCTATATCTACCTCAATTTAAAACTGAAGTTCAGTTGAATTTAAAAAATTAGTTTCATCTTGTATCATTGTTGACCTGACTTACTGCTCATAAATTTTACAGTGTATTAACCTACACTACACCTATTTTCTGGCATACTAAATAGCAAATATAGCATGCAGATTGAGGTCAAAGCAGGAAACATGTACAGATTAAAGTTGACCAGCTAAAAGAATATTATACCTTTCAGGACTGAACTTCACTTTAATCACTTTGCTGAGAACAGCACATTCGGGCTCCTCCCTCTCTTGAAGGTAAGAAAAGCCACATGTACCATCATTAGACTCACATTTTATCTATTTTATATACGAAAACAGTGTATCATATGTCAAATGCTCTGTAGCCTGAGGACAAGCAGAAAGCCGCTCAGCAGTACACTAAGCTACAGGCTGCCATGAAGGTCCTGGGCATCTCTGTTGAAGAACAGAAAACCGTGTGGCTGATCTTAGGGGCCATATACCACCTCGGTGCTGCTGGGGCCACCAAAGGTAAAGCTACCGGCTCCTCAAGTGTCTAAACCAACACTAAATGTGTGACACAGTAATATACAGCATGTCTGACTGCACAGAGTGTATTTTAAAATCTGTCCACTAAGAGTCACTAGAGTCTTTCCAGTCATGTTACTGAGAAAATGTTTCGCTGTTTAGACTTTAGTATGTGTGTGTGTGTGTGTGTGTGTGTGTGTGTGTGTGTGTGTGTGCGTTTTTGTGAAAAATGAGGACATAAATTTGTATAATGACAAGAGTATGACATACGTATTTCAAGGAGAAGGTGACTTTTCAGGACATTACCCCATGTCCCCACTTTTCAAAATGCTTATAAATCACACAGAATGGAGTGTATTGAAAATCTCAAATAGCACAAAGTTTCCTGTAAGGCATACCTGGGCATTGTACGACCCCCGGGTCACATCCGGCCCTCTGGCTATCCTTGACCGGCCCGCATGAGGTAATTCGTGAATCGTGAATTAAAAGTCAATCGCAAAAAGGCCTAGCTGTAATTATGCAATACAACCGCACTGCTTTTATTTTCAAGGCAATAGCTTTGTTTCCTGATAATGAAACAACTTAAAATCAGTTCGAAACTGATTTTATTTCTGTAAACTCATAAAAACAACAAAACTTTGCTTTTGTAAAATAATGAAAGCAGGACGCGCTTTCTGCCATTTGCGTGTCAGAAAAAAGAACCAAAACTCACAGACATGTGAAATAGGCTATATCTATAGAAAGTTTAAAATGTCTACTTTTAAAAGAACCAATTCAAAAACAAATATTTCCTGATTATTGTAATCTATATGAAGGTTGCATTTCTCTCTAAAGGCGCGTCCAGTACTCTGGAGATGAGAGAGAATTAATGAATAATTAAAATATCTCCTTTTTTCCAACACATTAATAATCATTAGGCGACTTTTGCCTGTGCTTGGTGCTTGAGCGCGGAATTGAAGCTCATTGGATTGTTAGCTTTAATATAAACATGAGATTAGTTAATAATGACTTAAATGAACGACTAGTTAAGTTGTTGGGGGCAGCCCTATTAAATACCAGCTAGACGTCTCTGTTAAACATTTTAAAGCATTTTAGCTACACATTTCCCTTGTCGGATAAATTCTGCTTTCAGAACTGTCACGTCCATGACGGAGAGATGTCTGTCCTTAACATTGATTTTTTCCTCTGAAACACAAAAATGAATTTATTTAAATAGAAAAAATAACTTTTGTATGCTATATTTTATGTTGTGAATTGCCAACCCTTTCCATTCGGCAGATATTGTTGCTTCTGGGCTGTGCATTGTAAATCACAGAAAGTCTACAAATAGGCCTACGTTTAAAAAAGACCTCGGGTCTTTTTTGTCACGTCTGTAACGCATGTGTAGCCCATCCTATTTTCCTCATCGTTTATAGACTGATACTTTACTGATGTCTGCACTCTATTTTCAATAGTTTAGAAAAATATAAAGAGATGGTCCAATATAGCTATTGGTAATGAATACATATATGAGAATGTGTGTTTCAGGTTTTGACTGCAAATGTCACGTCCATAATCTTTGAAGTACTTGATTTTTTGTTCAAAATTGTGATGGTAGTTTTTGAAACACTGTAAAAAAAAATGCACATTTTCAAAATTGATTTTGTGAGTGTTCATTAGCTAGTGGTATAATTGTGTGCGCCACATTTTCATTGTATGATTATAATGTTCCATTTATAGAGAGATATAAAATATATTGGGCAGAACTGAGTTAAGTGTACTGGTCCGGCCCTCTGCAACCGCCCAAATTTCTCATGTGGCCCCTTGGGAAAATTAATTGCCCATCCCTGCTGTAAGGGGTAGGGTTAGGTGTAGGGCAATAGCACATACAGTTTGTACAGTATATAAAGCATTACACCTATGGAATGTCCCCACTTTTCACAAAAACAAACGTGTGTGTGTGTGTGTGTGTGTGTGTGTGTGTGTGTGTGTGTTTGATGTCTAAACTATTGGAAGGGATTGTCAACCCAAATATTAAGTCATCATTTACTCACCCTCATGTCATTCCAAACCTGTATGCATTTCTTTTTTCAGCAAAAAACAAAAAATTTTGAAGAATGTTGATAACCAAACAGTTTCTGTACCCATTGATCCCTTTGTGTTTTTTGTCCATGCAATGAAAGTCAATGGAAAGCAAAACTGTTTGGTTACCAACATTCTTCAAAATATCTTCTTTTATGTTCCACCAAACAAAGAAAGTCATATAAGTTCAGAACAACATGATGACAGAATTTTAATTTTATCCCTCTAATCATGCTTCTTTGTGTATAACAGTTGTTGTTTGTGTTTTAACCATTGTAATCATGTCTTTTTATTGCATATTGATGTTGCATGCTGCCCCCATCATAACACAGAAACAGATGCAGGTAAATTCAGGTCTCTATCTTTCTGTTTTAGACTGAAGGCAGGTGGTTTTATCATTTTTATTTTATTTAGCATCTTAACAGAACTGTGTGTTTGTCTTTCATCTACCTTTGTGCTTGTTTCCACTGATGTCGAACGCCAGAATGAAAATGTTTGTTCTCTTTGATCATCAATCCAGGAGATGAAAGTTTCTCCTTGTTCTCTGGACACTTGACTACCTATTGTAGTTCACCATAATGTGACAGATGTTTTGTGGTAACACTGCTTTTCTTTTGTGAATGTGGCTTTCTGACCCCACAGCGGGCCGAAAGCAGTTTGCCAGGCATGAGTGGGCACAAAAAGCAGCGTATCTCCTGGGCTGCTCACTGGAAGAGCTGTCGTCCGGCATCTTTAAAACGCAGGGCAAGGGCACTCTTCCCCGCTCCTCAAGTGTCCGGCAGAGTACGGATGATACAGATAGCTCAGGTAATGTTTTTTTTTAATAACATTCTTAAGTATGTGATAAATGCTTCCCTATTTTATGTCTAAAAAAAGTGTTTTTGTGTGCGTTTCAGCATCTAAAGCCACAGCAGCTGAGTGTTTGGAGTTCATGGCATCTGGTTTATACTCTGAGCTTTTCACACTCATCATCTCTCTCATTAACAGGTAATCGGTAACCAGTAACTGGTAACCGGTGATTGCCTAGAGCAACATGATTTATTGAATAAGAGATGCATTCTGATATCTTCTACTTTCAGAGCGCTGAAGTCCAGTCAGCATTCTCTCTGTTCTCTGCTGATTGTGGACACACCAGGGTTCCAGAACCCTCGTCAGGTGAAGAACCAGCGCGGGGCCACGTTTGAGGAGCTTTGCCATAATTATGCTCAGGAACGTCTGCAGACGCTGTTCCAGGAGCGAACGTTCGTACGGGAACTGGAGCGTTACAAAGAGGTGCACAAAACACCCATAACCAATTCTTATTAAAACACTAAATTATATAGCTGTTTGAGATTACCACCACATAATTCCATTTTTACTTTTTTATTTATTGTATTTATTAGCAATTTGCCATTACTGGATGGGACACTGGAGCTATGAAATTTTACTTTAAAAAAAAAAAAAAAAAGAATAAAAAGAAATTGCTATAAAATTACAAAATACAATTACATTTTCTTTAATTTTTTTAATAACTTTTAATAACTTTTTAAAAACATTTTCAGCATCATTACTCCAGTCTTCAGTCTCAAATGATCCTTCAGAAACAATATAATATTTTTATTATTATCAATCAGCAGATGTGCTGCTTAATATTTTTATCTAAACTTTTTTTTAGGATTTTTGATTCAGTTTGCATTTTTGCAAATGATTAATTATTTATTCATTATTCATTTTAATAACTGAGAATCTGTCTTTCCATAGGAAAACATTGAGATCACATTGGATGACCTGGAGCCCAGCCCTTCTCGCTCAGTAGCTGTGGTTGATCAATCCTCCAGTCAGACCCTGGTGAGACGCACTTCCTGAACAAGTCAAAACTGCTGATGTGTCTGTGTGATTATTTTAATAAGAGCTCTGTGGATAATTACTTAATTGTATTTCCATCTAAGCTTTTGTGTTTATTACAAAAGATTTCACTTTTAAAGGCTGAAACTGGAAATGACAGAATGTCAATATAGGGCACATTTAATCCTATATTAATAGTAATTAGTTGGCCGGTCATAGTTTTATATATACTGCAGTCTTTTTAAACCGTGTTTATAAGTATCATAAAAAGAAGAGAGAGATCTGAAGGAGAAGTGTGTGTGTGGAAAAGAAACTACTATGATTATTTGACAGTGGATATTCATGTCTGCATTTCAGGTACGTACTCTGTCCCGGACAGATGAGGCCAGAGGTCTGTTCTGGCTGATGGAGGAGGAGGTTTTGCAGCCGGGAGGGTCAGAGGAAACACTCCTACAGCGACTCTTCAGTTACTACGGCCCTGCAGAGGGAGAGAGCACAGGTCACACACATATACATGCACAAACACACAAACTCGCACACCTACATTCTGCCCTAGACCGATTTATGCACTGCTTTTCTGCAGGTCACACAGTGGTGCTTAAAAGTGAAAACACACATCACTTCCTGCTCGGCCACAGTCACGGGACAGATTGGGTGGAATATGATACGCACGGATGGCTGAACCTAGCCAGGCTAAATCCCACCCCCCAGAACGCAGCCAATCTGCTGCAGAACTCCCAGAAGTAAGAACTACCCACAACTGTTTGCACTTGTCACTTCATTAAATCAGTCAAAAAAACACATTTTTTAAATTCAAGGAGAATGACAAAATAAACTGACAGTTAAGACACCAGATAAGGGATGTGCCACCTTACACTGATTTCATCAAAAAGATATTTTACATCTGAAACTAAAACTGTCAGTGGGTGGCTGCAATTCACTTCCTTAATGAGTTGAGTGATTGATTCTTTGAAACACCAGATTCATTCAGTCATTGAATCATTCATTAAATGTTTTGTTCAAAATGCAGATTTATTCTGTAATAAAGCACCTCTATGTGTTGCTCAGATACACATTTTTCTTGACAAAATAAAAGAATTAAAATATTGTGTGTAAAATCTAACTCAAACTGTTAACTCGTTTTTTTATTGATGTAACATTTTGTAATCGTGCTAATATTCAGGAAAACAGCAGTATACACAATGTCAGCTCGTACATAGTTAAAACAATAAACATCAAGTTTTCACTGGATGATCCTAACAGGAAGAGCATCAGCGGGATGTTTGTGGGCCGCTCCAGCAGTGCTGCGGTTTTGTCTGGCTCCATCGCCGGACTGGAGGGCGTCTCTCAGCTCGCCATGCGTCGGGCCACCAGCATGAGGAAGACCTTCACCACAGGCATGGCAGCCGTCAAAAAGAAGTCTCTCTGTCTTCAGATTAAACTCCAAGTGGTGGGTTTTTAAGAGGGTCCTACACCGAATACTCGTTGAAAATCTTTCTTTTGTGGTATTGTTCAAATTCCTAAATTAGTTCCAAGAAATGGCTAAAAATACACATTGTGTATTCTCTTTTGATCAGGATGCACTGTTGGACACCGTGCGCAGATCCAGGGTTCACTTTGTCCACTGTCTATTACCCCGAGCGGAGGTTCTGAGGGCAGCAGGGTCTCCAGAGGAGAGCTGTGACCCTGGACTCATGCAGATAGATGTGGCTTTGCTCAGGGCCCAGATCCGTGGCTTCAAGCTGCTGGACAGCTTGAGGATTTACAGACAAGGTGAGAAGAGAGACTGAAAGATCCAATCAAATAGATAAAATCAAGTCCTCTTCGTGAATATCTGCATGATTTTTGCAGGTTACCCTGACCACATGGTCTTCTCCGAGTTCAGAAGACGCTTTGACATTTTGGCCCCTCACCTGACTAAGAAACTGGGCCGAAACTACATTGTGAAGGATGAGAAACGAGTGAGTAGCTATTTAAGGGAATAATGAATGTGAAAATAATAGAACAAAAGCTTTAGAAATTACTGAAATGAATTTTGGACTTGTGTGCCATGAATCCAAGACAGAATGAACTCTGGGTAATCAGGGTTATTGTGATGGCTTAATCAAGAAACCCCAGCTGGGTCTCTGACTTGAATCAATACGCAGAGCAGACAGGAAAAATGTAGTAATTGCTCTGGGCTTTAGTGCTTACTAAATGCCCAAATGTACTGTAATTATCAGCTAGAAAAATGTCTCCGTCCAGGGGTCTCCTAATCTGGTTTTGGCCCTGTGATTAGCCGAGGGGAAAGGAGAGTTATATACAAAACCTTTGCACTGTGGCCCTGGGCATGTACACACCAGACAGGGTCCAAAATTAATACTCACCAAGTGCCAAATGCAAGTAAAAATGAGCTTTGCCATGTAAATAAAACTGAGTTATGCATGAGTTGAATGGAAGCTTAAGTAGGAAAAGTATAGAATAATACATAATGGGAGATATAAAATTGTAATTATGAGAAATGAAGCCACAATAGTCATACTGTGAATATGAGATATAGTTGAAATTGTGAGATGCAAAATCACAATTATGACCAATTTAAACACAATTGTGAGATATAAAGTCATACTGTGAAACATAAAGTCATATTGGGAGATATATATGTCAAATTATGAGATACAGTCGCAATGGTGAGATAAAAAAATCACAATTATGAGAAGTTAAGCCTCTTTGTGAAAAATCATATTTTGAGAAACTATATGAAGTCATACTGTGAAATATAAAATCATTGGGAAATTCACAAGAACTACATTCACTATATTTTATTTTTTACTCTGAGGCAGAAATTAACATGTTTATGATTTGTACAAACCTATGCTGTAAATAATAAACAGCTAAATAATCACATTGTCCCTAACCCTTAGATTTTAATAAAAATAAAGCAAAATAAAGTTGCATGGCCAGTTTGAAATATTAATTGCTGGTAAATTAACAGGTATAGCAAAAATGACAGGTATAGTCCGAAATTTTCATATGCGTTTTTTCGTATTCGTCATCCTTTCCTATCAACATGCTTGGTACGAATGCAAAAACGCAGAAAAACGAACCTGATCCGAATTTTTTTATGATGGACGAAAGTTTCAGAGGTAAATGTGATTGACACAACGTGAGGTTGTATTTATTTTCTAACGTGTGAAAATTTCTGACTCAGTGCGCAATGACCTTACAAAGAATACAGAAAGATGACCGTCCTCTTTTTGTGACACAGCAGAGAAGGTCAGTCGTGTTTCAAGTCCCAGAGGAAGTTGAAACGATGCAAAATTGGAAATCTAGAAAGAGAAACGCAGAGAGAAAGGAAAAGACAGAGGGAGGTAGAACCGCGTCTCAGAGGAAAGGTTTTTGTGAAGTGATTCGAACAATGGCCCTTTGGTTGTCAGGGGCCAGTGCCCCCTTTAGTGCTGTAATCTATATGGGCCTTTTCAGATAGATCGAGTTCTCAAGACCTTTCCGCATGAGAAAGACAGTGTCAGTGTCACGGTGAGGGCTGATGGTCGTCTGGACAGTTTGGGGGCTGTACGGCAGAGAATAACCAGTTTGTGTGTGTGTGTGTCCAGTTGGCCTACACAGGGGTCAGCAGTGTTTTTGTAATGTACACTGTGTGAACTAGACATGACAGTTTGTTTGTCATTGCAGGCAGTAGAGGAGCTTTTGGAGTCTTTGGAATTGGAGAAGAGCAGCTATCACATGGGCCTGAGCAGGGTGAGTAACACACACAACTTACTATTCATTTTATCACTTCAGAAGCGTCAAAGCATGCAGGTGAGTCAAATTTTGAATTGTATGCAGCAGATATGTCATCTGTATATTTTTCTGTCTACTACTGCGTGGTCCGTCGGCTGAATGCAAGAAACTCTCATCTCGGCGTGAGCAGCTTTGTTTGTTTGTGTCTTTCCTGGTTCTTCATGCCGTCCTAATCAGTGTGAACAGACACTGGCGCTCAACAGTTTAATCCCATCAGCTGGAAGACTACGGAGAGCCAAAAAAAAAAAAAAAGAAGGGCGGCGTGTGTAAACAAGCCCCGCCTGGCGTGTTCCCAGAAGAATGGAGATTTATTGGACCGTATTATAAGTTGGAATAGTTAGCAATTATTTGTGGCAGCTGCAATTGGCGTTGAGGTTTGCGAAGGCTGAACTGCGCTCAGAAACGGATTACAATGTCAGGGGCCCTTCATGAAAGATTCGAGGACCAAAACACTGATTTACAACTCCACCAACATCTCCTGTCAGTTCTGCTCAACTTGCGCAGATACGATTACTTGCAATGAAAATTCAACCAAATATGCATTAAATGGATATGGATTCACTTGGGTCATTCGGATTGCTGTGGACAGATGTTCAGTTTTTGAACATGATGCCAGATAAAATTATTGCATACGTGTAATAACATTTCAGAGTTTTACATTTTTGCTCTCTTCAAACCCTTAGGTTCTTTATATCTAGTTTGACATCCATCGACTGATTGCCGTTTACACCTGCTGTTTCACAAATACATGTCTTATAATTATAGTTCATCTGATTTCGTGACTACATGCATCAGATCAGATGGTTGTTAATACCAGTCGGTTAAAAACGAAAGGATAAATGCATATGCTATGAATACATGCAAATTAAAATTGTACTTTATAATAAAATATATATATATATATATAAAAGAATGAACATTAAAAACCAAATGTAATTGATAATAAATAAAATGTTAAATATTAATATTATACCATATATATATATATATATATATATGTAAAATAAATATAATAAAAATCTGGTAAATAATGTGCTTATGAACCTTAAAATGTTGCCTCTGTTTAAAAATATGACTCTCTATAAGTTTATTTGTGTCTCTTTGATTCTACTCTGACATTTTGAGACCATCATAATAAGCACTTTTAACTTACTCTCTTTGCTGCTGTCACAACTATGTTTGTGTGTGTTTGTCTGTTAGGTGTTCTTCAGGGCTGGAACAGTGGCTAAACTAGAGGGACAGAGGGATGAACACACCAGACAGAACATCACGCTGTTCCAGGCCGCCTGCAGGGGCTTTTTGTCTCGGCAGGCCTTTAAAAAGAGGAAGGTAAAGTCAATTTTCCATTTCGCTTCAGTCTTGAGCTGAAATTGCAATATCAGTTAATCAGAATCTCAATATTTATTTCTCTTACACTACCGTTCAAATGTTTGGGATCAGTAAGTTTTCTTTTTGTTAGTTAGTTTTTTTTTCTCTTATGCTCACCAGGGCTGCATTTATTTGATTAAAAATACAGTAAAAAGTGTGATATTGTGAAATATTATTACAATTTAAAATAACTGTCTATTTTAATATATTTTAAAATGTAACTTTTTCCTGTGATGACAAAGCAATTTTCAGCAGCCATTACTCCATTCATTCTTTCATTCTCATGTTGCTGATTAATATTAATATTTTTGTGGAAACATTTTTTGTCAAACGCCTTGATGATTAGAAAGTTTAAAAAACAGCACCTTTATTGTCAACCCAATGCATCCTTGCTGAATGAAAGTATTAATTTCCTTTAAAAAAAAAAAATTCTTACCCAAACTTTTCAGCTGTAGAATATATCAGTCTGCTTTAAGAGCAAAACACATACATCAATGCACAGCATTGAGCAAGTGAGCATTTATGGAGGTGACCAAGTTTTATTTAAGCTGAAGCTAATAATTTCTGCAACACTATAGTGTCACCGAGCAGAACTACAGACAAAAAACTACCCGTCTCCCATTGGTCAGCCAAACAAATAGATCTGCCCCAAACTCACTCCATTGGTTGAGCCATTGTTGCTGTTGTTGTGCAGCTCAAACAAACTGAAAATGTTTTGAAAGCACCACAGAATAAGTTTTTTTTTTACACGTTTTGAGGGAATTCACCTACAAATGACTTAGTTGTCTCTGCATATTAAACTGTGGTTGAAAGTATTTTAACACAGGGAAAAAAAACACTAAAAGTGCTCTCCCGTTTAGTCTCCCTAGAATTAGAAGATCTCAAATTAATAAAAGCTCCTCTGAACACTTTCAGATCACGGCATGCAGTCAGGCTTCTGAATAAAATCCTCTCAATTCCTCATAATGTGAATTTAATTAATTCCAATCGGATTTACAGTTTTGGTTTTGCAAGTCGTTCTGTACTTTTTCAAAAATGTCATATCAAAGTCATACTGTGGCTTTTATGTTTGTGTTTGCGACGGAACATTAATCATTTCATGCCGCGCTGTTAATGCAACTGTCATGTCATTCACAGATGGAGATCTGTATCATCAGCTTGATGATTAAAGGAATAGTTCAGTCAAAATGAATATTTTGTCATCATTAACTCATCCTCATGTCACTCAAAACCTCTACGGCTTTTTTTTTAACCCTAAAACATAAAAATGGGCCATTCTATTCAATGTAATGAAAATGAATGAAAACTAGGGCTACATGTAAACGGTCCCTTTAAATAATCCAAAACAAATCTCTCTGTCTCTCAGATCCAGGATATGGCCATCCGTTGTGTCCAGAAGAACATCACGAAGAATCGTGGTGTGAAGGACTGGCCCTGGTGGAAGCTCTTCACCACCGTACGACCTCTAGTAGAGGTTCAGCTCACTGAAGAACAGATTCGAGGAAAAGATGTGAGTCTTTCCATCTTACTCTTTATTTCATGCCCTGGTTTGCTCGCTATGCAAAGCTTCTGTCAGTTTACAGTAGAGCTTGAAGGTTTATCTGTGTGTGTGTGGACGCGTTTGCCTTAAAGATGACACGATCTGAGGGCTTTTGTTGCATCAGCGTTAGAGCCGAGACTTCTCTTTGATTCCTGCTGCCATCACATCTCAATCCCACCTCAGAGCATTCGCTTTAGAAATGCAACATTGCCGTCTGGCCCCTTCCTGAACTCACCTGAGGGCAGAAAGATCTCGCCTGATCAAAAGAACATCAGATCATATAATATTAGCTCAACAAGCCTCAGGCCAAAGATTGTCCAGTTCTTATCTAAATATTCAGTATTGTCTTTTGATGGAGATAAAAGTTTTGTTTTGACTTGTAGGAGGAGATCATTCATCTGAAGTTGAAGCTGGAGAAGGTGGAGAAGGAACGAAATGAGCTACGGCTGACCTCGGATCGTCTGGAGAGCAAAGTAAGAGATCCAAGCATCTTATTTACATTTTTTTTCTCTTATTTTGCTGTCTTGCTTGGCTCCTTCGAGAAAACCAGCGAGAAAATGAGAACGCAAAGGGTGTTATTTTTGAGTTAGATAGAACGAGTGTCTCCACAAGTATAGACAATAAATGTATTAAGTGATGTCTAAATGAAAATGTAAAAATGCAGAAAGCCTCCACCATATTAGAAAAACAAGAGCATATGTGTGTTTATGTAGATCACAGAGCTGACGGCAGAGCTTTCAGATGAGAGAAACTCTGCGGAGTCGACGTCCCAGCTGCTGGAGACGGAAACAAGCGAGAGATTGCGTTTGGAGAAGGACATGAAGGACATGCAGGTACATGAACTCCATCAGTCCTGCTTCAGTCTTTATTAAACAATGATGGAGAGTAACTAAATAAAAGATACCCACTAGGTTAACTATTTAAGTAACACAATTCAGTAAAATAATATGGTTTAGTTTACAAAACACTGCATCACTATAATTTGTCACATTATATTGCATGTGCAGTTTTTCTTCCAAGCAAACTCAAACACATTCATATAAAATGTCTCTCACATGTAGAGTTGGGAAGTCTGATTCATATTAGCAAATTGGTTAATTCAGACCAGTATGAATTTGGATTTAAATTATAGAAATTGTAAATATTTACATTTTACCAGGAAAAAAGATAACATTTTATGTTTTTTTTAAATGCAATATTTAGTAAAAGAAAAAAAAAATGCTATATAGTAAAATGTTTTTAATATGGTAAATAATATGGCATCTTCATTTTAGTAGCTTGTAGTGTAGCATATGTTTTTATAAATGTAGATTTACTGTATTTTAACTATTTTAAATTATAAGTAGCTTGTGTCATGGATTGAATAAAAGTTGTGGTGAAAGTGTGTTGGGGAGATTTTTATAGTTTGTATAAACTTTCTTTTATAGTCTGTGAAAGTTGTGGTAGGAGTGAATTTGTGAGTGGGCTGCTGTAGAACATACCTTTTGCTTTTCTTTTTCTGAAACACAGGTGAAGTTTGACGCTGTGAAGAAACAGATGGAGTCCATGGAGATGGAGATCATGGAGGCCAGACTCCTCCAAGCATCAGAACTCAACGGAGAGATGGACAATGATGGCGATGATTCTGGTAAAAAAAAAAACATTCAGACAGTACTTGAAGCTGATTATGAAAATGCTTTATTTTGATTACAACATAGCATTTTTTAGCCGCTGGGATGGAAAGAGGACCGGATTGAAAAACTACTTTACACACACACACACACACACACACACACACACACACACACACACACACACACACACACACAAACAGCTCAACAAAACAACTCAGGAAAAATCTGCCTGTCTCTGTGTGTTTGTGCATGTCAGGAGGTGAATGGAGGCTGAAATATGAACGTGCCATCAGAGACACAGAATTCACAAAGAAAAAACTCCAGCAGGAGATGGATGACAAGGTGGAGACAGAACAACAGAACAAGAGACACTTGGAGAGAAAAGTTAGTATAGCACAGTAAATAAACACATACACAGAATGCACACACACTAGGTCTGCTAACAGACTACACACAGTGTGAAATTTATCCAAATTCAAACTCTGCTACAATAAATGATACTCTGACGTTGACCAGCAACACTTCAGAGTCTTTAGACTTTTATAAACTTCACCTTCCTGTCTCTCTGTGTAGTTAACGGACTTGCAGGCTGACCACGAGGAGTCCCAGCGATCGGTCCAGCAGCTGAAGAAGAAATGCCAGCGGCTGGCAGCTGAACTGCAAGACACCAAACTGCACTTGGAAAATCAAGAGGGACGCAACCATGAGCTGGAGAGAAAGCAGAGGAAGTATGAGCCAATCACACACACACACACACACACACACACACACACACACACACACACACACACACACACACACACACACACACACACACACACACACACGTGTCTCAGTCTGTGTCTTCAGTCTCCTGCCTAGTCACCTGCTGGGGTCTGATTATAGAGATTTCTGATTATCGTTTACTCTGTGGTTGTTTGGGCCATATATTTACTGTTCGATTGTTTGGGCTGTTTGTTTATAATTTGTTTGTTTATTGTTTGACTGTTTTAGTGGTTTGTTTACTTTATTGTTTGGGCTGTTCGTTTACTCATTGCTCAATCATACAGTTCGTTCAATAACACAGTAAACTATTTGTTATTTGATTACTATATGATTGTTTGGGCTCTTTCTTCACTGTTTGATTGTTTGCTGTATGTTGTTTAAGTTGTTTGTTTACTTAATTACTGTCTTTTGTTTGTTGTTTAGTTGAGCTGTTTAGGCTGCTCATTTACTGGCTGACTACTGTCTTGTGTTTATCATTTAGTGTTTAGTTGTTTTGTCAGTTTGTTTACTTTCTGATTAGCTGGGCTGTTAATTTATAGTTTGAGCTATTCGTTTACTCATTGTTTATTTCTAGACATTTACATTTCTTTACTGTTTGGTTGTTAGCTGGTTGTTGTTTAAGCTGTTTGTTTATTGTCTAATTGTTTGGGCTGTTTGCTGTTTGAGTGATTTGTTATTTATTTACTGTCTGATTGTTTGAGTTTGGGTTTGGATTTGTTTATTGCTGGATTGTTTATATTTGTGTGTGTGTTTAGTATTTGTCTGATGTTGCTCATAACTAAAAAAACTTGAAAAAGGAAAAAGCGGCTTACTTAAAACTCACACAAATCCTTTTCTAGTAGCAACGCAGATTAACATTTTGTGATCTGAAAATCTACAAAATCAGAAGCAGATGAGAAAATGTTTTCTTGAAACCTACAGACAAAAAGTTCTGTTTGGTAGTTTATGCCCATGAGCACATTATCATGTTGGTCTTATCATGCTGTGGTTGAAATTACACATCTCAAAACCCATCTATCCTCTGAATTTTCTGGCAGGTTTGATGTGGAGAAGAACCAGTTTCACGAGGAACTACAGAAGGAGAGGAACCAGCGGGAGAAACTGGGCCGAGAGAGAGATATGCTAACTGGTGAGGTGTTTACAATCAGACAGCAGCTACAGGTGAGACTAAAGATAGAAGAGTGTGTGTTGCTCTCTCTCGCATCCTTAAGCAAGATGCTTAAATTCAGGTTTCTGTAATTTGCTAATGACAAATTCATAATTTAACAAACAGGAGAAGGACACAGAGCTGTGTACGGTCAGTCTGAAAGTAGAGCAGCTGGAATCCGAGCTCCAGGATCTCTCCTCTCAGGAGTCAAAAGACGAGGCATCACTCGCAAAGGTTAAGAAGCAACTGCGTGATCTGGAAGCAAAGGTCAAAGATCAAGAGGAGGAGCTTGATGAACAGGCTGGAACCATTCAGATGCTGGAACAGGTACGAGCTAAAAACGGCCGAAACAAAGATGGATAGTGACTCTGAATTATGCTATGTTCTGTTCAGAACCATTGTTATTGTTAACTAAAACTAAAACTATTAAAAAATCATTTTCATTCATGGAAACATGGAAGCTGAAATAAATATAAAATTAAATGAAATATTTTAAAAAATGTACTAAACTAAAAATTAAACTTGAACTAAAATTAAAACTGAAAAATAAAAGCTAATTTAATATATTAATAAATGTGACCCTGGACCACAAAACCAGGGTCAAATAAGTGTCAATTTTTCGAAATTGAGATTTATACATCATCTGAAAACTGAATAAATAAGCTTTCCATTGATGTATGGTTTGTTAGGATCGGGCAATATTTGTCCGAGATACAACTATTTGAAAATCTGGAATCTGAGGGTGCAAAAAAATCAAAATACTGAGAAAATCGCCTTTAAAGTTGTCCAAATGAAGTTCTTAGCAATGCATATTACTAATCAAAAATGAAGTTTTGATATGTTTATGGTAGGAAATTTACAAAATATGTACTTAATGTCCTAATGATTTTTGGCATAAAAGAAAAATCAATAATTTTGACCTATACTATTTATTTTTGGCTATTGCTATAAATATATCCCAGCGACTTAAGGGACAAAAGGGTCACAAATAATATAATAGCATGTAAATAATATTAAAATAGCATTGTTCATTTCAGAAAAGTAAAGGATATTATCAACAGTTAACCTTATCTGATCTGTGTGTGTTATTTAGGCTAAACTCCGTTTGGAAATGGAGACGGAGAGATTGAGACAAACGCATTCTAAAGAGCTGGACAGTAAAGATGAGGAAGTGGAGGACATCAGACTGTCCTGCAGTAAGAAGGTGAACAAACAGGATCTAAACACACAATCACACAATTTGAGACCTCCATGTTTCCTAATGGCTTTTTTGAAATGTGTGTGTAGCTGAAGCAAATGGAAGTGCAGTTAGAGGAGGAATATGAAGATAAACAGAGAGTTCTAAAGGAAAAGAGAGACCTGGAGTCCAAACTGATGATAGCACAGGAACAGGTACTAACACAACAGAACACAAACATCGCAGACAGCATACAATACTCAAGAAAGTATAACACAGTATAACACCATATAACAGGTTGGTCAGAGGGATGTAGAGACAGAGAAACGTCTCAGGAAGGACCTGAAGCGCACAAAAGTTCTTCTGGCTGATGCGCAGATGATGCTGGACCACCTAAAAAGTAATGTGCCCAGCAAAAGAGAGATCGGCGCACTCAAAAATAAGGTACAATCACAATCAGAGCAGTAGAAATGACGATTAATGGGAATAGAATAGGATTAATTGCTTCATGTGAGCGTATGTGTGTGTATGTTGTATCTGGTGTAGTTGGAGGAGTCAGAGTTTGCCTGCACAGCCTCAGTTAAAGCACGCAAGTCTATGGAGCTGGAAATTGAAGACCTTCATATCCAGATGGACGACATCACCAAAGCTAAGATGGCTGTGAGTCATATTCTAGTTTATTTGGAAACAGTTCAGGGGTCATAAACAGGACAAGTTTGAATGTTTTTTAATATGTTTGTTCAAACATAGAGTACATTTATTTATATGTTTGTTTGGGCTCTTTCTTTGCTGTTTGCTAGTTTGTTTTTAGAGTGTTTGTTTGTCCTTTAGTTGTTTAAGCTGTTTGTTTACTGATTACTGTCTTTTGTTTGCTGTTTATTTGTTTAAGCTGTTTGTTTACTTTCTGATTGTTTGGGGTGTTTGTTTACTATTTGATTGTTTTATTAGTTTTGTTCATTTTGTTTCAACAGTTCATTTGTTACCACATTTCTGACCTTTTCAACTCTAAAAATATTGAGGAATTAACCCACATTTTCAGATATTTCACAAGTTTCATTTAATTCCTCCAGTTACTGAGCAGAAATTGTTTGCTTAATTATTATGGACAACAGAATGCGAGTCATCAACATCTCTTTTTTTTTGTGTCATTCAAAACATGTGATTTACTGCTTTAGAAAATTTCGGTTTGTCCACCAGATTCGTTAGAGCTTTCTTGGGGAAATATGTTAGTTTTGAAGCAAAATTCATCTTTTGAGTTAGATGAATAGAGCAGTAAATGTGTCAAGACTCATTCAAACTGCTGGGTAAAGAGAAATAAAGTGCTTACAGTTCAATCATTATCCTGCTCTGGCTGAGGGATAAAACATTTAGAATAAATATTCCAGAGGGAAAAATTTAAACCTCCAGAGTCAGATAAAGAAGCCCTGAATCATGGTGTCGTAACCAAGCATGACGTGATAAAGCGTTAAATCCTGTCTCTTCCATGTTTATCTTCCATGAGTTTTTGTCCTAACCGACTGTGACTGTGACAGCCGACAAGACGTTTTGACAGTTGCTTGGTTTTTATTCCTGCAGTGTCATGCTGCCTGGCTCCACCCACAGTGAAATCTCATCCTCTCACAAATCCTGATTCACATGGAATTTTATATCTTAAATATATTCCGATTTTGTCACTTCACATTTTACCTCGCTGAAGACAGAAAAAAAGGATGGAGATAAAATGAAAATCAGTGCAGCTATTCTTCTCTGATTCCTCCCCCATTCACATTACTGGCTCTTTCAGGACTTCAAAAATATGGTACTCAGATTTAAATGGTTCACTTGGGGTGTGCTTTTGATTTATTATTCATGAGGAAGAGGAGATGATGTCAAATAGAAGAGTTTAAGGGTATAATCTCCTCGTCACAGCCTCAACCAGAAATATGCAATTACTGTGTGTAATGACAGTGTTTTAGACCCACTCTGAAATGCTACTCTAAACTCTTACTCTAAAATGGCAGAAACATAGTTTTAAAACACTAAAGGCTGCTGTGACTATATTATGGGAAGTGATCCGTTATTAAAAGTTAAGTTTTTTGGGGTTATCTAGACAGTTTAGTCCTGAAAGGTTCATGGAGAGCAGGGAAAAATAACACAAATAATAATGTGCAACTATTAAATACAGGTTTGGTAGTTTTCAAAAGAATTGAGAAAACATATTTTGTTGCTTTGATGTCAAACTCTGTGAATCCAATCAAACTCTGCAGTATTTTGGTGTGGTATTGATCTGTCACATGGTAGAAGCTGCCAAATCAGACAGATGCAAACAGGGACAGGTTGCGTGGCATTTCCTCATCCTCGAAAACCATGACTAAAACTATTCAAGGTACTCATTCAACCCTGTCTGTTCTGTCTCTCTCAGTTGGAGGAGCAGATAAGTCGTCTGCAGAGAGAGAAGAACAACCTGCAGTCTCGCTTTGAGGAGGATCAGGAGGACATGAATGAACTCATGAAGAAACACAAAGCTGTTGTGGCTCAGGTGACCCCATATATATGTATATGTGTGTATATGTATATAAATATGTGTGTGTGTGTGTGTGTGTGTGTGCGCGTGTATATATATATATATATATATATATATATATATAGTACCATATTTAGTACAAAAGTTTGGAGTTAGTAAGATTTTTTTTCTCAAGAAATTAATACTTGCATTCAACAAGGATGCATTAACTTGATCAAAAGTAATTTATAATGCTACAGAAGACTTCAGTTTCTATTTAAATGCTTTTTATTCATCAAAGAATCTTTAAAAAAGTTCTCAAATAGAAAACTGTTATTATAAATTGTAATAATATTTTAATATATTAGTGTTTTTACAGTATTTTTGATCAAATAAATGCAGCCATGGTGAAAGAGACTTCATTCAAAAACAAAAAATGTGTATGACATAAGTCTGATATATACATAAATTATATATTTATATATGTATATATCAGCATTATATCAGCTTAAAAAAAAAAGTAAATACTACTAGCACAGATTAAAGGTGGGGTAAGTGATTTCTGGTAGCCAATGTTGATATTTAAAATCACCAAAACAAACACGCCCCTACCCCAAAAGGGTCTCGCCCCTATTTTGATAGCTCCGCCCTGCACATACGTATGCATTCCAGGCACCGATTAGTTCTGTGAAACAAAGCAAAACCAATGTTATTCACCTATCAAGAAAAATTCTTGCCTTATCGTAACAACGTGTCTACACCGGCACAGTACCGCGACACGACAAATCCCTGACAGTAAACTGCTGCCACATTCTATTTATGACATATTGACACAAATTTTAAATGATTTTCAATGGTCACTTTGTTGCATCCAGTGTAGAGAGACTTTAGCTGTTTCGGCGTGGCATCCGGTGTAGACATGGTGTAAGCCTTCTTTTGTTCCGCAGACGTTTTCCTCTTTTGTTTTCCTCTTTTGTTTATCCGCCATCTCTATCTTTCTGTCGCCGCTCTGCTCGGCTAATGAAGGAAGCGCTCTCTCCTCCGCATCATGAGTAGACACGCCCCTTACTGCTGATTGGCTACAAGTTTGTTTTGGTACTCGGCCCCAACTCATTTTCTAAAGCGTTTTTTAGAAAAATACATACCCCACCTTTAAGAGTTAAAATTAACTGTATGTATGATATGTGTGTAGTCCACAAGGGATCTGGCACAGATCAGTGACCTACAGGCCCAGGTGGAGGAGGCCATGAAAGAAAAACAAGAGATCCAGGACAAGGTACCATAAAATCACCCAAATGCACTAAAAATTCTTTGCAGGAGCCCGAAATTGCCTTCTGTCTGCTCAATCATTATATTCTACAGTACATAGTGGATTTGTAGATGGTTAGGGCCCATGCAGTGAGAGAGGTGCAGAGGGCTTGCCGAATGTGGTCTGAAACATGAGTCAGTCTTAAACATGACCTCAGAGTGACCTGTGTGTTTTTATTTTTTTGGCAGCTCCACTCCCTGCAGTCACAGCTTGAATTTCAGGAACAGTCTATGGTGGAGAAATCACTGGTCAGCCGTCAGGAAGCCAAAATCCGTGAACTAGAGACCAAACTAGAATATGAGAGGACCCAGACCAAACGTCTGGAGGTGAGTCATGTGATGCTCATACTGCATTCAGTCATTTTGTATTTTAGTTGTAAATTTCAGTTTAGCTTTAGTTTGATTTAATGTTTTTATTTTATTCCATGCATAATTCTTTTAGTGAACTGGGTGCTAAACCAACGTCCATGGGGCATACAGATAAACAGCTCCATCAGTGGCCACAATTCATTTACAGTGAATTGCTTTAGTGTCTTTTTTATGAGCTTTTATCTTTGGCTTTTCCATCTGTCCATGTTTGTCCTCCAGTCTCTTGTAACACGGCTGAAGGAAAACCTGGAGAAGATGACTGAGGAACGAGACCAGCGTATTGCTAGCGAAAACCGGGAGAAGGATCAGAACAAGCGCATGCAACGACAGATCCGGGACATAAAGGAGGAGATGACTGAACTGTCTAAGAAAGAGGCAGAAGCCAGTCGCAAAAAACATGAGCTGGTGAGTTCCAGAGCGCCCCCTGCTGGATGGAGATTCTCTTGCCATTGCTATAGCAACTATAATGAAGGGAAACTGCCACAATGGATCTTTTATGAAAAGTGACATAGTTCTTGCATAGTAACCATTGCTTAACTGTGGTATTGTAGTAAGGCCACTGGATAAACCATAGATGGCTTCTCAGGCAAATGTACTACATAAAACACAATATGGTTGCTGTAGCAAAACCGTGGTCATTTTTTTTCATAACTTTGGTTGGACTTTAAACAGGAAATGGATATTGAAAGTCTGGAAGCAGCCAATCAGAGCTTACAAGCAGATTTGAAGTTGGCCTTTAAGCGGATTGGGGACCTGCAGGCTGCTATGGAAGATGAAATGGAGACGGATGATGATGATGACCTCATCAACAGGTATCCTGTCAGTGCCACTGTTGCCATGGTAACAACTCTCTGAAGTTGATCAGGATGACCACTGCATGTTACTATCGTTTACATAGACCCTTTTTAAGTTCTTTTGCTTTTCTTCTTCTTCTTCTTCTTTTGTTTCCTGTCTCCAATTTTTTTTTTATATGATCAACTACTTATTTTTCTATTCCCTCTTTATTTTCATCTATTTTTATTTTATTTTTGGCAGTTTACAAGACATGGTGACAAAGTATCAGAAAAGAAAGAACAAAACGTGAGGATACTAAGTGTTTCTCATCTGTTTGTTGGTTTGAGTTTATAGTGCTATTCATGTGAAAATGCTGTTGTGTTACTCTGCAGTCCAACAAGCCATGATAAGTCTCACATGGCAAGGATTATTTTCAGGTGAAATGAGAAGAATTATTAGTCCAGTGACTAATTTGATAATACAGCAGCATTTTCCTGTCATTATGAGCATGTGCTGCACGTTTAACAATATCATCAATCATGTGTTACTCATCTGTTTTTACACATTACACCAGCCATCTTTTCATCAGAGCCACTTATACATCAGGAAAATATGAAAATATCAGATTTAAACATTGAAAGACACAGAGAAGCCCATTTTAATTTAATCCCACCTCTAAACCCATTTTCATTCTGTGTTTGTTTAAAAAACCAAAATTAATGTATTGCGTTTCTAGAGTTCTATGAATTCCTAGAGCATCTTGCTACTTAGCAAGTTGTGAAATGTTCATGTGTGCAAGTGTAACTGCTTGGATTCTGGAAAGGGAGAATCAATTGCATTCGTTTTATTTGCTGTAATTGAGTGGAACTGCGATATGCAACCAATAGAAGCAGATTGTCACAGTCGATTAGCGTTTAAATGTGAGCTGCGTGTGTGCTTAAGCTTTAAATTGTGTGTGACAGTAAGTTAAAATTCTCCAGAAACATCTGTAGCCTAAATTCACCATAATCATGGCATCCCTGATTGTGTGTCTGAAATGATATAACGTGCCACTTCATTTACAGAGAGAATGCAGTAAAATATCTGCTTTTAGTGTTATTGTGGAACGGATTGAAATCCTCTTTTCCCCTGTTTCTTTTATTGAAACCACGTGTTGTTTTGGCACTAACCACTAACCGAAGTATCGTAACCCTCTTGCCTTGACCAGCCGAAATGACCTTTATATCAGCTGCTATATTTGATTGAACTTCTCTTGTTGGCAGTGGAGATGAATCAGATATGGACTCTGAGGTGGAGGACCGCGTGGATGGGGTGAAGTCATTGCTTTCAAAGAGCAAAGGATCCGCCAAGACACTCTCTGATGAGGGCACCCAGAAGACCACCAGGTCAGTGTGGAACCCCTCTAGTTGCATTTTGAAGTTTCATTTCAAAGACTGAGAAATTAAACCACACTTAATAGTACAGGGGAACTTGTGACTAAATTATGAGTTTGTTTACATTTAATATATGGACTTTTTTCTGGAAGTATAAATTAGTATTTTGATTTTTGATTTTGAACCCCCTTCAAGCTAAACAAAAACACATATTTAACAGATGCATATTTAATTTACAGTGTTTCATTTAATCCTTCATAAGTTTTGATTGAACAATTGTTCAAAGAGTATAGGCAGCTTTTGTAGCTAAATTTACCGGGTAAGAACATTGGGGGCGCTACTGATGTGGTTTACCAGAGTACCAGCCAAGATTTACATATGTCCTCTCCATCTGTGAGAAGTGCTAATAAGCTCAAAACAGCATTTGATGGTGTTGGATTCATGACTGTCTCACCGGGAGCTGCTGTTACTGCTCTGTTCCTCAGTAGTATTAGTATGGCGCGGTTACATAACTGCCATTAGGAGTTTAATCCTTTTAAGTTTATTCCTGGGGTTGGTGTAAAATATGCTCCTAAATTACCTCTCAAATCTCTTTCGTTCGTTGAATTCATGTTTATCTCTGTCACGGGTATCATCCTGTTTCATTCACTGATCATCTGCAATTCTGCCGTTTTTAATGTGTTTTCTGTCCGTCTCAGACACACCAATGCTGCTAATGCAGATGTGAAAGATATAAAAGAAGGGAAAGAGGGGAAAGAGGGGAAGGAGGAAGTAAAAAAAGATTCAGATGAGAGCCGTCCAGTGTCTGTGATGAGCTCGCTCAGCTACAGGAAACGCTCCCACCAGAAGGACTGGAACGGACGTGCAGGGGATGACAGCTCTCTCTTCAGCGCTCTTCGGGAGCAGCCGGACATGCCTGACCGACTGTCGTTGCGCAAAGCTAAAAGCAAACCCACAGACAGGCCTCAGACTGGTGATGACCTGGATGACCGGGGTTCAGTGATATCCCAGGCCTACTCTGAGGCTGCCAGTAGGGCCAGGAAAGGTCTAGATCGTCGCTGGACCAAAAACAGTCCAGAATTTGACAAAGAGTCCATGGTGTCCTCGGTTGCCCCGAGCCGAACTTCCACACGCCGTGGGATAGACCAAGATGACGATGCTCTGTCTGGAGTGAGCAGCTTCAGCTTGCGGCGTAGTACTTCTTGGATGGATGACAGCCGCAGTGATTACGGGCCGACAAGTACCAGTATGAGTCAACGATCTAGAAGCCGAAGTCCTGGAAGCACCAGCGTCGGCTCCCGAATTTCCCTGGCCCGCAGCACCCGACTTAGCGAGTTTGGAGTTCGTTTGAATAATGATGATGTTGATGACGATGATGATGTTGACTCTGTGAGTGTGGCCGCATACAGTCCACGCTCAGTGGGCCGTAGTCTGTCCACTCCTGCCCAGCTACGCTCCTCTGAGACCCAATTGGACACTTCTGACATTAAACCTGTGAGCCACCGCAACTACCTGGACCCCGATCTAGAAAAGGCCATCAATGAAGTCCTGAGCTTCAAGCCAATTAAATTCAAACGCCGCAGCTTAGAAGACTCAGATGAAGAAGAGGAGGGAGGTGGTGGTGCGGGAGAGGAAGAAGATAGGAAGAGCATCAAGAGTTTGTTGCAAGACAAGGACGATGAAGGTCTGGGCCTCAGTGGGTCCAGTCTGAGACGCTCGGCTTCAGGTTCTGCTGTAGATTCTGGACGTTCTGGAAGCTCGCTGAGTTCCTTCAGCTCCAAAAGCAGCAAGAAGAAGAACAAGAAGAAGAGCAGGCGCTCTGAGTCTGACAGCTCCTCCAATGAGGGTCACACTCGGCGGCATTCCCGACAGAAAGAAAAGAGAAGATCCAAAAGCTCAAGAAAGAAAGAATCTGAATCGTCCAAGTCTGAATCTGACTCTGAATCATCATCTTCAAGCTCTGCATCAACAGTTTCATACCGCAGCTCAAACAGCGTGAAGAGAACCCCAAGACAGAAAGACTCAGATGGGGGTCCGGAAAGTCCTGGTGAAGAACGACCCCCAAGCAAAAAAGGAATAAAGAAACAGAAGAAGAAAGTGGACAGTTTGGTTATGAAGTATCTCTACAAGCCTGACAGTGATTAACAGGTGACCCTGGATGGGCCAGACTGAGGATTGATGTTTTCGAGAAGCTTCTCTCTAAACGCATGATGTGTTCTGCTGTGTGTTAAACTCTAAACAGTAGTTGTATCTTTGGATTAAAAGGCATGCCTTGACACTGTTGCCTGGACATTGTTTTGGGTTTGGACACAAACAGATTCAAAGTGTGGCCGCATAGAGTATTGTACTAACAGACAAATGCTAATCTTTTTGCCAAGTAGGACATGTTCCTTGTTGGTTCAGAAACAATATACTATCAATCAGATCTTTGTGGTAGGTCTGACTTAGATTTTGGAGCTTGAAAAACATGAAACACTCATTATCAACCACTGATTTAATGGGTAAGGGTTGGGGAAATGTTGGAGACTTAATAGGAAAGGATAGGGGGTAATCAGGGAAATGCTTCAGGCTTTTTGTTAATTTGATAGTATTTTTGTTCCAGGATCAACAAAAGATGTTCTTGGAAATGCAGTAAGTTACAATTAATGTACATAAAGCACTGGAAGAGTTTAAACTGGTAATTGAGCAAAACCTTATTGTAAACAGAGTGGATGTTTTGGAACTACTGTAGATGTGCATTTGTGACCAATCAGGGACATTCACTCTGCTATCTATCTCTGCATGGCATTGTGACCATCTGACCTCTCACAAGGGACTAATATGAAGGTTTGGCTATAACCTTATCTTTCTGTTTCTAAAAAATCTTTTGTCTTTTTTTCCCTCCAGCCCCCCACTCTATAGACCACACTCAGTGCAACATGATGAAGACAACACTGGACCGGAGAAAGACACTACACAAACTGAAAGTACTATCCTTAAAGACAGCAATGGTGACGGTCAACCTTCGGAAAGCGCTGCGTAGATCTGATCAGCTGCTCGCGTGCACTGAAAAGTGCCTCGGTTTACCTCTCATTTACCCTAGCACTGATTCACTTTGGTTTCTTCATAGCCTACATGTTTATCACTGCAGGTCTACATATACAGTGTGTTTTAGAGTTTATTTTCTATTTTATTTTATTTTTTTGCAGCTGTGGCACCTGTTTTTGTTTAGATCGCACATGTCTCCATCAACAACCCCTCCAAGAAAATGAAGTAATAAAATCTTTATCTAATTTATGTTTATTTTATTTGGTTAGAGTGTCTGCTTCATGACATTTTGCCTTGAATTTGCTTGAGTGAACTGTGTAGCACAGCTTTACTGTAGTTTGCAGTTAATGAAATAGGGTATTTATCTTTCTCTCCTTTGTTCCTTTGTGAACTGGTGAACTACTGTTAACCAGAGGAAGTTAATTTAGCACTGGTTTACTGAATGGCAGCATTTTAATTCTACTCCTCTTTATGATTCAGTTTATTTTCTTGGGGGTGCTTCATGTTTGGGCCTTAAATTACATTTATAACCATTAATTTAAGATAATAATTTAGTACTATATAATTTAACTCTGCCAAAATTAATTATTGATAGGAGTCTGTGGGTAAGTGTGGTGTGTGCATGTGTAGTGCGTGTATGTGTGTGTCCTCCCCTGTTTTTCTATGCATTAAATAAGACTTTTATTATGAAAGTACATACGAACAAGAGACTGTTTGTCTGTCCAGTGGCTTATGCAGTAAAAGCAAAATGATATATAAAAACAATATATATATAAGAAAGAGTTTTGCATTCGTTTTATTGTAAATAAAAGATGTTGATCCATTTTTATGGCTGTGAACTTGATTTTTGACAGATATGACTAAAGAGTGCCTGTGGGGTAGTTTCAGCCCTTATACCTGGAAGTTGCATATAGAGCCAGGCGACCCAGTCAGCTCTTATCATTTTTGTGTCATATGCAACAAAAAAATATCTTCATGGAACATGATCTTTACTTAATATCCTAATGATTTTTGGCATAAAAGAAAAATCAATAATTTTGACCCATACAATGTATTTTTGGCTATTGCTACAAATATACCCCAGCGACTTAAGACTGGTTTTGTGCTCCAGGGTCCCATATTATATTATATCAGTGACCACGATTTTGGAGGGCTTTTAATTTGGAAGGGGTTTCCTTATCTGCTGCAAAGAGTTCTAATATGAGTGATCAGTCACGTGACAATTACAGCTCAGGTGACTGTGTACTTCAGTATTTTAGTATTTTAGACCTAATCCCATCCAAAAGTGCTATGCAAGCTAATAAAAAAGAGCATGATACGAGCATGATAGCTAATTTTATCACACACTGTCTGAAACATTAAGGAAATTTAGAATCTTGACATACTTAATGAGATCAAAAAGTATAACAATGGGCCATATTCAGTTGTGTAAAAGTGGTACTTCCATGTACAAATACAATAGATTCACATTAGGTGCACAAACTTGTTTTAGTGTATATATTATCCTCAGTTACCCTAAGAAAAACAGTGCAAATTTGTCAGGTTACTTTTTTTTTTATTACTGAGAAATTTGCCTTATTTTTTAAGGTTTATAAGAACATCTGTCTAGCAGACTAGAAGGAACGCAGTGTGCAAACACAAGAATAGCATTTAATCCCTGGAGTCTCCAGGGGGCCCTTAGATAAACAGCGTTGTGGGAATGCGCAGGAGAGGCATGCTGGGATTTCCCACTGCTTTGTGTTTGGGCTCATCCACAGTATCTGTCTACTCTGTTCTGATCCATGTTCACTTATATCATTTGCTCTTCAGTGGGAAAGTTAAACCAGCAGGACACTTGTTTAAACCCTCCCTTGCATTGTCCTGTGATTTTCTAGCTGGCAGAGGCTTATGGTGCTTGATTTTATCTGTCGGAGGAAGTGTTGGATGCGTACTGTTTTAGAAGACTGCTGTTTACAATGTAAGCCTACATGACATTAATGGGTAATGCATGAGAGTTTTTTTTTTTTAATTACCTGTAGGCACGCATGCTTTGTTTTGGTTCAAGTATAATGCTAAAGGATGGTTTGGTTTTCTAGGTACTAGTAAAATAATGCAGGTTTTAAATAGTAATGTAACGACTGATAGTCAGACCTTTGTTTTCTTAATTTGACAAGCGACTCGCATCAAAGATATGATGTCCTACTAGACAACAGACAAACTGAATGCTTCTAGGCCAATCAGATTAAAGGATAGGAACTAATGGCCTATGATAACCATAACCATAAAGTTGTGTATCCTGTTGTTCTGACAGATGATGGGTTGTTTCAGAGGTCTTTTAATATCACATATAAAATTCCCAAGTTTCAACAAGTTTAAACTTATGCTAGAATCCTGTGATTTAACACCTGCCTTTTGCTTTCCGCTGATCGCGGCAGTCCCGAAGCTAATTAACATAGCCCTCTCTGGGTTGAGGATGGATTTCTTCTGCTTTAGCTAATGGTCTTTTAATGTGTCCATTGTCAGACAAAGTCAATATAAATTTACTTTATTATTCCCCTAATAAATACGCTCTGATCTTCTCACTGTGCGGTTCCCGTTTGGAGCCCCACTGAAGTGTGGGGAATGTGTATTGTCTGCAGACTGATGTTCCCGTTGAGAGGGATGCGGGAACATCAGGAATCATGATACAAAGCGGCTAATCGTTTTTTAACAGCTTGCTTTGTTTATAACTGCAGGGATGGGAGACATAAACGATTTGCAATATGTGAAAGAATTATTCTTAACTAAAAATACTGCATTTTTATTATTCATGCTTTAATGGTCTCTACAGTGTTGAGATCATTATAAAGATCCCCCCAAAGACGTATGTTTCAGGACGTTAAACTGCTTAAAAGTGCAAATTAATTAGCCATTTAATTCCAAAGTTCATTAGTAGAGCAGATGGAATGAATTCTGTAGGGTATATATAGACAAATGATCCAACCATAGATTGCCAGACTGTTTCAGCAGCAGTTCTGCACAAGATGCAAACTTTAAACACTTAATAACTCACGTTGTGCTTAACCCTGGGTTATTCCCATTCTCAACCGCTTTTTAACCAAGTAGAGAAACTTTCACACTTGTAATTTAGTGGTGTTAGCCCCAGAGCAGGCTCTTTTGCAGTGTTAACCCCTGCATTGCAGTGGCAAACTTCTGCAATGTGAACTTCTGTGCTTAGAATGTTACTGCTAGATGCTTAGCAACAGACAACCAATCTCATATTCATGTGCTTTGCAAAGTCATAGAAAAATGGCATGTTGTATCCACCTTTTTCCTAACATGCCTACAGCATTTTAGATTAAGAGAGGCAATTCCTGTTTTGAGAAATGCCACTCAAAAAGACTGACGCAAATAATAAAGATAACACTTTAGTTTAGGAACCAATTCTCACTATTAACAAGTTGCTTATTACAATGTATATTACTAGCATATTGGCTCTTTATTATAAAGCATATTAATGCCTTCTTCTACATGACTATATTCTACATCCCTAACCTTACCAATACCTAAACCTTAACAACTACCTTACACTGTAAAAAAAAATTGTTCCAAAAAGTTGTTTCAACTTAAAATAATTTGTTACCGCACTGACTTAAAATTTTTAGTTTAGTCAACTTGAAATTTTAAGTTACTCAATGTTAATTTAAGGGACAACTGGAATATTTTAGTTGAATAAACTACAAATTTTAAGTCAGCGGGGTAACAAATTATTTTAAGTTGAAACAACTATTTTTTTACGGTGTACTAACTATTAATAAGCAGCAAATTCGAAGTTTATTGAGGCAAAAGCTAATAGCTAGTTAATAGTGATTTTTTTTCAGAAGTCAGGAAAATATGCTTGGAATTTTAATGTGACATGCATAAGAAGAATATTTGTGGAAAGAGCTCCTTTCAAGTCCACTGCATTATTTACTTTTTTCCTTTGTATTCCACTGTAACAATGTGAAAAAAGAGAACGCAAACAGCACTGCGCAAGTGAGGTCTGTCCTCCTGATTTAATTTACCTGAATTCCTAAAAATACATTGAAATGCACTAAGAATCTCTCCCTTTTCTCCCCAAATCCTCACGTCTCTCTCCAGGTTTGTTTTCACACAGATGCTTTAAAGTATAATTGTCTCCCTTTTTCACTTCTAATCCCTATCAGCAGTGTTTACTGGAATGTTTCTAAAGCAGGTAAATACAATATTTGCTATCTCTCAGAATGAAAAATCACAAAAATCACTTTGGAATATTATCACTCAATGTTCCAGTTAATCAACATTTTATGATTAAGGCTATGCAAATGACATAATATAGATATATTACAGTGATATTTTACAAGTCATTCGTGGTTGCTGTAGTAATTTAAGTTTCCTTTTAATGTTCAGTGGTTAAAGGGTGAGTAGATCAATGTCACCTCATTGTACCCATTTTTGAAAATTATTGTATTTATTCACCAGATCTGACAGGGACTGGGAAACACTGAAGCGGTCTTTGCGTCTGTCGCAGTATTATTGTAGATCTACCATGCAGAACACAGGGACAATAAACCTTGACTCTCTGCGACCTATTCAAACTGCTGACGAAATGTTTCAGTCAGATCCGGTCCAGCCCTGCTGCCAACAATTTCCCATAAAGATCAGCTAATAAAAAAGCTGTTAAGATGGTTCCAGTAGTCTTAAATAATAAAACCTGCATTTTCCCAGAGCTTAAATTAAACATTTCATAGCCCCTTTTCAACAGAATCTCCTCCAGCCCAGCAATCCTGCAGTGCAATCGAGTGGGTGTGAGATTTCTGACGGTGTGAAGGTCAGAGGCGGTTTAATAGAGCATCATTTTTGTTTGGTAAGTGAATTATCAGTGCTGTGCAATAAATCACTGGAATAAATCAGTTAGGGACCTCAAGAACTCACTTTACTAATGCATATCAAACAGTCAGAATGACCTCTGACCTTTATAAGACCTGGTACTTGTTTAAGGAAAGGTCATATATTCTACTTCCGGGTGGCTTCAGGTTTTATAGATCAACTAGGCTGTAAGTAATATAGAGTGCAACAGTAACCTCCCAATTATTTCTAGTGGTCTTGATTTTCAACATTCATTTGTCTCTAAGCATTTAAAATGATGTAACTGAACCCAGTAGAGGTTTATTGCAAGATATTTCATTTTAACTGTTGACTGAATGGGAGATCAAATTACATTCAGAATTATAACATTGTGAAACACCTTGAGATGTGTCTTTAAAGTTGCACGTTATCGCTAACAGTCAATGAGAAAATGAATGTAATTGTAATTTTCAAACTCCACCATTGCACTCTGGAGAGTTTAGGGTAGTGACTGATTAAAAAAAAAAAAAGGTTTATCGTGTTGTGTTTGGGGTTGATCAGATATCTGAGCTCTCTGCACGTTTGTGCATCAGTCTCTGTACAACCAGGATGACAACCGAAAATGAATAATGCTGCATCAAACCGCAGACAGAGATACAATCAGAGCTCTGGGATTCTTTGTTACCTTTGTGCAACACTTCAACACAACTGTCACAGAAGATGCTGAGAAACTCATTTTTACACACTCGAGAGATGTGAGCCAGTGTTTATGTAGTCTTAGCGTTGTGTTTGGACAAATTGTGTGAACTTTTGTTGGAGCTCTGTTACTTGCTCCCTGCGTTAGTGAATGTGAGAACTGCTCCTCATCCTTATCTTTCTAGCTTCAATGGGTTTGAATTGAATGGAAGCTTGATTTAGAGAAATAGCTTTTTAAATAAATCTCTGAACATATTAGCATTAAAAAAAAAAAAAAAAAAAAAAAAAAAAAAAAATCAATCAATCGCCTTTAAAGTTGTCCAAATGAAGTTCTTAGCAAGGCATATTACTAATCAAATTAAGTTGATACATTTACGGTAGGAAATTTACTAAATATCTTCATGGAACATGATCTTAATTATCCTGATGATTTTTGGCATAAAAGAAAAGTCGATAACTTTGACCCAAACAATGTATTTGTCACACACTGGTCAAGGAGGCAGACAGGTAAATGCAAGTCAAAAGGTAATTTATTCAGTTGAAGCAAGGCAGGGCTTTCCACAGAAGAGAGACAACAAAGGAGATACTGGAAGCAGAATAAACAGTCTTAACTTGCTCCTTTCACAGCTGGGGATGAGTTCCAGGATAGCCGGGCAGACAGGTAGGCATCAACCAGCGCTGAATAGCTTGCAACCTTGAAACCAACCGATGAGTGACTGAGGTGAGTGCGCTTATGAATGGTGGTGGTAAGTGGTTGCAGGTGTTCATGATTAGTACTCTGGTGATTGTGAACGGGTGTAGGAGGTTGCTTCAGCTGGTGAGGCGGGTGATTCTGTGACAATATTGTTAGCTATTCCTACAAATATACCCGTGCTACTTATGACTGGTTTTGTGCTTCAGGGTCACAAATATGCAAATTTGTGACTGGCCATGTGATTTTCTTGCTTCCATTGATATGCTAAGATCACAATGTTGGTTAAAATGATGATTAGATGTAAAATACATGCCTAAATAAATGTGTTGCAGTTATACAACCTGTTTTTTAAAAGTATATTCAAAGGTTTGGAGTCGATGAGATTTTTTTGCATGTCTTTGAAAGAAGTCTCTTATGCTCACAAAGATTACATTTGTTGGATTAAAAACACAGTAAATACAGTAATATTGTGAAATATTATTACAATTTAAAATAACCTTTGCAATTTATTTTATATATTTTAAAAGGTAATTTATTCCTGTGATGCAAAGCTGAATTTTTTTGCAGTCATTTCTCCAGTCTTCAGTGCCACCTGATGCTTCAAAAATCATCCTAATAAGTTCATTTGATCTTCAAGAAACATTTTTTTTATTATTATCATAAATGTTGAAAACAGTGGATACGTTATATTCTTGTGGAAACCGTGATACATGTTGGTCAGGATTCTTTAATGACTAGAAAGTTAAAACGAACAGCATTTATTTGAAATTGAAATCTTTTATAACATCATGTCTTTACTGTCACTTTTGGACAATTTAATGCACCCTTGCTTTCAAAAAAAGGTAATAACCCCATATTTTTGAATGGTATAGTATATATATTCCATGTTTTCTCCCAATTACTACTGTACATGGACATAAAGTGCTCTAAAACTGCATTTCAGATAATTAGAGATGTAGTATAGCGACAGGACACTGCTTGAAATGTCATGTCAAGTACCCATTTTCTGTTAAAATGACTTCTTAGCAGTCTGAGCTTCGATCCCGGCCTCATGAATATTAATATTACCACCCCGACATGCAAACAAAGTAATGTTTGTTCTTGCCTGATGAATAATTTACTTGGTCTTAGAAGTGGCCACAGGTGTGCGAGTACGTTCTCAAATGCGAAAGAAAAGCTTTTTTAAATCACGATTTATACCAGGGGGTCAGACTGTACCTGTTTCCTCCTGAGGTGAAATCCTTTGTGTAAAAGCATAAAACTCTGTTATATAATCTCATGCTGATATGATCTCAGCAGCCATTCTACAAAAGCACCCCGGCTCAAACATGATGTATAATGTCATGAAAGTATAGAAAGGAGAGTTCAAGTATGCTTAATCTCAAATGTGTGCATGGCTGGTTTTGGTTGACATGAGTGATTTCATACTCTGAAATACACAGAATTAGGGTGCATGGATTGTGTGGGTCAAGTTTCACATTGTGGGGTACGAATGTGGAAGGTGTTCAGCTTTATGGATTGTAAAACTGTACACTTGGTCTCAGTCATCTCAGTCATTATTCACATGGATATATATGAAGGTCACAGGAATTGTGAGATGACTACGAGTGGGTGGAGAAGACCACCTAGGTTGTACGTGATATTGGAGACACCTTGGAAGGATTTCTTTTTATTATTTGAAATCACAGGATCTCATTCATGCTGTTTCTGCAGCCATTAAGATAAGGCTGTTTCAGAAACATCAGCTGCTATTGAGATGCACAGCAATGCTAAAAGATCCCTCTCAGGTTTTATAGGCATCCTCCCTGCATAAAGTTGATGCAGGGTGCTTGGGTATGAAAGACGTTGTTTCTGCTCATACAGAATGACTTCATAAGTACAGGCAGAGCTGTCCAGTCCTGAGTGGAAATGTTTTCAGAGAGAAAGGCTCATTTAGCAGAACAGAGGGAGGCCGTGACATCTGCAGACTGAGACAAAAATATCTGGCAGCTGCGAAAGGCTCGGTGCCTGAATCACACTTTTCACAGCAGTTTTGATCAAATCCTCCAGCAGATACACGTATACTCAAGTTTACTACATTTAAGATGTGAATTTCATCTTTCATTCACTGAAAGTGGCATTTTAACAATACAGATTACAAGTATAATTAAGAAATTATTAAAAAATATTATATACTGTATATATATATATATATATATATATTTTAAATATATATTTAGTTATATTAAAAACCATTTTAATGTGTTGATATGTGAATGTATGTTTTTGATTGTTATTTAAATAAATATAAAATGGGGGAGGGGGGAAGGGTTTAATACGTACCTGCTCTTTTCCAGTATGTTTAATTATTATAATTTCTTTAAAAAAAAATCTAATTACTAATGCAGTTTTATTATGGCCAGACCTGGCGCTGTCATTGCTAAGGACATAGTAAATCTTATTCCCAATATGCGAGGCTATAGATTAATTTCTCAGTAATAATATCTAAACGGCTGTTTAGTCAGCATCCCATCCGAATGAATTTAGAGCCTGTGAAGATGATGTTGATCGCTTCATTACCTCAACATATTGGTCAGTTTATTTCACGGCCGTGATTTTCATTAGCTAAGCAGACAGACTTTTTTCAACAGCAGTGCTGCTTGGCTGAAATCTCTTGCTGACTGTGTAAACAATGAGTTACAAGCATTAAAAAAAAAAAAAATAAACGCAGACTGTCTTTCCAAATATACCAGGGTGTAAAATAGAGCCAGGAGAACCTGATGTTGTTTCTACATTTTTTATTCTTCTGTTTTCATTGAGGTTTTTGTTAGTTTAGGAGATGTACAGTGGCTCCGGAACTATTTGGAAACTTTGGACAATTTGTTGAAAATTTGCTTAAAAATGTACTCACCCTCAGGCCATCCAAGATGTAGACGAGTTAAAATATAAGTCCGCTATCCATAATATTGCTTGAATCTGGAGAAAAATATGCACATCACACATTGTGTGCATTGAAAACAGTCCAAAACAGTTCTAAACAAACATGCTGGTGGAATTTCACGTGAAAGAACAGTAGGAGACAAACTTTTTCACTTAAGTAAATTTTATTACGTATTTTGGACAGAACTGACAGTTTAAAGTTTAAAATGCCTCAATAATGGATTTGTTTTATACAAACATACAGTTTTTCACTTCACAAGTCGTTAACTGATGGTCTGGAGTCTGGATTACTTTTGGATTATTATGATGTATTTATCAGCTGGTTTGACTCTCATTCTGACGGCACCCATTCACTGCAGAGGATCCATTGGTGAGCAAGTGATGTAATGCTAAATTTCCCAAAATCTGTTTCCAGAAGAACAAACAAACTCGTCTACATCCTGGATGGCCTGAGGGTGAATACGTTTTAATCAAATTCTCATTTTTAGGTAAATATTCCTTTAACCCCACTTAAAATGTGTAAATGTCATTGCAGTAGATATAACAAAAGATCAAATCAAGTAGCATCTGCAAATAAATGATTTTCTAAGAAGTTACCTTTTTTTCTAAATAACCCATGAAATCAAAATGGGAAATTTAAAACCCAACAAAGTTTCCCTTAAAAAAAACTGCTATTGTTTTAACCAACTTAGCCGACTCACTCACTGTACCTCCCCCACCCTTTCAAATGTCTGTATCCCCCAGGGTTACGTTTATATTAGAACCTGTACTCATTACATTAAGAAGATAATCATGTATCTGATGTAATTCTCTTCTGCCTCGCCGCACACAAAAGCAGCTGCTCTAAATAAGCCCAGTGCTACTGGATGAACGCCAGGCTGCTGTCCAAAGTGTCCAGGCGCGCTGAGGTTGACTGGAGCTGTCCGCGGTGCTGAAGCTCCACCGCGCAATCCGCTTATAACAGTCCGTGAGTCGAGCTCTCTCTGCGTTACTGCCGGAGCTCTGCGCGATTCACCGGCAAAGACGCGAGTAGCCCATATGCTTACAAGACCTCACGGACGTTTTATTTGACATTCGAGTGATTCTCACTGCATTGTTTAACACAAGGACAAATTGTAGTGTGTTCTGAGGAGTCGTTTCAGTATGTGCGTAAGGATCGAGCTCCAAACGAACTGGCTCTTTCTGCTGCTCATTCTGAGTCTTTCAGTGATATACACGCGTTGTCAAGGTGAGTATTCATTTTTAAGTACTTAAATCTACTAATGCTGCTGTGTGTAATAGAGTTAGATAGGCTATTCATCTTGGGCACAATGACTAACTGGGTTTGTAGGCTACCGTCTGTGGCTTTGCTCGTACAGGATTTCTCCACACACACATGCCATTTAAGTACAATAACAAATTGCGATTATATGTTGAGGGAGTTCAGGATATATTCAGAGATTTACTTTTTACGTGTTGTTTAACTGAAATATCGCAGGACTGCATGAACTTTATCTGTAGAGTGTTGTGGGGAAGTAAGGGGCCGTTCATATATTGCGTTAAAAGCAGACGCAGAGCTACAAAATGGGGTCTTAAGACGCGTTTTCAAATGTAAACTACTAACTAGAAACGGCGTTCATGACGCTAACTCGATATGCGACACAACTGCAGGAGTGTCTCTCTTGCAAATAATAACTTGAACCCCTTGATAAATTATTTATTTATTTATTGCAAAAAAAAAATAAGTTTCAGTAAACATAAGTTGCAAGTGTGACTTGGCAGCACTTTTTCTAAACGCACAAAAAGACGCTAGTGAAAAACAAAATTGCGTTAATCAGTGGTGGTAACCATAGAAACAGTACGCTTCGCTATGCGATCGACGGCAATATCGTACGAAATGTTAACAAAACACGACGAGAACTTATATTATCACTATTATATATATATATATAAGACGTCTTTTGGATAATTGACGCCCATAGCTAACCATTTGCGTTGCTGAACTGTAGCCTATCATATTCCGCTTCGAAAATGAGATATTATTATTATAGCCTATCGAATCAGTAGCCTCAATTTGAACCATTTCACAAGTCACATATCGGCGAAGTGTTACAACGGGACAAAATGATTGTGCGGTGAGTCCCAGCAGCACAAGATAATGACACTAATCCTGAAGATCAGATTAGCACCGTCCCGAACAGAGCTGTTTATGAAACTAGCAGAGTTGTGTTGTTTTTATCAGTTTAATAACAGACTCCATCTCATCTTATTCAGGTCATTTTAACAGTTACGCATAGACTGCAGACTGTATTTTTTTTTATAATAAAGCTGCTTCATAAATCAGAGCATTGTTGCTGATTATATTTAATTTAGTGACACAGCATGTCTGGCGGCCATATGTTGTGTTGGGATAATGAGATGCAGCCATCCTGTATTATCCCGTGGGCTCATGTTTGCTTTATAAATACACATTCTGCTGATTTTCGTAGCTTATTTCAACGAGACAGCTGAAATTGCACAAATTAACTTTAACATTAATAAAAGATGCACCCTTTTAAATAATACATTATAATTTATGCAAGCTTTTAAAAATGACTGAATGCCAGGAAAGATAGTGATGATGGTTTTTCAAAATAAACATAATAGGGTGGTTTAAAGCATAGTCTAAATAAATGCTGATTTGCTCTTTGTTGTAAGTGCAGAAACATCTACTCTACACTATATCGTTAAAAAAAAGGTTTATTATTATCTTGGTAAATCTTGTTGCACATTTTGGTATTCATCACATTCTTTCAGCTATTAGCAAGAACAAGAGCTATTACTAAACTGTGCATGCTTTTCTGCATTGCATATCATACTGTACCTGTGTAGATTCCTCCATGAGTGGATACTTTTTAATGTTGTTTCCAAATTAGGTTTTGTGATATTTAAAAGTGCATTTTAGGAGGTGCATACAGGTAATGTCACTGTATGATGACTTTTTGAGCTCTGAATGAAAGTTTTATGAGAAGCATTTGAGAGTGAAAGAGTCTTTTAGTCAGCCAGAGGGAAATTTATTTCTATTTCATACAGAAGTATGTGAAGTAATTTTGAAGCATGCAGCTAGGTCTTTCAAAAGGTCTATTTCTGAATTCATTTCGCCGTAGCTTTCTTATCAGATCCTTTCATAATTCTGTGCAAGACTCATCCTCTCATATTCTGGCTATTCAAAAACAGAAGCATGGAAACAATCTGATGGTTTCAATTTCTGCCTTTCATATCTCTGATTTCAGGGGGAGGGCTTAAAAATGTTCAACACCTGTTTTTTTGCATTGCCGGTGATTAGCTTGATCAAGGGCTATTCAGAAGCTGCTAGTTGACATAATTAGTCTGGCGCTTTGTCAGTTTATGGCTTGTAAATTAGAGTCATTATGGCAGAATGCGCTCTAATATCCTCATGCTGTCTGAACTCTGCAGGTGGGGCTGAGATGCTAACCGCCTTTCGCTGTCTCTGACAGAAAACTAAACGATCAGAGTGTTTTGGGCTCTTCCAAGAGAACTTTTTCTCTGGTGATGGTTTATGTTCTTACATGTGTTTCTAGTTTTCACAGAAAAGACAGAGGAACCAGTCAAATACACTAGTCAAACCATGATCCTTGGTTCAAAATCATGGCTGATATTACTTCCAGTTCATTCATCAAATACAAATCGGAGGATAAAGGAATAGTTCACCAATAGTACAAAGATGTAGATGTGTTTGTTTCTTCATCAAAACTGATTTGGAGAAATGTATCATTACGTCACTTGCTCATCAATGGATCCTATGCAGTGAATGGGTGCCGTCAGAATAAGAGTCCAAACAGCTGATAAAACATCCCAATAATCCACAGTTAATCCATATGACTTTAAATAATGTCTTGTGAAGTGAAAATCTCCACATTTGTAATAAACAAATCACTGATACATTTTTAACTTCAAATCATTGGTTCCGGTCCATAATCCAGGTAAAAGTCATCTTAACTGAATCAGGAAAAAAATATGCACAGAACAAGCACTGTTTACAAGTGAAAAAAATCCAGTTCTGAACAAGTATGTCAATGGATTTTGATGTGAGAGGACAACAGGGGATGGACTTTTTCACCACAGGAAATCGTTATTATGGATTATAGACCTTTTTCTGAATGTCTCGCCTGACTAGAACAGTGCTTTACATTTCTGGTTTCTAGTCACATTTACATATTTTCCAAGCCAATAATATAGCCGATTTTAAAATCATGTAGCACCATTGTTTCATCACTTAACAGTGTTGCAATGACCGTCTTTTTGCAGTAAAGGACCAGTCATAGTTTAATGAGTGGGAAGATGACATGAAGCGACGCGAGGTTAGCTGCATTGAAAACAGAAGTTCACGGGATTTTGTCCGCAGAATGATAAGAGCAAACATTATTTTAACATATTTTATTATTTCACACTCAGTATTTTAACTTAAGCGCTGCAAGCCATGTATATGTCGCCGGATATGACAGATTTTCTGGTGCGCAAAACAAGTACTTTAAAGGAATTCCTTAGCTTATTGCCGTTACTGTGGCAGCCAACAACAGCACAGCTTAACCCTCCGCACATTTTTATATTTATAGTTATATTGAAAATGTTTCAATTCAATTCAAGACCGGAACACGAGAGCATCCAAACGGAAGATAGAATCCGTCATGGCGCAGCTCATCAGTTACTCAGGAAAAATAATGATGGATAATATTTATTACAAACATGCAGATTTTCACTTCACAAGGTATTTATTAATGGACTGGAGTCATGTGGATTACTTGTGGACTATTGTGATTGGCTGTTTGGACTCTCATTCTGATGTTTGCACAGATTCACTGCAGAGGATCCATTGGTGAGCAAATAATGTAAAGTATAATTCTACAAATCTGTTGATAAAGAAACCTAACCACATCTTGGATGGCCTGAGGTTGAGTGATTTTTCAGCAGATTTTCATTTTTGGGTGATTTATTCGTATTCCTGCAATGTGGCATTCAACACAAAAGCAATAGCAGGCTTGTCTCAGGTGGTCTTTCCATCTAAAGAAAGACAGCAGATTATAGAAGACAGACAGCATAATACGTCTGGAACATGTATTGTAGCTTTTTATCTGTGTGTGACCATGTAAATCCCTTGAAGTCTGCCACACACATTTCCTATTGTGTCAAAATGGCATTTAAAACACTTTATTTAATTGGCACGCTGTGATGGTTCATGTATTGATTTCAAGTGTTTTCATTTCAGCCTAAAGGGCGGCGACATCGACTTCCTGGGCATCAATACCTGCTGACCCTTTTGAAAGCACAAAGCTGAGGCTCTTTACATGCCAGGCACCTGCAGCCACACAACCATAAAATTGGTATATTTAAGAGGAAGATTATAAATTGACATTTTGACTTTTAAAATGCCATAAGTCCATTGGCCTCCTAATCCCCCTCTTGTTATGTGTGACATTTCATTATTTAGTATCCTGAAGGTTTCCTAGGCCTCTGATCTGAATGCAGAAGAGGGTACATTTTCACACACGTTGACACTAAACAAGGATTTTTTTTGAATGAAGGTTAAAAATCGACTGTTCTGATTTAACTCTATTCATAAAAGGAAGTAGAAGTAGTACATTTTTTAAATGGTAGTTTATTTTCCCTTTTTTATTTGAAAAAAAATTGGCATTTAGTTAAAAAAGAAAACAAACAAGCTTATTTAGCAATTAAGAACAGCTGTGCTCTTTGATCTGTTGGTGTATTTTCCATATGTCTGCATAAAGTTGTATGAGAGAGTAGTGGCCATAGACATTGCACTTTTGAGCCTTGATTTCAACTTTTAAGCCATTTGCAACAAACCTCTGCCTTATGGCATCTAAAGGTGTATGAATAATGAGCAATGTTTTTATATAAATATATTTTTATAGAATATTGTTTATAAGAGTTTTAATATTAATTTTTTTACTGTTTTCATAAACACATAATATAATAATAATAATAATAAAAATTCAAATATTTTAACAATATTTTGAACTTTTTTGTCTTTATTTTATTTTAGCCCCAAGCTTCTTGAGTCACAAGTCAGATAGACATCTCTAGAGCAGTGATTTTCTATCCTGTTCCTCGGGACCCACTGCTCTGCACATTTTGCATGTCTCCCTTATCTGACACACTCATTTGAGTTCATGGAGCTCTTTCCTAAGGAGCTGATGATCTGAATCAGGTGTGTAAATTAGGACATGCAAAATGTGCAGAGCTGTGGGTCCCGAGGAGCAAGTTTGAAAACCACTGCTCTAGAGTATGTATAATTATATGAACATTTAATTGCATTTTGTGATATTACTGAGAGTTTGATAAAATTCTAAGTGGATATCCATGCTGTAATTTTCTGTATGAATTATCTGAGGTTTTCCGTCAATGCTGAGAGACATTGTCGAGTAACACGACTGCTCAATGTCTTTAAATAAAGTGACAGGGAAAGGTGTCTGTAGATCCCTTGAGCTCATTTGTCAAATAAGAGGCTCTGTGTTTTGGCAGGGTCAGAGCAGAGGACACTGGTCTCTCAAAGGCTGCAGGACTAAGACTTTTCATGGCGTCCTTCTGCTACAGCATTCAGACGCCACTGTATTTGAAACGGCTGCTGCAATCGATGCCCAAAGCATCTGAATTCTGCATCAGAGACTATCTGTCATGCTGTAATAAATGCACTGTCAATCTTCTTCAGTTTGAGACTCTTCTCCCTGCGATTTTCTTTTAGAGGCAGAAACATAGATAACTGATTGCATTTTTTTCTTATCATTTTAAGTGACACAAACTTGAATTTCTTTCAGATCTGATGGCATGAAGCTTGCAAACTGGAGACTAGATCTTCTGAAGTGTTGTTACCAGTTGGACTGATAAAAACCAGTGCAGCCTGACTGCTAGAGATTGCTCAAGCTGGCCAAACAGGGCGTAACTTACTGTTTTTTTATAAATTTAAATTATATAAATTAAAAAAAAAAAAAAAAAAAAAAATTATATATATATATATATATTTTTTTTTTAATTTTCTTAAGATAACTGATTGCATTTTTTCTTCCTCAAACTAAAATGACTTTCAGATATGATGGCATGAAGCTTGCAAATGCTGTCAAATTCAGAAAGTAGATGTTCTGAAAAAGCACTTGCATTTTTGCGTGCAGTATGCATTAACCAGTCAGTAAACGAACTGTTGGATGTACTATTTAGATATGTAGATAAAGATGTGTGTTTCTGAGACTTTATTCAATCCCTTTATTCTACTGATTATGCTACTGACTTTTCTTGGCCTCGTTAATTGGTTCGACACTCCCTTTGGCTCTAAAAGTTCTGACACTAAATACAATACAAGAGCAGGCCAGCTGAGATATTAAGTGATTTCTGTGCTAAAAGTAATTACTCCCATTTAATTGCAGTAATTAGCCCAGTTAATGAGGAATTTGGCTGAAGCAGTGTGTGACTCAGATGTAGCTGCTGTTTGTGAGGTTGTTTAGGTGTTGTGCTGTTTACCTTCATGGTGATTTGACAGGGTGACAAAGCCACGGTTGGACTTTAAAGCTCTTCCGTTGCTACGGGAGACGTATCTCTGGACCTGCCATGCCGTCAGAGCTGTTCGCACCAGCCCGTCCCCATCATCCAAAACAGAGATGAAAAATCTGTGAGCTCAGTACAAACACATTCACACTATTTACCCACATACAAACACTCATTTGCAAACAGTCTGTCAATGCTTTGTGGCTTACCACAAAACAGATAAAAAAAATATATATATACAGTGTGAATGTTTCATCTAGCTCTTGGTGTGAGCAAACCTTAAATATAATGAATTCACAAGAAATATGACCAGCAGTATGGTTGATAATCTGACTGACAGTTTGGAGTTCACACAGTTCATTCAATGCATAACCGCTCTAACACAAATGAGCTCAAATAGTTCAAGTGGCACCTGGTCTGCTCTGTCAGAAGGTGAATTGGTCATTAGAGGTGTAAGGCTCATGCATCAGGACTCCTACAGGGAACTGCGGTCCCGGTTCTCTTCAGACTTTTCCTGGGTCTGACTGATTATACACACAAGAGAAGCTGATGAGAGAACGGAGCCAAAGCCAGTGCTGCCAATCACAGCTGGGGTTCCTCGCACCACAACGCCAGGAAAAAGCCTCAGACAGACAGGAAGACATACAGTAGATCTGTTAAAACCAGTGAGAGGTCTTGCTGTCTAGTGTTAGTATTTGCTTTGTTAATGAAATGATACTCTAGTATACATAAATATTGGATGAACAGTTAAATGTTTCATTAGATCAAACTTTTTAGGAGCTAATTATGAGTCAAATTTTTATTGAATTTGTTGCAGACAAACAAACATCCCTACTCAAGGCAGCAATTGAGTTATCTTTAAATGTTTGTTATTCCAGATGTACTATTATTCAGGTTAGTTTCTAAACATACTGACCTTAACTAACTTGTGGAGCAAGACTGTCTTCAAACTGTTGATCTGATATGACAGTAATTAACCTGAAAGAGAAAACTAACTACAGAAGAAGATGACACTCGCTTGTAGTGCCCCTACTAATTATGAAATGGAATTTAAAAAAAAAAAGTGTTTGAATTCTATGTAGGCAAGACAAGTTTGTTTATATAAATGATATAATTATATATAAAAAGGATTTATAAGAAATAAAAATATAATTTTAAAATAAAAATGTATTTAAAATGCATTAAAAACAAATAAGAAAAGAGAACCACTATGCATAAAAGTGCAATCTAAAGAAAGTATCTTAGAAGCAGATTTATTATTATTAACTTAAACTATAATTATTAAAAACATTTGAAATAAACATTGAAATTAAGCTAAAATAACAATATTTAATTAAAATATTAATATAAAACTAAATAAAAATTTGACTAAAATATGAGAAGCACTGAAATTACTAATTGGAAATAAAATTTAAAAAAAATATATTAATAGGCTGCTCACTAGATTGTGAAACAATGCTAAAGTAGTATGTAATCTGTTTATGTACTATACTAGCACAAATCTAAATAATGTGTTTAGTGCACATAGCTTCCTTGAGCATTTGCTTTTCAGTGGAAAGTGGAAGATCCAGAACTCCTGCCTTGAATATCTTACACAACAAGGCCAAAGCAACTCTTCATGGCACTCATGGGCTGAACAAGTGTTTTTCATGCTTGAAAGCATGTTTATTTCACTCGAGTCCATCTGACCTTGAAAGAAACAAAGCATTCTCGATTTTCCAAGTTCAGGGATTGTTGCAAAATGTACTTTCTGAACATTGCACACAGGTCAAGTCTAGACATTCAGATGTTTAGAGGTCTGTGGATGTTTGTGAAACAATCCGTGGTGTTAAGAAGTCAGTTTCATACCGCGCACGTCCCACTGCTCTGTTGCCCCGCATCAGTGTGTTTTTTCTAGTCAGAGACGAGCAACATCTCACCCTGTTAAATATTCATACACTTAATTCAAAATCCTCTGTGTTGACCCAGACAGACAGCCCGGGAAAACCTGTATATTCATTACTCATCATTCGTTGCATAAATTGAAAATATCCAGTGGGACATATCTAAAAGTTGTTTCCATGGTAATTTGCTAGAGAAGCGGCACCCAGCGGGAGCTTCCAAATAAACCGTGCAAAACTTGAGAAGTTAACAAGACACAAGGGGAATACATTCTACAGCATTAGCATCAAGCCTTCCTCTCTCTTCCTCTCTTTCTGTCAATCCATGACTTGCTGTCTCAGACTTTTCTCATAAAATTCCCTAGGATAAATAAATGGAATTCTTTGCATATAGATAATGTATAAAAAACTAATATGGATTACTCAGATAATTTGGTTTAAGTGTTTGAATAAATTCAGCTTCAAAAAATTGAGTTTTTGTTTATTGTTATTTTACTTGCTCTAAACTTTGAATGCTAATGTATCATGGCTTCCACAAAAATATTAAAGCAGCACAACTGTTTTCAACATTGATAATAATAAGAAAGGATCATGTCACACTGAAGACTGGATTAATAATGCTAAAAATACAGCTTTGTTATCACAGGAATAAATGACATTTTAAAATATATTAAAATGGAAAACAATTCAGTTATTTTAAGCTGTAATAATGTTTCAAAATGTTATTGTTTTACTGTATTTTTGATTAAAGGGATAGGTCACCCAAAACTTTAAATGTGATGTTTATCTGCTTACCCCCAGGGCATCCAAGATGTAGGTGACTTTGTTTCTTCAGTAGAACACAAATGAAGATTTTTAACTCAAACCGTTGCAGTCTGTCAGTCCTATAATGCAAGTCAATGGGCACACAATCTTTGAGAGTAAAAAAACGCTCGTGACGATACATTAATGTCCTAAGACACGAAACGATGGGTTTGTAAGAGAAACTTAACAGTATTTTTATAATTTTTTACCTCTAATACACCACTATGTCCAACTGCCCTGAGCGCGTGCACGGCATCCGGTGCGTGACGTCTGTATGTGCTCTGGCGTAGTTTACGCAATTTAAACAGTCAACACTCCCGGATGAGTTTGCGCGAGCAAACGTAATCTTTTAGGTTTAAATCGGTTTGAACAATCTGGATAAGCGCAAGTAATTACCATTTTGATTAGCCGTCATACCCACAATCTCTGTGCACTGTGTAAACAATGAGTGACGTATACGCGCGCAGATCGTTTCCGGCGCTTGCGTAAACTAGGCCAGACGTCACGCACCGGATGCCGTGCACGCGCTCAGGGCAGTTGGACATAGTGGTGTATTAGAGGTAAAAAATGATAAATATACTGTTCCGTTTCTCGCAAACCCGATCGTTTTGTGTCTTAGGACATCAATATATTGTCACGAGCCGCAGGGTTTAATTTGAATTTGTCTGTGCATGTTTTTTTTACTCTCAAAGATTGTGTGCCCATTGACTTGCATCATAGGACTGACAGACTGCAACGGTTTGAGTTAAAAATCTTCGTTTGTGTTCTACTGAAGAAACAAAGTCATCTTGGATGCCCTGGGGGTAAGCAGATAAACATACAAGTTTCATTTTTGGGTGAGATATCCCTTTAAATAAATGCAGCCTTCATAAGCATAAGAGACTTCTTTCAAAAATAAAAAATCTTTTCAATAAGGTGTTACTTGTTAACATTAGTTAATGTATTAACTAACATTAACAAACAATGAAAAATGCATTTATTACACTGTTTATTAATCTTTGTTAATGTTAGTTAATGAAAATACAGTTGTAAAATCTAGGTTTCTTTATACTTGTTTTCTTTAAAAAAAAACAAAGAAAAAACAAACAAACCTTGCTACGTGTACTGCATTAGGCCAACCGAGACTTGTCATATCACTTGCATGTTGTTGCTCTTTTGTTGGTTTTGATTGCTTCTATTGTCCTCATTTGTAAGTCGCTTTGGATAAAAGTAATGTAAATGTAAATGTAGTTCACAGTGCATTAACTAATGTTAACAAATGCAACTTGTGATTTTAATAATGCATTAGTAAATGCTGAAATTAACATTAACTAAGATTAATAAATGCTGTAGAAGTGTTGTTCATTCTTAGTTCATGTTAACTAATGAACCTTATTGTAAAGTGTTACCAAAATCTTAATTATTCCTTGTGGCCAGCAGAGTAAAATATAATTATGTACTTAATGTACGCTTGTATTTATATAAGAATATCAACTTCAGACATTTTCTTTCTTGATTTTATGCTGTGGGTTGATGGGAGACAGGCGGATATTGAGCAAAGGCTTCTGGGAGGCTTCTGAGCTCATCACAGAGCATCTAATCAGCCCCCCTCTCTCTAAGTTTTTAGCAACCTTGACCTTTCCTCTGCAATAAAACCTGCCTGTCAATCACAGATGTCTATCAGGACTCGCCTCCGAAGAGAGAAGCAGGCAGAATAAAAGAGAGCAGAATACCAAGATTTGCTTCTCACATTGTATTGCATATCTCCAATGTAAATCCCAGCTGATTTTGGACTGACTTATTGAAAGGTCACAGAAACATTTACCTGAATGCAAAACTAATTCAGCTACATATGCATATGTACAGAAAAGATCAGAAAACACCGTTCAGAATCACTGTGCACATTGATATCATCTCACTGACAGCCCACATACTGCATGTTAATTTACTCCAAGAAATAAAAAAATTATGCAAGCACAAATAAAGAGGCCTATGCGAGCGCACAGATAAACCAAAGTCTGTTTACTTTATCTCTGTTTGTTTGCTTTTATGCCTTGTGTTGTTGTCTCTTCTCTTCCGTGGCTTTATTTTTATTTTTTTTTCTGACAAGCTGTCATTTTCTCGCAGGCTTTTGTTCTTTCAAATAGCATGAATTATGCTTTCTCTCTTTCTTTCATTCTCTCTCTCTCTCTTTCTCCTGTCACTCTGATCAAGTGTTTTCTGAAGAGTTTGGTGCAGAATGAAAGTGTCTTAGTGAGCCTGCCTGTGAGATTTCACGTTCCTCAGAGTATTCGCACATGCGTCTGTGTTTTAGAGCGATAAATAAAGATCTTCTGTGTAGCTCTTCTTTCCTCTTGTGCAGAGAAAACATTGATCTCAAAAAGACTAGAATAAATTTTACATTTTAGAATAAATAACTATATGTGAGCTATTACGTATAATATTACAAGCAAAATATGATGTCAATCAACTCTTTCCTGCAACAGTCTTCAAGTGAAACAAATTTTTTGATCAGAGATACCAAACTTGAATTTGGTAACGCAGCACAATTTGCATGAGCTTGTTTTATAATAGCATATTTCAAATTAGTAAAAAAATCTAACAAATGTTTATTATTTGACTCAAATCACCCTAAAAACTAATATAATCTAATATAATGTTTAGATAATATTTTCTATTGTGCATAATGCCAGTGGTGATTATCTAAATATGCTTTGTTATATTACCCATAATGGTTTGTTTAATCTCACTGCACAGACTGCACCGTAAAGGAATGCTTTGGGAGAAAATGCCATTTTAAACAGGAAAGCAAAGAGAGAGAAAGGTAAATAGGGAGAGAGAGATACAAAAAGGGAGAGGTGAATAACAAATCAGGCCCTTATTTAGAGTGTGCAGACTATTTCTGATCTTATAACGATGTTCCTCTGGATTTACAGCATGCCTCAGGAGACGGATGGCCAAATAAGATCATTATTATTTCCTTGGGCATGTTCTCTCCCTCCTTCTGTGCAAACTGTCATGGGATAACCTCCTGAAAAATCGGCCTCACTAAACCTAGGTGTATGGAGCAGTTTGAAAACACTACAGCTTTTCATCTCGGCGCTTTCTTTTGATATCGAACATGCAGCGATGCTGTATTAATCATAGAACTGGATTTGAACGGATGCGACGCTTAATTCAAACTCAGCTTAGATGAAATCCAGAGAGAGCAGGGATACCTCAGAACGCAGGAAAGGGTTTTGTTGTTTATCTCTTTGATGAAATCAGTTGTTTGTCCTCAGTAAGCCCCAGAAGTCTGTTGTTTGTAGCTGTGTGTTTCGATTCTCATGGTCCCTTTGCAGTGTTCACAGCTCCCTACACACAGAAAAGGGGATATTTGCAGATGCTTCCAAAAGATGACATGACACAATTTAACAAAGATAAATGTAATTTGAGCTACCATACTATCATATATAATAAATGATGTATTATATACTTTATGCACATATCATGTATAACTTATTTCACTTTCCTTTGACAGCTGTCACTCATCTTATGATATAATGACTGTGCAGACAGCAGTATAGCAGTAAGATGATGTTAATAACAAATTCACGGTGCACCAGCCTTTATTTTCAGGTCCACAAAATGGCTCATTTTTAACAGTTTCATCAGGTCAGGAATGCAGTGACCTCTCCTCCGTGTGGGTGGAAAGCTGTCTGAACATCCACAGTTTAATATATTCCACAAGCTGCCAACAATTAAATCATAAGCTTTCAGGTATAACGGCACTTTTTCCACTCGACTAAACCGTGTGTCAGAGAAGAGCTGCTAATGTATGAGCTTAGTAAATGATACACCCTGTTCACAAAAACACCTACACAATTACGCTTTACTTTGTTTATCGCTGAGCATGAGTCAATTTTTACTGTCTCTACCCGCTGCCCAAAAGTGGTTTATTATAAAATGTAAACTTTTGAAAAGTGTGTGCATATATTCACACTCACATACTGACTTTTTTTTTTTTACAGGTTTTGAAAAAAATGCAGCAGTGAATGTTTTAAATAGTTTTATGCTACACTGTCACGTCTCATTAAATTACATGCTGAATTAAACAAGTTATATTTATTTAACTTGTTGAATTAAGCATGCAATTTAATGCACTTTTACACATTTGATTACACTTCCAGAAGACATTTCTATGCACAGATTATCTACCTATATATATATATATATATATATATATATATATATATATATATATATATATATATATACAGTATTTTGGAAGTCTGACCAAATGTGTAAAAAAATACAATGTTAAAAGTGCAGCTGATATTACTCCTAATTGGAAATTCAAGGTCAAGTTGAGTGCATTGCATTGTGAGTTTGGTTCGTCCCCGTCCAAAATTCTGCCCTGGTGAACTTGTTTTGATTTTGTCAGTTCAGTGGTTTTTTCTCATCTGTAAGGATCCATTTCGAGACTCAGGGTCACTGTGTCCATCCTGGGACCGTCAACGAAGCAACCACAAACATTCTCTATCTTTTTAAGAACCGAGAGCTTCATCCATCAGTGTCAGCTGTAATATTGCGGTTCCTACTGATGTCCGTTGGGCAGGTAGGACCTTTGTTTTGGCCGTTTATGTTTTTAGACATGTTGACTTGCAGCATGCTGCTCTCTGACACCTGCCTGCCAAAGCGAATAAAAGCAATTTCAGACTATTTAAACACCTCAGTGCTCTCTACGTCTCTCTGTGGGATTCTCAAAGGCTGGAAAAAAACATGCTGGATACGTGAAAGACTTGCGTAGCTTGACTTTAGCCTGCCTAATTGACATGAAAGCAGCCAACCACAATTTATTAATAATTTGCTTTTACGTGCTGTTTAGGGGCAGAGTTATCTGAAATAGATTATAATGCATGTGTCAGCTTGAGTCTAAGGAGACGTTCACCATTATACGGGCTGTATTGTGCCCTTCAAGGTGGTATTTATTTGCAGAAGTGCACTGGGATTAGTCTTTCCGTGTCACAGTCTATAAAAAAACAGTTGAATTGCCTCTTTTAGAGATTAATGACTGTCTACAGCTTCAGGTTTAATCTGACTGGAAGGTCTGACATCGTGTGGCTTTGCGAAGCAGCCGTTTATTGCCAATGGAATGATCTGATCACACTTCTATTACAGAAAGTGTCATCTTGATAAATGGGATTCACTCTGGAGTGACATGTGCTCTATGTGTTCTTAATAGGAGAGAGATTGTGAGGTCAGTGCTTGATTTACAGCTATTTTAAGGCTTCAGATCTGTTTATTGTTTATTGGAAAGAGATTTCAGGATGAAAGAGGATGTGCGTGTGAGCGGTTTGTGAGCCTCTAAACAATGTGAGGAAAGAATCCAGTTTATGCACACAGATTTATTGTCTTGGAGAAACAAGAGCATGTTAATCGCACAGTCAGCATTTGTAAACAAAAGTTTGAGTTGCTGGAATATTTGACAGCTTTTGACTTCTGGAAACAACACAAGCTAACCTAGTTAAGCCAAGTTAATCCATGCAATTTTTATTTTTCTAGGCCTAGTATTACTTGCATACTAATATATTATTTATTAATATTTTGAATTAGCATTTATTTGTACATTTTTCTATTTAAATTTAAGCTTAAGTATTAGTAATTTTGTTATGTTTTTGTTAATGTTTTAAATTATTTAAAATATATATATTTTTAATTTTTATAGTGCTTAGTGTAACGGTTTGTAGCTGTAGAGAAGTGCACGACGCAGGAGTAATCCAATACAAAGTCTTTAATTCCAACTTAAACTCAATGGAATGGCAAATCAGGAACCAGAAGCATGAACTACCACAAATGCATCAACTCAAAATAACAATACAGAACAAAGGAACTCAAGAGAACACAGAGCTTAAATAATAAGAGACAAACGAGATAATTAACAAACTCACAGGTGAACAGAATGACATAATCAGGCAACAAAGGAAAAACTAGGTCACAGGGGACACTTAAACTTTTGTTTCAGTTTTATTTAATTTATAAGCATATACAGTTAATACGTGGCATATATTTTCAGTTTTTTTTAGTTTAGGTTCATTATCTAATTTTTATATTATTGTTTTTTTTTTTTTAGCTTTATTTCAATTAACAAATTATTTTTAATAGCTTTAGTTTGCTTTAGTTTCCATTAACGATCACAGCACCGGTCATAATTTACGGATGCAGATTTTTTTCTCATGGATGTTGTAGTAAAAATATCTACCAGGGCAGGCTAGCTAGCTCATGCTACTCTGTTGAAAAAAGCTGGCTAAAACCAGTCTTAGCTGGTTTAATCCAGTTTAATCTGGCCTCCCAACCTGGCCAAGCTAGTTTTCAGCTAGTCTAGTTGGACTCCCTCCCAACTGTATATTTTCAATTCATTTATTTATCAGTATGAACAGCATGTAAAGACCATATTTGTTTCTTTCCTTAGAGCTGTTTTAATGCACCAATTACAGCAATTTGTGATGACTGGATAAAGATTAAAACAAATACAAAGCAATAAGACAAAGTAACATCCCGAGATTTGACTGCACCCAATGTAGTTTTCAGCTTTTTTTTTAGTACCCAACAACATTTTCAGCCAACAAAACAATTAAAATCCACAACTGATTATCTTCATTCTGCCTTCTCCCAGTGTTCACTGGCACCTTACTATAGGCTGATCCAATAATAAAGCAGAGCTGTAGCTCCTGCTGAGAATTTGACTGTGCGCTGGTCTCCGAAAGCCGTCTCCAAATCTCTGATCCCTTTAGGATTCGTCTGCCATTTACAGTCTGTGTCAGGGATGTTCTTTTTATCTTATACTGTCTTCACTGTGTCGCCAAGCTACATCCTGTTAGAACACATTGTCATCCAATTCCCTAATTAGGAAGTAAAAACACACTCGAGATCTCAAGCTGTTTGAAAGCAGAAATAACAGTATGTCTCTGAGGGATCTGCTCTTCTGGGGTTCACAGTCTTCCTAGAGCTTTGTTTTGAGATGTATAGGATACTATGAAGGCAAAATAAACCTTGATGATTGTTTCTGGTTGTCACAAAACACTTGAAAAGGGGTAGTTTTGCTAAAAATGAAAATCTGTCATTATTTACTCATCCCAATGCTGTTCCAAATCCATATGATTTTCTGTCTTCATGTAGAATATTGAAAGGAGGATTTTGAGATTTGAGAGCTAGAGTGGAAAATCAGAAAAATCATGAGTTGAGAGAGACATGAGGGTGAACAAATGATGACAAGTTCCATTTTAAGGCGAACTGTTCCTTTAAGACTGATTTAGCAAAAACTAGTGTTAGCATAAGAGAGTCAACACATTTGCAACTAAATTTTCCTAAATCCAGACAGTGTTAAAGTCCCGGTGGAGAGCTGCTGTAATCCTATAGGAATGAGACAGATGATCTGACAGCAGTGCAGTACAGAACTTCCCTCACATGTCTCAATAAAGGAAACACTTCCTGACAGATAAGCACAACTCCAGATGTTGTTTTCAGCACAGTGATGTCGCACAAGCAGTTTTTTTTTTTTTTTTTACTGGTAGCAGGAAAACAAAAGGATTTCCTTCACACCTCAGTGAAATATTACAAATATCTAAATAAGACAAGCAGAGAGATGCCAACATGTGCAGTAGTGGTGGAAAGTTCAACAGCTTTTTTTGTAGCCAATTCTGTAGAATATTCTGGATTTGCGTTCATCAAATTATGGAATTATCTATACAGAAAAGTGCAAAAATAAAATTACATCATTTTAGAAAAGCTGTCATAGTGGATCAAAAATTTGGCACTCTTTTTGTTATTTGTAAGTCTTAGAGATGAAACAAGAGAATACAATTCAGAAAGAAAAAGGGGGAAAGATAAAGGAGATTTAAGCCATTTTTGCTTATGAATGAAGAAATTTGCATTCAATATAAGAAAATTAACAACATATTCGACAGGTAGTAGCTCTGGATTTTCATAATAAAAAATAACATCTTTGAGGATGAAGGTATGGGTCACATTTGTTAGAAACATATGTGCTTAAGTCAACCCATAATTTGTTGGTAACACCACAATCAAAAAACAAATGGGAAGCTGTTTCCTCAACAAAACCACAAAACGAACAAAACTCATCAACATCAGAATATTTAGAAATAGACAAATTAACAGGATAAATTTTATGAAGGATTTTATAATGAATCTCCTTAACTTTGTTAGATATACAAAATTCACTTGGCAAAAGCCAGGCCTTTCTCCAATTTATATTTGTTATAAACACTGTAAAAAAAAAAAAAAGTTGAGCCAACTTAAAATTTTAAGTCGACCAGCTTCAGCAGATTTTTGAGTTTTCTCAACTTGTTGTTTTAAGTTTATACAACAAAAATGTGAGAATCTCCCCAAAAAATAAGTTGAGTAAACTCAAAAATCTGCTGAAGCTGGTTGCCTTAAAATTTCAAGTTTGCTCAACTTTTTTTTTTTTTTTTTTACAGTGAAGGAACCCCAGTAGAATTTTCCTCTTGGAGTAATCATTCTCTTTGTCTGAAATATTTTGCGAATATGTTTGTTACTGCATTTCCGATCTAAAATATCAATACCACCCAAACGTAAAGCAGGATAAACACTGTTGCCTTTACTGAATTTGAATACAGTTCAAGTTATTATTAAACCATCTAGGGGAAAAAAAGAGACCTATTTCTAACAGTTATATCAGCATTATTCCAAAGGAGAACTTTGTGGGGGGAGAAACCATGGACAAAACACAATTTCCATGAAAGAAGACATTGCTGATGAAAGTTAGATAAGGAAATAGGCAAGATAGGCCACCAAGCTTGGTCAAATATGTTATTTGGAATAAAGAACCACAGTGACATTGTATTCATAAGGCATCTTCTCAACCAATTTACTTTGAAGATGTTTACAGTATCTGCAAAGTCCAAAAAAAAGAGCAGAATATACAAAGTGAGAGAGCCCTTCAACCAAAAGAACTCTACTAAATAATGAGAGATCTCTCTAAAGCCAATGTTAAAGATCTGTTTCGTTTTTTCATTTGATCAAAAAAGTTTAAATGTTGTCTACGGATTGAATTTTTAGTGATATGAATTCCTATATTTTACACTTTTTTTAAAAACTGGGATACCTCCTAAGAATACATCATCCATATCATGAATTGACATAAATTTGCATTTCGAAGTATTAAGTTTTAGACCTGAGGCACATGAAAATTGTTCAACCAATTCCAGAGCTTTTGGTATATGATTTTTGTCCTCCAAAAACAGCGTATAGTGTCATCAGCTAGCTGTGCAATTTTGATCTCCCTGTCAAATACTGAAATTCCTTTCAAATGATCATCTTGGACAGAGTAACTCTGTGGCTAAAAGAAATAAAAATGGGGAGATTGGACAGCCCTGTCTGACACCACGATATATGTTAAACCTCTTAAAAGTGTCAAAGTTCACAATCACTGAGCTGTTAATACCTGTATAAAGCAAGGTTACAGTCTATGCTTTACCAAACCCAAATAATTCTATAGAGTACGAAAAAGAAGTTTGTGTTCTATGGAGTCGATAGCTTTATGAAAGTCAAGAAAGAGTATGAATAAGATCTGAATAATCCAGCAAGTCCAGTACTAATCTTATGTTGTTAGAAATGTGACGGCCTTTCATGAATCCAGATTGAGATTCTGAAATAATATTTCCTAAACCATAACTTAATCTTTTAGCATATACAGAGGCTAGTATTTTATAATCTAATGTTAACAAAGAAATAGGTTGCCAATTATCGATTACCAAAGGATCTTTTTCAGGCTTAGGTATAAGAGAGATGACTCCCTGTTTCATAGTAGCGGTCATATCTCCCTGACTGATGCATCCTTCATATGAAATAAAGGCAATTTAATAAACTCCCAAAAATGGAGATAAAATTCAACTGAAAGCCCATCGATCCCACAGGATTTAGCTTTTTTTCATTTTATGTAGAGCTTGCTTGATTTCATCAATTGATGAAGGAGACTATACTCTAGATCAATGACTTTAATATGGTGTTTAACTAAATCAATTCATTTTTCAGAAGTATTATAGTTGAAATTAGAGATATTGCTATTGAAATTTGCAACAAAATCTGATATTACTTTTTGGTCTTTGGAAATGACTCCGGCAATATTAAGTGCGGAGAGAGTTTTCCTCTGACCATTTCTTTTTTCCAGGGCAAAAAAAATAGCTAGAATTTCTTTCCCCCTCCATTTTGCACGAGATCTTGTATATGCACCTTTAGCCAAACCTAAATAGGCTTCATCAAGCTCCAAATTTAACCTTTTTATTTCTAAATCATCCTCTTCTGTAATTTTACTTTTAGCTAGTAATGCATTAAGCTTATTAACCAACTCTGAATCAGTCTGATGTTTACTCTTTTTCATTTCTTTACTTCTTTTAACTGCTATATGTCTAGCTTTATATTTGAAGAACTCCCATGTTTTTTTTATAATCTCCATTTAAGTCAGTGAATAATTCTTTGATAAACTTTATGATACTATCATTATATTTTCGATCTTTTAACAAGGTATTATTAAAAAATAGCCCCCCCGAGTCTTGGATTATCATGGATGTCACTCATCTTTATACAAACTAATTTATGATCTGATAAGGGAGCAATGGTGTGAGAAATATCTTTTACATAACTGAGGATAGAAGAAGAAATCAAAAATAAATCAACCCTAGATCTAAGAGATAAAGTTTTATTTGACCAGGTAAAATCCTTCGTATAAGGGTTAAAGAACCGCCATGCATCAGTCAGAGAGAGATCTGTGCAAAAAGAAAAAATTAAATCATTATTCATTCCAGTGTCAAGTCTAGGGGGTATCTCCAGATAATGATCCATACATTCGTTGAAGTCTCCTCCTTGAATAAAATAAGCATCAATATATTTTTTATTTACTTTCCTAAGTTTATCCACTAGATGAGAGAACATTACTTTGTTGGATGCACTAGAGTTGTGACCATACACTCTCAGAAATAAAAGGTACAAAAGCTGTCACTGGGGCGGTACCTTTTCAAAAGGTACAATTTTGTACCTATTAGGTTCAAATATGTACACTTTAAGTACTAATATGTACCTTTAATGTACCAAAATGGACCCTTTAGGTAAAACATGTACCTTTTGAAAAGGTACTGCCCCAGTGACAGCTTTTGTACCTTTATTTCTGAGAGTGTATATACAGCAAGTTATGAAGGTGGCATTATCTTGTTTGATTACGGTAATAACCCATCTGCCTTCATCAGAGCTCAAAGTTTCTAAAACAGTTCCTTTAAAACGGCATAACATAACAGCAGTCCCAGCCGAGTGATTGCTACCATGACTAAAGAAAATTGAGTTTCCCCACTGATTCCTCCAAAACCTAACATCCGTTTCCCCTGCAGTGAATTTCTTGAAGAATAAGATCAGCTACACTTCTTTTACAAAATAAAAAAAATTGCTTTTCTTTTCACACTGTGCCGCAAACCTTGAACATTCAATGTTACAACAGACAAAGATTTGAACTTGTACTCCATAAGAAGAACCACCAAACAATTTAAACAAAAACAACAAAAGAATAGGTTTCTTTAGTTTGACCTTAAATGTAAAGGGAGAGGTGGTTAATAACCTATAAAATATAATGGCTTCAGTGGTGAAAAACAATTAAAGGAAAAAAAAGTCAAGGTTAATATTAAGGTTGACAACAATTAAGGAGGATCAAACATTAAAAAATGTCCATGTTACACACATCTTTTTATGCAGATAGTGTTGTCAACCGTTTTACGCGTTTTAGAGCACTGCACGAGAGATGTAGCCAGTGCAGTCAGTAACTCAGCTTAGGTAACATCCGAGTAGAAGACTTGCTTCCCATCAGTCAAAGCAAAAGAGCTGCGGAAGCTTGCTCTCTTGTCCTCCTCCCGTGCCTTCTTCATGAGAGGCCATAGCTTGTTCCGGGCTGCTCCATCGTCCGAAAGACGCAGTCTGTTTTCATTTAGAAATCTGCATCCTCTTGCAGCACCCCAAATCATGTCACGGATGCAACGCAGTGAGAAGAGGATTATGATGGACCTGGTCTTACCATCCGCTCGTTTCGGTCCCAGACGATGAGCGACATCGACACTGTCCTGGAGCCTGTCTCCGATTCCAGGAGCGATCTTCTCTAGTATGTCTCGGACCTCCTCTCCATCTTTTTCTGCAACGCTATGCAACTTTAGACACCATCTCCAACTGTAACGGCTACATTCCTGTACACTTGATTTCAGTGATTTGTTTTCCTTTCTCAAAGCGTGGACCTCTGATTCCAGATGATTAAGAGCCTCTTTATGAACGCCGACATCCACAATAAGCTGTTGCACCGTCGCTGTCAGACTCTTGATTTGTTTTGAGTTTGCTTAGATGGTAGTTTCGATCGCTGAGATCTTCTGAAAAGTCTTGTCATGCTTTAAAGTCAGCTTGCGTATTGCGGCCAAGACATCCCCATTACAGTTTCCACTTAGATTCTGCGCATTTCGATTTTTTCGCTGCTGCCTTCTGAGGAGTATCCAAAAGAGCAGCAACAACAACCTCATTATCAAAGTCTGGACATGTGTCAAACCATTGTGATTCCATGTCTTGCTGAAAGTTCAGTTCAGTGTTACCAGAGGCCTATGCTGAATCCTCAAATTGATCAACCGTATCAGACGCGTTGGAAGCCATGTTGTCAAGCCAAGCTTGTTTAACTCACTTCTTTCTCCCATGCAGAAAGATGACTGGGGAACTATATGACTTTTTCACTTATGTCCACGTTATCACCACTTCACCTTTATTTCCCTGTAGCGCAATCACACAATCGCCGGCGTATCACAAGTTTCAGAAAGTTTTTTTTCAATCATGGCTCTTGCTGACGACAGCGGAACTCCTTATATGGGCATTTCTCCCGGAAGAACGCGCCCGTGCACGCATCGACCAGAGCGCGCCCATCAACGCGCTTCATTCAGCTACACAGCTCGGCACTCGCTCGGGAAGAATGTCTCTTAAGAAGTGTGTTTTTGGTTGTAAGGGAAAGATAACCTTGTTCAGCTTCCCATAAGAACACAGCGTTAGGTGAACAGTGGATGCAGTTTGTTTTTCCGGGTCAGCAATGGAGTTTCACAAGTGTGTTTGTTTACGAACGTTTTATAAACAAAGCTTTATAAACAAACACATCGTTTGATACTGAAAGATGGAGCGGTCCCAGCTATAAAAGATCCCGCTCATGATTCAGAACTGCAGACGGTGAGCAAAACGCTATCAAATGTCTCTGTTTTGTTCGCGATCGGCGCAAGTGCTCGTCACTCTTTAGCTCCGCCCACAGCGCGCCTCCAGGAGCTCGGCTGTTTTCGGAGGGAATCGTAAAGCTGTATCTTTCTTTTATATATTTGATAAAACTAAAGACTTTTTGGAGATATACTCAAGTTTACCATGAGATTGGGTGAAACTGTGTGTGTTATGCCCTTTTTAAATAGTAAAAATATTTCAAAAATATTACTGCTTTTGCTGTACTTTGGATAAAATAAATGCAGGCTTGGTGAGCAGAAGAGACTTTTTTTTCTTTTTTTTAAAACAACATTAAAAATCTTACTGTTCAAAAAATATTACACTATAGATAGTCCAGCCAGTGACTATCAAGCATTTTCATTGTATGGAAAAGAACAGATTTGACATTTTGATTATAACTTTTATATTCCACAGAAAAAAAGGTAATTCAAGTTTTGAAAGACACAGGGTAGAAAATGACAGAATTCTCAATTTAGACTCGATCTTCAGAAGGTACATTTATTATTTTTCTTTCTTTTTTTGTTTACCTTTTTAACAATCATGCAACTTAATTATCAAAGACAAAAATTGTTTAATCAACTTGGCTCAAAAATCTGAGGGAGTGCATGCAATCTGAACGGTATGACGCATTTAAAAGTCAAAGAACGATCAACAACAGTCTCTGACATTCTCATAATGACTGTTTTTGATCAAACTGGATTTTTATATTTTTTATCAGACATGCTTTTAAGAATCTTTGTGACTCACTTCCTCTCAGTGGCAAATGAGGCCTGTCTTTCTGATTACAGTTTGTTTCTGATCACAAACATTTGTTGAGACTTTCAAGCCTGAAGAGGCGGCTGTCATTATATAGCTCCCTCTCTCTCTCTCTCTCTCTCTCTCTCTCTCTCTCTCTCTCTCTCTCTGAACCCTTCTGTGAGTTCTCCTGCCTAGCGAGGTGTGTTAATCTTGAGATGAAAGACGTGCTGTAATTGCCTCACACTTTCTTTTCCCTGAAAGATGCTGCTGTTCTTCAGCACTGAAGATCACAGCAATATTGAACCTCTTGTGTCACTCTTAAACTACAAAATAATTATTTTTCAGGGAAGCATTGCCTTAATATGTTAAAAAAATTGAATATTCAAATAGCATTACAAAACTTCTGTACAATGACATTTAAAGCATTTGAAGAGCAGTTAAAATACTTGTCACATATTATATATAATCGGACAAAAATATCATATCATGTTTTTTTTTTTTTTTATCACGATTCACGGTTTTATCACGATTCTTTGTCATGTTGGTTTTACTATTTTGTCTGAGCAGTTCAGCCAAACTAATTTCCCCATTATAAAGACAAAGTCTTTCAAGGTAACACAATATAAAAAAAATGGCGGATAAACGTCTTTGTCATTATTTTATCTTTGTTATTAAAAAAATTTAGAACAAAACACATTACAAATGCACATAATATACAGATAAAACAAACAGTGTTCAATTTTCAGGAACAATAGGTGTATTTAGCAGGAACATTCAAGAAACTGAATAAACAAATATAAAAATAAAACACTATATAGATTGATTCCTATTAAAGCAACTTTCCAAAATTTTTCAGTCAAGAGTAGTGAGTGATTTTTCTCTTTGTGTTTTGTTGTTTTATTTACATTAAAGGAATAATTCACCCAAAAATAATTTTCATACCATCATTTACTCAAAAATTGTTTTAAACCTGAATGAGTTTCTTTCTTCTGCTGAACATAAATGCTATTTTGAAGAACGTGGAAAACCAAACAGTTGCTTGTGACTTACACAGGATTTTTTCCTACTATCAAATTGAATGTGGACCAGCAACTGTTTGGTTACCCACAGTCTTCAAAATATCTTCTTTTGTGTTCAGCACAAGAAAGAAATTAATACAGGTTTGGGACAACACGTGATTGAGTAAATAATGACTTTATACATTTTAGGGTGAACTATCCCTTTAATGACAGTCGGCAGCATGTTTAGTACTGTCCCTTTAAGACCTGCACGCATCTAATATACAGGCCAGCATCCGTTTTTCTCTCTACTGTTTACTTTCACTTTAGACAACCGAGTCTATATGTAAACGTTGTGTGTTTTGACAGTATTAGCGCAAAAGACAACTTAGTTCAGTAATCAGGCCCTGTTTTATTGCGCGCGCTTCGGGTGTATGCGCTCAGAAAAAGTGCACGTCAGAACAGCACGCGAATGAAACGTTTAACTGGCACTTGCAAATAATGTACTTTTGGGATTGCGAATAAGTGCAGTGTCCCGTGAGAGTAACTCTATAGCTGAGTTAACACTGATGTGAATGTATGTGGCGTTGTACAGTATCTTGAGATGGAAACGCCAGAACTGCATCTGATAGAATGTAATCTGTAGCACGACACTACTCGCGATCAAAATTCGTAGCATCTCACACCCCTAATATATACTATTATACTACTAATAGCCTATATACATATATAATTTCTTTTTATTTTCCCCCCTTTTAATCTTTCATATTTTACACTGGCCCCTTGGGGATCTGTAGAGCCCAGTTTAAAACATCGCTGCCTAGGTTTGTTTAGTACTAATTTTCAATCTGTATGGACTTTTCAGAAGATGGAACTGTACAAACTCAGAGAGGAGGAGAGTCAGAACCAGAGAGAGAGTTTGACCCTTTCACCAGCAAACAGGAGCCACCAACTGATGTCCAGCAGCTCACCACAGATGCGGTACCAATCCTCCCCAACCTAAGACTGCTCAAACTCCACTCGGCTCTGCTGACCAAGAGCTTCGAGGGAGATCAGCAGTTTTTTAAAGAGGCGACGCATACCGTGCCAACAGTCTCTACCTCTACATCCAACACTGAACATTCACTTCTGGTGCCTCAGGAGGATGCAGCTGTCTTCTCTGACCTTGCGACCACATTGACTATGACTGCGACATCTGTGGAACAAAGAACACCCAGCAAAAGCCGTAGTAGAACATCAGAGAAGATCATGGTCACCTCTCAGCCTCTCACAAACCCCACCATTCCAATAAGCACTCCCACAAGCACAGGTCAAAAGACAGCTTTCAACACAACAACAAAGAAAGCCTTTGACAAGGAAAGTACTTTGCCACCGCTGTCTCTGTCAACTTCACCTAAGAAAGAATCACGGAGGCCGGAGGTGAAAACCACACCAGGATATTTCTCTGAGACCTCTCCAGGTACATTAAGAACATTATAACAGATTGATATGGATGGATATACTGTAGATACGGATGGTTGTGGAAGGATGGACACAAATGGATATTGATAATAGATATGGATGGTTGTAGATGGAAAGATAAATATGGAGAGATATGGATGCTAGATATGAATTTACAGACGCATATGAGGACATGGGTAGATATATATGGATATGGGTAAAAAGATAGATATGGATCTATATAGATAAATATTGGCAAGATATGGATGGCTAGATCTGGAGGAGATCTAAGATAGATAGATATAGATATGGATAGTTGATATAGATAGATGTGGCTAGATATGGCTGCTATATTATTGCTCTTTTGTTGATTTTGATTGCTTCCATTGTCCTCATTTGCAAGTCGCTTTGGATAAAAGCATCTGCTAAATGATTAAATGTAAATGTAATATGGGATAGAAAGATATGGATATGCATAGATACAGATGGATATAGATGGGTATGGATAGATAGATGGATATTGATAATAGACATGGATGGCTAAAGATGGATATGGATTGAAAGATAAATATGGATAGATATGGATGCTAGATATGAATGGATACACATGGCTATATGAGGACATGGATGGATAAAGATGGATATGGATACATGGATAGATATGGATGGTAGATAAACATAAATATGACAAGATATGTATGGCTAGATGCATATGGATAGCTAGCTATGGATAGATACAAATGGATACAGATGGGTATGGACAGATATTATATAGATGGATATGGATAGAAACAAATGATATAGATGGGTTTGGATAGATATGGATGGGTATGGAATGGATAGATAGATTAATATAGATAAATATGGATAGACAGATAAGGATATTGATGGATATGGCTAGATATGGAGGATATAGATGCATATGAATAGAAAGATATGGATAAATAAATACAGATGGCATAAATGGGTATGGCTAGATAGTTGAATATAGATAAATATGGATGGATAGATATGGATATTGATGGATTTGAATAGATATGGATGGATAGATATGTATAATTGCAGATACGAATGTGTGGATGTATAATGAATAAATATGGATGGATATACATGACTAGATACAGAGAATATACTGTAGATGGATTTGGACAATTAGATAAATATGGATATGGACAGCTACAGATGACTATGGCTAGATATGGATGAAAGATACAGATGTATATGGATGTTGATCTCTATGACAATGCACAGCCCTCTCAGAGCTAATGGAGGATTATTGCACAGCCAACCAAACATAAGACAGCTGTAAAAGGGGTGACTTCAGAATGGTGCCCTTTTCTCTCTCTCTGTCTTTCTTTTTCCAGCTCACTGCGATATGAACTTCACAGACGCCGAGGGTTATATTGAGCTCCCCCCGGATGTCTCGTTTGATTCCCACATTCATTGCACCTGCCTGGTTACTGTATATCTGGGTTATGGCGTTGAGATTCAGGTCAGTACTTTTTCATCTAATGCTTTTATCATATGCAGATTAGGAGACGCGTCTCTCTCGCACATCTTTGTCTCTCAAGGGCAACAGAGTGTCATTTCCATCTCCTCTACACTTAACATTGAAATTTCATAAGTGTATCCAGAAATTTAAAAAAACTCTCAACCTGTCTCTACAGGCTCAGTATGACAAGATATTGTTTTCTGTGCTTTCTGCATAACTACATGGATATGAGATAAATATGCTCATTCTCCTAAACAGCAAGTATGGACAGAGAAGCCTTACAACTGCAACTGTAAAATTGCTATAGACAAACAGTGCTTGAATGTGTGCCAGTAATGCAAGAAATACAATACAACTGAGAATTATAAAAAAGTGAAGAAATAGCACAGACAATTAATAAATTATGATGATATTAGTAAAGTTGAGGAGCATGATTAAGAGCACTTCTCTTTAAATCATAGAATGACATCTTTGATAAACCAGTATGCTTATGAACAACAGAGGTAAACTAGGTGCTTTTTTAAATAGTTACAAAGAGGATTTACAAAGTGTCTTACTTCATTACTCAAGCCAAGAGAGAACAAGCCGTTCATTTTGAGCAAATGAAGTTTCACAGACAGTGTCTATTCTGTGTTTCATGCAATCAGGTGGAACTTGTTATCGTTCTTGTCAGCCGTCCAACTCAATACGGTTCGATCGACTGCACTGCAATTTCTCAGACCTCTAATTTTGGATTGATCAGAAGAGAGAGAAGTGCATTTAAAAACTGATTGTGAGGAGACAGAACATTGCATATAAAAGTTTTAGAGAAATGCAGACAGATGCTGCCAATTCTCTCTCAGGCATTTATAAAGGCCTCCAGTCTGAAGTTGTGAAAGTTTCCGTATGGAGTTCCAGGAGGACCGTCATGTTCGCAAATCAGTGTTTGACTGCAGCACAGCTGCTGTGTCAAATGAAACAAAATTTCCTCTACAGTAGATACGTTGGAGGAGAGCGGCTGTGCTGAATCATACATGTGATGCTCACTTGACTTTCTGAACATTTTAGATGTGACGGCCTCATCAGGATTTTGACTACATTTGATCTCTGTGCTTTGGTGAATTTAGAAAAATGTCAACAGCTGACATTTTTCATTTATTTAAATGGTTGTTGAAGTCAAAACTTTTTCATTTGTTATGCATATTGATCTTATTTAAGTTCAGGCAGATCATGAAAATGCTGAAGTGTTTTTGAAATGTTTATGTTTGAGGATATTATATTGAGTGTAAAATAAAGTTTAATGCACTGAATTGATCACAAAATGTATCGTACAAACTTAAAAAGTTCTGATCATAAGTTTGCTTTTTTATATCTAGCAAAAACAAGTCCTTAAAAATAATTGCTCTTTCCTGACATCTGTAATTCTCCAAGTGGCCAATTTAAAGCCAGTGATTTTGAAATCAGAATCAGAATGAGCTTTATTGCCAGGTATGTTTACACATACGAGGAATTTTTTTTTCATGACCGAAGCTTCCACAGTGCAACAGAATGACAGCGACAGAACAAAAAAAAAAAAAATTAAAGAAGAATTAAAAAATAGAGCAATTAAATAAGGAATAAAAATATACAAATTGACAATTGTATGTACAGGTATATAACAATAGACATCTGTATAGGTGTATTATGTGCAAATTGAAATGTAGAATAAGTATGTGTGTTAGATGAATAAGTGTATACGTGTATAAATAATGTGTGTTCCAAAATTTTTGTCAGTTGTTCATGAGATGGATTGCCTGTGGGAAGAAACTGTTCCTGTGCCTGGCCATTCTGGTGCTCAGAGCTCTGTAGCGTCGACTAGACGGCAGCAGTTCAATGAGGGAGTGTGCTGGGTGTGAGGGGTCCAGAGTGATTTTGCCAGGCCTTTTGCTCACTCTGGATGAGTACAGTTCTTAGAGAGTGGGGAGGGTTGTACCAATGATTCGCTCAGCAGTCCGGACTACCCTCTGTAGTCTTCTGAGGTCAGATTTGGTAGCTGAGCTGAACCAAACAGTTATTGAAGTGCAGAGGACGGATTCAATGATGGCGGAGTAGAACTGTTTCAGCAGAACCTGTGGCAGGCTGAATTTCCTCAGCTGGCGAAGGAAGTACAACCTCTGCTGGGACTTTTTAGCAATGGAGTCTATGTGAATGTCCTACTTCAGATCCTGGGAGATGGTGGTGCCCAGGAACCTGAATGACTCCACTGTTGTTACAGTGCTGTTCATGATGGTGAGTGGGGGGAGAGCAGGGGGGTTTCTCCTGAAGTCCACGATCATCTCCACTGTTTTGAGCGTGTTGAGCTCCAGGTTGTTAAGACTGCACCAGACAGCCAGCTCTTTAACCTCCTGTCTGTAAGCAGACTCGTCACCATCCTGAATGAGGCTGATAAGTGTGGTGTCGTCTGCAAACTTCAGGAGCTTGACAGAGGGGTCTTTAGATGTGCAGTCGTTGGTGTAGAGGGAGAAGAGCAGTGGGGAGAGGACACAACCCTGGGGGGTGCCAATGCTGATTGTACGGGTGTTGGATGTGTATTTTCCCAGCCTCACTAGCTGCTGTCTGTCTGTCAGGAAGCTGTTGATCCACTTACAGATGGAGTTGGGCACGGAGAGCTTTAGGCAGGAGGAGGTTTGGAATGACCGTGTTTAAAGGTGTACTGAAGTCCACAAACAGGATCCTCACATAAGTCTGTTGAAGATCTGTGTGAAGATGGGGGCCAGCTGATCAGCACAGGATTTCAGACAGACTGGTATAACACAATCTGGGCCTGGTGCTTTTTTCCTTTTCTGCTTCCGGAAGACCTGGCGCACCTCGTCTTCGAAGATCTGAATTGCCGGTGTGGAGGAGAGAGGGGGTTGCGGGAGGTGTTAATGGTTGTGTGGAGAGGTGTTCAGAGCGGGTGTGGGGTGTTTTTTCAAACCTGCAGTAGAACTCATTCAGATCGTCTGCCAGTTGTTGATTCTTCACAGTGCTGGGGGATGGTGTCTTGTAGTTGGTGATCTCTTTCAGACCTTTCCACATTGATGCTGAGTCACTGGAAGAGAATTTAATCCTTATTCAGAATAATTCCTCTTTGCCACTCTGATCTCCTTTTCCAGTGTGTATTTGGCCTGTTTATACAAGACTTTGTCCCTCTTCCTGTGAGCATCTTATTTGGCCTGATGGAGCTGTCTGAGTTTTGCAGTGAACCACGGTTTATCATTGTTGTAGGTTAAATGAGTCCTAGTAGGAATGCACATATCCTCACAGAAACTGATATAAGATGTTACAGTCTGTGTGAGCTCGTCCAGATCGGTGGCAGCAACTTCAAAAACAGTCCAATCAGTGAGGTGGAAACAGGCTTGTAAATCCCGCTCTGCTTCATTAGTCCATCTTTTAACAGTCCTTAAAACAGGTTTAGCTAATTTCAGTTTATGCCTGTAGGTTGGTATGAGATGAACCAAACAGTGATCAGAGAGTCCTAAAGCTGCCTGTGGGACAGAGTGATATGCCTCCTTTATTGTTGTGTAACAGTGATCCAATATATTACTATATGATCCAATATATTAGAAATGTGCTTGCTCTGGAAAGAGATGCTAAAGGCTCACTGGCCGCTAGGGGTGGCACGGTACATGAAAAAACACCCGAACCGTTCGGTTCGGTTCGTGTGCGTCGCACGGTTCGACGCACGGTTTGATGCATGCGCAATGTAGCCCCGTGCTCAGACAGTTTTGCCTCAGATAGTTTCGCGCGAACATACAGTGACTATGTGCTGATTCTGAGCGCGTCTCTCATGTTGACTGACAAGGGAGTATACTTTAAAGGCTTGCGCACTCAACTGCTTGCATAATCATACTATAATTTATTATGTAAATGATAGGCTTTGTACTTCAGTCGCGTTCCAACGGTGACACAGAGGCGCGCGTGCGCAGATGTTTGGCTCAATGAATATTTTGATAAAGTACCAACTGCGTTGTCAAGTTAGCAATGCTGGAACTGATATGTTTTGTGTGTGTGTGTGTGTGTGTGTGTGTGTGTATGTGCGCGCTCCAGCGCGATCACTTCAATTGTTTCCTTATACCAGCAGAATCAACTTTAAAAACATATTGTCTTATTAATAATCAATGTATAAAGGTCTGCTTTTATTTGTGTACACTCACAATGAAAACAAAACAGATTATATATATATAACATGTAATATTAGTATTTTCACATCTAAATGGAAAAAAAATTGTAATTTGCACTACTGTCTGTTCAAAATAAATGAAAAGAAACTGAGCATAGTAGATCCCCCCCCCCCCCCAGCCCCCAGCCAATCACAATCACCCCCCCCCCCCCTTGAACCCGAAATCGTACCGAACCGTGACCACCGAACCGAGGTACGTACCGAACCGTGACATCTGTGTACCGTGCCACCCCTACTGGCCGCATATTTGTTTGAAAATGGATGTTTAAAGATCATGTGGTTAAAGATCAGGACACCTAAAAGCTGCGGGTTCCAACTCCAAAGAGGTGAAATGCAATACCATTATGCCCATATATGGCAAAAAAAGAGATGCAATTCCATTGTCAAATGATGAAATAATTTCAGAAAGAATAAAGAAAATAATTTATGAAAGAAATAATTTTTCACATATTTTTTGGATGCGTCATTTATTCAGTCCAGTAGCTGAATCCAGTAATACCATATATAACAACACTAAATAAAACGTTTCATTCATTCATTTTTTAAAATTTTTTTTATAAAGTACTACTCAGAATTCATAATGTGCATCTTTAGCTACATGCTGCCATGAACAACCATCTCTGTAACTACATGAGTGACTCTTATGAAAAACATAAGTTGTAAGCCATTTATGTTTTTAATTCACTAGAAAGTACTGATTCATTAATTCATTCAAGTATTAGTTGGACTACACCGGTAACATTGTACAGTTTTGACTCACCTATAAGAACATGCTCATAAGACTCATTCTTTTCTGAATCAGTTAGACTAATCTAGTTGTACTAGCTATGCTTTTCCATACACTTAAAAAAAAGAAAAAAGAAAAAAGAACTGGCTCATAAGAGTCAGGAGACAGATTACTATGTTTGCTGTTTCACACTGTATTGGAGGTGTTGCGGCATCACTTAGAGTATGTAGCAAACAGTCAGTATCATACTGTCAGAGTATTTTAATACAGTTTTCAGCCCGCTCTTTGGAAGAATGAATGTGCACGAGCTGTTAACAGAACTGAATATCATTTTTTAAATAATTATTTGTGAAAAAGCCTTGAACTTCACTGTGTATTTTCAATTCCATATGAAAAGCCTGTTTTATGTGTTTTCTGATACTGCTATGAATTGTGAGACATTTTTTTGTGCTCCTTTTGCTGATTGGCTATCAATCATTATCTTTTATGAGACCAAGGTTGTGGTGATTCATGGCCATTTGCTGTGATTTGTGGAACAGATGCTGAAGTACATGAGTCAGCTTCCCTCAAAATCCATAATATATATTCTTTCATAGAACGTTTCTAGATAGTTGTGAGATGTTTGTTATCTAATCAATGCTTGTGTGCTGATGAATGGGTGGACAGTGTTTAGTAGTGAAGTTGGAGTTTCAGTTGAGCTGTAATTAGAGGTACCTTGTATTCACAATGCCGTCTCTCCAGGGTTCAGTGCTCTGTCGGCCAGACCCTCATTAACTTTCCACAAACTGGTCTGCTAGAGTCCACAAAGGTCCTGTGAAAGGCCAAAAATCATTAAGATTCTCAACACCGTTTCATTTTAATTGCTTGTCGACCTGTTGACCATGACAGCGCTCATATTATTCCATATGCACTGCCCTGCTAACCCTACTCAGCTTAGGGGTCAGGGAGCGTCAACCGAACATCTGATGACACACTTTTAAACCTAGTTTATGGAAATTAAGGTCTTTGTGCTTGTTTGGCTGGCATTTGAGTTTAAATAGCTCAAATTATGGCTGAGCAAACGAGCTAATATTCACAGAAAGGAGTCACTTGAACCTGAGGACAGTTTCAGGGTTTTGGCACCACATCTGAAATTAGTTTTTCAGTCAAGGTCTCAGTTGGAGAAATTGCTGTCAGCTGATATTAATTCACCTTGGCTCCAGTATGTGTCATAAAAAGAAGAGAGATGTAAAGCAAAAGAGTGTCAGGGACGGTTATTCCTCTCAGCGTGTGAGACTGACAAATCACAAGGGAAAGAGAAAAGCAAAGGCATTGGAAATATGAAACTACATTTATCATGCATGTATTCAAATCTATGCAATTTTTTGAGCAGGTCATCAGCTCTTTCACCCTCTGACAATTTATTTTACGTGGCTTCATTTAAGAGGAAAGAAGGTCTGAAACTTTGTATGGGCCTAGCATTATTTGTTTGCAAATATCACTTTGGTTTTAAGTACAGCTACCACAGAAGGGAATGATGGAACAAAGTCGTATGTCGCTCGTAATGTCGTATGTCAAAATCGTATGTCAAAGTCTTATGTCGCTTGTATGTAAGTCGTACTGTGATGTGACAGTTTTAAACGCAGTGACTGCCAATACAGAATTAGCCTACCGTTTGTCACTAACGTTAATGTGTTTACCTGACATCCTCATTAGGAACTGAGCTACGCCTTTAAAAAAAATACCGGGATGAATTAATTTCTTGAATTTAGGTTCCATTAAAGGTTCTCAAATGTGCATTCTTTTCCAAATGCTAAACTATTTACCACAGCAACGCCGTTACTAAAAGTTCATCTCAAAACATAGACCAGCATGGTTTGATTCCAGAATTTTTCTTTTAGTGAATCAGTACAGCGCGCCAAAACAATATAGCCCTGCGCTCCATTCGGAATGGCTCATCACTATGCCCTGATCCCTTCAAAGGGTTTACCCTCCGGAGTGAGAGCTTCGAAGGGTTGAAGGGTGTAGGGTACCAAACAACTGTTTCTTGAAGTGCCCTTCTGCGTCATCCTCCTGTGCCCACACAGAGGTGCCGTCATCATGGAAAGAATCAGCACAAAGGATCATGAGGGCCTGAAGTTACCATCAGTTGTACCCTTCAAAATCCTTCATTCTGAAGGGCCCTTTGAAGTGGCCAGTTTTGAGCACTTCGGTTCGGAACGACCCTTCAATATGGCGGCCATGATTGTTTTCACTCTGAAGTGCCCTTCGGAGGGCGATATATCCCGTTTGGAACGCACCGTCGGACACCAGTGTTGTTCAGTTCTCTAATGAATGAATCTCTTAAGTTTTTAGCTTTTTCTTTTTAGTGAATCAAAATCAGTGTGGTTCCTGAATCGTATATGAATGAATGAATGTTATTTTTTATTTAATATGTTCTTAAAGCTCTCTAAAAATGTATTGGAAATTATTTTAATAACTTTTTGGAATATGTTAATTCAACTCAGATTTTTTTATATGTTTGTATGAGTTTCTTTTGTGTCTTTTTTTATTCAATCAAAAATACTGTGCTTGAGAGCAAAACTAATTATTTTATAATTAAAAATAATAAAAGATTGCAAAAAAAAAAGAGTCTTCTTAAGGCTCAAAAATAAAGAAATTGAAAACAAAATAATTTGCAGTGTGTGTAAATCTTTGAAAAATGTTATTTTTCTTTATGCACTTCAAACACTTTTCATCATGAAACCACAAATGTTGCTCTTTTCTGCGGGTCTAAAACTTTTGCTTGCGAGTGAAGCTGTGTCTCAGTGGGCGGTCTCTACCCACCAGGATGAAAGGCCTTTTTCTATTGGTCACTCTCGATTGAAGTCACAAGTTGACCACGCCCACTATGTTTCCCCAGAATCCCCGCCTCTTCACGCGGTCTGACAGAAGAGCAAGCAAGGTCGTTTACTGGATAAGATAACTAACTTAACATCTTAAACTCAGTGACAAGTGAAGTTAATTATTCTCTCTTCTCATGCTCTCACATCTGAATAACGTTAGCTAAGCCCGTCTGAATAGATTTGATTAGCCAACAGTATAGCTAGCTGCCAGAGCCCCCAATAGTAAAGCGTCAGTCAGGGGCGGACTTAACCAATAGGCGCGGTAAGTGGCCGCTTAGGGCCCCGGGGGAATCAGGGGGCCTCATTTGATATTTGCCAAAACATATTTGGCAAATGCACCAGTATGTATTTGTGTTATGGAGAGTGTCAAATGTTCACTCACCACTCAAAACGGCAAGTTTTTGTCAGGTGCGGAGATTCATTGTGCAGAGAGCTTATTAATGGAACTTCGTGAGATCGCGATGAACTGAAGTGAGTGACAGCTTTTAGTGATTATAGACGGAGTGCTCTTTGCGCAAATTCTATGCTTGTCTCAGAACAGTTATATTCACCTCAGTAAAGAAATTGTGTTTCAAGTCATAATTTTATTTGTCTTGATGTTTCAAAATGACTCTCTTGTGTGCCTTTCCTTTCCTGGTACAATAAATGCAAATGAACTATAAACTTGTATAAATGCACAAATGCAATGACTGGAGATTTTCGCTTAATAGATTATATTTTTGATTTGTTTCTCGGCAAACCCTATCACATGCCTTAAGAACACTTGTAATATGGAACGAGTTGCATATGATAATTTTTATGACATTTTAATCCTTTTTGGAAAAGGATTGAAGAAGATTACAATTAAAAAAAATAAAATAAAAGCATTTTTTTTTCCTTTTTAATATAATGTCTTTTGTTATCCGAAAAAAAATAAGGTAGCTTAATATGACTTTAGAACAGCATCAGGTTGACCAATTATTTAGGCTACTCAAGTTGTGAAGGGGTAATAGTTACAATAAATAATAGCTATAGCTATAATGAGAGAGAGCTAGCGAGCAAAATAAGGGTTACGTGTAAAAGAGCATTATAGTTATTTTGTTGGGGCCCCGTACCTGAAATTTGCTTAGGGCCCCCAAATCACTAAGTCCGCCCCTGGCGTCAGTCCAATATTTTCAGAGATTATAGACTATTATAGCTCCAGTGAAGTCAGGTGGGTAACGCACATCAAATCACTAACCCATTTGGTGGGTTATGATTCATAAATTATGTCTGTACTCACACTCAATTCTATTCGCGGCACCCAACAGCTGTTTAAAATCGTGCAGTGCCACGTACAGTTTGCAATTTACGGTAATATTTTTATAAAATATAACGATTTGGGACCGATGTCTGTACATTCTGACTTCACCCTAGTCTGCAACTGTGTATTGTGTATTTTAATAACAGGTTTGTTTTGTACTATCTGACAATTGCAAAACCTATAACTTCAATAGTAACGACTGATAATCAGGACTTGTCAGCCAGTACCACTGTAGCCTTGCAGAGACTTTACTTTGAAGACCTTTTAAGTAACTAACTTCCACATTTCAATATGCCCCTAACTTCTAAGGGCCTTCTATCAGTAGAACATCACATTTTTCTTTTCTGTTTGCAGGAAGAAGATTTGGTGTTGATAGAGGAGGCAACATCTTCAAGGGAAAACCTTAGACCTGATGCAGCATCATCCAATGTTGCAATCACCCTCAGGAGGTACACAAGCAAAAGCTAAATTGGACATTTTCAATTATCAATTCTTATTTTACAAAATTTGCCCTGCAGACATTTTTGTCTTTAATGTGTAGGCACTTGAGGCTCAGTGCCCAATATGCACAGCAACATTTCCAGTGTCAGAAGTAGAACTGCATGCCAGCTTGTGGAGAAAGGTAATGGTAATAGTGACTCGCATTAAAGCTTAAAAAACACCTAAAAGGTGCTCTGATTTGGATCATATCTCAGCATGGTAACCTACCTGAATATGTTCATTACATTGGTTCAAAACAGTACACTGCAAAGGTCATAAAAATATCATATGGAATGTGTATACACACACACACACACACACACACACACTTTCCATACAAAGCTGTTTGGAAACATTAAGGTTTTTTGACAAGTCTCTTCTGCTTATCAAAGCTGCATTCATTTGATCAAATATACAGTAAAAACAGTATTATTGTGAAATATTATTATCAGAGCTAAAAAAAATAAAGCTAAAAAAAAATAAAGCAAAATATTCAGCATCATTACTCCAGTCTTAAATGTGTCCCCTTTAGGGTTTTTTATAATCTTTTTTTTTTTTTCTTTTTTTTTTTAGGTGTTTTTTAAGCTTTAATACGAGTCACTATTACCATTACCTTTCTCCACAAGCTGGCATGCAGTTCTACTTCTGACACTGGAAAAGTGCCTAAAGACAAAAATGTCTGCAGGGCAAATTTTGTAAAATAAGAATTGATAATTGAAAATGTCCAATTTAGCTTTTGCTTGTGTACCTCCTGAGGGTGATTGCAACATTGGATGATGCTGCATCAGGTCTAAAGAAAAATGTGATGTTCTACTGATAGAATTCTAGGCTGTTGGGAGCAGAGGTGTAAAAATACTTGAGTAATTTTACTTGATTACTTTACTTAAGTATTATTTTGGGGGATTTGTACTTTATTCAAGTACAGTTTAAACTGACTACTTGTACTTTTACTTGATTACATTTCTGAAGAAAAAACAGTACTTTTTACTCCTTACATTTTTAATTTCATCTTGAAAAGTACATTACATTTTTATTTTATCTTACGCACATTAAATATGGTAAACGCAAGCTCAAACGTGCGTGCCTGATGTGAAAACCAATGATCATCATTTCATGCATCAAGCGCACATATTTCTACTTCATTTATGACTTTCATCAGGTAAATATCTGGCTTCAGAAGTTCACCATCAAATCCGAGGAAGCAAAGTTGCATTTTCCCAAAAAATGTTTATTCATTATTTGTTCTGTTTTGAAAGAGCCATTCGCTGAATGCACAAGATTGAGTTCAAATAAAATCAGTGATGAGAATTTAAATACTATTAATATTTTTGTGGAAATATTTTTTTAATTAATTAAAAATATCCAAAAGTGTTTAAATAAGCATTGTTTGTTAAATTAATTGTAATTCATGTTTAGTTATGTTCTCACCAGGTAGTGGATAAGTTGTATATATAATATGTCATTATATGACACATTGAGTAGGAATCAGGACTGTCAATGTTTTTTTATTTTTTATCTTAATAATTACATGGTTTGCTCATTAATTAATCTAATTAGTAACAAATAATTATTTATCAATATTTGCTGAGAAAAAAAAACTCTAAAAGCCCCAAATAAATAATTAAAAGATTAACAGCACACAAAAAAGTGGCCTTTCAAAACATTAATGTTGTATGTTTTAATTCTATGACTTTCCTCATTAACTCGACACATTCTAGAATTCTGTGTGGAATATGTTTCTAGCCTCTGCATCACATCTTGCTCTTCAAAGGGATAGTTCACCCAAAAATGAAAATTCTCTCATTATTTACTGACCCTCATGTCATCCCAGATGTTTATGACTTTCTTACTTACACAAGCAAAGATTTTTTAGTCCAGATAATGCTAAACAGAACCCACACAAAGTGAGCACGACGGTCAAATTTAAAATATTAGTATTTGTATCCTTCTTACATAAACCTATTATTTCACATAAGAACACACGTTACTGCGTTACTGTCATATTCACTTTGTGTAGTTTTTGAAGTGTCATTTTTGGATGTCCCATACACGTGATTTTTTTTTTCTAAAACCCTTAGTTTGTGTTCATCTGATAAATGAAAGTCACATGGGATGACATGAGGGTGAAAAGGATGGAGTTTCCTTTTAATCCCTTTCCCTGTATTTTTTCCCCGGTGTTCCGCTGTGCTGCATGTTAATTGTTGTTGTTGCATTAGATATACGTGTTTGACCTGTGCCATTGCATTTTGTTTCATTTTCTCCCTTTACCCAAACTTCTGAATGTCTGTCAGAAAAGAAAGTACTTCTAATTTTTTAATACTTGAGTACAATTTAAAGTTGTACGTTTTTACTTTTACGCAAGTATGTTTTTGGCCAGATACTTGTACTTTTAATTGAGTAAAATTTTCACTGAGTATTTGTACTTTCACTCGAGTAAAATTTTTGAGTACTTTTTACACCTCTGGTTGGGAGTAGTCCCAAATAAAAACACCCCTTAGAAGTCAGGGGCATATTGAAATGTGGAAGTTAGTTACTTAAAAGGTCTTCAAAGCAAAGTCTCTGCAAGGCTACAGTGGTACTGGCTGACAAGTCCTGATTATCAGTCGTTACTATTGAAGTTATAGGTTTTGCAGTTGTCAGATAGTACAAAACAAACCTGTTATTAAAATACACAATACACAGTTGCAGACTAGGGTGAAGTCAGAATGTACAGACATCAGTCCCAAATCGTTGTATTTTAGAAAAATATTAAATGCAAACTGTACGTGGCGCTGCATGATTTTAAACAGCTGTTGGGTGCCGCGAATAGAATTGAGTGTGCGTACGGACATAATTTATGAATCATAACCCGCCAAATGGGTTAGTGATTTGATGTGCGTTACCCACCTGACTTCACTGGAGCTATAATAATCTATAATCTCTGAAAATATTGGACTGACGCTTTACTATTGGGGGCTCTGGCAGCTAGCTATACGGTTGGCTAATCAAATCTATTCAGACGGGTTCAGCTAACGTTATTCAGATGTGAGAGCATGAGAAGAGAGAATAATTAACTTCACTTGTCACTGAGTTTAAGATGTTAAGTTAGTTATCTTACCCAGTAAATGACCTCGCTCGCTCTTCTGTCAGACCGCGTGAAGAGGCGGGGATTCCGGGGAAACATAGTGGGCGTGGTCGACTTGTGACTTCAATCGAGAGTGACCAATAGAAAAAGGCCTTTCATCCTGGTGGGTAGAGACCGCCCACTGAGACACAGCTTCACTCGCAAGCAAAAGTTTTAGACCCGCAGAAAAGAGCAACATTTGTGGTTTCATGATGAAAAGTGTTTGAAGTGCATAAAGAAAAATAAGATTTTCAAAGATTTACACACACACTGCAAATTATTTTGTTTTCAATTTCTTTATTTTTGAGCCTTTTTGAGACTTTTTTTTTGCAATCTTTTATTTTTTAATTACAAAATAATAAGTTTTGCTCTCAAGCACAGTATTTTTGATTGAATGAAAAAGACACAAAAGAAAGTCTATAGTTTTGTTGATAGCATTTCCAAGAAACTGCTAAAGGACATTATGCTCTTTTTTCCCCCCCAGATATCTAAGTCTTTAAAGTATGCTCGGTACAAATTCTCAGTGAGAATTAAGTGAGTTAATATCATTATATGCAACAAGAAAACTGTGTAGCACCTGTGCTGCTCTCACAGCGGTAAAAACATATCAGCGTGTATCAGTACCAGCTCTGATACAACCGGGCAGCTCAACACTTCACACAACGCTGTTCAATATGCTTATCTCAGAGACACATGCAACAAAACCGATCAGAAGAACCTCCACACACACTTTCATATTCTGGACCCACTGAAGTGCACCCACAACACAATTTCAGTTGAGCTGATCCTAATAGATATCTACACAGATGCAATCATGTAAGTCTGGAATATCACAGCCTACCTTTTGATCTGATTCTGCCCTTGTGCTGCAGGTGCTGAATGCGAGTTTGGATGTTGGGATGGAGGTGGTTCTAGAGGATCTAGGCGGACCCATGGCCTCAATTCTGGCCAACAACTCCGTGTTATCCAGAGGTCTGGTGCTGCGGAGCTCTAGTAACCAGATCTCAGTGCAGTTCAGCAGTGAATGGCCCACTCAGCCTGGGTTATTACTTTTGCGGTATAGAGGTACCATCTCACTGTTTTGTGCTAATATTTTTAATGATTTGCCTTTAATATTAAGAGGAAAAATCTATTTGCTATATGATTTTTACAGAATCTGCCTACAGAACTATAAACAAATGTTAGTACTGATTGGTTTGTAATGTCATGGAAATAAGCCTCAGGAATAAAACATCATCTCTCATGCTAAAATCCTTGAGGGGTTTGATACTGATGGTACTCCTCAGTGTAAACATGTTGAGGTTGTTTTCCAGAGGAGACAGACAGCATCTGTCTGTTTTGTCTGTGTGCGTGTTTGTGTGTGTGTGTGTGTGTGTGTGTGTGTGTGTGTGTGTGTGTGTGTGTGTGTGTGTGTGTGTGTGTGTGTGTGCGCGCGCGTGTGCGCGTGTGTGCGCGTGTGTGTACATGAGCAAAGAAATAAGAAGAAATAAATACACATTTATTTTCAGGCAGACAGCTCAGATTACAGTTGAAAATTACTGTTTTCGATTTTAATATATTTTAAAATGGAATTTCTTCCTGTGATGTAAAAACAACAGAATTTTCATTTAATATTCCAGTATCCAGTGTCACATGATCCTTCAGAAATCATTCCAATATGCTTATTTTGTGCATCTCTTATTATTATCATAATTAAAAGTTGTGCTGCTTAATATTTTTGTGCAAATATGATACAGTTTTTCAGGATTCTTTGATGAATAGAAAGTTCAAAAGTACAGCATTTAATTGATTGTGTGTGTGTGTGTGTGTGTGTGTGTGTGTGTGTATATATAAATATGTATGTGTGTGTATGTGTGTATATATATATATATATATATATATGTATATATATATATATATGTATATATATATATATATATATATATATATATATATATATATATATATATTTGTGTGTGTGTATATATGATCAAATAATTTTCTAAATTTTGATACATTAATTCATCCTTATAAACAGTATATATACAGTAAATAAGTCTAGATGTATAAGATCAAATCATTTTCTAAATTTTGATGTTCACATTAAGTCATCCTTCGAAATCATCCTCTGGGTTTGGTAGACGCCAGAGATGAAGTTACTGGCCAAAAGCTTGTTGAGTTTAAATGCAATTGAAGCACACGTGAACGCCGCTCCTGCTGCTAAACAGAGATCAATAGCGTTTGTCCCAGAGAGAGATTAAATGAGAGAGAGCTATAATGCATCTCTGTGCTCTATTGATATTTATGCACTGGGGTTAAATGCTCTGTTCAAACGGTCAAGGGCTCAATAAATGCTATTAAGGCAGAGAGATGCAGCTCAGAGGCCATGAAGAGCACTGATACACTCACAAAAGCAGTCAAATTAATGAACCATTCGGCATATGATGACCTTCCCGTGATATGATGCTCTTCGGCTAGTATTTTACTCATAACATCTAGCTGAATTAAAAACAATTAATGGTTGCACCATGTTAGAATGCAGAATTTCAAAGCAAAACCCTACATTTTATTTACTATCAATCCAGTTTTCCTTGAAAATAGCGCTGGAATATTTAAATCAAAAAAAAAATTTTTCAGTCCAGACACCCCTCTTTTTATACAAATTACACTATATTGCCAAAAGTATTGGTGTTTTGTAAAGAGTTTTTGGCTCAAGATCTGCATTTAAAGTCACACCAGAGGTGTTCAGCTTGGATTAGGACTTGGCTTTCTGCAGACCAGTCAAGTTCTAAATCAATCATTTCTTTTTGAACCTTGCCTTATACACAGAGGCATTGTGATGTTAGAATATAAAAGGGTCCTGTCCAAACGGTTGCTTTAAAATTAGTAGCACACAATTCCCTTGAATATCATTATATGCTTAAACATTAAGATTTGTACTCATGGAAATTACTAAAGTAGTCAAACCTGTTCATTAGAAGGGGGTGTCCCAATACTTTTGGCAATATAGTGTATGATAGTTATTATTTGATGTTCAGATATTATTTCATGCTTATATTAATTAAATTAAAAATGGCAAAAATGTGGCATTTTATTTGTTTAAGCAAACAAATATAACAATGTAGCATTAAAGATCTCTTCAGACTTTGCTTCCACAGATTATTGTTTGATTACATACTTCTCCACTTATTTTAATCATGATGCATTAAGTTTCTTTTTTTAGACTCTGTCAGCTGACCCTGAAATGATTTTTGTTCTGCTATTTTAATTCCCTTTCCATTATATGTCAGTAGCTCTTTTTCTGCTGATAGACAGATTGGATTAGTGTTACATAAAGCCCTGGCATCTGTTGGCCGTAACCCCCAAGCAGTGAATCTGCCCTGCTGTGCTTGAACTGAGTCATTATTAGTAGTAACTAAACAACTGGGCATTATGGAACATTAATCACCATGGAAACAGAGAAAAGAGGGCCGGTTATTCACAGCTGGTGAGATCAGCTGGACATTAAAGGTTGTTTCCACACATTTAACCAGCACCTGATCGGTTTAGTGACAGATAAAGGAGTCTGGGTCAGATTTAAGCATCTGCTTTTGGTCTGTTTGCTCAGATCTGTGTTACTGTGGCTCAATTGCACTAGCAGCGCTAAGATCAAAGGTTCAGTTACCAGGGAAAGCAAATAGTGATAAAATGTGCCTTAAATGCACTGTAAGTTGCTTCAGATAAAAATGCCATTAAATGTAATTGCAGAATTAGAGGTCAAAGGTCACAGAACTTCTGCTCACGTTGTGACAGCCATGTTTTCAGTGTCTGCCTATTTCTAACAAACAAATTCAGCCACTTTCAACTACACTTTAACAAAACAAAATTACAAACTTAAGTATTTTTGTCTTGTTTTCCATTTGAAATATCTAAAAAAATATCTTAAATCAACATATTTACTTGAGAAGGGAAATGACTTAAGATATTAAGTCTCGTTTTCTGAAAAAAAAGAAAAAAAAGAAAAAGGTTTAACTTGCTTAATTTTGATAGATTTTTCCAAAGACAAGACATTAATATCTAATATCTCTAATAGTCATTTTATTTTATAGAAAATGTATCTTGATTTGAAATGTTATTTGTAATGGAAAACTAGTAAAAAACAAAACAAAAAAAACTGATTAAGCATATAATTTTTTACAGTATTTAATGGATGCCTTATAGCATACTGTAAGTGTCTCATTTCAATGCCACAAGCATCACCAAACAGAAGGGAAAAAAATTCTAAAATCTTTTTTTAAAAGTTTCTCTCTCTTTCTCTCTTCAGCCTTTGCTCTGAGTTGTGCATCCCCGCCGGCCCCTGAAAATGGTGAAGTATCAGTCACTGGTCTTCAGGTGGGGGGCGTGGCCTATTTCTCCTGTCTGATTGGCTATCAGCTCCAGGGCCCCTCCTCTCTCACTTGCCGAAATGCCACCACACCCTACTGGAGTGGCAGAGAGCCCAGGTGTCAAGGTATGAGAGGACAACCTAAAACAAACGCCTGTATATACTGTCTTGAAATTGCTACAGATCAAAAATTATGACTTGTGATTTAGTTGCGTTTAAATGGACCCGTGTTATTCCTTTTCATTAGTCTCATTAGTTTAATTAGTTTTTGGCAGTCTTTTGGAAATCTGTGCCATGCATAATGAAAATGAAGGGAACTGATTGCACCGAATTCACAGCAGTTTCTTTCTTTTTGTCTTTTTGTCTTTCATGCCTAGTTTCTTGTGGGGGGATGATGAAAAATGCCACTCAGGGTCGTATTGTCTCTCCGGGGTTTCCAGGAAATTACAGCAACAATCTGACATGTCACTGGGTACTGGAGGCCCCTGAGGGCCATCGGCTCCATGTTCACTTTGAGAAAGTGGCACTGGCTGAGGATGATGACAGGCATGTGCTTTGTTTTGTTTTTTTACTTGAAGTATTTCTACGTAATATTCTTTAAAATATTTCCCAAAATTGATAATAATAATAAACGTTTCTTGAGCACCAAATCAGCATATTAGAATGATTTCTGAAGGATCAAGAAGACTGGGGATAAATTACATTTTAAAATATATTGAATTATAAATCTCTAATTTTATATTAGAATAATATTTTATAACTTTTTGTTATCCGTTCACACAATTACTCTTTAGTGATGCTGTCATCCTTTTGTTTGTTTTCAGGCTCCTCATAAAGGATGGGAGTAACATTGACTCTCTGCCCCTGTATGACTCATATGCAGTCGAGTATCTGCCCACTGAGGGGGTCACCAGCACCGGCAGGCATCTCTTTGTGGAATTCACCAGTGATGAGATGGGCACATGCACCGGCGCTGCCATCCGATATGAAGGTATATATTTCCTGAACACGAGTTATTCTTGTCTTCCAGTAATTTAACAAAAAAGCTTGTTCATTTCTGCCTCTCATTAGTTCTGGTCTCTATAAGGCCTGAACAAATTAGTTACAGCAGCTGAAGAAGAACAGAGAGGGCCAGATAGAACAGATGTTACCTAGAAACAAAAGATTACTGGGTATATTTTTAGAATTACAGGTTCACCAAGACCAAGGACTTCTGACAAACAACATCCTACTAAAATAACACTATACATACTAGATTGCTTGAGAATGCAAGAACTGATATAATGAGTGGCTTGACTGCAGTGTAAGTCACTTTGGATTGAAGTATCTGCCAAGTGCATAAATCTAAATGTAAAAATACCTCTTTACTGTTTTTGAGAAAAACATAAATAATGAGCACTGTTGTTTTGTTGTGTTTATTGTATTGTATAAATGTTATTTTTCTACAGGATTTGCTCAGGGCAGCTGTTATGAGCCGTTTGTGAAGTATGGAAATTTCTCTACAAGCGATCCTGCTTTTGGAGTTGGTTCTGTGGTGGAGTTCACCTGTGAGCCTGGTTATACACTGGAGCAGGGCGCTGTTATTTTAGAGTGCGTAAATGATGAAAATCCACAATGGAATGATACAGAGCCAGCCTGCAGAGGTGATTTTGTGTGTGTGATGTCTGTGTCAGCATGCCTGTTGATTTATAGTCTAATCTTTACTTCATTTTTTGGTCAATTTTCTCTGATTTAATATTTGTTTTTACATGCCATTTGAAGTCAATTTGAAATCCAAATGAACTCTTTCTGTTCGTAAATTCACCCAAAAATGAACATTGATTTATTCACCCTTATGTCTTTCCAAACCTTTGTGACTTTCTTTCTTTCTTTTTTTTTTTTGGACATTTTGAAGAATGTCCCAGCATTTTTTTTTATTTATTTTTTTGTCCTTATGATGAAAGTCAGTCAGCTAAAATATTTTTTGTGTTGTGAAGAAGGAACTAAGTCATATAGGTTTGGAACGACATGAGTGTGTCAATGATGACAGAATTTCCACTTTTAGTGGTATCCCTTTAAATTAAAATGAAATTAAATAATTTGATCCCTTTAAATTTTGGTACATCCAAGTCATTGGATGGAAAGATTGTATTTACAAGCTGTACGCACATGAATGGCATGGAAGTTGCATGAACAAAATCTCAGTACAGTACACTTACGATATATAACAGTTCGATTTATAGCAACTACACATTGAATAAAACCATAAAAAGCAAAAGCACACCCAATTCATAGTTTATATTCATAATTTTAAAGATGTAGAGTTAAAAAATCAATTTACGTTGTTATCTTGCTCCCTCTGAAGTGATTTAAAAGCACATAACTTCCTAATTAGGACTTCCCTAATCAGTAATACAAACTTCCCAGGAAGACTTGTATGCACCATTTGTTTGTTTTACAGCGGTGTGCAGTGGAGAAATAACAGATTCAGCAGGAGTGGTGCTTTCTCCAAACTGGCCTGAAGCATATGACAAAGGCCAGGATTGTATCTGGGGTCTACATGTGGAGGAGGACAAGAGATTTATGCTGGATGTCCAGGTGTGAGTATCTGAACCTCTGTGTATGTGCGGACAAAAAGGATAGATGGCTATATTTTAGGACTTTCTTTGTATAGCTAAGTGTGTGTGTTTCTTTTCTCTTCTAATGAGAATGCTTTCACTTCTCTATTAGTATTCGGTACAGTTCACCACCTTCCAATTACAGAGGAACAGTGTGTGTAATGGCAGCTGATTAATTGATTTAGCACAGACATGGAGGCCACCCATGGACTCATTAACACTCAGTGCTAATGGGCCCACATACAGGTGCCAGGCTGAACACCTGGATAGGGGTCACACATGCACATATTACTTCAAGGCAGTAGAGCGTCTTCAGTATCTCAGTGACCCATTATAGGATGAGCACTCTATTGTATTGAGGTTTGATTGTGACTTCTTTCATAAGTACAAAAGAGCTGAGGGAAACATCAAGGAAGAAATTAGACAGAAAATCACAAATATTGGTGGGTTTTGGGGCATTATGGGTGATTTTGGACTTGTGTGGGTTGGTAATAGGGAGGGTATGGGTTGGTATTTGCAAGGTATAGGTAAGTTTAAATTGATATGGTTGGGTTTTGTGATGTTATTGGCAGATGTATTGGTGGAATAAGAGGGGATTATGGTGGTATGAATTGGTTTCTTGATGGTATAGGTAGGTTTAGCGTGAGATGGATGGGTTTAGGTGGTATGAGTGGGGATTAGGATGGTATGAATTGGTTTGGATGGTATAGGGTTGATATGGGTGGGTTTTGTGGTGGTATGAGTGGTAATTATGGTGGTATGAATTGGTTTGGATGGTATATGTAGGTCTGAATTGATATGGGTGGGTTTTGTGAAGTTATTTGTGGGTTTTCTGGTGATATGAGTGGGAATTGTGGTGGTATGTATTGGTTTGGATGGTATAAGTAGGTTTGGAGTAATATGGATGGATTTTGTGGAATTATTGGTGGGTTAGGGTGGTATGAGTTGGTTTTAGATGGAAGGGATGGGATTTATGGAGTTATTGGTAGGTTTTGTGGTGGTATGAGTGGAGATTTAAGTGGTATAAATTGATTTGGAGTAGTATAGGTAGGTTTGAATTGATATAGGTGGGGTTTGTGAAGTTTTTTTGTGGGTTTTGAAGCGGAATTAGAATGGAATTAATTGGTTTTGGGTAGTATAGGTAGGTTTGGAGTGATATAGATGGGTTTTGTAGTGTAATTGGAGGATTTTGTGGGTAATAGTGTGGTACGAATTAATTTTGGGTGTTATAGGTAGGTTTACAATTATATTAATGGGTTTTATGGAGTTACTAATGTGTTTGTGGTAGTATGAGTGGAATTGGAGTGGTATGAATTAGTTTGTGGACTTATTGGTGGGTTTTGGCACCAAGAAAAAATAAAGGAAAATTAAAAGTCCTTTTTTTATTGCTCTGACATTCTTCCCTTTTTAGAAGCCAATGGTCCACCCGTCATCGAATCTTCCTGAGGCTGAGTGTGACATTATCTCTGCACCCAGAGCCTCTGTGTCCCAACATGCATCATTAGCTCAGCTTTACTGGCTTCTGCGCAACACTATCTTCCAAACTTACCCTCCAAAACGCGCACACACACACACACACACACACACACACACACACACACACACACACACACACACACACACAGGCCTAAAAGACTAGTCTCTAACAATGAGCCTGTCTGGTGGAAGAAGAAGAAAAATAACATCTCAGTCCCTCTCAGCTGATCATCAGGACATGTATATGTGTATTTAACTCTGTAAGTCCTCGTTGTACCCCTGTCGTTTGTCAGACTGTGAATATTAACACAGCTCATCTGTGACCTTCCCAAACAACAGAACCCGAAGGGCTGACAGCTGTGTGACGCCCCTAAGGGCTCTGCCTCTCTGCTTTCCAACATTACACTAAATAAATCTCATTTCTTTGCAAAATGTCACTTCCCCATTGAAGAGGTAAATGCAGCCTCCCGATAGATGAGGGAATCTAAACACTGGCCTTTATTGCCATTTAGCATGACAGAATGGAAAACATGATTGATTTTCAGCGTGGATACTGTTGTGTAAAATTCTGCCTAGGCTGTGTAATTTGTTTTCCTCTTGCATTACTCATGTTGGCTTGGAAATGAAGATGAATTGCAGAATGACATCAGCAAACCATCTGGGAAAAAATGTGTGACAGATTCTTATGTTAGAATGCCACCATTCTTCTTAATTAAAGGGATAGTTCACCTAAAAATAATAATGTTCTGTCTTCATCTACCCTCCTTTTGCTTTAAAAATGTTTGAGCTACATTAATGATGTGCATTCATATGTGTTGTTTTATTAGTCTTCGTCTGGGGAAGAATGACCTGCTGACCTTTTATGATGGTGATGACCTCACAGCCAACATCCTGGGCCAGTACAGCGGTTTTCTTCCTCGATTTAGACTCTACACCTCTACAGCCGATGTGACCATCCAGTTTCAATCTGATCCAGCCTCCAATGTCTACGGATACAACAATGGCTTTGTGGTGCATTTCTTTGGTAAGTGGCGTTATGAGAATGTTTGTTTAATTTGTATGTACAGTAAGCAGTTTACAGTAAATATTAGTACATTAAGGATCAGTTATTGACATGTCTGTTGATCCAGTGCCTCAATGAATCATGTTTGGGCAGTGATGGTCCCCCAGTGTCTGAACAAGCAGTAGCGGTAGAGGTGCCAACCTGCTTGGCAGTGCCCATCATTGGCAAAGACTAAAGACTGAGATGGGCAACTGTTTTCTCACAGCGGTCTCATTTACATTAAAAACTTAATGGTAAAAATAGAGAAATCCCAAGACCCAATGTCGCTTTTCTCCTTCCTCCATCCAAATACTAGAAGTGCCACGTAACGACACCTGCGCAGAGCTGCCAGAAATCCTTAATGGCTGGAAGAGCACGTCTCATCCCGACCTGACCCATGGCACCGTTATTACCTACCAGTGTTACCCAGGCTTCCGTCTGCAGGGCTCAGAGATCCTGATGTGCCAGTGGGATCTGACATGGAGTGGAGACGTCCCCGTCTGTGAGAAAAGTAAGAGCTAACATCACAATGAAAGGTCACAGCAGATCATTAGTGCTTAAGCCACACTAAGAAAACTTAATTAACATGCTGATAATGGCTGCATAGATTTAAAACTAGGTCAGCTGCCACTTACTGGTGAATTAAGGTTACTACAAATAATAACCTCCCTATAATGACAGATGCAGAGTCAGTTAACTGTGTAAACGGGAAGTATGTTTTCAGAAACATTAACTGGAAGGTACCTGTGTGGGTTTAACAATTGTGATTTGTTGGTTTAAGGATATTTGATAATAACTAGACTGATTTTCTTGAATATGAAATGAATATTATATTTGAACTAATTTCCATTAAGATTTCCTCAACATATTGATGTGCATCTCAGTGAAATAAATGTATCAGTAATTAAATGAACTATTGACATAGTGTAATATTAATATAATTAGTTAATATTATTCATTAATAATATATACAATTATTAAAAATCATTGTTTTAACCACCCTAGTTCACGTTTAAATTCAATTTAGATTTATAAATTTAATATTTATAATTCATATTTATGTGTTTATTTATAGCACATCATTATTATTTTTATTTAATAATATATACAGTTATTATTAAAGATTATTCATGTTTTAACCACACACTTAATTTCACATTTCAAATATAATTTAGACCTTAGTGTGTAGAACACTTTTAAGTATATTTAGATTATTTTTTATTATTATTATTATTATTATTATTATATGCTATAAAAAAATGTTTTGTGCAAAACATTTCAGTTCCAGTATAGTTTTGTTTCTCTAACTTGTTTTTTTGTTTTTTTTTTCAGTGTTGGGAAATTAAAAATGTTTTCTGTGTTGTTGTTGTTTTCATGTTTTTTTTATTTCTGATATTTGCGTAGTTGTGTCATGTGAGGATCCGGGGCTAGTGGACAACAGCCGGAGACTGGTGAGCGGCTCTCGTTTCGCTGTGGGATCATCCGTGGAGTACATTTGCAACAAAGGATACTCACTTTCTGGCCCAGGAGTGCTCACTTGCTACAGCAGAGATACTGCAGACCCAAAGTGGAGTGAAAGACTGCCTAAATGTGTCCGTAAGTGGTAAAGCATATGTGCTGTTGCATTTATTTCTCAGCATTACAAGAAATACAACCCTAAACCTGACACTGTACTGCCATCTAGTGGACTTCAGGATTACTGCGTCCCAGCACATACACTCCAGCAGACTGAAAATCTGTGTTCTTTTCTGTAGCTGAAAGATATGAACCCTGCAGTAACCCTGGCGCCCCCTCCACGGCCATCCAAAGTTCAGAGACAGCATTCTTCCAGGCAGGAGAGACGCTGAGCTTCACCTGCCGTACAGGTTATGTGCTTCAGGGTGAACCCACTATCCACTGCCTCCCTGGACATCCGTCTCAATGGAGCGGAGCGCCACCTATGTGCAGAGGTACGAACTGCTTTCTTTTCAAGTGGCATATATCTTACAGTATGAGTTTTAAAGCACTGTTTAATGATTCAGGTGTCTCACAGAATTTGTTACTGGTCTTTTTCAGCTTCGTCAAGAAACAATGAGGAACACAAATTGAATGGTGACAATATTTTTAGTATTATCAAAATATCCCAATTCATCATCGTATTATTATTTTTTTTTTTTTAAATGTTCCATAAAATGTCCACATTACAGCTTCTGATTCAGAGTTTGACGTGGAGGGCGTCAACATGGCCATCGCAGTTCTGATTCCTGTAGCGGTGGTGCTGATGCTCCTCCTGGTCGTTTTCCTCTGCATCTCAATGTAAGTTTCAAGGGCAGGGAAAAGGACACTGTGCTTATTATTTTGGGGTTTGTTTTTTACCAATAAGGTTTTTTTTGTTTGTCTCTGCAGAGCTCAAAGCAAGACTTTTCAGCTTCCTGGCTCGTCATCTCTACCGTATGATAACATGACAGAAGAATCTGCATTTGACAACCCTGTGTATGAGACGGGAGTAAGTATGGATGCCATGAACCTCAGAGACGTGGGCTCTCACAACACCATCGTCCTGTCCTGATCAACCCTGCCTGCCATTCTGTCATTCCACCTGTTATTTATGACATTGACTTGGTCTGCAGAACAAATAGTGCGAATAAACAGAGTTAAATGGCTTAACAGCAAACAGAGAAATATGCTTTTATTTTAAAGGCCAGTGTTTATACTTTAATGTAGCTGTATCAGTACCATGTAATGGCGCTACTAAAGAATTAAGGACACGATATATAATAAAACTGTCTTCATAATTTAGTGCTTAATGTTACATAAAATCTTAGGATTTGAACTTAAGAAATTTATTTTAATGTCTTTTTTTTTGTTTTAATATTTCAAGTTCAAAAATTGCTGCTGTATATTTATAACATACTAAGGGTTAGAATAAAATATGTCAGGTTGCAGTGGAGAAGGAAAGACTCCGGGTCCCTAATGAAAACATTCATTTTAGATGTAAAGACCCATTTAGGCTCGAGGCTGTGGGTCATCGATATCTAGAACTCAGCAGGTGTGTGTGTGTGTGTGTGTGTGTGTGTGTGTGTCTCAATTTACCCTCTTCATGTTCTCATATTGGATGTTAATTCTTACTAATACTGGAGTACCTCATAATAACTAAAAATCATCTCCTAATCATCAAGTTACTGAGTCGCTGATATCTGTTGAATGTGAAAAATGTGAAATATCTGTTGAATGTGAAAAATGTCCAAATTCCACTTGAATGATCGTACAATTATTAATGTTTAGTTAAATGATATCTCACAGGACTCATGTTTGTGTTTTAAGTCATTTATGCTCACGTTCATCATTTTGTGTTTCATGTCTTCATAAGTTTCCTCTCTTTTGATTCAAATAACAATAAAATGCTAATGAAGCTCTTGAATTAGCTTGCACATTGTACATTTATAAACTTATCAAAGCTACAATACCATTCAGAAATTTAGATTAATTTTGTTATTTGAAAGAAGTAGTGCTTCTCAGCAAGGACGCATTCAGTTGATCAAAAGTGACAGAAAAGACATTTACACTGTTACAAAAATGCATAATGGTTTCCATAAAAAATATTAAGCAGCACAACATTGATAAAAATAAGAAGTGACTTAGAGTACTAAATCATATTATTGCATATCTGAATCATTTCTGGAGGATCATGTGACACTGAACACTGAAATAATGGCTGCTGAAAATTCAGCTTTGCCTTACAGAAATATATTACATTTTAAAATATATATAAAAAGAAAACAGTGATTTTAATTAAGTTCTTACTGTATTTTTGATCAAATAAAAGCAGCCTCGGTGAGCATAAGAGACTTCTTTCAAAAATATTTAAAAAATCTAACCCCAAACTTTTAAACAAAGTATAATAAAATGTGATATTTTTTAGATGTATGTCACTTCCAAAGCTGTGTATTTTTTTCCATTAAATGTTTTTTGCTTCAAGTACAACTTGGATCACCAGCTGTATTTAAGTGGGCTCTGAATGAAGACTTTGAACGTTACGACAAAGAGGAACTACTGCACTGTACTGAAATTTGATTTGTTTATCTTTTCAGGATGCAAGGCAATACGAGGTGTGTATGTAAAATTCATCTGTCTTTCTTTTGGCACCTCTCCCTTTTTTCTGCTGGGCTCCTGTAAATGTATTTTTCTCCAAGACCTCTGCCAGCACATTATTGATGGTGGACAATAGGGTGTTATTTCTGTAGCACATCAGAGCCTGAGGTTTGTGTTGTACTCTTTTTTTTGTTTTGTTTTTTGTCTGGTGAAATTCCCCAAGGCTCACACCTTGAGGCTGGACTATATCAGAATGCACTGGAGTCTTTGTTTCACATTGGGGAACCACAGAGGTGGAAGCTGCTTTCACCACATGCAGCAAAACCTATGAGAGTTGGGAGAGTGGCATCCAGCTGCACTCATGATGGTGATAAAGCCATTTCTCTATGTATAACTGGCACTGTCGCTGCATGGGGGCTTATTTGCAGAGCACTTTGTAAATAAACGGTCTAAAATTACATTATGGTGTTGTGTATTTATTATGCAATATATTGTATAGCTGTCGAAGTTTTAATTTAAACTAGACTGCAACTATTTACTGAACAGGATCACAGCTTTATCTTTCAATCGTTCTATTGCTGATTATTTTTATTCTGATTTTTATTAGAATAAAAATGCATTTTGTTTAAAATAGAATCCATTCTATTGTCATTTATTCGAAATATTGAATATCTATGAGTGCGAATTTATTCTGAATGCTGAATTTATGTAAATATGAAAATTAATCAGATTACACATACTTGATAAATACATAGCCTATATATTATATACATCATAAATTAATTAATAATTGTTCACCGCCATTGTTCAGTGCTCACTGGAGATTTTAACATTAGTTCATTCCTAACCATCGTAATGAAATTGTTTCACACGTTGGTTCGTGTCACGCCGGCGACAAAACGGACCAATCAGAGGCCAGAAATTTCCCTCACAATACAAAGAGGCTCGAACACGTAAACAAACCGGATAATGCCATCTGCTTTCAAACCCTCGGCGGTTGATGTATTAAACAAGCTCCTCACTCCCACAAAAAGGACATACTGACGGTTCCCACAATGACTACATCGACAGAGAGCTTTTATAAAGAAGCAGGAAAAGAGCAAGATGGCTCCACTGTTTACGGGTAGTGATGCCCGACCGCGAACGAATCGTTGTTCTGAACCGGCTCCTTATAAAGATTCATTCGAACCGATTCGCAAATCGTTTGTAAACCACTCGATTGTAAACAATGGATACTTTACCCAAAACTTAAACATCTGTCATCATTTACTCACCCTCATATAAATTACGGATGAATTAATTTCTTTTCATTAATTACAAATTAATTAATTTCATTTCCCCCCCTCTGGTAGGACCGACCATAGGGCAGCTTGAGTCACCATTCACTTTCATTGTATAGAAAATACATGCAAGTGGATGGTGACTGAGGCTGTCAGCGCCTAGTCTTCAGTTTGGAAGGTGAGTAAATTATTTAAATTGTAATTTTGGGTAAACTATCCCTTGTAAGAAAAAACTTTGGTTGTAAAATTGTAAGGTATGTGAAAACCATAAACAATGCAAAGTCATTCAGAACAGTATTTAAAATGTTTATTATATAAATATTTATTTAAAAATTAATTAATGTATAAATGTTACTTCTTTATTACATCGGTAAATTGATTCTACTGAACCGATTCTCTAAATGAATTGGATTCCCAACGCTACTGACGGGGCGACGCATGCGCACACGGGTTTGTGCGTCAGTTAGCGCGAGCGTTCCTTCATCACAACAGAGACGCTCCGCCGTTAAGTCGTTCTTTTACCGGGAGAAAAACGTCTGGTTTTCGCCGCTGCCAGTTCCTCGGAGGATTTGTTCTTCTGGGGGCTTGATGTTTGACGTCTTTCCAACATGGACTTAATGAAAATTTCTGCGTCTTTATTATTCCTTCTCTTGCCGGGCCGGAGTCTCGCACAGCACCGGGGATAGAGGCCTCCGCGCGCCTGCTCGATTAACGGAGAGCCCGCGCGGAGCCACAACAAACACGGGCGGGAATCCCACGGCTGTTTGGAGGTCAGACGCTCTTCATCTGACAGGAGTCGGCGTGTAACGTAGCGGCTGAGGGAAACGGAACCAGTTGGGGCTGGTGTTGATGTGGGGAAAAATGGAGACCCCGACGATCGTGTACGATCTGGATACCTCCGGCGGGCTGATGGAGGTAAGACAAACACGCTCGTGCACTCGTTTATTCCTCTCTTCACTGTCCGGTTAACATTGTCAGTGCCGCCGCTAACCCGCTCTCGCTCGCTAATGTCATCCATTCCACAGGCTCCCTTCACACGGGCGCGCGCGCGTTCACGGTCACGGCCCAACAATGGCTCCAGCGGCTGATGTGATGTAAGACGCGGGCAGATGTTTCACTAATGAGTTTCTGAATCTGTCTCTTGCAGCAAATCCAGACTCTGCTGGCGCCACCCAAGTCTGAGGATGGAGAGAAGCGGACCAGGAAACCGGACAGGAGCACCAGGAGAGCCGGCAGGGCCACCAATCACGATACCTGCGACAGCTGCCGGGAAGGAGGGGACCTGCTGTGTTGTGATCACTGCCCCGCTGCCTTCCATCTACAGTGCTGGTGTGTGTGATGCTCAGGACTGTGATGCTTGTTTAGTTGGGGACATGCATTACAACTAAACGTCCATCAGATTTGGCTGATGTTTCTTCTTGCATCTCCAGATGGAACATCATGGGTGTTTGAGTTTATTTATATGCTGTCTGATGTTTCTTGCACGAGCAGGGAAAAGCTCTAGCAGGGAGCTGATAAATAATCATTAACCATGGACATCTGAAGGCCACGACCATGTCTCCATTATGGAGAGATTGAGATTGAGATGGATTTTCCTGAATTGTCAGTTTGTCAGATGTTTGCACATCTGTGATGATTGGCTTTGTTTATTAATGTCTGCATGAAATGAAAATTCGCTGTATCTATTTTCTAAATGCATGTTATAGATTTTATTGTAAACAATTCATCTGTGCATGTTTCATTTTTTTTAATTGTTAAAAGACAGACTTTTTTCTGATGACGTATGCAGGGCTTCTGGCTAAACTTTGGCCCTGCAAGCTTTAACGCTCATCTGCCTCCATTTTTTGAGTGCAATGTCCACATCTTAAAATCCAGTCAACAACTGATGCATAGAACCAAGTCCCTGCCATACTTTTTTTTTTTTTCTTTCTTATGTGATAGTCTGTTACATGCGGATGTACGTCACAGTTTGGAAGAAAAGCTCTGTCACTATTTCTGTTTTATTGTGGCTGTAAACTCTCTTCGTGCCGTAGTTGGTCAGCTGCAGTGGAGGATGTTTGAATTTCGATTTCCCCTCCGTATTTTCTCATTGTTTATTCTGTTTGGGAGGTGAAATGATTCCATGTGTGTTTGAGGAGAAACACATGCAGCTGGTGCTGCGTGGCCCATGGGCCACTGGAAATCTGCCACACTGGCCTTCATTTGGGTAGTCTCTAGTAAGTTCCAGAGTTTCTGGGATTGATCAGAAGTGCTTCAAAAAGAAACTACATCAGCAAGATCTCTTAATGGTTTTTTTGTGTGATTAGATAAATCAGTAATTTGAAAGAACTGTGGGAAGTTAGAACAGGTTTTTATTTGCAATATTTTTACCTAGTTGTTGAAGTTATATAAAATCTGAGGGCCTGGTGCTTTTAGGCTTCATTACGGATTCTACCACCTACCGTCAGTAGAACAGAAGTGTTTGAACGTAATCTGTTTGCGCATGTGCAATGCATTAGAAAACAGAGACTCCTTTCTTACAGAAAGAGGTATTGATTTACCCTCTCAATGCCGGCTGGGTATAGTTTATTCAAAGTTGCCTCTATTAAAACATCTCTTGCATAGGTGTTTAATGTGGGCATGGTTTTAGAAACTGCCAAAATTATAGTATAATTATTATTATTTATTTATTTTTTACATTCAAAGTAGGCTAATGTATAAAGCTGGTCTGCTGTCCCATTATCATTCATTATAGTATTGAATGGCTGTGCATACTATATCTGTATGTATGCTCTGTTCTAAATGCAGCCTGTAGCTTTACCTCTGACTTTGTTTACATTTCCTCAGTAACCCGCCATTGAGCAGAGAAATGCTGCCCCCTGGTGACTGGATGTGTCATCGCTGTTCAGTTCGCAAGAAGGTTAGTGTCCTGTTATGAAACCACTCATGTTATGTGAAGTTTTAAACTTGCCCCTAAATTTTTAATCTTCCCAAATTTGAAAGGAGAATAGTTTATACAACAGAGAAGCCTTAAAATCTCCCTGCAGTTTTCAGATAAAATAAAATGGTGTAACGTATTTTACATTAACATTGTTAGAATATTAGTAATATGTGATTTTTATAACTTAATAAAATATTTTAAATTATTGTTATATTGTGTAATTGATGTTATTGTTATTACAAAGTAATTGTTGTTGTTATTATGTTATTATTGTATAGTCATACTGAATGAGAGAAAAAAAGGTTTTCCTTCTTTTTCATCCTTAGCTAATCACATGCCTGATTATTATATATTTACTGTCTTTGAAAATTCTTTATACTTTAATTCTACAACATTTTTGTAGAATATGTCAGTGGTTTGCTTTAAAAAACATAAAGAAAAGAAAGAAATAGGCCTTAAGGTTAAAATTGCAATTGACTTGTGATCATGTTATTTGTATATTGGCTCTTTTACAGAAAAGGGAGCAGAAGAAGGAGCAAATTAATGGTCTGTTGGAGCGGCAGCTGGGGAAGCAGACACCTTCTCCGGCTCCTGAGCAGGAATGTGGGACATTACGTCTGGATCCTTCTGTGGGGTCGGGTGGCACAGGGCTTCGGGCCGCTGTCGCTCAGGTACGACTCTTGGAGAGAAGACCCAGCAGCCGACCTGCGACGCCCAACTCCAACACTTCTTCCACAGACACGCCCACACCGTCTGAGCAGAACGACATGGAGGAAGACCTCCTGGACGTGGAGGATGAGGCCCAGGGTTCTGAGCCTGAACTCTCAAATATCACAACAACCCTCAAAAGACCATTTGACCTCCTAATCGCCGCTGCCATGCAAAGGAACCCTACGCAGTTCCAGCTTCCAAATGACCTCACTTGCACGACAGCACTTCCAGGTACAGGACATTCTGATCTCACTTTAAAATAGTGTGAACAGACTGTATGTGAATTTAAGATTCAATGCATCGGTTTTCTTCGTCTCAGGCACCAGCAAAAGGAGACGAAAAGACGAGTTATCAGCCAAGAGCATTAAACGTCCACAACATGAGCTGGACCATTTTGGACTGGTTCCACTGCCAGTGAAGGTGTGCTACACATGCAGCAGGTACAAGCTTTTATAAATGTATATATTTTATTTTACTTTCTTTTTTTTCTTTTTTTTTAAAGGACCCCTTTTTAGGATGTTATACATTAATAGTTGTCCTTTTCTCTCAGGAGCTGTCGATTGGCTCCACTGATCCAGTGTGACTATTGCCCTCTCTTGTTTCACATGGACTGTTTGGACCCGCCTCTCACTGCCTTCCCTACAGGCAGGTGGATGTGTCCCAACCACATCCAGAACCTGGTAGTAAGGAAGCTTGTGTAAAACAGAAACCAAGACTTGTGTATCTTTTGAATTGTGACATTTTCATATGCTAAATTAAAAAAGACCCTACAAACATGCCACTCATTCATTCTCCTCCTTTCCTCACAGCTGAACCAGAGAAGCTTGACCCTCAGCAACCGTTGCCAGTTATTTGACCAGTTTCAGGACCGAATATCCCAGCATGCCGTCAAACTTGACTTCCTGCAGCAGATACATCGGCAGCACCCCCCTACACGGCGATCAGCTCATGCCAACAGCAGAAAGACTCTGAAGGTGATCCGTCCTCTTTTAAACTCACTGTTTGACACCAGTGATGGACACTTGTGATGATTTTGAAGTATCGCTTGGTTAATCGCAGGTTCCAGATGCCATAAAGTCACAGTACCAGAACCCGCCTACTCTGATGGCCACGGCAGGAATCCGTGAAGGGGAGCTGATCTGCACCGGCCATCCAGAATCTTTTGTCCCACAGCACTTAGCCAGTGAAGACGAACAGTGTCAGGTGTGTATAAGCAGCCTGCGGTTTGCTTCTGCTTTTGAAATCAGTATTGTTTCTGAACCAGTGTTTTTGTTATGCTTTGTTGTAGTGGCTCAAAGACGTCATCTCGCTGCAGTGCAGCATTATGAGGCATTTATGGAACAGAAAAACATCTCCTTGGGATTCAGAACACACAGTAAAGACTGATCTGAAACTCAGAGACTCTTGCCAGAGTGCCGCCTCAATGGGCAGCCAGAACATTGCTCCAAAAGTTTCCTGTAGCTCATGTACTGATGGACTTTGTCAGAACTGTAAGACCACAAATGGCCCTGTAGACCGACTGGTTCAGTCCAATGGAATGCAGGGTCCTGATAGAACCCAAGAAAACACCACTGACCATGAAATATCCCGTTTACACATGCCAACTCAACCTAACCGTGCCAACACTGAAACGGAAACCAAGACTGAGAAAGCCAGCTTAAAGTCCTGTAGTGGCACAGAGGTCCCTCCTCCTGCTTGTGTCAAATCTGAACCCAGCACTCCATCATGTGACCATGAGAAAACTACTTCAGCTTCAGACACAGCAGCAGCAAAACTCTCAGGCTCTACTGTATGTTCAGGAGCACATGCTGTTAAACCACAGAAAAGCATCTCAGACACCGGGTCAAAAGGTCAGAAATCTCCTTCCAGTGGTAAATGCCTACTTTTCTAGTTTGATTATTACATAGCGATGCTTTAAAAATATTGATTGGCTGCTTACTCTTATCAGATGGGAATGCTGTTTTGGATGCTGTGATGGCAGGCAGTGGAGATGTCTTCTCTTGCACAGAACCTAACATGCTGGATCTGTCCGGACGAATAAAAGACATCATGCAGAACAGCGGAGGTGGGTTTGTGTGTCTCAGATAGGAATCTTGTAATCTCTGTTTTGCTTTTCAAGTTATGTTGAAAAGATATCGTAACTTTTAGGAGTTCATAATCCTTCCTAGTTCTAAATCTGTAGTTTTGTGTATTTTTATGACTTTGGCACTCCCTACAGTTAAGTGAGTGAAATTAATATACCGCTGTCATAATTACAGTTGATAGCTATACATAAAGCTGCCATAAATCAGTCTGCTACTCTTTTTTTTTTTTTTTTTTTTCCCTTTCCCATAGAATTTCATACATGCTCACCAAATTTACATACTTGAATTTAATATTTGATAGAATACATCTGCATGTTTGTAAGCCTGCACAATTTGGATTAAACGCGTGTTATATATCAAATTGACTATAAATTAATTATTATTACTATTACTTCAATTATATTAATTAAAACACTTCAGAAGGCGGCAGCATTTTGAAAGCATTCTGAAACCCTGTTTGTATTGCAGAAGTTGAGCTTGGCTCATTGGATGAGAGATTTATCAAGCTCTTAGCATGGCAGCGGATTCAGCAGCTCTTTGAATCGAAAACCTCTCCCTTTGAGAGCAGTTCTCCTTCATCTGTGTCACCCACTCACAGGAAACACAGTGAAGGTATGAGATTCATTATTTGTTATGCTTTTTGTTTTTTAAATTTGTGTTACAATCAGTGAATGAATTCTTGATGTTTCATTTCAGCCCAAAACAGGGAAGTACAGGCAAGAGCTTCATTGTGTTCGGTCTCGGGAAAGGGAATGGCTGTAAATATGTGCTACAGGAGTCTTTACATCGGGACAGGTGATTATCATTCTGTGGCTGCAGGAAATGAGTCATCCTACAGTGTTCAGTAAAACCATGTTTTCTCATTGCAGGTGCTGATATGGACGTGTGCCTTACAAACTACGGGCATTGTAACTACGTTTCAGGGAAACATGCCTGTATATTTTATGATGAGGTATGCGATTTTAAACATTTAACGTGCTTTAAGCACAAGGGAGGCCATTTACGTGTACCTACATTTGTTCTCTCCTCCCCCAGAATACAAAGCAGTATGAACTGCTGAACTACAGCGAACACGGGACGACCGTTGACAACGTATTATATTCCTGTGACTTCTCTGAGAAGATGAACCAGAGTCCGTCTAGCAACCTGCTAGCCAAAGTGCAGAACATCATCCGTGAGTTATTTCTCTTCCTGTTCCAGACTAGAAGTTCTTTAAAAAAACAAAACAAAGAAAATACATGAATTAATCATTTAAAATAAAGTAATTAACATGCATTTAGAAAATAGATAGGCTGATTTCCATTTCATGACAACTATAAAAACAGAGTAAGCTTCAGTATTAACTCGAGTGTGTTTGTAGGGCGCTGCAGGAAAAAGGAGCAGGAGGAGTCTGCAATGGGTGTGGCTTCGACAACAGAGGGCGGAGTTATGAGCTGCCAGTCCCACGATGCTCCCATCACTCCCTGTAACTGTAAAAACAGCGGCTCCAGTTTGATTGGAGGCAGTGGTGCTGGATGGGAAGGCACTGCACTCCTCCATCACGGAAGTCACGTCAAACTGGGCTGCTTGCAGTTTATATTCAGTATCACCGAGTTTGCCAACAAGCCGCTTAAAGAGGAGCTCACCACCTGCAGCCTCACTCCCACACCTGGCCAACAGGGGGAGCAGCTGAGCAAGGCCGCACCTCCTCCGCTCCAACCCAATCTTGTAACTTAACCCTTAAAGCATTGACTTGTACAGTTTAAACAGTTTCCTAATTATTTAATTGTTTATACACTTGCATGAAGTGACTTTTTTCTAGTTTCTTTCAGACTCTTTTGGCAGGTTGCACATTTTCTTGTCTCAATACAAGATTTGCATTTTTAAAGGGAAACTTTGATCATCCTCTATGCTCAGAACAAATGAGCAGTTTTCACACGTAAAAAAAAAGAAAAATCAAAACCAAAACATGTTCTATTTTGTGCCAGTAACAATAGTTTTTATACAAACATGCATTTTCTTTTTTTTCACATAAAAACGGATGCTTTTATTTATGTATGTCCTCTGGAGCGCAGTCAGACCTGGTGTTTCTTTAGCGTGACACGTGCAAAGAGACTCATGTACATATATGTGTAAGTATCTATGTGAATAGCCAGAGAGCCACAGGATTCAGTGTGCAAAAGTGCTCCAGTTTGTATTATTTCTGTTGTGCACTATTTGGTTGCTGTTCAGTCCTTTTTATGTGTCTGTTTCATGTGGTTCTGTAATTAGTTTTCACCAGGTTCTTGTGTCAAACTATGTAAATACAAACCAGATTTTAAATAACATGCTTTAGAAATCCTGTTAGCTTGGGTTCATGTCATGCTTACTGATTCAATCACGACCTGCTCTTCTGCAAATATTCAGATGCTTGCCTTGTGCATGATACAATATAGTTGGTTTAAGAAAAGGGGTGCTATTTCAAAAACAAACAAAAAACAGACTTACATTTTCATCTAGTGTAAGACTGGATAAGCATGAATCGGATACATTTACAATGAAGGACTGACTTAAACAAGGGGTTTCAATCTTTAGACACCACTGACACCTAAAGAGACCATCCTAAAATTTTAAGGGAGCTGTATATATTTCTTTTATAAAGACCCAATTTATACTGTGAAGTAATATAATAAATGTTTTATATATTAAATTGTTTATTTGTTGATTTTAATCCATTTTATTACTGATTTTATACCAAATTTGTATTTGAATCTTTTTAGTCGATTGATTTGTTTAATCAAAAATGATCTTATTTATTTAATATCCCCCCCCCCCCCCCCCCCCTAAACTTTTCCATGGACCCTTGTTGCCCCCTAGAGGTTCCTGGACTTAAAACATATGGGGGGACCAGAATACATTAAAATCTTGAACACTCTAGAAACATGGACATGATTTCAAAATCTCAACAACAGAAGCCACATAATAGCACCGTGGTCGTGAGTTTTGCATGGCCAAAAGCACTCATATTTGTCCTCAGAAAATGTAACAAATATTTAGATCCCATTTCAGTCAGTGGAGTGAATAAAAGCAGCTCAGCAGTGGTGTAATGTTCAGTATAATAGCTGTGAGTGTCTGGACTTGGTTTTTGTAATCTAAATGGACTGTATCCAGGAGGGCGTGTTTGACTCCAGCACGTCTTCCTGTTCGCAGTCTGGAGGAAATCGAGCTCTTTCATAATCAGATGTAGCAGTTATTGCACTGATCGTTTGAATATAATGCTTACCGTTCTGCTCATCTGTGGAGGACTCGTCGGGTTTTACCTGCTGCTGTGCGTGACGGTGTTGCACCTGCCAAAATGTAAAAGTACGGCCAAACTGCACGGGAAGACCGTGATCGTGACTGGTATGTGCTCGGTTTTAGTGCATTTGATATTCTCCTCAAACAGTTGCATGTCCTCGTTTTATGATTATTGACAGTTTTAAAACGGCTTTTGCAGATTTGACGCTTCCCGTAAACACTCCATGTTACATAACGCAAAACTAACAACTCGTCCACTAACGTTCACACCGGCATTTCGTGATAAGCAACCGAATAGATTTGAAGATTGACATTTTAAGCTGGTTTAATTGCAGGAGCAAACACGGGTATCGGCAAAGCCACAGCGCTGGATCTGGCGAAAAGGGGAGCTCGTGTGATTCTAGCCTGCAGAGATGAACGCAGAGCTCAGGCTGCTGTCACAGACATCCAGAGGGTGAGAGCGACCATTGTATAATAACTTCAGGATAATGGCCTTTTCTAATCAGACAAAAATGAAAGTTCCACCAGGAGGCGCATGGTTTCTTATTCAATGCTATTGAGCTTCATTCAAATTTCAGGATGTATCTTGTTTCACAACAAGTTTCATATTTTAACTCTGTTAATTGGTATCTTATATTTAAAATAATTAAAGAGCGTTAATAGCTTTAAGTAAACATAATGTTACCTTATTAGCTCTCTGAATCATAAGAGTTTATTAAAGGAACACTCCACTTTTTTTGGAAATAGGCTCATTCTCCAACTCCCCCAGAGTTAATAAGTTGAGTTTTACCATTTTTGAATCCATTTAGCTGATCTCTGGATCTGGCGATAGCACTTTTACCATAGCTTAGCATAGATCATTGAATCCTATTAGACCAGTAGCATCGTGTTCAAAAACGATCAAAGAGTTTCGATAGTTTTCCTATTTAAAACTCGACTTTTCTGTAGTTATATCGTGTACTAAGACCGGCGGAAAATGAAAAGTTGCGATTTTCTAGTCCTATTTGGCTAGGAACTATACTCTCATTCCGGTGTAATAATCAAGGAACTTTGCTGCCATAACATGGCCGCAGCAGGCGCAGTGATATTACGCAGTGCCTGAAAGTAGTCCCCAGCTAGGTAACTAGTTATAATATAGCTGGGGACTACTTTCAGGCGCTACGTAATATCACTGTGCGATGCTACTGGTCTAATCGGATTCAATGATCTATGCTAAGCTATGCTAAAAGTGCTATCGCCAGATCCGGAGATCGGCTGAATGGATTCAAAAACGGTAAAACTCAACTTATTAACTCTGGGGGAGTTGGAGAATGAGCCTATTTCCAAAAAAAGTGGAGTGTTCCTTTAAAGCCTGTCGATTGACAGTCCCACCTACTGTCCGGAAGAGGCACTGTTCAACAGTGTCTAGGCAAACTTAAAGGGATACTCCACCCCAAAATGAAAATTTTGTAATTAATCACTTACCCCCATGTCGTTCCAACCCTGTAAAAGCTTCGTTCGTCTTCGGAACACAATTGAAGATATTTTGGATGAAAACCAGGAGGCGATGGGGGTGATTTATGACACAATTTTCCTTTTGGGGTGGAGTATCCCTTTAAAACTGCTGTAAGCTAAATTAACAAGAAAGCATTTTGGATTTTAAAAACCCGAACAAAATGGAAATTAGATTTTTTTTTTTTTTTAAGTTATACAACAAGAAGCTGAAAGCACAAAGGAGGCGTAACGACTTTTGTTTAACACATGATAAGCTGAAAACAACTTTCATCACCATTATTCAAAGAAATTGCAACACATTTTGCTAAAATCTATATTGTTTGACGTAAAATCAGAGGTGGACAGTAGTATTATTACTCTGCTGTAAAAGTACTTTTCAAGTGTCAGTACTTTATCAGAGTGTTTTTCTTTAGAAAACTTTACTTCACAACATTCCAAAGCATAATATTGTACTTTTTACTGCACTACGTTTCATATTAAATATCATTTAATACTTAATTACATTAGAAATCTATTACTTTCTTACTTTTACTCAAGTAAAAGTAATTCAGAGATTTACTTGAATACAAGAAAGTACTACTTTTTAATGTTCTTAAGTATTAAAGGTAAAACAAACAACAACTTTTATTCATGAAATGTAGTGCAGTAAAAGGCAAGACATTATGCTTGAAATGTAGTAAAGTAAATGTTGTCCAAAGTAAAGCACTCTGATAAACTACAGATACTTTTTAAATATACTTGAGTAAAGTAAAAATACTTCACTACTCTCTGCCTCTGACTAAAATCTATATTGTTTGATGTTAGAAAGTGAGTGAATCTTCACAAAGATCACGGGCTTTGGACAATACTTAAGGGGTTCAATTCCGAAAGTAACTACTCACCAATGGCAAATTACAAGAGAACAATACGTCTTTTGCTTGATATTAAACAGAGCTCCATTATGATGGCTGTTTCTTGATGATGAACTAAATTGTGTGGTCTAATGGACTCCTCCCGCACATGCAGACTCAATAACTGTACAAGAGCTATCCAACTTTTTCTTGCCCTAAAAATGTGCGTGACCATTTGTAAATTCTATGGGTCAAGCTTCTGGTCTTGTCCGCGTCCAGCTATTTTTAGCTGTACAAAACAGTTTGTTTCGCTGCTTAATATTAAAAAAATGGTGTGTCTTACCATATTATTTTAAAATATATATTTTCCTCCCTGTGTTTCCTTCCTGCTGTGTGAGCTACTGAAATGAGCCACACTGTGAAACAGCCAATCAGAGCAGAGCTCAACATTATTATTCATGACCCTTCCAAATAAGGTAATAACAGACCATTTCATCCTAGGGACAAATCCTAGGTTTGTAAATGCACATGTAAAACCGTTTCTGGAGATTTTTTGCCCTTACCTAAGCCACATACCTTTTATGTAGGTAGATATCAGAGAACAATTTAAAATATTGCATCAATGCATTCTATGGCACCTTTAAACAAAACTGAAAATCATAAAGAAGACCTTTGTCTCAAAATATATGCATTAATTTTAGCGATTCTCATTTGCTACTTAAATCTACAACATTTTAAAAAAAACATAATTATAATATTAAATCAAGTAAGCACAGAATCAACTTTGTGCTGCTGCGCGCGATCGCGTCAAAGATGAGACAAATCTGCACATGCATCTAGAAAAGCGGATATTTTGGAAAGTGCTAAGCCATGTTTTTGTGCCATCTAGTGGTTTAGATAAGGCATAATCAACCAGCATTCACATTTTAAAGATGTTAATAATATTTGCGCTGCAATATTTGACCGGAACGATAAAAATGACGGTTATTTTCGTCTGTATTACTGTTCAACTGTAACTGTATGTTACTATGGTTACCAATGTTTATAGGAAGCGCATTAATATAGAATATGATTAAACTGACCTGTGCAGTTCAACGAATTTAATCAACACCTGCCAGCCAATCAGAATCGAGTATTAAGACAGACCATGGCATAAATGAAAATAATATCAAAGGCGCCTTTAGCCCCGTTGTACTCTACATGTTAAACTTAGATTTTCATTTTAGTTAATGAAAGTGACACTGAGAGTAAAAATAAATAAATAAAGACAGTAAAATTCGTTAGAAAATCCTTAGGGGCCTCTGCCAGTGTTATGCATTTTTCTGACAAGCCCCGGCTAGCCCTGCACTAGCACAAGCATCTCCACTGTTGTTCAGAAAGTATTTTTTCACATAGGGATTTTTTCTCTTCCTTAAAGAGCTATAAGCCATGATCCATACCAACCAGCTACGAGGTGAATCACATTACAAACTACTTAAGTGTGTGGGGGGGGGGAGATTTTAATGAGGGAAAGAAATACAATCACGAAGCACAGTTTGATTGTATAGGCTATATAGAAACATTGCAAAATATGTTTCAACAAACACATATCATCAGTTAAGTAGTTCATAGGTAGGTCTGTCTTTATAAGTTTTTGTATGTTTCAATGTTTTTGTAGAAAATGAATGGAATTTTTATCTTTTTTTATCTGTTGCACTCTTTTAATATTTCCTCATTAAAAAACTTTGCCCCTAATAAATTATAAATATAGTACTTTTAGAAAAATAAATAAATAAAATCCAGTCATATCAGTAGCACGCTGTTTTATTGATCAAATCTGTGATGCTGCTACATAAATTTGCAGAATTAATGTAGGAATGTATGAAATCAGTTAATGTATGCATGTGAAGTCAATGAACTGATGTGACTGGCACACAGGAATCAGGAAACAAAGAAGTCTTGTACATGCACTTGGATCTGGCCAGTCTGAAATCTGTGAGGTCTTTCGCTGAAAACTTTCTCAAGAAAGAATCCAGATTGGACATTCTTATCAACAATGCAGGTAGCTATCAAATATATGCAATTGCAATGATACAATTAGTAACTTTTGAAGATAACAAATTCATAACGTTAGGTTTAAAAACTTTAAACTGATTTCTTTTTCTGTGTTTGTAGGACTTGTAATTGATGGCAAGACTGAGGATGGCTTTGGAAGGATCTTTGGCGTCAATCACCTCGGTCACTTTCTGTTAACCATCCTGCTGCTGGAAAGGTTAAAAGAGTGCAGGTCCAGCAGAGTTGTGACAGTCTCTTCAATGGCCCATTGTTGGGGGAAAATTGATTTTGACTGCATCAACACTCATAAAGATTTGGGTTTAGGAAATTCGGCAGTGGCCTTATTAAGGTTGTACAGTCACAGCAAACTCTGCAATGTCCTCTTTACACATGAACTGGCCAAGAAACTCAAAGGCACAAACGTCACCTGCTATAGTCTTCATCCAGGTCAGTCTGTGTTCTTTATTCTCTAAAAAGCAGTACTTGATAAAATATCATAGGTCATAAGTAACCAATGCTGAATTATTTTGTAGGGGCCATCAAAACGGACATCGGTCGCCACAGCAATCTGTGGTGGCGGCTGATCATGGCACCGATTTTGCTGCTTTTCTTTTCGGACGTGGAATCCGGAGCTCAGACGTCTCTTTACTGTGCACTTGAAGAGGGTATTGAACCCTTAAGTGGACGCTACTTCTCTAGCTGTGCAGTGCAGAACCTTACCGCTAAAGCCAGAGATGACGCAGTAGCCAAAAAGCTTTGGGAAGTCAGCGAGAGGCTTGTTGGTTTAGCCTGAGATCATCAGTTTCATTACACCTGTATGGATTTGCACTTGCACAGTCTGTTTAGTGGCATCTGTGGACAACTGTGTTGGAGAAATCTGTGTTTCTGCATATTATAAAAAGCCTGTGTAAAATTTTGCAGTTCATAACATGCTTTGACCACAAAAAAAGCTGTTAATTCTTCTAATAAAAATATTCTTTGATTGTTTTACAGATTGTGTTTGTGATTTTAATTTAATTGTATTTCATTTACAACCTTGTTCTGGACAGTGTGTGTATGTTGAGTTCTATAAATTATCTTAACAGTGATGATTATTTTTATTTGTTGGTTAAAAATTAAAAAAGGTGACCTTTTTCTAGATTCTTTCAGACTCTTTTGGCAGGTTGCACATTTTCTTGTCTCAGTGCAAGACTTGCATTTTTAAAGCGAAACTTTGATCATCACATGTAAAAAAAAAAATCAAGACATGTTCAATTTTGTGCCAGTAACAATAGCTTTAACATGCATTTTCTTTTTTTCCATAAAAGTGCATGCTTTTATTGATGTATGTCCTCTGGAGCGCAGTCAGACCCGGTGTTTCTTTAGTTTGACATAAGCGAAGAGACTCATGTACATGTATGTATGAATCCATGTGAATAGCCAGAGAGCCACTCAATGCAGTGCGCAAAAGTGTTCCAGTTTGTATTATTTCTGTTATGCACTATTTGGTTGCTGTTCATTCCTTTTATGTCTATTTCATGTGGTTCTGTAATTAGTTTTCACCAGGTTCTTGTGTCAAATTATGTAAATACAAACCAGATTTTAAATAACATGCTTTAGAAATCGTCCGACCTGTGTATGTGTCATGCTTACTGAATTGTTCACTAGTCTTTTCTAAGATTAGTAGAGTTTTCTAAAGTTAGCATTACTATTGCTTAATTTTGAAAAATTTCCATTGAGTATATTAAGGTGCTTAAAGAAGGATAGCCGATTTCAGAGAGGCTAGCAATAGCAAGCTAGTTTTGAAAACATATAGATCCCACCATCCCTGCAAATCACTCTCCAAAGCCAGACTAGCGACACGATGAAGTACGGCATTGCTGAAGAGTTGAATGCAACGTCAGATTACCTCGTGTCTCATTCACCGGTGACAAAACTTTATTACAGTACAAAGTGCATTATATTACAATCATAACGCCTTCCATTCTCACTTAGTCTGCAATAGCATAATGACATAGTGAGCGCTGATGACATATCACATCTGAAGAAGTACACGAGGCGTGACGGTTAGACTTCTGTTGAACACATGATTTTTGAGTAGAAAACAACAATTTTCATCACCATAATTCTAAGAAAGTGCAAGACATTCTATTAAAAATGTATATTTTTTGACGTTATGAAGTGAGTGAATCTTCAAAAGGAACACAGGCTTTGGACAATACATGTCAGGGATTTAAATCCCCAAAGTAATATAGCAGATTACAAGAGGATAGTACATCTGTTATCTTTTGAGATGTGTCTGAGATCATCAGTTTCATTACACCTGTATGGATTTGCACTTGCACAGTCTGTTTAGTGGCATCTGTGTTTCTGCATATTATAAAAAGCCTGTATCAAACACTGCAGTTCATAACATGCGTACCACAACAAAAAAGCTGTTTAATTATCCTAATAAAACTGTTCTTTCTTTGATTGTTTTACAGACTGCATTTGTGCAAACATCACTAATTAGTAAACATCTTTTGAATGTAACAAACTGCTGTGTATATGATACGTTTTCACTTCCTGAGGTTTATGGGACCAGGTTTCCACTACATAGGCTAAATCATGTTCCTTTGTCATACCAGAGAAAAGACGTAATTCGCTGGGTGTGTCTGGGGATACCGAGGCCTCACTCTGTAGAATGTGTCACCTCTCCCAGGTAGAGTATGTAATTTATTTAGTAAAGGAACAATATGTGCATATTATCACCTGTAGGTGTCAAAAATACGTCAAGGGATGCGAACACGTTGAACCCAGTTACTCAATATCTTCATGATAATGTGAAATGTGAAAAACTGAAAATAGTTTGGCACTGAGTTAGTTGGTGATGTCAAACTTTATATAACCTATATTATTTTTTAAGAATCATGTGATACTCACGACTGGTGTAATGACTGCTGAAATTCAGCTTTACCAGAATAAATCACATTTTAAAATACAGTAGCCTATAGGTAGACGCAAATGATTTAATTAATTTTCTAAATTTTAACACAAAGCGTTTGCTGTATTTGGTCTCAACATGTTACCAAACGTTGTAATTAGGAAAAAAAATTAATTTAATTAAAACTGTATTTAATTTACAACCTTGTTATTTATTCTGGCCAGGTTGGTTGTGTGTGTGTGTGTGTGTGTGTGTGTGTGTTTCTATAAATTTTGTTTACTTGTGATGATTATTTAATATTTGTTGGTAAAAATTTAATACAAATCAGGGATCAAAACTGTAGACCCATATTTTAGTCAAATAAAATTCATAGATCGATCAACATATTATGAATGTGAAAGCACCTTAAAATTATTCGTTGTGTTAAAACAAAAGTACTCCATTTTCAAGAGTTTACAGCTCTACTTTGTACCCCTATTTGTTAATAAAATATGCCAAGATATTAAGATAAATAAGCAGTATTTGGCCTTGAACGGTCTATTGTTTTCTTGGGCACTTGCAAACCGGTTTCGTTGAGAGTTCATGTGGTGATGGAGGAAAAACCGCGGACCGGTTTATCAGGCTCTGGTTCGGGCGGAGTGCTTAAAACCGCCCGCAGACTCCTGCAGTAGTTCACAAACATGTTCCATCTTATCATCGCCGGTGTGCTCGTCGCAGCTCTTTATATCGTCTTGGTGGAGACGTTGTTTAAGAAGTCAAAATGTAAAGCAACCGCTGATATGACCGGGAAAACGGCCATTATTACAGGTGAGGCTTTTTGATAAACATTATTGAGGTAACTGCAAATCACCTCTGGAAAAATGGAGCGTATCGTCTTCACGTTTGCGTTCTCTTCAGTATATGACTTGGGACTCTGAGGAAAGCCTGCACGTGTTTTAGTTTTGGTCTTGAGAGATGTTTGTTTTGATGTTTCAGGCGGGAATACTGGCATAGGGAAGGCCACAGCTCTAGATCTGGCAGGTCGTGGAGTGAGAGTCATTCTGGCCTGCAGAAACCAGAAGAAAGCTGTGGCAGCTATAAATGATATCAAGAAGGTGAGGAGTCGGACCATATCTTCTGACAACTGATTCAAGAGTTTTGAGTGTTTATTGAACCTGTGTTTGTTGTTCAGGCCACAGGAAGCAATGACATCCTGTTCATGGAACTCGATCTCGGAAGCTTCAAATCTGTGCGAGGTTTTGCTGAGAACTTCCTCAAATCTGAGTCAAGACTGGACCTGCTCATCAATAATGCAGGTAATCAATACTGTTTCAAATCGGATTGTAAGCAACGTCTGAACTTATGGAACTGTATTCAAAGGTTTTTTATGTTTAGGTCTTGTGGCGGATGGTCGAACTGAGGATGGTTTTGGCATAGAGTTTGGTGTTAACCATCTTGGCCATTTTCTGCTCACATGTCTTCTGCTGGACCGTCTGAAGGAGAGTCCTGCTGCTCGTGTTATCACAGTATCCTCTATGGCCCATCGCTGGGGCAAGATTGATTTCGATTCTCTTGTTGCCACCAAAGACCTGGGGTCAGGGAGATACAGCTGGCAGTTCTTCCAGGCCTACTGCAACAGCAAACTCTGTAACACCCTGTTCACTCACGAGTTGGCTAAGAGACTGAAGGGAACAAACGTCACCTGCTACAGTGTTCATCCAGGTAAATCATACTTGAAGGAATGGGTTATAAAGTTGAAGATATGCCATTATTCATCCACCCTTATGTTATTCAAAACCTGTATGACTGTTTTTCCGTTCGTTTGTTACATCACTCAAATTCCTCTTTTTGCGTTCCACAAATGAAGTCATAGAGGTTTGGAATGTCACGAGGTTGAGTAAATGATGGTTGATTTCATTTTTAGGGGAACAGCTCTTACTCAAATTCATGTTCACATTCACTAAAAAATTATTTTTCAAAGTTGTCAATGAAACTTTTAGATTATCGGGGTACCTTTTACTAGAAAATACATAGTCTATACAGTCTTTCTATTTCTGATTTAGTTAACTTTTTGTAGTTATTTGAATTATAAGAAGTTAAGCAAGTTCTCAGTAAAATTTTCCAACACCAATTTTTTTCAGTGTTCTAACATTGAGGTCACTTTAGTGAAATTTCAGCCAAATTTAACCGTTCAAAAAATTTGAAAGTCCCTTTCAAACCAAACAGTTTTCTGTTGGCCAACGTGGCAAATCTGTCAAAAAAAACATTAGGAAATCTGCGTGGAAAAGTTTTGCTCACACAAAGTTTCCAATCTGCAGATTCCTTTAGAAATAATTGGATTTCATCTTCAAAGTAGTAAATACTTTTCGACCATGCATTAACAGAAGCTCCATCCGAAAGCTCATACTGTCTAATAGGTACTACTTTGGTTTGAAACTTCATGAAAAAAATTTTGTACTTGTTGTGTGAAATTCTGATGTACTACATCCACCATGTTGTCCCCATCACATAACCTACCAGCATCAGTTGTGTCACTTGAGTGCCATTCACAACTTCTTGTCTACTAATCATGAATACGCACTTATTTGTGCTTGAAATCAGTATGTTTATGACCAACTGGATACACTGAAATGCAAAATCACATTCCCAGTGGGAATGAAACAATTTGAAATGATGACTAATGAGATAAATAATAATGAGTAAAAAATAAGAGTGAATGAGACCCATGGTTTTTGTGTGTGCATGTGTGAATTCCAGATCATTGATACTAATCTAGCCTATCATCTGGAATGCTCAGAGCCATTACCTGTTTTTTGATAAACCTGATAAACCTGAGTCTTAAATTTAAAAAAAAAAACAATGTTGTATCACTCCTTTTGCAGGTGTTGTAAAGACCGAGCTCTCCCGCCATGTGAGTCTCTGGCAGAAGGTTTTCATCGAGCCAGTGGCTAGACTGCTGTTCCTGGACCCAAAAACCGGAGCCCAAACAACTCTGCATTGTGCCGTTCAGGAAGGAATCGAGCATTTCAGTGGACGTTATTTCTCATGTTGTGCTGTGGAGGAAGTCAGTGCCAAAGCCAAAGATGACACGGTGGCTAAAAAGCTTTGGGAAGTCAGTGAACGACTGAGCGGCCTTTCATAAAGCCAGAGGAACTGTTTTATTTCTGGTGGCTGTGAACTTTATTTATCCCTAAATGGGGGGGGACGTATGAAGTGATGAAACTGATTGTGGCATTTTTGTGTTTATGGACGCAAAATTATTTACAAGGTTTACTGCGTATTAATTTCTGTTTATGCTGGTATGAGTTTTTTTTTTTACTGTATTAAAGTATCTAATGGAATCCCTATTATCCTGGTTGGTACTTTATTGTATTAATTATGAAATTATATTTAATATGAAAGCAAAACTCAAACAAACGTGGGTGATATCCAGTAATTTCTACTTGGCCGATCCACAAAGACATGCACCTTCTGTTACATATTGCTGCTAAAACTTTCTGCCATGTGATCGATCGATCTCTATCTATCTTGTATAGCCTATACCAGACTTTTTCTAGAATTTTTTTTTTTTCTCAGACTCAGAATTGCGAGATGTTAACCAAAAAGTCTTGTGATTTAGTGTTTATTTCTCGCAATTTTTTTTTATTTTTTTCCCCATAGAATTGCGAGGGGAAAAAAGTCCAAATTGTGAGATTAAAAAATTCACAGTAACTTCATTATTTCAGGGCTTCCATATCCAAAAAATTGACAGCACTCAAAATTCGTGACTTGTTTGTGAACATCTCAAACTATGACTTTGTCACACAATATCGCATGTTAATTGAGGTCAAGTGTATCCCCCTGCAAACATGCTATTGATATAATTTTCGGATGTATAACCCAAATTCTGGAAATGTTGGGATGTTTTTTTTTTTTTATTTGAATGTAATGAAAACTAAAAGAATTTCAAATCACATGAGCCAATATTTTATTCACAAAAGAATATAGATAACATGTTTAAACTGAGAAATTTTACAATTTTATGCACAAAATAAGAGATGGCCCTCACTGCAGAACACAAGATCCAGGGGGTGTGGTTGGATCTAGATTGGCATTATTTTAGTTGGATCTTACATTTACCTAAACCTACCCGTCTCCACCACCTGATCCCTAAACCTACCAATCTCCACCCCCTGGATGTGGATCCAACCCCGCCCCCTGGATCTTTTGTTCTGCAGTGAGGGGCTAATGCAAAATAAGCTCTTTTCAAATTTGATGCCTGCTACAGGTCTTAAAATAGTTGGGACGGGGGCATGTTTACATATGTAGTATCTCCTCTTCTTTTCAAAACAGTTTGAAGACGTCTGGGCATCAAGGTTAGGAGTTTCTTGAGTTTTGGTGTTGGAATTTGGTCCCATTTTTGCCTGATATAGGTTTCCAGCTGCTGAAGAGTTCGTGGTCGTCTTTGATGTATTTTTCATTTAATGATGCACCAAACGTTCTCTATAGGTGAAAGATCTGGACTGCAGGCAGGCCAATTCAGCACCCGGACTCTTCTGCTACGAAGCCATGCTGTTGTAATAGCTGCAGTATGTGGTTTTTCATTGTCCTTCCAAATCCTGCAAGCTGCCCATACTGTATGCACTTATGCACCCCCATACCATCAGAGATGCTGGCTTTTGAACTGAATGCTGATAACATGCTGGAAGGTCTCCCTCCTCTTTAGCCCGGAGGACACAGCGTCCGTGATTTCCAAAAAGAATGTCAAATTTGGACTCATCTGACCATAGAACTTTTCCACTTTGAAACAGTCCATTGGCCCACAGGACACAACAGTGCTTCTGTACCATGTTCACATATGGCTTCCTTTTTGCATGATAGAGCTTTAGTTGGCATCTGCAGATGGCACGGCGGATTGTGTTTACCGACAGTGGGTTCTGGAAGTATTCCTGGGCCCATTTAGTAATGTCAAGGACAGAATCCTGCCGATGAGTGATGCAGTGTCGTCTGAGGACCCGAAGACCACAGGCATCCAACAAAGGCTTTCGCCCTTGTCCGAGATTTCTCCAGTTTCTCTGATTCTTTTAATGATGTTATGCACTGTAGATGAAGAGATTTGCAAAGCCTTTGCAATTTGACGTTGAGGAACGTTGTTTTTAAAGTATTCCACAATCTTTTTACGCACTCTTTCACAGATTGGAGAGCCTCTGCCCATCTTCACTTCTGAGAGACTCTGCCTCTTCAAGACATCCTTTTTATAGCTAATCATGTTACAGACCTGGGGCCGGATTCACAAAAATCTTCTTAAGAAATAAGTTAAGAAATTTCTTAAGATAAATTCCACGAAGTTCGTAAGAATGTTCGTAAGTGCAATTCTTGAAAAATTCTTAAGTTCTCAAATATATTATTAAGAACATCTTAACTTTTTTCTTAAAGGAACACTTTTTTTGGAAATAGGCTCATTCTCCAACTCCCCCAGAGTTAATAAGTTGAGTTTTACCGTTTTTGAATCCATTCAGCCGATCTCCGGGTCTGGCGATAGCACTTTTAGCATAGCTTAGCATAGATCATTGAATCCGATTAGACCAGTAGCATCGCGTTCAAAAATGACCAAAGAGTTTCGATAGTTTTCCTATTTAAAACTTGACTCTTATGTAGTTATATCGTGTTCTAAGACCGGCGGAAAATGAAAAGTTGCGATTTTCTAGTCCGATTTGGCTAGGAACTATACTCTCATTCCGGCCTAATAATCAAGGAACTTACATTCTCATCAGCAAATAATGAAAAACTGAAAAATACTAAGTTAGACAAACGAAGTAATAAGTGCACTTAATTCTCAATATTTATGTAAATGAAAACTATTTGCTGAAAAGGGTATACATACTTTTAATATATATATATTTTTTTCTTTGGCAGATATCAGCAAATCCCGGGAAGAACCACCGGTGCAGCCAATGATGAATATATACCCAAGAACTCTGATGGGGGACCGGAGGAGGAGCTTCAAGGCAGCCTGGTACCATATCCACCCCTGGCTTGAATATTCCAAACTATCAGACTCTGTGTTTTGTTATGCCTGCAGGCATTTTAGCCCTCCTAAAGCCTCAGAGACGGTATTTGATTCAAAATTGGGGTTTAACAATTGGAAGAAGGCAACTTACAAACAGGGGGGATTTGCAATTCATGCAAGGTCTGAGCGGCACAAACAAGCAATGATTACATGGAGAGACTATCAGAAAGCTGTAAAAAGTAATGCAACACTGGTAAATGCCCTAAACAAGGAACACAACAAACAGGTTCAAGAAAATCGGGACTATATTAAAACAATAGGAGAAATACTACTACTTACAGCCACACAAAACATTGCACAAAGAGGACACAATGAGTCTGCAGAGTCAGATAATAAAGGGAACTTCATGGCAATCTTAGAAACAGTAGCTAAGCATGATAAAACTGTGCAAAAAAGGTTGACTTCCATTCATAATGCAAAATATACCAGCAAAGGGATTCAGAATGAGGTTCTGAGTTGTTTGGCAGACATGGTTCGAACTAAAATGATAGAAGAAGTGAAAAACAGTGAGGTCTATAGCATAATGGCAGATGAAACAAAAGAGCAGATATCTCTAGTACTCAGGTACTATTTCAGTGGAGCTGTCCATGAGAGCTTTCTCCACTTTGAATCAGCTGATCGACTAGATGCAGCAGGGCTTACTGACAAAATCATACACATATTAGAAAGTCATGGTCTTGAATACAAAAACAACCTAGTAGGCCAAGCATATGACGGTGCTTCAGTTATGAGTGGGAAGCATTCAGGTGTCCAGGCACGCATTAAAGAACAAGCAAAGCATGCTTTTTACATCCACTGCAATGCACACTGTCTAAATTTAGTTTTAGTGGATACAGTCAAAGCTATCCCTGAGGTAGGAGAGTTCTTCTCCTTACTAGAAAGACTGTATGTCTTCACATCTGGGTCATATGTGCATCAAAAATGGCTTGGCATACAGAAAGAAATGTACCCAGGCTAGAGAGCTTCAGAGGTGACAGATCTGTTGAGGCTAGAGGTCTGCTTGCACAGATAGATTTACAGTTCATTGTGTGCCTTGTTACCCTCCATAAAGTGTTTGGAGAAGCAAAATTTCTATCAGATATGCTACAGTCTTCATCACTTGACCTATCAAAGGCTGTTGATTTAGTTGAAGCCTTAGTTCAGACTTTGAATGACTACAGGGATGAGTCATTTTTTGATGACCTATGGAATGAAGTGTTGAACACAGCTGAGCCCCTGCAAAACGACCAAAAAAGCTGAGCTCTCAATTTAATGCAGACTGGGTACTCAGTACAGTGGGTCAGAGGTCAGATTCAGAACGAGAAAAAAATAGTTTTCGTACAACCCTTTTCTACCCTGTTTTAGATCAGATGCTCAATGAGCTTAAGAGAAGGTTTTCTAGCAAAAACTGTGAAATAATGACTGGCATCCAAACTCTAAACCCTACGAGTGATGCGTTTCTTAAAGAAAAGTCCCTGTTTCCATTTGCTAGAATGTATGAATCAAATATTGAGGACTTGGGGCATGAACTACATCAGTTCAGAAGAATTTTAGAAAGGAAAATACAGAGTGGCATGCAGAAACCCTCCAGTGTAGTAGAGCTGGCCTTATTCATCGAACCTTATAAAGAAGTTTTCTTTGAGCTCTTTAAACTATGCAAGATAGCTGTTTCAATCCCTGTTAGTACTGCATCTTGTGAACGGAGTTTTTCTGCACTAAAGCTGGTCCACAATGTCAGATGACAGATTAAGAAATTTAGGTGTTCTAAGTATTGAGTCAAGGAGGGCAAAGGCCTTAAATCTAGACGAATTTGCTGATCTTTTTGCAAAAAAACACAAAAATCGTAGAATACAGTTAATGTGACTGATATAATATCAGTGGTATTGAATATGTAATGCAAATGTAAAAATAATTAAAATGAAAGTTACTGTGACATACTGAATATGTAATGCAAATGTAAATATATAATGGAAATGCAATTACAGTTACTGTGACTAATACTGAATGTAATGCGAATGTAAAAAATAAAATGTAAATGCAAATTCATTGTTGAATGATTATATCCATGGTATTTTGCCTGTTAATGCCTGCAGTGCAGAAAATGATATGACAACAATAAGGTCTAAATGTAACTGGCCCCTCTAACAGTACACCTGGCCCCAGCCTGGCCCCCCCAGTTGAAATGGTCTAGAACCGCCACAACAAATTGTTGCCCCCTTGCCAACTTTTTTGAGACCTGTAGCAGGCATCAAATTTGAAATGAGCTCATTTATTGGATAAAAGTGTAAAATTTCTCCGTTAAAACATTTATATTCTCTATGTTCTATTGTGAATAAAACATTGGCTCATGTGATTTGAATGTCTTTTAGCTTTCATTTTATTCAAATTTAAAAAATGTCTCAACATTTCTGGAATTCGGGCTGTATGTCTCTCAAGCAGGTTTGTCTAGTTAGCAGAATGTGATCCAAAGTGAACCCACAGGCGTTTGACCCCTGTTAAACTGTTCAGGAGCACGTGTCTTAAGCCCACGTCCCGCTATGCAGAGAATTAAAAAAATATATTTTTAAAAATGTGGTTAGAGGGTTTAGTGAGTTTGTGACTTCAGGCTAAAACTGAAAACCGCTGAGACTGAACATACCATCAAATCCTGTTCCCGCTTCATTTACAGGCACATATCCACATATCCACCTTGTTTTGGAACGCGGAAGTAAGCTCGCTGTTTATAATAAATTAAAATAATATGATAACAAATATAAGTTTGCAATATAAAGCAGCATAACGGAATGTTGAAGCTACGCACAAAAGTTACAAACGGTCCTGCCCGCTTTTACCGTAAATATACGGTGGATAAGACGTTTCCTAGTAAAGGGTGTTACAGAAAGTAAATGATTATATTTATCCAATTTTATTGTGATCCACTTCACCAGCTGACTGAAATGATTTTACTTTCGCTTTGATCAGTAAATGTGCCCCTTTCCTGCACATTTAGACATTAATTTTTTTTTTTTTAAATAAAATCACTTTTCCCACACAACAATAAATGAAAGTGGCTGCTACAAAATTCTTTCCTTTTGAACTCCACTGTAGAAACAGTCAAACACGTTTGGAATAAGATGAAGATGAAAAAAGTTTCTCTTTTTTTTTGGTGAACTCTGAATACCGTGAAACTAAAAATGAATGTTTCTCACCATCTCCCCAGGTCTCTTTTAAGATTATAAAGAACATGAAGAAAATGACAACAAAAAGAAAACAAGATTTTTCAAAATAAAACAAAATACTGTAATGCATTAAAAACTAAATCTAAAGTGCTCAGGTTGTGTTTAGCCTCATGAAATATACAATACCTACAAAATATATGAATATTCATTCAAATAATGACTGATCAGATGATTAAAATACTGACAATAAAGGTACAGATTAGCTAAAACTATAATATGCATCTAAACATGTTAGCCCTAACATTGTTTATGGACAGAATATATAATCTTACATACAAAGTCAACACTGAATTGCCACTTTTCCCTTTAAAGTCTCTTTGTAGCTCTAGTAAAGCCTGCTTTTGCATGTCATTTCATTAACACATTTGGGCCTTGTCAAAAACAAACTAGAGGAGGAGGTCTGGAACCACTTAAGTACTCGTCAAGCTTGTGCATCTCTATCTTCAAGAGGTTTCAGGATGTCCCAGACCAAATTCACGCAGTGCATCCAAGGATGGCAACACCAATTTGTAAAATGTGCCCCAAAGTGTCAGTCAAACCAGTGTGATCTCCACCTCCTCTCTCTTCTGCACCTGGCCCTGTGCCTGCTGTTTGGGTGGAGGAGGAGCAGCTCTTACCTGCAGAAAACAAAGACATCCATCAGAATTCACAGAAAAGCGCCCATCATTGGCATGCAGCTTTAGAAGTACAGATCTCACAGGTCTCAGGCCCGACCCGCCCTCTCCTGGGGATCTGGGTGATGGGGTGTGGGTGTGACCTGTGGAGGACAAACACAGATGAATGTGATTCTGACATCTGACAAGAGCATAAAACTAATAACAGAATAAAAGCCTCAGTAGTGTTGTTTTAGTATCACTGAACTACTATTGTAATAATATTGAGATACTATTATTTAAAGCTGCAGTCCGTAGGTTTTGCCTCTTTACATCTATGTTTGAAAACCTGGAATTGCAAGCTGCTTACGGAATTATCTCGCTTGCTTGGGTTGTGAGTTGGCAAGGCTCCAGTGAGGATGAATCTAATGTTTTGAGGTGAAAGTGTGGCTGTCAGTCACCGCACTGGTGTGGATGTTTACTGTACTTCACAATCACAGATTCTAGCTTAAGTCTTATATGACCCAAATAAGAATTTTTACCGTATATTACCATCTGAACAAGTAACAAGCCTGCCACGTTTGTTCTGACCAGCTGAGGAAAAAAAGCATTACAATAAATCGCGCTGCCAATGGTGATTTAATATAAAGATCAGTTAGTTCATATCACATCAAACCATGCAAAGTACTATTATTGTTATACTTTATTCTCAAATTATTAATGTTAACATCATCATTGCGTGACTATGAGTAGGTTATAGTGTGTATTAGTGTGTAGATTTCAATTTCTGTCCAGTCTAATCTCTAATTGTCATACCATTCAAATTTCATATTAAGAAATTATTTTAACCCAAAAAGCAAAATATTCTCCCTTCAAACTGGTTTTCTTTAAAATACAAATCTTGTGTAATCCCAGGCTATCTGTAATCAGAAGCACATTTAAAACTGAAATATAATTTAATTTCACATGTTTCATAAACACATAATCCTTTCTGGATTACAATCAGCCATCAAAATGACACATTTAATTATTCCAGCTGCTGTGAGAAAAGGCTATAAACATCTGTCACCTGCAGGATCCTCACATTCGATATAGCCTAGCAGCCGGGAACACTTCTTTAGTTTTACGGATGTGACGTAATGACGCAGTGCCATGCTCGAATTTCCCGCCAAAACCTACCCGTACCACTCAAATTAGAAAACATTATTATAAGCTAACCGTTGTGAAGCGGGCTAAAGTAAGGCGATAGTTTTGAACACTGGCTGGTTATGTACTTGCTCAAATATTGATTTCGGATCATTTTTAACCAAAAGAGTTACGGACTGCGGCTTTAATTCATATTTTGAATTAGGTTTATTTTTTTCAATTTTTGATTTTAAAGTTTTGTAGAGTGGTTTTGTATTTTTTAATTTTACATTTTGTGTTTTATTATGTCTATATAGTTTGTATACATTTTTGTTTCAGTTTTAGTTTATTTTAGTACATTAAGTTAAACAATGCAAAATGAAAAACACTGCTTTGGAAACTAGCTTGAAATAAAATAAGTTTTATGTTTTATTTTACTTCAGTTAACATTTATTTTATTTCAAGTAACAAACAATTTTTATGTTTTTAGGTTTAGTTAGCTGTAATAACCCTAGGCCTCAGTTTTTCAATTTTTAACTACAACTCAAACCTTTTCACAACCATATCATAATTTCATACTCCTACTATTAAAAATGGTTTTCATTACTTGAAATAAAGTTGAAAAAAATATATATATTATATATACATTATTATATATATATATATATATATATATATATATATATATATATATATATATATATATATATATTATATATACATTATTATATATATATATATATATATATATATATATATATATATATATATATATATATATATATATATATATACATATATATACACATGTATATTAAATGTAAGACGTAAAAAGCAAAAATAAGAAATTCTGCTTTGGGAACAAACTGAAAATATGTAAAAGTTGAGGTGCTAAAATTACTAAAACTAAAACAAATTTTTAAAAATCCTGCTAAATATAAATATTAAAAAAAATAATTAAAAGAATAAAAGCACATAACAAAATGACTAAAACATAGAAAACTGAAAATATACAATAAAAACCGTCAAAATATTAACGAATACTAAAATAGTATTATTAAAGTAAAACTGGTAGGCCAAAATGTTAATTTTATATATATATTTTATACTTCAAAATACTGTAAAGTTTATTTGTAGGTAGCTAAATTAATAAATGCATATAATGTGTCTTTTTATTATTCAACATTTTTAAGACAATCAGGTTATGAAATTGAACATCACTAAAATGTTACAGTCATGTGTGAGGTTTACTATAAAGCTTTAGGATTTGCTGTGGTGCTCTGTGTCTTACTGTGGCTGGAGATTTTGGGGGGTTCTGGGGTTTGATAACCATTTAAAGTGAGTGTGCTGGGCGAACATGGCAGCGGGACGGACTCTGGACTGCTATAGGATGGAAACAGGGTGGGTGGACAAGCTGCTTGATCCAAAACTGACAGAGACACCTGGTGGAAAGAAACAGCTATTACAAAACATATTTCAGCATGAACATAGATAGGCTTGCTGTAAACATGAACAAAAAACTTTTTCAGTGTGGCCATTGTATAAACCTGCACGTTCATGCTCTTGTGTGCTCGTGCACTCTCCGGTCTGCATAGATCCTCCACTAATAATGCGGGAAAGACGCCCACTGCGCCGTTGAACTCGCCCTCCCAGAAGCCATCATCTTCTTGGTTGTGTTTGCTGAGAATGCAAATAACGGCTCCCTCTGGGAAAGACAACTCGTCCTCTGTCTGAGCCTCATAGGCATACAGAGCCCTGGCCAGATTTACGGCTGTGCAAAAGAGGAAGAGGGCAGAGGGTTTTGTTTGTTAAATTGTTGTAAAGCATCTAGTAATATAGTACTATAAACTAGCATTACTCCAGTTATTATACTATAACCAGTAGTCTCACCGCTGCCATGAGTGTTCGGGCTGCTCTGGGTGAGTGTCTCTATTTCTGGCTCTTGTTCTGCAGAAGTGCTGGAGGTGTGTGATTGGGCGTCCACGCTGGAGAAAGACTGGAGCATCCTCAGTAGAGAGCTGGAGGTCGGGAGCTGCAGGTATTTCTCCGGCACGTATCCCACCTGCCCTGCTCTGTTCCTAGCCTGAAAAACATACACTTGTCCAATAAATGGCAACATTGTAAGTGCCATGTAGTTCAGGGCTTTTCAAACCTTATGGGCCCCAACAGGATCTTAATGTGTCAGTAGAAAATTAGAGATATAAAAAAGACAAAATGTATTTTAACAGAACAAAATTCAAAAGAAAATATGTATATAGTTTGTGAAAAATTGTAAAGTAAATATATATAAATGCTACTTTAAAATAAGTAAATATTTTATAGATATTTCAAGAATTTTGCTTTTATTTAGTACATTTAAACTTATAAACAAATGCTAATTATAATATAAATACTAATTATTTAAAATATCATACTAATATCATACTTATTTTTTTGGGATTACACACACACACACACACACACACACACACACACACACACACACACACACACACTGTTCAAAAGTTTAATGATTAAAGATTTTTATATGTATTTTTGAAATCATTTTAATTTTAATTAATTTGACATTCATTTAATTATTTTTAATAGAATTTTAATTCATTATTTCTTATGCTCACCAAGGCTTCATTTATTTAAAATATAATAAAATACAGTAAAAACTCCAGTCTTCAGTGTCACATGATCCTTCAGATATCCTTCTAATATGCTGATTTGATGCTCAAGAAACATTTATTATTATGTTGAAAAGAGTTTTGCTACTTAATATTTTTGTGGAAACCGTATTTTTCAGGATTCTTTGATGAATAGAAAGAACAGCATTTGTTTGAAACAGAATCTTTTGTAAAATAAATGGCCTTACTGTCTCCGTTGAACAATCTGATGCATCCTTGCTGAATAAAAGCAACAGCCAATAGGATCATAGGCATTTGAAAGTTTAAAAACCCCTGACCAAGTTCAGAGGGTCTGCGTGTACCTTAACCCAATCCTCCATGTCTCCATCATCAATAAGCTCCAGTATTTCCTGTTCCTGGATTGTGAGCTCATCAGGCTGAGATGCCTGTGGAAATAAAGCACAGAAAATGACATTGCAAATGGATGAATAGACCAAAGAACAACAGGCTAGATCCCACAAGGTGTGCACCTGATAGGAGTACAGCACAGAGCAGGTGAGAGGGTAGTTCCTGTGAGTGCTAGAGGGGCTGGAGCTGCTGTCGTCCAGCGTCTCTGTGTCCTCATCATCTTCTCTGTCAAAATCTACAGAGTGCTTTAGACATTTATTGTAAAACATGATTAGAATGGGTTATAGGAGTCTGCGTGAATCTGGCTTTGACTGCAAGAGATTCAGACTTACAGAGAATGAAGCATCGTGGGTATTGAGGGTGGCCCATCTCTCGTTCTCCAGCTCCTCCATCACTTGGTTCACGGCGCTCTTCAGCCAGACGTCTACAGCCACACCAACATCTCTGAGGAGGTTCAAACGCGCCTCTGCCTTCAGTTTCACCGTCTACAGGAAGAGTGGACTCATCATCTACCAACTTCCTATTTTATTACATACTATGTACATCAACTGTTCCAACAACATTTGTTAGAAGAAATGGTACTATTTAAAATTTCATTGGACTGAATGTGCAGCTTAAGTTTAAGGAGTAGTGACCAGCAGACGGCGTGTGAGTTTTTCCCAGAGGTGGACTTTATCTGGACTGATATGCAAACACAAATAAACAAACTCTTCACCTCTGATTTCCGAATGCATTCTCTTGCGTCGTCCATTTTCAGTTCCAGCTCGTTGTTATTCTGGTCCTGTTGATGTGACTCTTCATACTCCAAAAGAGTCTAAAAATCAAACCAAACACAAATTTCATACTGTATTTTATAATGTTGTGATGCCTAAATGCAGCATTTAAAATGATTGATTTACTTTTTTAATATTTTATGTTTAATTTATTGACAAAATAGATTTTTTATTATTATTACTTTACATTATTTTATTGAATGTTGTTGTTATTGTTTTGATAATTTTATATTTTTCTTTTATTGGATTTAATTGAGTTTAGTTATTGTTTTATTTTTAATCTGAGACAAAACATATTTTATATTATAGTAACACTTTGCAATAATTTTAAATAATTTCAATAATTTCAATAATGTATTAAAAAAATAACATGAACTAATTTAATAAATCTTGTAGAAGTGTTGTTCATTTTTAGTTCGTTAATTTTTACTTTTATTTATTATTTACTTTTTTAAAATTATTATTATTATTTAACTATTAATTTTCATGAAAATAATCTTAGATTTTACATTTATTTTAATATTGCCCATTATATTAGTACAACCCTAATATATAAATGAAAAATACATATCTAAATAAATGATGAAATATAACAATATTTCACATATCATTTCAGTGCTTCCTCACCCGCTGCGTAAGGATGATGTTTTTGTGTTCTCTGGCCACACGTGTGGCCCATTTCCGTGCTTCTTTATTCAGACTGTGTTCTTCAGCCGTGCCACACTCCTTCAGCAGTTCCCTGACCTAAAGAGATCAAGAACACAACACAGACCCTATTTCTGCACATGAAACCTTGATAGCTTCTCAAAGCCCATGTGTACACAAAAGTCCAGCATAACTTCAACATCAATCTCCCAAATTGAAATCTTTGCACTCTTACACTTAAAATATTATGTCTGTAAATATTGACAGACTAAATGATTAGGTGACGTAAGCTCTTGAAGAATGATCCTTCGAGATGCTACTTTACAGAGCAACTCCTGTTCACCACAAACTGAATATTACAACAACTCCTTCACAAAATGGTTTTAGCATAATACAAGAAAAAACACAAACCATGAGAGAACAGAACCCTGCATGCATAAGCTGATATACAGTATGCAGATACTGATGATTTTACATCCGATGAATGTGATAAAACGATTTCTAATAATATACAGTATTTATTTTTTTAAAAATTTTTATTTTAGTTGATGGGGGAATGGGTGGTGTTCATGAGGGTTGCAAGAGGTGGGGCAGGTTCACTTCTCAATGCCCTCTTTTCACAGGCCATGTTGCTTCCTGCCTGCACTGACGCCCAGTTTTCCCTGGTCTTTCCGCCCCACCAGAGCTGAGGGCTGCATCTCTAATGTTTTCTTTAGGAACAGACTAATGCTTGTTTGACTCGCAAACAAAAAGAGGGTTAGCGAACAAACAGGCCACTATGCTGGTGTGGTGAGAGGCGAGATGATTTACGGGCAGCAGGGGGCGCTATTACATATTTGTTAAACAGTTGCAAAGTCATGGAAAAGCATGCCTTCGGCACTTTTCCTCTTTGTCAGACTGATTAATGAACAAATAAGAATATTATAATAATGTTTTAAGTGACGTTTTAAGTGAAAGAGAAGTTTTTGGATAAGATTATGTGGTGAACCTTCATTTAAAACACTGAATCCACAATAAATGTCAAATCTTTTTGAATGACTATTATATGCTGTAAAATTGTTAATTCATGTTAACTGATGTTAACAAATGAAACCTTATTGTCAAATGTTACATATGTTAGTATTATTATTTATATTATTTTACTGAATTTAGTTAACATTTTATTTAAACAACAGATTTTAGACTGGATAATAGAATAATAAATGTTTTATTGCTTCATTAATTTTAACAAAATAATAATAATTTATTATTTATTTTAATATCAGCCATTTAGACACAATAGATTTTGGATTTAAAAAATCATTTTTATTCAATTTGAGTCTAATCTTAATATATATATATATATATATATATTTATTGTTATATCATCCATTATATATTTATTATAATATCATCCGTTTATTTATTATTATATATATTAATATATAAATAAAAAATAAAAACATTTATAAATAAATTGTACAAATATTTTTAATAGCACAAATATGTCTAGTAAAAGGAGAAAATGAGTTTTGCATCTCTGTTGTTTGTGCAATTTTGTAGTACATTCTTGAGTGGGAGGCAACATACCGAATCATTTTCACAGGGCTGATACTGAAAGGGGGCAGCTTTCTGAAACACTGGGTTGTCCTGAATGAATATCTGTTGGTGAATATCCTGTGTCACCTACAGACACACACATACAAACACACAAGGACAATTACATTTATGTAAACTACTTCACTAATGTCAAGATGTCACATTAACAATAGCACAGCTAAAATAATCTTTTCCCTAGACCACTAGAACAGGTAATTCATGAATAATGTGTGTGTGCGTGTGTGTGTGTGTGTGTGTGTGTGTGTGTGTGTGTGTGTGTGTGTGTGTGTGTGTGTGGTAACCTGATGCTGGACTAGAGACATTAAACCTGAGTCCCACAAACTGAATGGAAACACTGTGAGAATCATCGAATTACAACAACACAGGACTACAAACAGACCTGATGACAGGCTGAAAGCTGTCACTACACTCTCAGAAATAAAGGTACAAAAGCTGTCACTGGGACGGTACCTTTTCAAAAGGTACATGTTTGTACCTAAAGGGTCCATTAAGTTACATATTAGTACTTAAAGTGTACATATTTGAACCTAATAGGTACAAAAGTGTACCTTTTGAAAAGGTACCGCCCCAGTGACAGCTTTTGTACCTTTATGTCAGAGAGTGTACTGAAAATTAGTCGATTTCTCTTCAAATGTACACATAATAATAACTAACAGTCATTTTGAATTTCCAATTTCAATATTTTTATGTTTTATCCAGTTACTGCTGACTTGAGACATCAATATATCTTAAAAAGGCTGTCTGCTCTAACACAGAGTAAAGATCTCATTCCTAAACCACTGCAAACTCTCTAAAGCAGGTACATTTCTCTCTTTAAGTTCAGTATTAACTGCTAGAGCTGGGATTTGATCCAATAACCCTCTAGTGGCAGATCATATTACCTGCTCTACATTCGGCCACTGTGGTTCATGTGTGTTTTTCCATAGCAGTGTATACTCAAGTGTGTGTGTAACTCACCCCACTGGACGTCTCCAGCAGGCACTGAAAAGTGTCCTGAATGCTTTGAGACGTCTCAAGCTCCGTCTGACACAGTGAAATCAGGAAACTCTGTACGTGATTGTAGAAACTGCCATCTAAAACCTGGACTCAAAAACAAGGAACAGTATTTTTATTTTCAATTGGATTTTTGTTTGTGATGGAAGTGATTAGAAATAATAATAATAATGAGCTCAAGAAACATTTCTTAATGTTATCAATGTTGAAAACAGTTGTGCTTTGAAGATTATTTTAAATAAAAAAATGAACAAGACAAAAGCTGAGCAACATTTGGCCTCACCCTTATGCAGCTGATCAGATCTGTCTCATAATAGCGGTCCTGATGAGCGTTAGTGGCTGACAGTGTGAGCAGGTAATCATTCCTTGCTTGTGTGGCTTTTGACTTCCATTCGTTCTTCTTGGCTTTCAGCTGAAATCAAAAGAAAATGTTCACATGTGCACTTGTCACCATGATTTGAAAGCAAATTTTACTACATGAAGATGGCAAAACATGTCCTAATTAAATGGATCATATCCTAAAAAAAATTATTTGCTTTATTATTATTATTATTATTTGCTTACAGTATATGTTTGTAATTTATATATATAACAGTTTTTTATTATTTAAAAATATTTTTGAAATAAATAATTTTTAAATAACTATTTTCCACTTTTCTTTCTCACCCTCTTTTTTTTAATTAAAAAAAATAATATATTATATGATATTATGTCCAATAAAGAATTTTGTCAAAATAACTACAAATAAAAGACTAAAAAACATAAACATTTTTCATGCTATAATTAAATCACAACATTTTATTATACCACACGACAATCATTTTGGATAACATTTATCAGTGTTATTAAATAGTTAGTTTTTTTTTTTTTTTAAGTTTAACTCTGGGTGAGTGTTAGATGGTAATCTAAATGTAAAAATTGGAGAAATGAGCATACGCTATTAAATATTATTAAATATTAAATATCAACAAATAAACCAATATGGTACTGATATATTGTGCATTGTACCTTCACACTCGCCCTCTTCAAACTGGAGCGTGACTGAAACAGACTGAGCTTTGACCTTGTATTGCACAAATAAACAGGAATAACAGAAAAATAAGGAAAAACAGCAAAAAATGATGAATCTTCATTTAAAACTAAAACATGATAACCCTCTGCCCTGTTCTTGTGGACAGCTGATGTCACTTCCTTCACATGTGACAGGTCAGCAAACGTACTTGGCCTCCATATCAGCTTTCTCTCTCACAGTCTGCGCTGTTTGTTCCGCCTCCTGGTAGGTCTTCCTGCTCTTCTCCAGGTCTCTGATCGTGACCTGCAGATCGGCCTGAGCTCTTGCCAGCTGTTCACAGCACTGAGAGAAAACAGATGAATAAACATGTTCGTGAATGGCCGCTGTTACGCTTTAGTGCAGAGTATCCGTTGATGCATTTACCTTCTTCAGCTGAAGGTCTTTCTGCGCTCTGAACGTCTTCACAGGATCTGAGATCTGGCTCCTGTAGTTCTCACATCCGTTGATACGAGACTGGCTCACTTTCATCACACCCTCCAAGTAGGATCTCCATACGGCCCAAACATTTCTGTACACATACACACAAATATCCCATTGAAAATCAATTGAAAATCAATCATATATGCTCTTTTCTTTGCTCTTTTCATCCTTCCTATTACCTGGAGTCTCTCTGCTCCTCTGATGGGGCTCCAGACCACTCTCGCTTCAAGTATTGCGATGCAAGCTTATGCAGAGCCTACAAAGTCAAGCCACATTCATTTATACAGCACTTCATACAATACAGATGGCCTTCTGGCCAAAATAACAGTCCATAATCCGCAATAACGCTTCTTCCAGTGAAAAGGTTCATCCCTGCTTGTCCTCTCACATCAAAATCCACCAACACATCTGTTTAGAAAACTTTTAGACTTTTTTTTTTTGCTTGTACATGGTGCTTGATCCGTGCATATTTCTCTCTTGATTCAGACTAGATGGCTTTTTCACTGGAGAAAGTAATATTATGGATAGAGGACTCGTATTTTAGTTGGAAGCGATGGTTTGAAAAAATCTTGATGATGGATTTTTACTTCACAAATATGTTAATTGATGGAATGGAGTTATGTGGATTACTTGTGGATTATTTTGATGTTTTTATCAGCTATTTGGACTCTGACGGCACCCATTCACTCCAGAGGGTCCATGGATGAGGAAGTGATGTAATGCTAAATTTCTCCAAATCTGCTCAGATGAAGAAACAACCTCATCTACATCTTGGATGGCCTGAGGATGAGCACATTTTCCTTTACCTTCAAAATAATGTCATTAAACATTTATGAAAGCTTAGATTTAAAGCTCCCGACTTAAATCATCGCCACAAAAAAATAAAACAGATGCCTTAGAGAAATGTTTCCTTTTATCCCATCACTCCAGATCAGTGCAAATGTGGAAAACACGGAGGACAATTTTCAGTCTGTAAAGGCGAAACCCACATGGATATTTCTGCCCGTCTGCTTGACACTTAAATGCCAGACAGCAGTACAAACTGCGCCAACGTGTAGATTTACAAGTGAGTAAGCAACTGGCTGCTTTTGAAACAGAAGAAAGGAGAAAATAACACTCACTTTCCATCTTCAAGTCAAGTAAATGTCACTGCACTGGACTGATCTCCAAAAATCACAAACAATTTGGTAAAATAACTAAGCTAGTACAAAGTTCCTTTCATTACTTCACTACCACTCTCTTAAAAGTAAAGGTTCTTTATTGGCATTAATGAACCTTTAACATCAATGGAACCTTTCCATTCCACAAAAGGTTCCTTATAATCTAAAATGATTCTTTAGAATTTTGAAATGTTTTTCATACTAAGAAAAAATGGTTCTTTTAAGAACTGTTCACTGGAAGGTTCTTGGAAGGCAATCAAAAATGGTTCTTCAATGGGACTGCTGTGAAGACCGTCTTTGGGAACCTTTTAGTTTTTTTTAAAGGTGTACTGATGATAATTCCAACAAAGTTTCAACAAACTGAAATAACTGAACCGTAACAAGCTCCACAAAGTTCAAAGAGTGAGTAGCATTCCCTAAAAACAGAGAGGATTTGCTTTCTGTCCCTCAGACTACAATCTGGCACTGTCAACGCAGTCCTAAAAGCTGCCAGCTCTGAAGAGTCGACTCAGGAAGAGACCTTGAAGAAGAGAGAGATTCCTGTCTTCGTGAGCCAATCAGCATGCAGCAGCCCTGCAGGTGCACAAGCTTCAGATCCAACAGAAAAGAACCTCTCACTCACATACTCATACTGAGAGTCATTCAGACAGCTGGGCTCTCCATTCTCCAGGTGATCACACAGATCTTATAGTATCTCGATGAAGACGGTCAGCATGTCACGTTGTAAATATATAAACAATTTGGCTGTTTGTTTGTGCTTTTCATAAGTTTATGCAATATACACAACAATTCATTCTCTTATGCCGATCGAGGCTGCATTTATTTGATCAAAATGCAGTACAAACCGTAATATTGTGAAAAATCATTACAATTTAAATAACTGCTTCCTATTTTAAAATGCAATTTATTGTCTTCAGTGTCACAAAATTTGAATTTGAAAATGTCTATCCCATAATCACGTGGATCTTCTTAGCAACACATTTGAAACAAACAAAAAAGACCGATTCAAACCAAAACGCAACTGGTAAAAATTCATGTAACCAACCACCTGCAGGTCATTAAAAACCACAGTTTTTTCCACTGAGTCACTAAATCTACCTCTCTACAAAAACAAACTAATTCACACATAAAATGTCAGTGATCAGTGGAAGACGCATCTGTTCATCATTAATACATTTTTTATTATTCTGACCGGAAAATCTTTAAAGGATTTGTATAAAATCAGAACAAAAAACAACCTATATCATAAAAAATAAACATACTTTAATTTACGAACTCATACAATTGAATATAATGGCCACAACTCACTTGTGAGTAATCTTTCTCTACTAGCGCTTTCTTCTGGCTGTATGTCCTGAGGATTAAACACACACACACACACACACACACACACACACACACACACACACACACACACAAACAGTGTCTAGCAGTTCAGCACTAATATACCAACAGACAGACAGAACATTTTTTTAAAAGCAATGTAAAATGTGAATCAAACTCGACCTCAGATCCTCTAGGAAGTCCAAGTCTGTCTGGTGTTTGAGCTGGAGTCTGTTCAGCTGCTCTGTGTGAGTGTGTTTCACCTCTTGTGTGACTTTTACCTGCAACACACACAATGACAACCTCTGGAGAACCAACTCTGACCCAGATCACACCAACCTGAAAGAGGAACCTGTGTCTGGCATACTCGAGTCAATGAAGACAACAGGACAGATGCTGGACTCAACGTAAACATAAACATAATGTATGTATAATACGTTTTATGTGAACATATATTTACACACATTACATAATATATACTAGTATTTTAAGATGTTGCAATTATCCAAATTAAATAATTAACTGATAATAAAATGATGGTAATGATGGTTAGATCTATCTATCATCAGTTTGTTTGTTTAGGCAAACAAACAAGGAGACAAGAAAGCAAGCAAACAAACAAATAGCCTGTACTGACATGACAACAAAACATCGTAAAAAGTATGAAGAAGCAGGTCGACTCACCTTTCTTGGAGGAGGCTGCATGTCTGGATCTGGATATACAGGAAAAACTCTTAGAAATTCACCCCGTAAAACCCAAACACATCTGCGGGACGGAGATATGCAGTGCAGAATAATCTGTTTAGATGGAAGAAAGAAAAAAAAAACACTGAAATACTTCCAGACCCCTCCGTTGAGCCGCTCACGTAAAACCCCGCTGAGAAGTGAAGCGAGAACTTCAGTCAGTGGAACAGAATTCGGAAGAACAGCGCCCTCTAGTGACCAAATAATATTAATATATGTTTTGAAGGCAAATATGACAATTCACAATTGTAAACTCATTCATAACTCTCTAGTTATTTCTATAGTCTTTGCTCTTACTCTGCCGCTCGCATTCTATATATAATTGCAGTGATGATAATAAACATTTTATCAACTGTCACTAAATTAAATTTATTATCATAAAATACTCACAAAAAGGGCGTATTGGTGAGATGAGGACATCTAGTGGTGTGTGTATGTAAAAATAAAGTGGGACACTTACCAAATCAAATTTAAGTTCAAAATCATAAATAATAATAATTTATTTCGTTTTTTTAAATAATAATAATAATTAGAAGTAGTAGACATATTGCATTATGTATAATCAATATTAATAATTATTATTGTTGCTGTTTATCATTATTTAAATAAGTTTTATGGTCATGCATTGCAATAAATAGATTTCTAAAAAATACACTGGTGCTAAATGTTTTACTAGCTGTTTGTGAAAAGGTCGACATGTTTAAAAACAGTGAAAACCAGTAAAATTCACATAGCCTACCTGGGAGATACTACAGATTAAGGGTAAATCCTGATTTACAAAAATTGCAGTGCCATGCAGTGATGACGAAGTTACAGGTTTCACAGCTTCTGTGATAAATGTGTTTATAGGTCATTGATGGTTTAAAAATAGATAATTGGCTTGATATGACTACTCCAATTACTCAATGTTTGCTAAATTTAGCCAAAGGTGTGCATTTGAACATGACGTGCTGAGTCTGTCCACAGAGTTACAAAATCATTCAGAACCTCTTTGTTAGGACATCTCCAGAAAGGAAATTATTTCATAAAAACAATCATTTTAACTCAAATCTAAAAAAATAATAATAATAAAAAAAAGTGTATAGTGTTAGTGTGTTTACCAAAACAGTATGATTTAGATGAGTGGGCTTCAATATGCATATATATCATTTAATCTGAGCAAGGAGACTGTTAACAGGAGAAACTGTTAAGACTTAATATACAATGATACACAATATGCAGGAAAGGAAGAGAATATTCCACGTACATCCAGTACAAACTCACACAGTGCTGTAATCTGAGATTACTGGTCAAGCGAAGCTTCACTTTGGCCTGTTTAAAGGATTAGAGGAAGAGTTATCAAACTATTCCAGCACTACAAAACCCCCTCCGACTGCTGAGACGTCTTACGGTCACTGTCATTGCTCACAAACAAAACTCAGACGGCATATCAAACAAGCACCACAACATTAGGAGTACAGCTGTTATTCCGGTTGACTGATCAGGCCAAATGGCTCTGCTCAAATCTGGCTGGCTTTGGAGACAGAGTAAGTATACGATTCTTCATTCATATATGCTTATATAGAGTTTCCCAGTCTTTTCAAGGTACCTCTGAAAAATAGAAGTATAGTGAAGTTGCAACAGAAGATTGAGGAATTTGTATGTATATTAAAATAAATAGATAAAATATTATTCTATATTATGTATTATTATTACAAAGACTTTTCCAGAAGGTTTGTTATGAAACTCAGGGCCTGACACTGTTTGCAGTAATCCTCTTATGGTCAGTGTTACAGTACAGTACAGTACAGTACAGTAGCTGTTAGTTATGGACCCCAGGTTGTTTTGTGCTCACCTAGAAAAAAACAATAGAACCCTGCCCGAAACACAATAGAAAATGTAATGGATTTAATGGTTATAATGGGAATTGTATTGATTTTAATGGAACCTATAATGGTGTTTAATGGATTCTATTGGTGGGATGTTAAATCCTGTTGGAAAAATGCCCAAAACACACTACAAAAAGGATTTTTGTAATGGTTTTACTGGAAAAAAGCTAATGGCTCATAATGGTATTTTAATGGAAACCATTTGAATTTCTGTGATGGTTTCTATTGGGCTTCTATTGTTTAGCAGGGTCCAAACAACACACTAATTTTTAAAATAAAATGATAAATTGATGCCGATGGGATTACATTAAAAAAACTATTTGAACATTAAAACCTCTCCACAAATAACTTCATGCCTTGCAAAGACTCCAGCCCTGCGTCCCAATGTATCCACCCTATCGGCACTAAATAGTATTGAAAAGTATTAATATCACATAGAATTTAGGATGATAGTGTGCACATTGGGACGCAGGCCAGGAGACGATTACAAGCTAATTTTCTCCATTCATAAAATAGACAAAATTATTATTGATAGTATAAATAACAAGCAACCAATAAATATAGGTCTGTTCTTTGTTAGCGAACAAGTCTAGTATCTTCGGGATGTCTGAGTTGATAATACTGTGGTGGAAGCCGCGTAACTACGACTAATAAACTAATAAAGTGGTATTGAACGGATATGTTGATTGAGTGATTCAGTGTTTCATTCGTAATACTCGTAATATGCTGTAGCATGTTACTTTTGAATCACTGAACTTTTGAAATCAATGAACGAATCTGAACGGAATCAAAAGATTCAGTTCACTGGAATTCGAATCCCGACTCGTGGACCTTTCCCGCCCCCTATTGTGATAAAGGCAAAATGATTTTTATTACTATGTTATTAAAAACGTTCACAGGTTCAGTCCTCAAACGCTGGAAGCTGAACTGGTGTGACCTGTGGATAGATGGGAGCTTTGTTTTTTACAAAACGGAATCCAGAAGAGACTACGAGGCCAAAGTGAATCTGAAGGCCACCTGTGTGAATGTGAAGTCTGGACTGGAGTGTCCAAGTAGGAAGGAACTTTTTCAACCTTTCAGTTTTATTTGGTCATGTAGAAAGTGCATGTGCATGCATGGTATGACACTGTTTTAACAGAGAGTGTCTTTGTGAGCAGATGTATGTCCACCTGAGAGTCACCCCAGAGAGAATCTGCTGGTTGTTTTTCTGAGGGCTGGTGACTTGCTGATCCTGTGTGCCAACAGTGAAGATGAGGCACTGTAAGTCTTGACCTTTGACATTTTAACTTAACATATGAAGCCCCGCTCACTTTCCTCTCAGATTTACTTACATTTGATCACTCTTCAGGGCCTGGAAACTCACACTCATGGAGGCAAAAAGAAATCCTGTGAGTGTTTTCCTTGACATGCAGAATGGTTTTCTCTGTTTATTGTAGTTATTTAATATTTTACTCAATTTACATTTCTTTTCACTCTCATAGGTTTTCACATACAATCCTTATGACGATACATACCAGACTGTTCCAATTAACAGTCATAATGCGGTTTACATCATGCCAAGTACGGGTAGTGGAGGTAATAATAAAAACACATCATTCATTCTGCAGAAAGCACAAAGAAAGAGTTATTGCCACTTTGTGTGTTATACGTTTATATAATACATTGTTTTAATTATTATTACAACCATATACAGTCATGGCCAAAAATATCAGCACCCTTAGTAAATATGATCAAAGAAAGCTGTGAAAATGAATCTGCATTGTTAATCCTTTTGATCTTTTATTTTAAAAATTCACAAAAATCTAACCTTTCATTGGATAATAAGAATTTAAAATTGGGGGAAATATCATTATGAAATGCAGATTAATTTTCACAGCCGCCTTTGATCATATTTACCAAGGGTGCCGATATTTTTGGCCATGACTGTATTGTTATTTCATTCATTTCCTTAATGACACATTTTACAGCTACTAAAAAAAGAAAATTAAAGGAATGGTTCACCTAAAATTTTACATTTCATGAAAATGTACTTACCCTCGGGACATCCAATATGTAGATAAGTTTGTTTCTTCATCAAAACAGACTTGAAGAAATTTAGCATTAATCACTTGCTGTTCAGATGAAGAAACAAACTGATCTACATCTCGGAAGTCCTGAGGGTAAGTAAATTTTCAGCAAATTTTAATTTTTGGGTGAACTATTCCTTTAAGAAATTGTGATGAAATATAAGTTTTAAATGTAACAATTTATTGCCACTTTGAAATTCAATTGTAACTGCTTGATTTTCAGTGGTCTTATTAGTTCCCTCTGTAGAATCTTTTCATAAACAACAAAAAAATATTTAACCAGGGATGTACCTCTAATCCTGATGTGCTTCCCTGCAGGGACTCAGCATGTCTGGGTACACCGAGACTCTCATGACGATGGTTTCGGAGAGCAGATTGCATTGGGCCTCCTGGCTGGAATGGCTGCAGGTGCAGCAATGCGTTCACTTCTATGGATGCCCTTCTGGTTCTGCTGAGGACTGGTCAGATGGCTGGATGATCACGAGAAAGAGTGAGAGAACAGACTGGAAGAGCCGCCCATAAACCTCAGCCATTGCAAATGCTCTTGCTCCTGCATATAAATATGTAAATATGAGAATAGCTGCAGCTGATTTAATCTCATGAAGCGGTCAATCAGTGTGCAAAGGAGTGATTCTTCTTTTTTCAATGTTTACAGTCTAAAGAAAACAGTCCTATTTTAGCTGCCCAAATTTATCAGGATAGGATTTAGCAACAGATTTTTCTGTAGAACACCGATATATCTAAATCTAATTCTGCACACAGCTAAATAATGATTGTTTTTTCTTGCTGCTATGATTCTGTGTATAGCGTACATGTAAAGCTTTGCAAACAAGTTCAGGATTTTGTCCTTTATGTTATTTCTCTCAGACACAAGTTCAAGCTCCCTGAATTTATTATTTTTCATTGCATGAGGTCTGGGAGTGATCATCAGACCATTGAATGCTCTTCAAATATGAGGATCTTGAAAAATCTTCTTCCAAGAGGTTATGATGCTGAAGTAGCAAACAAAAGCTGAATATATTGATCAAGCCTTTGAAATACCTCAATAATAAAGGCAGGATTATGAAATCAGTTCTCATGACTGACCACTAGAGGCAGGCAGAACAGCATTTGCATTTGACCTGTTTATGCACCACTATGCTACCTTGCAAGTATAGTTATTCTAAACTTTATTTTGTTGTGCAACACTTAGGTTCAAATAAAATGTTGATATTACATACAGAATCATATAAGATGGCGTTTCATTTTTTTGGGTTTGCAATCAAATCTACCAATGTCCTGATTAACACAGTTATACATTATCCATCAAGAAAAAAATACACTGTTGCTAAATACAAGATTTTATTAGGGACATCTCAAGATGCTGATCAATTTTAGCAGTGCAAATAACGAACATTGGTGTCAAGCAGTGTCGCCAGACGAAACTGGTTAAAATCCATTTGAAATGTATGAGACCGTTTCAAGAAAACAACCAAACAAAATACACTATCTTAAAAACGTTTAGATCAGTCTGGGGACAAACTTATCACTGTACATTTAACAAAAAACAAACGTGGTAGGTGCTTCGGGCCAGAATGTCTAAACGTCTGTCTACAAATTGTGAAAACCCAAACAGTGTTTAAAAACAAAACAAAGACATTACAAATAAATATTAGGATTCTTGGTTGATTCAACAAATCAAAACAAACCATATCTAGTGTGTCATTATTACAATAAATCAAACTTTACAATGCTAATAAAAACAAACAAACCAGTGGAAGCCCAATAAAACAAACCATCAAAGGCAATGTCTGCATATTATCTGTTAAACTGGATCTGATACTTCCCTTAATATACATAATATTTCTTTACAGTTACTGTACTTTTCTTTCTTTTACTAATCTACTGGTTTTCTAATGCTCAAAATAAGAAATGGCATCTATGGAGAAAAAAAGAAAAAGGAAAAATAAAGATTCAATGCTTGAGTCAATGGAGCTAAAAGCAGCACTTGTTCTTCCCAAATTCCAAAAACATTTGTTTTTACACTTTCCTTTCTTCCTTATGAAGAAGAAACATTAGCAACGTCACAGATGTAACGCCTCATAGCCACATATGATGAAATCTAGACTTGGATATTTCCCGAAAACACTCGCAAACATTTCGTCCATCTCTGCACCGTGAATCTGGAACAATGTTTAGCAAGTCCTCACATATTCAAATCTGGATATCCTTCTCACAACAGTTCTGTAATTTCATTTATTTATATTGTTTTGTTCCTATTCACGTCAATATTACAGTAATATAAGTATTATTTCACATAAAACGGAACAAGGACAAAAACAACACTTTATAAAGTGTTTTGAGAGTGAAAAACAAAAACACCACAAAAGGTGTACGATTAACGGAAACGATTAATAGAAAAGCAACAGCACACACATCCACATTGTGCTTTTGAATTTAAAGTCATCTGAGTGGGTCAGCAGGAACAAGGGTGACGGGCAAGTAGTGTTCTACTCCCTCCAGGTGGGCGGAGCTTCTGCAGAATATCCAGAGAGATGCTGTGAGTGCGACTAAGAGCGTCTGAAAGAGCAACAATAAGAGACACGGCACAGAAATGTCGACTGAATCCTCAGCATGAACAGCCGCCTTCGCTGACCGGCTGCTCTGGCGGCTTTTCCAATTTTATGTCGATCACTGAAGGAAAAAAAAGAATTAAGGAAAAACACGATGTTTTGTAGTCCGTTTACACTGCAACACTTATATATGGACAATCAAGTAAGTACTAAAACAAGCAACTGCAAGTGTGGAAAGCCCGATTATATCTGTAAATGTATGCATATATTTGTATTTGTGTAGGATACTGTCCTCTCTGCTCTTGTCTTGTGTGCTCTCCATACCAGGAAGAGCTGCTGCTACACGCCGGAAAAGCTAGACGAGACAAACACAAGCCCCGTTATAAAACACTCACACTGGGATCAGAAAAAAAAAAAAAAAACAAGCAGTGTGTGTGGGGGTGTATTTGAGATGGTTTGCATTCAGAAAAGTAGAATATTTAATCATCTAGACTCTTCTGTAGACATTGATTTGAGAGAAATGTTCAGTAATGCTGTTTTTGAATAATTATGCGAATATCGTTTAATAAATCATTTAATGAAGAGTTTGATTTTTAAGCATCAAAGCACATATTTGATTGACACTGTTGATTCAAGTGAAATCTCAAGTCACACTCACCTGTTTGACATTGTATCCAGCTTTAGCACTCGTCTCAATAAACATTACATTCAGTTCTTTGGCTTTCCTCTCTCCTTCCTCAATAGAAACTTGCCTGAAATTATCCCCAACAAACATGTAATAATTAATATTTACCTACTGCTGATATTTTGCCATTTTGAGCAGATTAAGAGAGTTTTAGTATTAGTTTGTGTCATTTCAAAAAAAAGGTGCTTTTGTCATTAGATACATTTCTGTTAGTTTAGTATACATTATGGAATTACTGCATAAAATAAAATTGCAGCAAATTTGTGCATACAGACCCCAAACCTTTGGTTAAAGTAATGTGTAAGATTAAGTCTCTTATTCTCAACAATGCTGCATTTATTTGACCAAAAATAGAGTAAAAACAGTAATATTGTGAACCATTACTACAATTTAAATAACGGTTTTCTATATTGATATATTTCAAAGTGTAATTAATTCCTGTGACAGCAAAGCTGAATTTTCAGCATAATTTGTCTTCAGTGTCACATGATCCTTCAGAAATCATTCTAATATGTGACCCTGGATGACAAAACCAGCCTTAAGTGTCAATTTTTCGAAATTAAGATTTATACATCATTGGGTAGGACAATATTTGGCTGAGATACAACTATTTGAAAATCTTGAATCTGAGGGTGCAAAAAAATCTAAATATTGAGAAAATCACCTTTAAGTTGTCCAAATGAATCAAAAATTAAGTTAATACATTTACGGTAATAAATTTACAAAATATCTTCATGGAACATGATCTTTACTTAATATCCTAATGATTTTTGGCATAAAAGTAAAGTCAACAATTTTGACCCATAAAATGTATTTTTGGCTATTGCTACAAATATATGCTGAATTGTACTGAAATTGAGGCACTTCAGGATTTTTTGATAAATGAATAAATTCAAAAGAACATCATTTATTTGAAATAGAAATCTTTTGTAACATTATAAATGTCTTTACTGAAACTTTTGATCAATTTAATGCAGCCTTGCTGAACAAAAGAATATATATCGGTTGAACACCGTTTAACAGCAGTGTAACAAATCATGTCATATTGTTCGCAAATGCAACCATTTAAACATACCTTTTATCTGCAAGGTCTGTTTTGTTTCCCACCAGCATGATAATGACATCACTTCCCCTTTCCGTTCGGACATCATCGATCCATTTGGTGGTCTGCTGGAACGAGTTAACATCTGTCGGGGCATTTCAGAAACACTGGGTTAATAATCAAGATGTGATCCAGGGGGTCTATCAGGGGCAATCCCAGGATCATAAACAGGGAGACAATTCGCAGACCAAAACAAAAAGAAACACAGGGATCAAATAAGAGGAAAGAAAGTAGTAGTTCTAAAGCTGGAAGTCTCTCTATGCTCATGAACCTGTGACAGGAACTTGGTCTGCAGAAAGAGTTAATCTGAAAAGAAATGGACAAATCATCTCTCATCTACATCAACTATATTTCATCAGTCTGTAAAATGGTGAATGAATGCATATTCCTTTTTATAAATGATTCAAATTTTTTTTAGATGAACAAATTAAGAAAACAACATTTAACAAAACATTTTTAGCAAATATAAGAATGCATTGCTAAAAATAATGGTTAAAAAAAAAATTGTTAGTAGGAACTTACTTTTGAGTGCTGAGGGTGTAGAATTAACTTTTAACCACAGCTGCCAAAAATGTACTTTTTTTCTATTCTTTTTAGAAAAAGATCATTTCTGTCTTCATGAAAGTCGCATTATATAGCTGCTTTTTATTAGCAGCTACAGTGAAACACAGATCTGTTGGCCTTTAAATGTAAATATATACAAAACAAAGATGTGTTCTCAGTTTTTAACACTGAATTGCAATTGCGAAACAAAAAACAAGTCATAAAAAGAAGACAAAGAGAATGAAATCACATAAAACAAAGGATGTGTAACAGAAAAAGAGAGACTGCGCTGAGATCTTCCCTCTTCCTTAAGTTCTCCAGCCGAGGATCCACACTCACTTGTGATGTCATAGACTACCACTGCAACCGTAGAGTCCCGGATATAGCTGGGAATCAGACTGCGGAAGCGCTCCTGTCCTGCTGTGTCCCAAAGCTGCAGCCGCACCTGACCAAATATTTTAGCACCAAAGATCCAGCAGAGAGAGAGAGAGAGAGAGAGAGGGGAGAAAGGGGAAGAGGAAGAGGTAAGAGGAGGGGAACTGGACGCAGAGCGGGTCTCAGATACCTACTTGTGATGTCGTAAACTACAACAGCAGCAGCAGAGTCTCTGATGTAACTGGGAATGAGGCTACGGAAACGCTCCTGTCCTGCTGTGTCCCAAAGCTGCAGCCTGATCTGCGTGAATGGAAAACAAACAAAAGAAAAGGAGCAGAATAAAGGAAAAAAAGGGGGAAAATGAAACATTCAAAGGGAAAAATAATAGATAAAAAAGGAGTGGAATGAAATGTAAGAAATAAGAAAAAGCAAAGTGGACTGAAAAGACTTCAAGTTCAGGATTTGTGCTAGGGAACAGATTAAGGTTAAGGGTTAAGGTTGTGAGTCTTCGGATGGGCTCATGTTAGTAAGGGTTAGGGTTGGATTATGTTATCAAGACTGCGGATCTTCAGAGTAAAACCTTCCCACTCAAAAAGAACAATTCTTTACAGAAGGAAACATACATGTAAACGAATAACTAGAGAGAGAGCGCGAAAGAGACACACCAGGGGAAAGAGGCACAGGAGTTTCTCACGGTGCACTTTATGTTGGGATTTTACAGACATCACAATAGAAATGTTCAAATTAATGTTAAACAAAGAAAATAAAAATACTAGGGCTTCACAAGGAGGAAAAAATGTGATGTAGAATTATGCATAATGCAATTATAATAATGTTATGTCATAAGAAGAACCAAACATTAATGCGTCAAATCAATTTAAAATTATTTTCTATAATAATAGTGATAGTTAACTACAGGTAGATTTAAAGTAGAATGCATTACAATCGTTGTTTGTTTATACATTCAATCAATCATTTATTTATTCAACACCAAAGTTCATGGTAAACTCAGTTTTATAAATTAAAATAATTATAATAAAGATATAATTTAAAGAAAATTAACACAATGTAACAGTATTGTTCTTACCACAGTATAAAAAACAGCAATTTGATTCAAATCAATGTGTTAACTGACTTTAAAATACTTTTAAAAATGGCATATCGTGCAGCCATATAAAGTATTGACCAATGTAAAACATACAAATCCCTTAGTCATCAATCAATAACATCCCAGACATTTACACACTGGTGAAATTATTACACAAGATTAATATTTTCATGCATTTAGTAACTTTAAAAAATTGAAAGGCATGTGCATTTACTGTTAAAACAAAAAAAAAATTTTTTTTTACTTACTGTTCTGTCCTCAAGATACATTGTTTTCGACAAGAAATCGATTCCTATTGTGGCCTGAAAATTAAAAGCAAGGAAATGAAACTTGAAGTATAAAATACACTACTTCAAGCATCTGATCAGAAACATCCAAACAACTCAAAGAACAAAGAACATCAGAACACTGTGTAAAGCTGCAGAATGTGTCTGAAAAATATTCACTCACCTGGTAGGTGTTATCGAAACTGTCATACATAAATCTGGTTATTAAAGATGTCTTTCCCACTGCAAAATCAAATGAAAAATCTACTATCAAAACATTACATATCTTTATTGCATCCTTGTGAAGTTGTGACCTGTATGCCAACTTTTATTCAGAGACATTTCTGCATTAATGATCATCACCTTTAATGCCAATAAATTTTCCTAGAAGGAAAAGATCCACCCAGGGACACAAATTAAATGTCCATTTCATGTGTATCCATGTTTTGAGACACCTAACATTTGACACTGTCATGCTAATAGATTTCATTCCAAAACCACAACTTTAAAAACTGCCTGAAGCAAAAGTCTGCATGAATGCATAAATCGGTCAACATTCATTTTGGATTCACATGAGATTCTTGTCACACGACTGAAACATACAGGATAAAATAGATTCATTGAAAAACTGCATGTGAAATGAACACATGCATCAGTATCTATGTAAATATATGCAAACAGTTTGAATATTTGCAATGTTTATTTACTATTCAAATTTTTAGAAATCCAAAAAAAGAAAAGAAAAAAGGCCAAGCTATTTTTACACATCTAGTCTAACTAAAGTTTTTAAAAAATAATGCCACATGATCTTTGTTTATGCTTTATACTGATTTACTGTTGAATTCTGGGACCAGTGATTTTATCACTAGCACGAAGTTGAAAAGGGATTGACAGCCCACCTGTGTTTGGTCCAGATATCTCAGAAAGAGGAATAGATCTTCATACCGAGAATGCAATGCAGTGCTATCTATTAGTCAGTGCTGGTGTTTTTTTTTCTTATGAACATACTCAAGTTCTCTTAACATTTAAGACGTGAGTGTTCAAAAGTTAGAAGATCCAGATCATTGAATCAGCATGTCAGCAAAACATGTGAATATCATGTTTACACATGAGACAGATAAAAATATACTCTGAAAAGAAGTTTAAGACCAGACTTTATGGTAACATATTTACGGTTGTGGCTGATGTATGAAGACTTCAAAACACAAGTGGATTTTTGACAGGTTTCACTATATTTGTCAGCAAATTATCAAACGTATAACCAAATATGTACACACATTCCAGCACACACACACACTTACACTTATATTTAGATATTTCAAATAGTTGGCACACAAACGGTCATATTATATTATACTACAGAATAACACCATGTATTTATATACATTTTCTCCATAATACTTTATACCAGAATCTATCAATATATGATGTAATACTCTCTTACTTGCCTACCTACCTACATATATATATATATATATATAAAGTGTAGCACAGATTTCGCAACATAATACACTCACTCAAGATACACACATTCACTCATAATGTTACATACACACAGGTATTTAAGCAGATACTCGAACAGTCATATACAAACACACACACAGTCATGAAGAAAGAGTTACGGGACCAGTAGGTTCGGTTCGGTTCGGTTCGGTTCTACACTCACCGCTCTGTTCTCCCAGAAACACCAGCTTGAATTTACGAAGCGGGTTGCCGAAATCTCCTGTTGCAGACATGCTGCCGGTTCCACTGGGCCTAATGTGCGTGTGAATGTGTTGCAATAACTATTAAAATGCTCTAAACAAGAAAATAAAGCCGCTAGTATCCCAGTTCCTCTAATTCGGTTCGGTTTGAGACTCTCAGCCGCCTATACAGGCCCAGTTCTACGCCGCTACCTAACATGACACTCACAGAGGCGTGATTGACAGCTCAGCTCAGCCTATAGAATTTGAGAGAAAACAATGACATGCGTCCATTCAACACGTCGTGATAATTAATTAGGACGCAGTGAAACTATTCAGATATCATCTCAATACCACTTATCATTTAATTTACGCTTTTTTGAGCGTCACATTTCCTGTGATGTCTTTTCTTTATAACATGTAAATTTAATAGGCTCGCTGAAATGTTTAATTCGCATCTGTATTCAAACGTGATCTATGTTTTTGAGTTCTTAAAATGTAGTAGCTTGTGAAAATTAAATAGTTATTTGTGTATGTACTGGACCGAGCCGGGGGAATGTTGTCTGTATATATGGAAACAAGGCGGGACGCCAAACATGTTAGATTGAGCTTTGCAAGCGCCACGTCACGTTCCTAGCGTCACTGCCCTGCATCATCGCGTTCCGTTAACCCTTGAACTGAGCAAAGCGGGAGTTTGCTGCCAATTTTAAGATATAATACAATTATATCTAAAAAGAAGATACATTACAATAATGCTTGCTTTCTGTGTCAGTGATTATTTATGACAAGTACCTAGTGTAGAATAGGTTGATAATAGAATAGGGCTATTTTGTGAATTCTGTTTTTACAATTAATATTTCAACATTATATTTTTCCTAAGCGTAGTAATAATTTATAAAATGCTAAAACAAATCAAACTGATTTTAATCGCAAAACTATGTGACGCTTCTGCTCCAGCAGGCGGCAGCAACGCGCCAAACGAGAGTTAATGCGCCTGCTGAAATCCGTGAAGAAGAGCGAGCGCAGCACAGTACATGCGCCTCTCGGATTGATATTTACGAGTTTTGGCTACTTATCTTTAAACTTTACTGCTGAATTAAAATATTAGCGTGAAACAATGAACACTTTACTGAACAAGGTGCAGTATTTAGAGTATGGTATCTCAGTTGTTGATGTTTTGCAGTGGTATGTGCTGTTGACATGAGCCAAGGTCGTAGAGGAAGAGCAGATATGAGTGTTATTTTTTTTTTTTTTTAGTTTACTGTATTTACAATCATTTTTTTGTTTGTGCAATTCTTTTGTTTTAGGTTTTATTATTGCAGAACACACGGTCGCTGGTGTGTACAGCATCATCGGTTCAGTAAGTGTCGTTTTCTATCTATCTATCTATCTATCTATCTATCTATCTATCTATCTATCTATCTATCTATCTATCTATCTATCTATCTATCTATCTATCTATCTATCTGCCTGTATATATATTAAGGTGATGTTTTACAATTTATCAGTGTTTTTTCTCTAATGTCATAGACGTCAGGTGTTAACTACACAGATGCCTTTGAGTAAGAGAATCTGTTGTTATATATTTAATTTTCTTATATGTTTGTGTGTACAAGTATAGGTAACTGACAGTAATCAAATTATGTTTTTGTGTCTAAACAGGTGTATTACTGACTAACAGACAGTATAGATCAATGCCCACACATGGTATTGGAAAATACAGACATCTTCTTCCAAAAGTATTGGTAAGGCCTAAAGTTTTGTCCATTATCTGTATAAATGTTTTTACTGCCAGTTAATAACATGTTTTAAATTGTTTCTATTTAGCCAAAGAAGAAGAAAGAGAGAGTTCAGGCGAAGCAGATCAAAGCGGCGACGGCAACAGAGTTCGGTGTGTTTAATGTTTGTGTTTCCGGCTATGACATGACTGTAGTGGAACATTATTCTCAGTACATCCACAATCTCTGCAATCATTTGGACATCAAAGTCGATGAAAGGTGGGACAGTGAGAGATTTTTTTCCTAACATATCTAGGAAATCCCTGTGCACAAAACCAAGACATTTTCTTAAAATGTTGTGTTTTTAAGTATTGTTCAATTTAAAGCTGCAGTCCATAACGTTTTTGTGTTCAAAATTTGCTAAATTTATATAATAAGCGAGTACACCATGAATCCATTTTCCAAACCGTGTTTTTGGCTTGTCCTGAATCACTATGGTACACCTATAATAAGTGTTTATATTCAGACTACTGTACCTGCATGATTCGTCATAGACATAAACAGAGAGAAGTAGCTCCGGCTATAATATTCTTCTGCAAGACGCACACAGTTCTGTTTATTAACCGCTAGAGCGCCTAAAGTTACAGACTGCAGCTTTAATTTTACATCCTATTAATTATTTTTAGGTAGTGGTGAAATGAATGATCCCTCAATTATGTTTTATAGCTATGCCCTGCCTACGAAAAGCACAGAGGTCATGGTGATGCAGGAGCAAGGCACTAAGATGCATGTAGATGCAGTCCTGAAAACCCATGAGCGTGTTGTTCAGGTGAATGTTTTGAGTTTGTGTTTGGTCATATGAATAAGTCACTAAATTGTATGATTGAATGTAATTGATATAGGGGTCCTGTAGCTATAACAGATTTATTGGTGGTGTGTTTATAGGTCAGTGAAATGAAGGCAACACTTTTTCCCATATTTATGGACGTTGTTCTGAAGAACCAGCCTGAGGGTGTGCAACTCTGTGTAAAGCAGGTCAGAAAATTACACCTTGCCCTTATTGACACTGTTTTTATATTTATTTTAAATCTGTCTGGCTGCATTTGACACTTCTATAAACTTTTATGGTAATTGTTAGACTTAATTTGTTTTATGTTTTTTTTCCAGCACACGGAAACAGATTTTGAAGCCCGGTTCAAGACACGACCTGAGCTTGAGGGGCTTCTTGCAAAAATTAATAATTAATAAATTATTGTTAATATGTTTTTCTTGTGAAATAACAAGTGTCAGACAGTTTTCTACCCTATGTGTGCTGTAATGAATCTGTGAAGCAATAAACTACCCTTTGAATGTTTTCCATATTTAGTCATTTTTGTCTTCTTTTGAATGTAGTAACAGTAATTTGAGGAGTGTTTAAATTCATCCTCACTGTCACTGAGCTGTATCACATCACTGTTGGCTGTATCACAATATTCTGAAGTTTTATAAAAGACCGTATTTCCCAGAGTTCCAGGCTCCGTTTCCATAGCAACAATTTTGACAACAGTAAACTAACTTAGCAGAAAGACTCATGTTCATTCCTACTTAAACCATTCGGGTTTGCATTTGTGCATCAATACGGTTAAAGTGTGAAGATTGAGTTAAATAAACAGGCCATGGGAAGAGACTATTACGCTGTTTTGGAAATAAACCGCAACGCCACTGATGCTGACATAAAGAAGGCGTAAGTTACTATTTGTTTGGTTTCTTAGTAGTGTTATGTATATAACGTTGCGCTTCATTAAAAGCAGTAAACGATATGGTTTATTGTCATTTTGAGGACGTTTTATTTTTGTATCAGCTACCGGCGGCTCGCGCTGAAGCATCACCCGCGCAGCAGCAGCCACGCGCGCGCCGCCGAGCGCTTCACTCTGCTCGCGGAGGCGTTTGACGTGCTGAGCGACCGTAAGTTCACAAGACAAATTATAGAATACAAACCTAAAATGAAATACACAAAACAACCCCACAACAGCACGTGAATATGCTACACAGCTTCGCAAAACGTACTATTAACGGTTTGATATTACAACGACAATGTTTCCCAACATTTTCGGTTCCTAGAACGTTCTGACAAGGTTAGTTTATAGTTATAAAAATAAAACCTAACAATAGCCGTTAGAGAACGTTATGTATAATAAGTTCTTATAGTTGTCACATAAAAGTTTGTGTTATAAAAAGAATGTTAGAACGTTGAGATTTGGTTCCCCAAAACAACCAAATGGAACTCAACAGGGAAACATTCTGCTTTTGCTGGGATGGTATTCTTGGAGGTACAAGTACCATGTAAATATTTTTCGTAATTTATTATTTATTTTTCATATATACTTATGTACATATGGATTATGCAGCAAAGTAGGCCTATTACTATCTCATACTATCACTGTACCATGGTATTAAAGAAAACAGCGCCCAGGCAGACCTATAAATGTCACACAGTACACAGTACAGCCCCCAGTTTTTTCCTGGTAAGCTGGTCATTATGTTTGTTTTTTATCCAATGCAGCACGTAAAAAGGCCACATATGATAAGTTTGGAGAGGAGGGTTTAAAAGGAGGAATCCCATCTGAGCTGGGAGTGAACGGCGCCTGGTCATCAGTATATGTGTACCATGGAAATGCAGATGAAACATTCAGACAGTTTTTCGGAGGAGATAACCCTTTTGCAGGTTATTTTTATAGGATGAAAAAGCTGTATTGTTTCTTCAATGAATTTGCTTCTTGTATCATTTAATGAATGTATGTAAATTTCAAAAGACAGTCTGGTGCAATTAAGTCTTAAATTAATAATGTTCATAATGTCCTGGTGTTCTGAAAAATCCCAGCTCTGATTTGTAATATGTGTCGTAGATTTTTTCATCAGTGATGGCAGTGAAGACAACACAGCTCTAAAGAGCTTGCGTGGACAAAAAGAAAAACTACAGGATCCACCAATAGAGAGAGACCTTCATCTCGCCTTGGAGGACCTTTATTATGGATGCACTAAAAAAATTAAGATATCCCGTAGGGTAAGTTTTACATGCAGGTGTACAAATACCATCATTTGGACTCATGAGAAATTAATTTCAGAGATGTGTTTGAGATAGGTCATGAATGAAGATGGACACACATCCAGCATCAGGGACAAAATTTTAACCTTCACTGTAAAAGCAGGATGGAATGAAGGGACGCAGATCACATTTCCAAAAGAGGGAGACCAGGCATGTACAAACATTATCACAATTTATATTTCATTGTGTTTTTAAATTGATCTTAGTCATCTCAGAATGTAATTTGTTTTTCTCCACAGGGACCAAACAACATCCCAGCAGATATTATTTTTGTCATTCGTCAAAAGCCTCATCCACGCTTTGTTCGCCAAAATGATGATCTGTACTACACCGCACATATTTCTCTTGAGAAGGTTAAAAAAAAAGTTAAACAAGCAAAAATGTATTTCATGTATGTAAATAGATTATGACCAAACATATTTTGCTTTTATTGGTCTAGTTTTCATGCTGAATACGTGATAGGATTTTCAATTGGGCCAACAGGAAAAAAATAAATCACCAGTGCCACTCTAAAAGCCACCACTTGAATTCATCATATTTTAGTTTAGTATGTTTTTGAATGTATTTGTGGTAATTCTGCAGGCTTTGACTGGTTTCTCAGTTGAAGTTGAAACACTAGATGGCAGGCTTCTCACCATTCCCATCAATGACATTGTGCAGTGAGTAAACCATTTCCTTCTCTTTAACATACATTGGTCAAATAACAGACAAATCAGCACACTTAATGTTATTCAGCAAAACTTTGTAGTTTTCTTTTAAGGAAAACTTCATATTTCTTTATATTGTAGTCCTCAGTACACCAAGATTGTGACCGGGGAGGGAATGCCACTAGCCAACAACCCATCCAACAGAGGGGACCTGATCATTCGCTTCATTACACAATTCCCAGAGAAGCTCTCGCCTGAAGAGAAACTGCTTCTAAAACAAGCTCTCTCATCCAAACTCATTCAAGCATCTTCAAGTCCACGCAGTTGTGAATAGAAACATTAAAAGGAATTAAATCACTTCAACAAAATACTAGTGTTTGAAACTGGTGTTTAAGAGAATTAAAGAGATTTTTGGGTACAAGAAAGACACAGAGTAAAAGCCAAAAATCAAGTTTAATAGACGTGTAAACAGTTCTTACAGAAAACCTAAAATAAACAAAAAAAACAAAAACAAGAGAAAGTCAGAACCACATCAGCAAAGCTCAACTAACTGCATTCGCTGCTTAAAGAGGAGTGGCCCAGTTATGGCGTGCTGCCATCATGGCCCGTTTCAGCTGTTCATAGGTGACAAACATAATCACATTCCAGGAGCCCAGCCTCAGGAACGATGGCATGAATCTAAAAAGAACAAACACGTCACTTCAACATTCATCCTCAAATCATTACAGTAAAGCTACAGTGGGTAAAAAGAACTGACCCCTTGTAAAAAGCCTTTGGTCCCTCTTTAGTCAGCATGGCTACAGCACAGTTGAGGGCACTGCCGTACTGGCCCGGGGCGGAGTTCATGTATCTCGTCTTCACAACATCAACAGGAGAAGCAATAACTGTAGTGCAGAAACCAGCTCCAAAAGCAGATGTGAAGTGGCAGGGAAGATCATCTGTTTGTGGGGGGGGGGGGGGGGGGGGTAAAAAAAATAAATAAAATTACAGCAGCTATAAATATTTGTGTCACAGTTTGCAATTATTTTTCTGCAGTCTCATCTTACCAGTCATCAGAGATGACTTTAGAAGTGCTTCTTTGATAAGGTCATAGGTCACCAGCTCAGTGCAGTTTACAATGGCATTGCGGGTGATGTTTGGGCCAGTTCCTAAAAAAGGATAATACATTAGAAAGGAGAGATTATTATTATTATTATTATTATTATTATTATTATACATAAATTATCCATCATTAAAATATTTAGCTTATTATAAACTACCATTTATAATAAACTAATCAATTAAAAACACATTTTTATAATATTAAACAAATGTACAAAGTAGGAGATTTCATAAGAATTATTGGTAATAAAATCGGTATGAATTACAAATATTTTGATATTATAAACTAACATTTATAAGTCATAAACTATTAAATAGTTTAATATTAATTGAATAGTTTGATTTGTACGTTTATAAAGTAGTAGATTAACAAAATAAAATTATACATTTAGTTACTATAATTAGTTTAATAACTAACATTCAAGTAGTAAACTATTAACCAATTAAAATTTTTTTAGATTGTTAGATTAAAGTTAAAATATTATAAACCAAATAGAGTTCAATAGATTAATTAATAATTGTCATTTAGTTTACAATATAAATTTGTAACTGTTATAGTACCTCAATTTTTTTTTTATTATATAATAGTATTATTATGTCCAGGCTCACCTTTCCACAAACCACGAAACCCCTCTTCCTTTGCAATGGTCCGATATGCATCCATAGTACCATGGTAACGTTTATTGGCCCCGGCGCTGATCTGAGCCTGAAATCGTACCTTCACCACATCGGTGGGTTGGGCCACAGCCACGGCCATGGCTCCAGTTGTACAGCCAGCCATCAGCCGACTGCCAATCCCCACGTCTAAGGAAAACGATGCATTGAATGGCATTAATACGAAAGGTCTTGCATAAATGGTTTCCAATCATCCCTGCATACAAGCATTTGGCAACTTACGATCAGAGCCTTTGGTGTAGAACTGCTTGACGGAATCGTAGAGGCCAATGCGTACAGAGGCAAAGCTCATCTGACGCTGCAGTCCCGCAACCAGCCCACTGTAGAGACTGCGCGGCCCCTCAACACGCACCATGGTGCTGATCGTGCCAAACACTCCACGATATTTCACTGGAGCATGGCCGGCGTTCACGGGACTTTTGGTCTCCCCCTGAATCTGTACAGAACAAAAGGTGGATGGAGAAACTTTATAGAATCACAGGGGAGGGAAGCAGCATCTTCAGGTTAAAAGGGTCCATAGTGATCCTGGGTCAGCAAGGACAATCATCAAGGCCTGGACCTGCTTACGTTGCTAGTGTAAAGAGAGTCAAGAGAAATAGATAAAGCTGATGTCAGTATGGGTTTGACTTTAAACATTCCACCTGAAATCAAAGGTTAGTTTGTTTTTGTTGATGCAAGCTGATCTGGGTCAAGTCGTCACACCTGTCTGTCGTCTCCAGACTCAACCGCTGGCTCAGCTGTTACACAAGCAAAAATGTGTCATTTACACAAAATCACTCAAATTTCACACAAAGACTCACCTGAAGTCTAACTTTTGCGGTGTCCAGTGGAAATGTGAAAAGGTCTGCAATGCAGGCTGCAGTTCCTGCACCAATAAACTTAACAGTGGCTGTAGGAGGCACATCGCCAGCTCTGAATCCAACCATGTTTAATTGCAGTTGGAATCACAGGAACGTAAAGGTGAAACGGAATGCGTTGAAAAGCAATGAAGTGAACACAAGATAGGTGAACTCCACCCTAACCTGGATTAGGAAGACACATCATAATTACTTTCTTTTGAAGCTTGTGGTATGCATTTAATACCTTTGTTTTAGTATGCAATTTTATGTAATTTGGGGGTGGGACAGTGTAAATGTAAAGGTCTGTACAGTCAACAGACACAAACGGAACATCATGTTCTCTCTGACATGCTAATCTATATGCTGACGTCATCACCATCCTGTTTACATCTGGTGCCGCTTTGTTGGCTTTCTACCAAACAAAGGAGCTTCAATGCAGGAAGTGCGGATTCACACAAAATGCTAGATTATGTAATGCTGGCATAGGATTACATCAGTTGATTCAAACAAGTGAATAAACGCTTTTAAGAAACTTTTTGTACCAACCGGTTTGGATGAGAACTTCAGGATTCTCTGAAAGTATCTCTCTGGTTGAAATGACTTTCAACTTGAATTTTGTTGCCGCGTTCTTCCATAGAGAAACGTTTAGAACCCGTACAAATCAAAAACATACTCCAAATTCTGAAAGACAAGAATATTTCCGTGTTACATAATTTACAGCTCAGCATCACTTCAAATCATTCAACAAAAGTCACGGAGAAAGTCTATTATTTCATGTCATGGAAGGTCAAATACTCACCTTAAACAAAAAATGTACAAAGTGCCTGCGAAGAAAAGTGTTTATTAGCGAAAAATAACTTCGTCGGAACGCAAACAATTAAACCCGCAGGTGCTCTCTGTTCTATTCTGAACAATGCAGCGAGCCTTTTAACGTCTTCGAGGGAGTCACGTGACACACGTGACGCGTCATTCAGCGCATAAATTAACGCCTCTGTTGACTTTACTGATAAAACCCGCTCTCCAAAGATCCGCTTTCACTCTTTTCGTTTTATATTAAAAAGTGCAGATAAATAATCTCACGCTAGTACAAAACAACCACGGTCTTGGTTTCTATGAGGTTTCGAGTCAAAATAGGCTACTACTACACAGTTGTGTATTTTCTCTTGTTCAAACTTGTTGAATATTAGAGTAATGGAGGTCTGGTGTTGTTTTGTATTTCATAAGTATTCACTCTTTAAAATAATTTGAAAGGCAGGTTCTGGTGTGACAACTTACCCTATATAATGACAACATGCCAAGACTTTAGCCGGTAGGCTTTGTGTTTATACGAAATTGACTTTTTCAAAAACAAATCTTATTTTTATACATTTGAGAAAAGTGTGACAACTAGCCCCAGTCTCCCCCATTTGACCGAAACGCTGAGTCACTCTGAATGTGTAGTATGTATAGTTGCACATATGTTATTCATAAAAAGTACTCTCAGTTCTCCCTCTTTTAAAGACACATCCCCTGGATTTGCTTTTTCACATGGATTGATATTTGATGCAGAATGCATTGTTGCGGAAGCTGTTTTTAGTATTTGTCAAGGAATTCATCGAATTACATTTATAGCTGCGTTTTTTCATCGGATGCAAGAACCAAAAGCATTAAACTACATGAACTGAACTTCCCTTCACCGTATCAAGCATACAGAGCTGCTGCTATTTCAGTTTCTGACAGAACTGTATTAGACAAGGTACAACTTCAAGACAAAAAAGCTAATTATGTTGAAAACACATGGGTTAAGAACACACAGTGGCACATGAACTGCACGCTGCTGCTTATTATTGTGTGTGACTCTCAAGTAATTTCAAGGGTCACATGTGCACAACAGTCTTCAGGGAGCATCAGGCATCTCTTCTATCACACTTTCTGGGTATCCTTAAACATATGAGTGCTTTTTGTCATTCACATTCTTCACAAATTTGCATTTGTCTTAATGTTAATTTGGCACATGCACTTCACAGCTTCGTTCTAACGAAGATTTTGTTTGTCTGTCTTTTATTGGGTCAGCGTGAGAACAGTTTGAAGCCACTTTCTGTTCCTTTGTCATGTGAAAGCCATTAGAATTAAAGTTGTCCTCTGGGTGTCAGGCTCTCAGTTGATTTGATCATTGATTGATTAACAGACTCTTGGGTTCAGGGGAGACAAAGGCATGTGATATTAATGATTTGATACTTAAAACAATTTAGACCTCATTCAAGGAAATAGATATATCATAAAAAAAAGCTTTATTTTCCAATAATGTACAGTTTCCAAATTATAGTATAAATATACATTAATTCATTAGAGCTATGGACCCGTTTAAATGACATATTTAAAAGTATATACATAAACCATAGACATACAGTTTATCCACTGACATTGTAACTAAGACAAAATATCTGCATTTGCTTTCTCAGTCCTGCGTCTCATGATTTTTGGCAGCTCATCTTTCATTTTCGACGAGCTTGACCTTTGGCCTTTAAAAGTTGCCTCCTTTTTCAGTGATAAGACTTAACCTGGGAATTCCTTTGCTCTCATAACAGAGGACTTGACTTATATTTGCACTCTCTGTTTAATCTAAATCAGAAGATACTGACAATGTCCATTCAGAAAGGTGACTCCCATGAGCTCTGCATTCTAGTCAGACCTCTCTTGATTTGCTCGTAGGAAACAAACATCACAATGTTCCAGGATCCCAAGCGCAGGAAGGAGGGCACAAAGCTGTTGGCGAAGATGAAGATGACAAATTCATGGTACTGAAAATAAGACTATGTACCTTGTTCTATACAAGTAATAATTCATAGCGTATTTTTCTTACCCCTTATAGAAAGCTGTTGGTCCCTCTTTGGTCAGCATAGCAAGGGCACAGTTTAGCGCACTGCTGTACTGGCCTGCAGTTGAGTTCATGAAGCGGGTCTTTACTACGTCTACTGGAGATGCCACAATCGTGGTGCAGAAACCAGCTCCGAATGCAGCAGTAAAGTGGCAGGGTAGGTTATCTAATGAAGGCATATGTGTTAGACAACAAGAACATACAAATAGCCATAATAAAAGCATAGGGTTTGTAGGTTTCATACCTGTCATGAGGTCATGTTTTAATATGAGTTCCTTGATAATGTCGTAAGTGACCAGCTCTGCGCAGTTTACAATCGCGTTCCTTGTGATGTTTGGCATGCAGCCTAAAATAGAGAAACACATGCATGTTTATCTCAACCAGAACACATCCACTTAGAATGGCATGTGAAAGTTAAATTTAAAGGGACAGTGCACCAAAAAAATCATTTATTCACTCTCATGTTTTTCTAAAACTTCTATTTCTGCTGCGTATAACTAAAAAGCAGATATTTTATATGTGTAAACTAAAGTCAGTCGAGTCTAATGTTACTTTGAACAATGCTATTTTAGCATTTATCATTTTTATTTTTACATTTTCAGTTTTAATTCAATTTTAATTTTAGTGCAAGTTTTAGTCATTTTGTTATGTGCTTCTGTAATTTTTATTGCTTTTTGTTTTTTAAATATATATATTTTTTAGCTTTCATTTATTTTTATTTCAGTTTGACTAATTTTACTACTTAAGCTTATTACTTATTATTTCAGTTATTTTATTTGCCAAGGCAACATCTGAAATTTATTTATTTTATTTTTTTAAGTTTTTGATGTAATATTTTATTTTATTTATTTAATCTTTATTTCAATTACCAAAAACAAATAGTTTAATTTTAGGTATATTTAACAATAACAACACTGGTTTGGACTGCGATGAATTAGGCCTAAATTTTGTGGACAAAAACAATAAATAAAAAAATCTTCTTTTTCCAAAGAAGAAATAAAGTCATCCAGGTTTGGAGTGAATTGAGAGTCAGTAAATGATGATAGATTTCTGGGAGGGTGAACTATCCCTTTTTAAGATCTCTCACTCACCCTTCCAAAGCCCCCGAACACCCTCATCACGTGCAATAGTCCGATATGCATCCAGTGTGCCGTTGTATCTCTTTAATCCGTCAGACTGACGCACTTGAGCCTGGAAACGCACTTTTACGACATCTGTGGGCTGTGCAAATGCGACAGCCATGGCCCCAGTGGTGCAGCCAGCCATCAGGCGAGTAACAATATTTGCGTCTGAGAAGAAAAGAACAGAGTGTTATGATCAGTGTCACCACTATCATTTCTGTCTCTATTCAAACCACCAGTCTGATACTCACTCTCAGATCCTCTGGTGTAGAATTGCTTCATTGAGTCATAAAGACCGATACGAACAGATGCGAAGCTCATTTGTCGTTGCAGTCCTGCCACCAGGCCATTGTACAGACTCCTTGCGCCCTCTGTACGCACCATAGTGGCAATGGTGCCAAATACTCCACGATATTTCACCACAGCTGATCCCGAGGCAGCTGTAGACTCTCCCTGGATCTGAAATAAGACAGAAGGATGATCATAATGTGCTTTTTGTGTTGGTATTTGATTGTTTCAGGCTCATAAAATCAATGCAAACACAATTCAGACAACTCGTAATTGGCCCAAAAAAGATTTTCTTTATGCTAACCTTTTTTCATATAAAGCTTATATTATTATTATTATTATATTTATATATATATATATATATATTTTAATAAGTCCTCACCTGAAGTCTCACTTTTGCTGTGTCCAGTGGGAAAGTGATCAGATCAGCAAAACATGCTGCCGTACCAGCTCCAAAAAACTTGACAGCAGCAGTTGGTGGCAGGTCGGTAGGTTTGATTCCAACCATTTTTTTTCTATGCTTCTGACAGGAACTTTAACTAATATTTTTATCTAGAGCTTCTTGTGTTTCTCCACCTGAGGGAGAACAAGAACCAGGCCCAAACCGGTTAAGATTCATCATCGCAAATGAATTCTCTTGATTCAGATCCAAGAATGTAAAATAAATATGTAGCCTTCGATTTACCTCAGCAGACTGCTGATTTAAGATCAAGTTTCTTCCAAAGGAATAACTCTCTTGTCTTTTTTTTTTAATATTTCAACACCTTCGGCCATAGAAAATTGTGGCTCAGTGTTCCAAAGCAGCATTCCAGCAGCACAACACTACAGAGAAACATTTAGGATCAATGCAAATCATCTGTAACTTGTGGTTATAGATAAAGCATGACTGTAAACTCGATGTTTCTCATAACTTCAGCTGTGGATACACAGAAATTTTATGACACAGTATTTTATGAAACATAATAAATTACAGTGTATCTCTCATGACTTAAGCTCTGGGTACCTAGAAACATAGAAATCAGCATACAACATTGGACAAAATATAATAAAATACTGTGTGCTCACCAACCTTCTGGTAATGTGAAATTCTTAGTCCAAATTGTACTGACAGAAAGCAAAATAATTATTTCCATCTAGGGTTTAATCCAGCGAGTGTGTTTTCCATCTGAGTATGGTGGAACCGGTCTGTCAAACCTGAATTTATAGGTGCGTGTGCCGCTTGCGGCCAGTCCCATGTATTCCTTTCATCACGCATAACTCTAATTTTAACTTTGTGTGGCGGGAGAACATGTACACTTGTTTACTAGTTGTCACTGATGGGGTTGTTGTCTGCCCTCTTTATGAAATGTACACACATATCAATAAAAACAATAGGCCTATATCAAAATGATTATATATTTAAAAAATGTTAACATTTATTTTCATTTTGAATGTTAATTGTTTTAAATGTATAAATAAATAAATTATATATTTTTAATAAAAATGATATATTTATTTATAAATAAATTCTATATATCTATATATGTACTGTGTGTATATATACACACATAGGTTACATGTCATTTTGGAATGCTTACTGCTAATTTAATTAATTATACAATGTCACAGAACATTCTTGTGCATTTCCAATTGAAATGATTAATTTTATTGTTTGTTTATTGTTATTCACAAAAATAGATGTTCATAGACACACACGTGTCGCAGTCATGTGTTGTTTTGTCACCTTTCCCCTGCTTCCCAAAACACCGCTGGAAGATGGCCAGCAGGAATTTTGCTCTGTAATCTGAGTGAGATCTCATTGGCTTCTGAGTGTGCCACGGGCTATATGTTCATCCTATCAGACAGGTGGCTTGTCAGGCTTAGGGATCATTTTCATTTCTGCTCTTTACAGAGAAGGGATCAGTGTTTTCATTTATTAAAAGGCACAATGGTTTTTCCATTCATTTGGTCGTTGCTGGATAAATAGAATCCAACGCCTTACATAAGTATGCCTGACATCCATACCATAACAATATGTACCAAGATGCTGCTCCGCCCCAAACTTGTTAAAATTGTATAAGCTGTTTGAGGAACGCCACTCTTAACAGCCAATCTGTGCATGTCTCGTGGTGGGAGTGAATGTAAGGCATCTGCTAACAGTAAATCAGGAGCCTCCGTAGTACGGATGAATACAGATCAGGCCTAGACCAGCCAGAGGCCCTCAGAGAGGGTACAGGCTCCTCATCCTTATTAAACTGTCAAGAAATGTCCAGTTCATATTTACCCCAAAATCAAAAGAAAATATGTATAGATGTATTTATGCAGATGTATTTTTTACTACTAATAAAATAGTTTAAAACTAAACTTATTATAGTCTGGTTAATATGATCCTTCATTACCGTTTGGCTGCTATTTAGACTTTGGCTTTGAACAAACGGCCAAATGGCCAGTTACGTGACAGTGGCATTATCATGTTTCAATAAATGGTGAGAAATATTTGCTGTCTAGGCCTGCAGTCTTAAAGCTGCTGCAAACACGGGAAGATCAGCTGAAAAAATGAAAGCAAAATATCCTTCACAGACATGTTTGTGCAGGTACTGTACAGTTTTTGAAAGCGCTGTGTTATTATGATATTTCTATCACAGCAGATATTGCACCATTCAAATAAACAACCTGCTGCTGTTTGCAACCATCATTGACCCACTAAGATCTATAAGTGTGGATGAGTGACTTATGAGCTCCTAGAATGGGTTTGCATCACTATTCAGCCAATAGCAGCTTGTGATTAAACCTTATTCATTGGACAACTATTTTCAAGATTGTGTGTTTGTGTCTAGACTGGAATCCCTTGTACCTTTTCCACATTGTTTGATCTGCAAACCTGACGCCATACCTTTGCTGTCTGCATCCAGCTAGAACCAGTTTCTTCAATGTACCCTGTGATCTTTCAGCTTCTGAACGAGGTAAACAACCCCCTGTGTCCTACCAGACACACACTCACCCCACCCGCTACTGAAAGCAGATACATCCATGACTGACGCAGACACAGACATGAATTCGCGTCTACAGCTGCCACCGAGTCCTGCTTTATGTATGAATAAATATTTCCTCTGAAAGCACAGGCACATCTAAAAATACACTTTTCCGTATTCAAGCAAAGGTCAGTAGATCACACTTAGTGTATGGAAAGGCAGGTATCTCATCAAAACTCCGTATGTGGTCATTTATCACACAACAGCCCACCAAAACTATTGGGACACTTGCCAGTAATAAAAATGTCCAAATGTCAAACAGCATCAAGCTAGATCTTTTCTACTAACTTCACTTGCAATGACATCTAATTTCACTATGTTTGAAAACTAATATATGTCCAAATATGTTAATTTTATACAGTATATTTATTGTTTCATGCACAATTTAAAACTTGTTCATTTTCTTTAAATAAGTGCAACATAAAATATTTTGTTTGGGGGGGGGGGAATCCATTTAGTTCAACTATGTTTGAGAACCATAATATTTTCTTCATTTTGATCAGTATATTTACTGTTTAATTATAAAAACCCTGCTGTTTTTCTCTTATGATACTCTACTGGTCTCGTTGTATAATTCAAATACTAAAAATATAAAATCTATTAGTTAATACACTGAAAAATGTCAGGCCTATTTTTATATTACAGGACTTTGAATCATGTAGCACTAGTGATTTTCTTTTTCTAAAAGGTGTGTCAGAGGAGTGCATTCAATAACCTAACTAACAAGCAGGTGGAGCACACTAACGTCACTGCTGACTTCAGAAATGCCGTTCTGTATTCCTCCTGTCATTCTTAAAATGGCTGTCCCATCATGCCACATCATTCTGTGCAGGCTATTGCTGTGTCAGCTGGCTGACTGCATGGGTGACCTAAGAGCTCCTAGAATGGGTTTGCATCACTGTTCAGCCAATAGCAGCTTGTGATTAAACCTTATTCATTGAACAGCCATGTTCATTTCTTACCTGTTCATTTCAGTGGCGATGAACTTTAGAGAGTCACTCGTGTGACTAAATATCCTTCCACAACTTTTTTGTGCATCTTTTAAGATAATGTTGTTTCTGCTTTTTTAATGTAATAGTGCATGAATGTTGGAATTCAAAATAATAATAAAAAAAAAACTTTCTCCTCCTTTACCATTAAACTTCCTGTTTAAAGAGAGTTGAAAGTATCCATAAATTCACAGAATTGTAATAATTCTGCACAATATAGCTGTTGTCCATCAGATATTGCTGAGAAATTGTTTGTGGTTCTACTTATTGGTGTAATTTCACGTTTTAACCTTCTTTTCAGCAAACATTATGCTTTAATACTATTGATCTATTAGTTTTATCAGTTGTTTGTACATGTATCCTTCTTAATGAGTGAAATACAAAGAAATATTTTAAAACAACATACTAGATTGGTTTTGTTTGCAGTAAATGATCAGGAATGTAATGGGTAAATGTAATGTTACATTAACATTTGTTTAACAAAACATTTCAGGAGACTGTAATAATGTATTTAGGTTCAGGTTACTGCTAGTATAAGTTGTTGTGATGGCAAGGAAACATTTGCATGTTTCCAAGAAAGAAGAAAGAGAATAACCACAGGGAGGGAATTGCCCAGGGTTGTGAATGTAGTTATAGTCAGCAAATACAAATAAAACCTTATCAATCTTTTTTTTTTTTTCAAATTTAATACATTTTTTTTTATTTATTTATTTTGCTGAGAATGCAACATATGATAGATCAAAAATTAAACAATAAGACAGCAGGAGTGCTTCAATTTATATGTACAAAGCAACCAAAGTTTCACATGATTGTTCTGTAATTTCATATAATTTGCTTATCATAAACTTTCCCAACATGCCTTTTCATGACTCAGCAGATTTTATGATCCAATGAAATAGCTGCATTTTTGTCAGTCCACAATTTTTGTAAAAAAAACAAAAAAAACAACTGTAAACCTGCTTTTATTATTTAAATGACTTACAGACCTACATATCAAGCTCGTAAACCTATTATGTAACTCTTGCTAAATGGCAGACAGCATCTGGAATGATTTTGGCTTCAGCCAATGGGCTGTTTTAAACACACTCTGCCCTCCTCATTATCCAAACTTCATTGAAAGGAAAAGACCACCTCAGTACACAACACGCAAATAGCTCAACAGTGTAAGATTCACTCAGCTGACTTCAAACATCAGCTTTCGTTCTTGTTCTTACCTCATCAAGGCACTGAACAAAAATTGTGCTGACTTTGTGAATCTCCCGGTTACAATGAGGAAATCTGACACAAAGTAAACCAGGACTGAATGTACTCTCCAAACCAGGCAATTTTCTGTCCTGTCTGATTATCTAGATTTTCTGACCTAGATTATCACCTCAAATTTTACTGACCATAAATAAATATACTTATATATAAACAAATTCTCAAATAAAATAATAAGCCAGAAGAATGATTGAATGTGATGTTTCACGCAAACCTTTTAGTTTACTATGTTTATTATGAAGTAATAGGCCTTGTTTATGAAACAACAGCAGAATGAATTTCAGCATAAACAGGACACTGAAAACAATAATTTAATTCAAACCAAAATTATTATGTAACAACACTGTATCAACCTACATTATACCAGCAAAACAAATTTTTGTGGTAAATCAGGTAGAAATTGCTATTTATGGCAGCAATAGCAGCTTACCTCTTTTTACATTATACACACAAAAAAAAACATTCTTTAAAAACACTAAATTGTTTATTTAATGAACAAAATCCTTCTGCTCCTGTATAAACGGCTGTGTGATAAATATCATAAATATAGTTAACTGGCGGCGCCCTCTGCTGGTAACCAATGACATTAACAGTTCATTAACTCACCTGGCCTCTTTCTGAATGTATAATGAGATGTACTCATACACACGAGTTCACTTTGTTAGTGATCTTAGGGTCAGTGTTCACTACTATACTTTAATATAAAAACTATTGATCACTATTTATTGCTACATTTGTTTTCAGGTAACAGGAGAGATGTTACTAATACTCTCCCTATTAGTATTTCTGCTTGTCTGGATTTCTTTCACGTCCTCTTTCTTCAAAATCTCTCTCTCTTAAAGAGAAAGAGTCCCTAAATGCAGTTTACTACTGTTGCAGTGTCACGTGTTAATTTTTCTTTCGTTTGTCTACGTGTTTGTCTTGCCTTTACTTAATATCTGGGGCCTGTTTCATAAAACAAGTTTATCAAACAAGCCAGGTTTATTTCGGTTAGTCTGACTTGTTGTTATTTGATTTGGTTCAAAATAAGTCAGAATAACTGAAATAAGCCTGGCTTGTTTGGTAAACTTGTTTTATGAAACAGCCCCCCGTTCTCCGTCTCTCTGCTGCTGCTCGTGGTTTGTTTACATCAGTTCAGTATCTCCGACGCAAGGGCTTCTGGGCCATGTGTCTGCCATAGTCGCGGTGCATTGTGGGGAGGTTGTGGTCCTCCAGCGGCTCGGTTCGGAATAATGTCTGCCTCGGAGGCAGCGGACGGTTCTTCCCCGGAATTATGCCCGAGCTTCGCTGTGATCTGCTCGTTTCTGGAGCGGTATGGAGCTCTGCTGGACCTGCCGGAGGTGTCGTTCCCGGAGCTGGAGCGCAGTCTGCAGGAGAGCAGCGCGGGTGAGCCGCTCCTCCATTGTTGCTCTTCAGCAGCTTTACATGCGTTTAAGCGGGCCGTTTGGTACTCTACCCGTGGGTGTCGGTGTTTTTGTCGCCGTTTGTGTCTCTAAAGCGCCGTTTCTGGCGTTAATATCGGCGTTTCGCACGACAGAAGGTTTTATTACGCTTTATTTACTCATCACAGCGCACAGAAACGCATTGCTGCTTTATTTGCGTTTATATGTTACCTTTTACATATGGAAAATCACTTGTATTTGCATTTAACGACACTCATGTTGAGAGGAAAGAAATAATCATGTTTATTCATAGTTAAATAATAATTTGGCGTGAATTAGTGCGATGTGAGAAGCGCGCATGCGCAGAACGTGTAAACTTCCTGCTCGCGCCACCGAGAGGGAGAAATGACAATATGGGATTATTTTGATTGTCAAACTTTGGTGAAAGTTGACAATAAGCCATTTAATTTTTTATCTCTGATGTTTTGCTGCATTATAAACGCGTTAGGTGTGTTTAAGCTGAACTGACGCATGATTTGTTGAGCAGTGTGTTATATCCATCTATTCCCTATACATGTAACTAATAACAACTAATTATAGGTCCAAAATGCCTCAGTTGTAGTTCACTAAATTACAGTTTTGTACACTAAAACTGTAATACATTTATTAATATTAATTATATATTTTGCATGTTTTGTTGATAGTATTAAACCCTTAAACTAAAATTGTCATTCTTTACTCAGCCACATGTTTTTCCAAATCTGTATGACTTTATTTTCTCCATGCAGTTATTGAAAAAATATTAGTATTTTTTTTATTATTAGTAGTATTTTTTTTTTTTTGTTGGATGAACTGTCCCTTTAAATTACTACAGTTTTATTGAATTAACAGTAAATATAGTTGTAATGGTATTTTGGCTGAAACTATAGCAGCTCTGGTATGTATATAGTTGACAGATAGATTCTGCCAGTAATAAACATTTATATGAATACTTCAATGAAACATGCAGGGGACTATGGCAGGTACAAGAACAGCAGTATAAAATGTCCAGGAAGGCGTTTATCTGCGTTTATTTACTTTAAATGCAAATTTAATGTTCATGCATGAATAAGTTACACACTAGTGCAAAGCATTACCAGTTTCTCAGGTTTTGGTGCCCTAAAGGAGTGGTTCTTAAATCCTGAAATGGCATTAGTATTACTTTTTTTTTTTTTTTTTTTGATCCTACTGTGGCTACTTAAGAAGTTGGTCCAAACACTTAAGAACACAGATGTGTTGCTGTTAGTTTTGTTGCTGAATGAACACATGAACACAAGTCAGACAGTTAAAAAATTCACAGTTGCAACAGTTTGAGAACCGCAAACCTAAAAACTAATTAGACATGTTATGGCTGTTTAAATTATAAGTATGCTTTACATGTTGCTTTAATATTGAAATGCTTATATGTCCTCAGTACCCAAACTCCTCGTGGATCTTCATGTGAAGTTACTGAGGAAAATTGGCAAGTCTGTGTCGGCAGATAGATGGGAGAAAAATCTTATTAAGGTGAGTAAATCAGTGTTAACAATGAATTAAGTATTAGATGACTGAACATTCTGCTTTTAGCAATCACATTCAAACAGCTGTGAATTATGGATCATTTCATAATGAATAGCTGTGAGCACAGTGAGCACTTGACAGTGTTAATTCAATATTAGTCTCATCAATGTTTAATTTTTGATTTCTTTATTACTCTGTAGATCTGTCAGGAGTTTAACACCACATGGGCATGGGAGCTGGAAAAGAAGGGTTATCGAGAGATGACAGTGGAATGTAAGACAGGAATACTGAAGGTAAGATGGGAAAATCTGTTAATGTCACACCACCGAATGGAGTTGCATTTGAGCCTCACATCCATCTGTAAAAGCTGTTGTTGCATTTATAATGTATTTCTGTTTTTATTAACCCAATGTAACTTGACAATGTTTTGTTTTTCAAACAGTATTTGTGTGAATGCCAGTTTGATGACAATGTCAAGTTTAAAACTGCTATCAATGAAGAGGACCCAGATAAAATGCGTCTTCAGCCAATCGGCAGAGACAAAGATGGCCTTATGTACTGGTTCCAGCTTGATCAAGACCATAATGTAAGGGTCTATGTGGAAGAACAGGATGACCTGGATGGGTCATCCTGGAAGTGTATAGTAAGGTAGGTATTCTGCAATCAGTTTCCATTGAAAACCACTTCTTTTTTTGCATAAAAACCACTTCTTCATAACATGCTACACAGTGTTTTCGCTGACTGTACTGCATGGCTTTTAATTTGTCAGAAAAACATGCCAAATGACAGTAACAGTTACATTAAAAAAAAAAAAAACTTTATTTTCCATTTCAGAAATAGAGATGACCTGGCTCAAATCCTTGGACTGTTGAAGACTCAGATTGATCCAGCACTTTTGGTAAAGAAGGATCAGGAGGAGGGCTCATCTAGTATCAGTCCGAACCCAGAGAATGAAGAAGACAAGAAAAAAGAGGGAGTTGAAGGTATCTAAAAATATTAATATTAAGTATTGACTGAACAAAGCTTGAGTTAGGCGTGTTTTACTGATTTGTTTTATTTCTGGTGTTTTTGGATTCTAGTGGAGATTAGAGATGAGAAGTCACAAAATAATTTATCTGCATCTGAAAATAAGGAAAACATCTTGGAGAAGGAAAATGCAAAGCAAGAAGATGCAGAGACCACAGATGCTTTGTCGGAAAAAGGCTCAAAGGTGAAAGAAGAGCTGCAGAAACATTCAGAGACGGCAAACGGCACTACTGGATCGATCAAAGAAGAGCCACAAGATGAAGATGAGAAAGTCAAGGACTTGTCAGCACCTTCACAGAATGCAGAACAGACAGAGGATGTAAAAAGAAAAACTTTAGAAGAGACTCAGAGAGCTTTAAAAAATGACCATCAAGCTAAAATCCCCCTGAAAAAGCGGGAAATGAAACTAAGTGAAAACTTTGACACCAGCAGCATGGGAGTACGAAATGCTCCTGTTGCTCCTGTGAAAGAATCCCAGACATGTTTCGATGACAGCAGATTGAATGCTGAAAAGGTCAACGGCCATGTCCCTCACCTTACGACATCTGAGAGTGAAATGCAAAAAGGGTCAGAGAGTTTTCAAAAAGAAAGCACAGAAGAGAATAATTCAGAGAAGCTCCCTCTTGTTTTAGATAAATCCAAAGAGAGAAAAAAGGAGAGAAAGGATGACCAGACGGAAGAGAAGATGGACACAAATGAAACCAGATTGTGTGCTGAAGAGCAGATGGAAGTGAAGAAGTCTGAGGAATCCTGTTCCGCCACTGCAGAAGAGAACAAGGAAAAATCTGAAACTTCTCAATCTCATGAAAAGACCCCTGGAGAAGAAAAACCCTCATCAGTAAGTGAACAATCAGAAAAGACACCTGGTTCTGAAGAAGTAACTGACAATAAAAAGTCTCCCAGTAGTGATAATACGGATGCTACTGAAGTAAATACATCAACACTGCCTGTAGAGTCAACAAAAGAATCAATGAAAGATCTCCCAAACAAGGAGTCAACGATTGAGCTCTGTAAAGAAGAAGCCGCGAAAGATCTCCCAAACAAAGAATCGTCAAAAGATCTTACAAGAGACAAGTCAGTGAAAATTCCCCTAAAAGATGAGCCAACAAAAGATCAGCCAATGAAACATCTCTCAGAAGAAGAGACATCAATTGAAAAGTCAACTAAAGATGACTCAAAAGAAGCAGTGAAAGAATCACCAAAAGATCTCGCAAGAGAAGAGTCAATAAAAGATCTTGCAAAAGAAGAGCCAGCAAAAGAAGAGTCAATTAAAGATCTCTCAAAAGAAGAGTCAGTGAAAAACCTCCCAAAAGAACAATCCAAGAAAGATCTCGCAGAAGAAGAGTCACAGAAAATCCTCACAGAAGAAAGTCAGCAATCTCCCAAAGACTCCAATAAAGACCATGAAAAACCAGATCCAACTGCATCCACGCCGATGGAAACTGAACCATTCCAATCATCTAAAACTGAGGAGTCTTCTTCCTGTGAAGAAAAAACACATTCTGGCACAGAAAAGACAGTGAACACTGAAGAAACGAAACCCCATCACAGCTCTGCAGACACTACCACAGAAAAAGAGCCAACTGCCATTGTCTCAAAAACTGAAAAACCGTGTATATCTGAAGGAGACAAACATTCAACCAATGGAGAAAGTAAGTCTAATGCCTCTAAACCTTCTAAAGATACAGATGGCCCTCAAGACAAAGTGCAAGAGCAGTCCGAATCCTCTAAGGCAGCATCAAGTGATCTTGAAAAATCATCTGTTTCTGATTCAACGAATAAGCCAAGCACACAAAAAACCACAGAGAAAGTAGACAGTGAGGAAAAATGTGATACAGCTGAAACTGATAAAAATGAGGATTTGGAAACGTCAAAAGACAAGTATGAAAAGGGTGAAGCTGCGAACAGCTCAGAAGAATCTGCAGTGAAAAAATCAGAACAAGTTAAAGCTACAGAACGACCCAATGAACCCAACAGTTCTGAGAATCCTCCTTCTGATAGAGAACATGAAAAGGAACCCGATTCAAAGGAAGGGAACAAAGAGAAGCCAATGGAAGTTGATTCAGAGATCAGTAAAGCTGATAAAATTCAGTCAGCTATTGAGGAGGGATGTGAGACTACAACAGCAAGTAAGAAGGAAACTGATGTTCCTTTGGATCAAAACACAACCTCAAGCGAACAATCTAAGCAAGACGCAACTTCTGAAGAACGTGAGGCTTCCGGGGATGTTCAAGAAAAAAGCACCGCTGCTGTGAAAAGCAGTAAAAGACCAGGACGGCCTCCAAAGAAAGCTCAGGAGAGTCAGGATGAGGATAAAGAAGAACAAGAACAAGAACAAGAAGAAAAGGCACAACAGGAAGGAATTCGCATGAAGATCAAAATCCCAGCTCACAGGCGGAAGGCAGAACTTCAGAGAGAAGAGGTGAGGGGAGATTCAGAGTCTGAGGTGACTGACGGCAGGTGCTTGAGGAGATCTCCAAGAATCTGCAGACCCACAGCTAAAGCTGTGGAGATCCAGGACAGGAGGGCGGAACGGAAGCAGGCGACTCCGGTGTCAGAGAAAGAAAAGGATGACAATGAAGACAAAGAGGATGAGGATTCTGTACCGAGAAAACCAAGGAAAGTTGAGCCAGATGGCCAAACAAAACCAAAGGTATGTGTATCTTTTGTTTTTTTGCTTAAATATATACAGTGCCCTCCAAAAGTATTGGAACAGTAAAGACAGACTTGCTCTGTTGGCTGTGGAGTCAAGACATTTACAAATATGATTAAAAGATAAATATGAGACAAAACTTCAGAATGTCACATTTTATTATTGGGCGATTCAACACATAGATGTTTTACCAGCTAAGAAGTTCAGCACTTTTAGAGTTTCATCCCTCTCTCTGATGTGAGCATAAGTATTGGAACAGTTGCCTCACAGGTCTTTCTAAGTGATCAGCTGTGTCCTGTTGCATTAATTCTTCAGATATTAAAAGCAGGGAATGTGTCGTATCAGTTATATCCGTTACTTCTTCACTCTGAATCTTGCATTCGATGATGACACACACAAACCAGGATGAAGACGAGGGAGCAGACTTTGAGAGAAAAGCAAGCAATTTGGATGCTAAAAGAAAAGAGGAAGTCAATTAGAGCTCTAGCAAAAACAAAGGGCATGGAGAAATCAAGAGCTTGGAAACCACCAGCGACACCAGCAACCAACAACTACCTGATCGGCTGAGAAAACAACAGTAGCTGATGACAGACAAATCATAAAAGCTGTGAAAATAAATCCTAAAAGATGTGTCTGTAAAATCACCAACAACTTCCAGAAAGCTGGGGTGATGCTCTGACAATCTACTGTCCTCAGGAGATTTTGACACAGCATAACAGAGGCTACACAGCAAGATACAAACCTCTGACCAGCTCCAAAAATAGAAAGGCAAGATTAGAGTTTGCAAAAAAGCACAAAGGTGAGCCAGCAGAGTTTTAGAACTGTCTTTATGGACCGATGAGACAAAGATGAACCTTTATCGAAGTGATGGGTTTTTCTCCACATTTTTCTCCAAAAATGTGGAGAAAAAAAACTGAACTGCAAATGATCCCAAGCATACAGCCTCATCTGTAAAGCATGGTGGAGGTGGTGTCATGGCATGGGCATGCATGGCAAAACGTGTATGTGTTGAAATGGCTAATAATAAAGTGTGACATTCTGTAGTTTTGTCTCATATTCATCTTTTCATCATATTTGCAAATGTCTTTACTCCACAGCCAACAGAGCAATTTTGTCTTTACTGTTCCAATACTTTTGGAGGGCACTGTATGTGTGTGTGTGTGTGTGTATATGTATGTGTATGTGACCCTGGACCACAAAACCAGTCATAAGGGTCAATTATATGAAAAACTGGAATCTGAGGGTGCAAAAAAATAAAAATATTGAGAAAGTCGCCTTTAAAGTTGTCCAAATGAAGTTCTTTGCAAAGCACATTACTAATCAAAAATTAAGTTTTGATATATTTACGGTAGGAAATTTACAAAATATCTTCATGGATCATGATCTTAACCCTGTCATGCATGGTGTCCACTACAGTAGACAGATATTTGGAAGCCATTTTGAGCCATTTAAATTTGTAGCACCATGTCCCAACCGCCATCAGGATAACCCCCAAAGTGTTGTCTACGATTACATTTAATTATTGTCTTTGTATCTCTTTTTTTGTTTCCCAGAAAATCCTTTTATTCCCAGAAAACCAGACAGGTACAAAAAATATTTTTCAGCTAAATAGGATGTCAGAAATACTTTAATCCAGATTTTAACAATATTTTTCTTGTACTTTTTTTTTTTTTTTTTTTTTGTGACAGAAAATATAGCGGTCCACTACAGTGGACGTCATGCACCAAAGGGTATAATTCTGCCTATGGGCCTATATATAGATTATGCCTTATTTTGTATGTTTTATTAAAATTATGATAGAATTTACACTTAAATGGTTTTATTGAACAGAAATATTAAATAGTCTTCAGATTTTATCAGTGCTTACAGTCTATATTCAGTGTTTCCCCTAGGTTTACAGCTTGTGGGGGAATCATGAAACTTAAACAATTTCACATCAGTTTATTAAAAGTTTAAAAAAATAACTACATGCTTAGGGGCCCTATGAAATGTTTTATTTTTTCTCATCGTATGTTTTATTGTTACCAAATTCTGTTTTAGCATGTCTAATCAGTTGAATGCATAAAAACAACTAAATTTATTCAAATTTATTCTTAAAAAATGTTTTTTTTTTCCCTCAGAAATTCTATGTTGTGTATTTACATTTTTCTGGCAATTAAATGAAGGCATAATACATTTTCATTTATCTTTTAATTATTGAAAATTTAAACTAACTTTATTTTTTTGGCAAACCAAATAAATTTAATATTAACAATAAAACATGGAAGAAATGTGTGATTATTCCTTAAAAATTAAATATAATAATAATTTTAGTAGTAGTACTAATAGTATTAGTAGTATTATGTACATTCTACTGAACAATATCTCTGGCACAGTGTCTTTAAGTTAAAGGGGTGGTTTACTGCTTTTTTTCTTTGCTTGATTGTGTTTATGGGGTGCAATATAACATGTCTTCGTGTTTCGTTTGTTAAAAAACGCCTTATTTTTCATATATTTCACCTTTATTGTAAGCCGCTTTCTCCTCTGTCATTTGAACGACCGGTTGACTTCCTGATTCTCTGAAACCACTCCCTCAGAAACAGGCGATGGGCTCAGATTGGTTAGTTGGGCCGGTGTGTTGTGATTGGCTAAACTGAGTACTGCACTTTGTCCGGAAACTTCACGCCCATTACCTTCACGAGCAACAGCTGCACGTGCTCCGGTCAAATGTAAATAATGGTGTCAATATTGCCGTATCAGTTTGAGCCAGAATCAGACCCAGAAAGCGGTAATGAAGAGAGTCAAGCAGAACTTCCGCAAGCACGGCTCTTACAAACGTTTCTGAATGGAAGTTTGCTGTTGTGATTACATATCATTTTTTGAAGTTAGTACACGTTTTATACACACAAAATAGCATTGAACTAACTGGCTACTAACCAAACAGAGTTGGGTTGTGTTTACGTTCTTGATCAAATCGAAAAATTACGTCATAAAGTATACATGGAAAATACATTTACAAAAGTAGTGCATAATTACAAATTCGGGTCCAAAATGTTTGTACGCGTTTGTCATAGACACACGAAATAGCATTTAACCAACTGGCTACTAAAGCCAGCGTTGGCATTTGTTTACGACCTTGATAAAACTAAAACATAACGTCTGAAATTATACATGCAAATACATTTAAAATGATGAAATCTTACTTACAGGTTGTGGCCCAACAACTGCTGCCTCTGGTTTTAAAGTTGTAACTTGTCCATGTTTTAGTAATAGTTTCTGTGTGAATCCGGCATTGAACTCGTGTAGATTCTGGAAGCTGTCTTCCGTAAAATGCGCAGCACAGAGAGCTAAATTAGGATTGTAATTGTCAGGAACATAATCAAACATAGATTTTAACTGTTGTTGATGAACTACAGCGTCCGTAGGAAGCCCGAACACAGAAGAGCTGACAGCTGGGTGAAAATAACACCGTTTCGACGGCATGGCTACAACTCTCCACTATAACTCTTTCTCTGCGACAAAGCCGCAGAACATGGCCTTGCCCCCTTTTTTGCATGTTCCGGAGGGAGGGGTTGATGGGTTTATTACGTATGCAACCCGGGAAGTATCTCGTTGTAGTCCCATATGAGTCGTTTTTGTAGGCATTAAACTTCCTGATTTTTAAAAGACGATATCTCCGCTTACGTTGAACTTTCAGCACAGCAACTTTGCAGATACTGTTCATGCACCAACAGCAACAATACACACTATTTAAACTGAAAAAAGTGAAATCGCAGTAAACCACCCCTTTAAACTGAATTTTTATTTTGACGGGTTGCCGTGAATACCTTTTTAAATTTTTGTGTGATATGAGGCTAGTTTTACTCAAATGAAATGGTAAAAAAGCTCATGAAGTGACGCAGAGCAGTTTTGGAGATGTTCATGTATTTATGTCCTCATTTAATGAGACACGCAGACACTGAAATCACCGCAAGCGTACGGGTGTAGTAAACAAACTGTAGTAAACAAAGCCGCACGTCTTCGCCATTCATTAACACACAGACATGCAGAACACGCAGGATTTATGTTTAAAAATTATTTTTTTTGGCTTAATGTTTACAGATACTAGTCCATATTCAAGTGTAATCACCTACTTTTGATTAATCCATTTAAAGTTTGACAAATTCCGACCATGTATAGACAGAAATGACACAATGTTGTGTAAATAAGATAAATAACATAAGGCTATTTAGTTTGTTTAATAAAATAACAAGGTATAGGCCTGTTCTATATGAAATGTAACCTTAAATTACTTCTGTTGTGATCTGGCGCTACATAGAAAATAAGGTTAAATAAAATTAACTTGACCTTCAAGGGGGCGGGGCGCCCCCCTAATATAATGGCAGGGGAAACACTTATTTATTAGGTCATATGAGAGTGTAGGCATGTATACTGTATGAGTGCAGATATATGTGTGCATGATTGCGTTCGAATGTGTGGTGTGTGCTTGTGTGTGTTTGTATTTGTGCTCACGTGTGTATGAATAGCCCAAAGCAAATCTCAAATATTAATTCATCATACTGTACATTGTAATGTTGTGATGACTATAATCACTTGTAGCAATAAAATGGTTCATTGTAGTTTTTAGTGTTTTATTTTAGTGTTTTATTGTAGAATTTAATTCTGCAGTTTATTGGCCATAACAAAATGAACAACAACAAAACAGTAACATTGTGCAATAGTATTACAATTTAAAATGGATGTTTTCTATTTTAATATGTAATAATTCTTTTTTTTCTGTGAGGCAAAGCTGAATTTTTAGCAGTATGAATCCAGTCTTCAGTGTCATATGGTCCTTTAAAATCATTCATATATGCTGGTTTGGTGCTTAAGAAACATTTCTTATTATTATTACTGTTAAAAATAGCTGTGCTGCTTAATATTTTAGTGGAAAACAAGATGTTATTTTCAGGTTTCTTTTGTTTTTTTTGTTTTTTTAGCATTATGAATGTCTTTACTGTGACTTTTGATCAATTTAATGGGTCCTTGTTGAAAAAAAAATATTAATTTGTTAAAAAAATGACAACCTTTTGAGTGGTAGAGATTTCATAATTGAAGGTTATTCATAATGTAACTCATCATTCAACAGGTGGGGAGACGTCGGAAACGACAACCATGGTCTCGCATGAGACGTAAAAGGAAAGGTTCTGATGATGACGACGATGACGAGGAGAGTGAGGAAGAGGAGACAGAGGAGGACGACAGCGATGAAGACTTTAAGGTGGAGAAGACCAGGAAAAGAAGGAGAAACCGAAACCGAGAGCGGAACAGCTCTGACTCCTCTACCTCTTCATCAGAAGATGATGAACCCAATGACGACCCCTGCAAACACTGTGGCCTTCCCAACCATCCCGAGCTGGTGCAACACTCTTCTGCAAAATATCTTCATCTTCTCACAGTCAGAAGTGCTGCTTTTAACCTCTCATCTCCGTTCCCCCAGATACTCCTGTGTGATTCCTGTGACAGCGGTTACCACACTGCCTGTTTGCGGCCTCCACTCATGATCATTCCAGACGGGGAATGGTTCTGCCCCCCCTGCCAGCATGTGAGCCAATTTATATTTCAGGATTCCCTTTACAGAAAGGCACAATTCTGGCTATTCAAATGCTGATGCTCTTCATTTCTCTTGCAGAAGCAACTTTGCGACAGCCTCGAAGAGCAATTGCAGAATTTGGATGCCGCCCTCAAAAAGAAAGAACGTGCAGAGCGAAGGTGAATAAAGATATTTAGACCACCTCAAGTGAATTAGTTTGAACCAGTTGCAGAAAAGTTCCTAAATTAATCCAGTTAACCTTTATCAGTCTGTTAATCTATTGTGCAATGGAATGATGGCCTATATGAGAAATTATTTTCATGTCAGAAACATTGTTATTTTTCTCTCACAGGAAAGAGCGACTGGTGTATGTTGGCATCAGTGTAGAGAACATCATCACACCCTCTGTAAGTGGCCACAGTGCTTACTGAAGTTTGTGGATACTTAGTATGAATATTTAATGTCAATTCTTTTATTTTTTTTATAAAAGAGCACTTAAAATTATGAAATGTCTTCTATCACAAAGCGAAACTATTATTTTAAGTTAGTTTGATAGATTTGAGGAAATAATAAAAAAGCATAGAAATTACCTTTTAAACCTAATTACCATTTTTTTTAATTCTATGCATAATCGTCATTTTCACTACCGTTCAGAAGTTTGAAGTTAGTATGATTTTTGAAAGAAGTGGTTTATGCTCACTAAGGCTGCATTTTTGCAATTTTAAATAACTGTTTTCTATTTTAATACATTTTAAAATGCATTTTATTCCTGTGATGGTAAAGCTGAATTTTCAACAGCCATTACTCCTCTCTTTAGTGTCATAATGTGCTGATTTGGTGCTCAAGAAACATTATTATTATCAATAAAAACAGTGGTGGTGCTGCTTAATATTTTTGTGGAAGCTCAGATAAATCTTTCAGGATTCTTTGATGAACAGAAAATTCAAAAATTTTGTTAAAACACATTTATTTGACATTGAAATCCTTTATAACATTATAAATGTATTTTACTGTCACTTTTGATCAATTTAATGCATCCTTGCTAAGGTGAAGAATTAATTTCTTCCCTACCCCATGGTAGTATAACTCTGGTTATACATATATATATTTTTTTGAAGGTGGAAGTGGAGGAAGAAAAGGAGGTGGTGGTGAAAGAGAAGAAAGAGGTGAAGAAGAGCAAAGGTTGGGGACGGAGATCAACCAGGGCAAAGAAATATATAAGCTACAGGTATGTCAGTCTACTTGCTCTTTATTATGTTATGCTGTTTATACATAGTCGTTATTCACTGTTTGTTAATTTTTTTTTGTCAGATTTGATGAGTTTGATGAAGCGATCGAAGAGGCAATCGAGGAAGACATTAAAGAGGCAGAAGGTGGAGGTAGAGGAGCATTTTCATACATCACACTAGAGTCGATATTTGAGCTCGGATATGGAAGTTTAGACTGATCAAAGATGTCCATACACAGGAGCAGGCCGGGGGAAGGACATGGCGAACATCACAGGCCACAGAGAGAAGGACATGTCCACCATCCTACAGGAGGATGGAGAGGAGAACGGGCGGCCGCAGCGAACCAGTGCAGCTCAGAAGAAGAAGCGGCGGCGTCTCAACGATCTAGACAGTGACAGCACCGTGGATGAGGAAGAGAGTGAAGATGAGTTCCGTCTCAGCGACAGGTGATGTTAAATAGCTTTTAATTCAAGAGAATCAGAGCCTTGTCAATGAAATAACACTTACTCTGCTCTGATTGGTCAGCAGTTCAGAGGATGAGGAGTTTGTGGCCACTGATAATGATGCGGAGAGCGAAGCAGAAGTCCCGTCCTATGAGGACAGTGACTTCGGGAGCGATGTTGACCGCCCGCGGAGGAGGAGACAGCCGCCGCGCAGAAAACGCAGACCCAGAGGATACTCTGATGAGGAGGAGCTGGAAACTGATGAAGAGGAGGAAGAGGAGGAGATGGGTGAGGCATTTAAAAAAAATTTATAAATTAATACAAAACATTATACTAAATATACAACCCTGTTATATATTCTGACAGTTTTTTTTATATTGTACAGATTTTATTCTTCCATGTAGTTTATTTTTTGCTTATTTAATTGTTTAAAAATAAATACAAAAAATTACAAATTAAGAGTCTTAAATGATTAAAAAAGTTAAAGCTGATATATCTAAATTTGAATGGCTGAGATAGACACATAATGTTTTCTGAAGGTTAAAAACCTTTTTTTTGAGACAGATCGATCAAAAATGTTTTAGACATCATTTGTACCATACTTGTGGTTTGCTGTTTGTTCACTGATATTTCCTTTTGTTTGTCTTGTTTCGCGTGTGGGGGGTTGCATGCAGCAACGGAAGGCTCTAGTGAATTCAGTGCCAGTGATCTGGACATCCGCTGTCGGCGGTCCTATCGGAGTCGTAAGCAAGAGGTGAATTACTGTGAAAGCTCGGATTCTGACGGCTCACAGGCCAGCACCAACAAAGACAAACGGAAGAAACGCAGACGTCTTTCCAGCTCCGACAGCGAAGGTCAGTGCCGTTTAAACCTAGCCATTTTCACAGCATAAGGCTCAATCATTATATAATTTAGATTTAGAATCAGAATCTTATATAATATTGCTAGAATTATTCTATGGTCGACTGATGGAGGTTTTAATAGCTGGTAGCTATATATAGAAACCTGGATGACTGATATGTACATAGTGTACTCTACCTTTTAAAAGCACAGATTTTTTTTGGTTTGTTTTAAAGAAATGATTACTTTTATTCAACAAGGATGCATTAAATTGATCAAAAAGTGACCGTAAAGATTTCTACTTCAGGTACATTTTTTTTCTTTTGAACTTTCTATTCATCGAAGAATTCTGAAAAATAAAAATCAGTTTCCACAAAAATATTAAGCAGCATAACTGTTTTTAAAATTTATAATAAGAAATGCTTCTTGAGTCAGCATGTTGAATTTCCGACGGATCATGTGACACTGAAGACTGGAGTAATGGCTGATGAGAATTAAGCTTTACTATCACAGGAATAAATTATATTTAATACATTAAAATTGAAAACAGATATTTTAAATTATAATATTACTTTTACTGTATTTTTAGTTTGATGCATAACATAAGTGATGTTATTGTCTTTTGCTCCTCCAGTTAGTTTCCAGTCAGCTGAATCTGATGAAGAAGACCGGAAGCCCAAGAAGATAAGAGCGGACTCATCTGAGGAAGAGTCCAGGAAACGTCGAAGACGCCTGTCCCTTAAACGCCGGAGGGAGTCGGAGGATGACGATGATGATGACGATTCCGATGAATCCGAGGAAGAAGAGCGGCCCATCCGGAAGCGTGTGAACCGCATCGACTCTGACGACAGCGAGAGTGAAGAGGAGGTGAAGAAGAGCCCGTCGGAGAAAGAGACAGAGGAGACTGTTGGCAAAGGGCCCAGTCCACTGGACTACAACTTGGTGGAGCTTCCTCCAACTAACGGACAGAACCCAATGAAGGGTTTGGAGGGTCTCATGCCGCGACCCGGGGTGGGAGTGACAGCTAAAAACGGCAACGCCCCATCAGCAGTATCCATAGCGCCGAATGGCATGGAGATTGCTGCGCCGGACGAAGATGAAGACGACCTTTTGGGCGTCACAGACCTCGTAGACTATGTATGCAACAGTGAACAGTTATAACTTTCTTAACCTTCTTTTTCTTTCTTTTTTTTTCTTTTTTTTTTACATTTTTCTCCTCTTTTTCCAACCCTCATCCTGTTTTCACCACGGATCACGTCAACAGTCCCTGTTAAACGTGCCAGCAGAACAGATCAGGTGGCACATGAATAATAGCTGTAAATATTTTACTGAGCAAAAGTATCAAGGGACGGAGACCGCAACCCTTCTAAGAGACTCCCCGAGATATTCCTTCTAAAGTATTGTTTTTGTTCGATAAGAGCAATCGCTCTCAAACAAACCCTCTCTGGAAACAACCTCTAAAACCTCTTTTTACACTAATCACACAGCCATGCTCATGCTCACACGTCTGACGTAGAGACATTTGTCGAGTTTACATGCGTTTTGATCTCCACTGCTGTCAGTTGCACATTACAGAGAGAACCGGAAGTGGGTGGAGTCAGTGCAGAGGGGGCGGAGCCTTCGTTTCAGTGAGGTTCCACACAACGCTAAATATCGCTAGCGTTCCTTTCCACTTCGAGGCCATTTTTAACATTCGTTTTTTATAATCTAATTGGAGTGGAAGCTGAATTTCTACCGATTGGTTTCATAGTGTCATTTGGTGGGGGAAAAAGAAATGTTTTTATTAAGTGATGTCATTATAAGCTTTGTTTTGTTATACTATTTATTATAGAATTTGTACCTGAAATTGTCACTTGGTTGTACAGCTGCTCGCACCATTAGAGCAAGAGATTCCTGGAAGATGTCTAATGGTGAAAAATTGCTCATTTACTTATGCCAACTTACTAACATTGCATCCAATTCTATTGCTTTGGACTGTTTTAGCAGCACATTTTGATTTGAATTCAAACACTATTTACTCTGGCAGCTTTTCAATGCATCAAATGCCAAATCTTCCACTCGAGGATGATAAAATGCTGAGGACTCTCACCCACATCGATGCGCAGTTTGTTTCTCGGAGGGATTCCTTGAAGTTTAGTGCTGTTCATCTCATTTTAGTGCAGATATTCCATCGAAGGGATTCTTCTTCGCCCATCATGTCCTGCTTATGTCTGTGTTTCAGTGCACTATATTAATTTTCTTTATATAAATATATGAATATATTCATTGTAACGTTTTCCTTTAGTTTTGTAAGCATACTAATGATGTGTATGATTTGTTTGTTCTTCATCAATTACAAAGCAATACATTTTTCTTACAAGACATGCAGGAAGAGATTCATCACCTCCTGGTTTTGTCTGTTTTTAAAGACCGAAATTCATGTTGCTGGTGACATTCGAATGATTTCCGACCTTTCCGAGAGCAGCGTGACGTGAGACGCCCGTCTGAGAAGCATTGTATGATCTTGCATTATCCTGGTGTGTATATCTGTAGTTTTCTGCTGTAACATATTAGAAGCATTTTTAAATCATTTAAAGTATACGTAGCAGTCCTTTTATGATTGCAGCTGTTTATAATTTGTTTTGTAGGTACATTTGTACCACTCCAAAGTGGGCACTTCTGTCTCATTTTCATGCGTTTATTTCGGTCTTGTCTTCTTTGAGGGTTTTCAGTCTCTCTGTCCTATTTCCACTGATTGCTAAAACATTTCCAAGAATGGTCTGTTCTCAGAGGAACAAGCATTTGATATAAAGCCCAACAGACAGTTTAATTGTTTCGATGTCAGCACTGATCGACAAAAGCGGTGTAAAAATGTCTTGTACATTAATGTTTATGCTTGGCATGCACATATATTCTAGTCTGATTTATTTGCTCTTGCGGCATTAGGGCATCAGATTTTGAGAATAAAACTTCCCTGATTTTTTACAAATATAGTTTTAAACATGCTAAGACCAAGAGCATCATTAAGGTACTAGACCACAATGCATTTCTGTCGAGGTGGTCTATTAACAGTATTGGGCTGGTGTTCAGTTCTTGTGTAATTTAAAAAATCAAAGGTACAGACATCCATTTGAAATCGAGGCCCAGCCTATATTGACACAGTATATATTTGTATTTCACATAAAAAAGCTGTTTAATTTGATATTATGTCATGAGGGATGCCGACACCAGTGTTTGAAGATATTTGGCTGATGTAGTTTGACAGCAGATGGACAGATGCCGTCTGGTTTTAGCTTTTAGAAACGTCCTTTGTGTTCGTCTGTTCCTCTTTTGGATGTTTTTGTTAACTGTATTGTAATTTCTTTCATATGATTTACTATCTTGTACATTTGTCATAATAAAAATGAAATGAAACCTGTATAATGATGGTGTAATGCTTTTATATGTGCAAAAATTCTTTTTGGTTGTAGTTTTGACCGTCGGCTTTTACGTTTTCTGACTGATGCACTTTTGACATTTAATATTTTGGAAAAATTGTTTTGCAAATGCGAATCCATTTTGTTAAGGTGTTATATTTTCACCTGTGATGTGTTTTCCCCACAGTTTCTTGCAGGTATCAACAGTGATGGATCAAGAGCAAGAGAGGAGAACACTGAACTCAAGGTCGGTACTACACCGTTATAGTATATCTGACACTGCGGTTCTCAATGTGACCACATGGTGGCGACCGATTTGTGAGAATAGATAGGAACAGACATCTGTCTGTGTCTGGTTTTTCATCTGGTTCTGAAAGGTTTATGTGTTGTTGTTAAAAAAAAGAATATTGAATTTGAACTGCCTAAACTAATTTTTGCAACGTTATTTAGCCTGTTTACTGTGGTTTTACAGTAATAATCGTTCTCCCAACCTGGTCAGGCTGGTCTATGGCTGGTTTTAGAGTGGTTTTGTTCACTTTTCAGCAGGTCAGGCTGGTAAACCAGCTTAAATCCTCTAGTTCAGGCTGGGTTAAGCAGTGAGAGAAGTCTCATCCTTAACTCGTTCACAGCCAGTCCTTTCGTTCCTCTTCAATCAGTTCATGTTTGATTCTTTGAGTTTCTGGCATTCACTTCAAAACTGCCTGCGGGAATTCCTGTTAGTTGGAGACTTTCCTCTAAGTCGTCCCGTGTCTCTCTCTCTCTCTCTCTCTCTCTCTCCTTAACTTTAACCATCTGATCCTACATTGTATTTTAAGCAAGTGGCATCACCATGGCAACACCGATATTAGAAACAGGCAACATTTCTTACGTTGTCACATTTCTCGGATCTTTCGCTCAGAATCGACATTTTGATCAGACCGAGAGTTTTTGTTAACGTGCATAACTTTTATTATGAGATCTGCTAACATGGAGACCAGCTGTGAAAGAGGATTTACTTTCGGATCTCATTACCGCAGAGTCTGGCCGATGCTATCTGAGCAGAATACTAATGCTGGTCCTCTCTGCATGTTAACAGTCCTCACATATTCAAACTTTTGAGTTTGTATAGAAGAATGAGTGTTAGGGATGGAGAATAGAGCATGAGGGTGATGGGAGGGGAACAGATATAATGACTCGGGTGAGAACCCTCTGAATTTGGCCCCTTCAAAAAGCCCACTTGTTTTGGTGAAATACTCAGACTTGACGATTAAATGTAAATTTATGGGCTATTTTCTTCCGTCTTTATGTGTCACGGTCTTTTCTATCGAAGATAATAACCTCCGTTTTATTTTAAATGTTTCATCAGGTAGGCTACATAAATCCAGAATTAGCCTATAGGCCTAGTTCAGTTTTATGCAGTCAAGCTGCCTTGTAATAATGGAAGCTGTTCCCGCCACGGAATGAAACTTTTAACTTTTGAGTTTATATCCCACGGTTCCCACAATTCATTTCTCAGAATTCCGTGGGAAAAAAAGGTTAGAAATGTGAGTTAGGCTATAAACCGGACTCGCAATTCTGAGGGAAAAAAAATCAAAACTGTGAGAGAATTGTTTTTTTATTCAGTGCCGAAAAAAAGTGAGCTGTATACCCAGAATTCTGAGGGGGAAATCATAATTGCGAGATCTAAACTCAAAACTCTTGACTTTAATTTTTTTTTTTCTTCTTTTTTTTCTTGATGTAAACTCGAATTGGCGCGGAAAGAAAGTCGGAATTCTGAGTTGCGAGAAATAAAGTCCGAATTGTGAGATATAAACTCGTATTTACCTTTTTTTTAATTTTATTTTTTTTTTAATTCTGTGGAAGAAACGGGCTTCCATATTGGCTACTTTAGAACTTTTAAGAGGTAACATAACTTTATCCTATTTTTAACAAAGAATGTCAAAATGTTACTTTTGAATGTTTTCTGAACGTTCTGAAACAAGTAACATTTAAAAGCGAAATTTATACGTTCAGAAAGATTTATGTTTTAACTCTGAGCGAACATTCTATTAATATTAAAGAAAGAATGAAAGACCCTTGTCAGAACAATAGTTTATGTACGTTTCCTGTTTGCTAAGATAATGGAAAAATCATCACTTAAGATTCTTTTAAAGCAAATTTGACTTCATTAAGGTGGGTCTGCTTCATATTAGTGCCGTTAACGTCTTTAGTTCCTTTTGTGACTGGCTGCTCTATACGATGAACCACTCCCAAGTGTGTGAACTCGGAAGTGTCTTTTGTTTCCTTTTGATTCTGTTCCCCCAAACGGCCTTGAAAAACAGGCAGCTCCATGCTTTCAGAAGGATTTTCTTTCTTTGAACAACATGGTGGTGTGAATATGGTTATGGGGGAGTGATTGCTCTTGGTCACAGTGAGGTCGTCGGGAGGTCATGTGAAGAGGGAAATGTCCACTCAAGTTCACCAGAATTACTGGCGAGGAAATTCCCTTTTGCTCTCTTTGAATGAACCACAGGAGCTCCAAGAAAAAAAGGTGTTAATTTAATTAATTAAAATAAATAATAAAAAACATTTATGAAATAAAATATGTCTTAATGTATGTATATATGTATAAATAAATAAATAAAGATTTAAATGTATTTATATTTAGTTAATCTAGTTTGATTTCAGGAGTGTAAACTTATTTATTATTCATTTAATTATTTATTTTATTCATTTTAAATTATTCATTTTTTTTGGATCTGTATATATTTAGATGCACTGTAAAAAGTGATAAGTTGACTTAACTTAAAAATTAGGAAACCCGTTGCCTTAACATTTTTAAGTAAATGATCATTTAAAAAAAAAAAAAAAAAGTTTATTGAATTGTCAAGTTCACTTAACTTTTTTTATTTTTTTTTTAATTATTATGCACTTTTATAATTTTAAGGCAACGGGTTTCCTAAATTTTTTTAAGTTGTCAACTTTCACTTTTTACAGTGTATTAACTGGCTTCAGATAGTGGAGAAAAGACATTTTTATTTAAACACAAAAAATAAGTTTAATAGATTTTATTCAAATAAATTAGCAATAAATAATATATATCTAAATAAACTGATATGTAGTTAAATTTGAGTTAATCTAGTTTGTTCTCAGGAGGATAAAGTATTATGCAAAATGATAAATTTTTGTGATTGTGTATATTCAGATATTAACTGTCCTCAGATAGGGTTAAGGAATTTTAATTATTATTTTTTTTAATTTCATTAAAATTAAATAACCTTTATTTAAAAACATTTAGTCTAAAATGTATTAAAATAGATATTATTAAATTTAATTTAAAGAATAAAAAATATAATATAGAAAATATTCATTTTAATCTAGTTTGTTCTCTGGAAAATAAAATAATATGCCAAAGATTATTCATTTTTTGGATCAGTGTATCAGATAATGGCCTTGGATAGTAGAGAAAATACATTTTTATTTAATTAAGATTAGAAATAACGCTTATACCATTATAAAATAACATTACTTAAATTTATTCAAATTAAATTACATTTAAAAAAATAAATTGTTTTCAAGACAGAAAGAATAATGCAAACAATTTTTTTTCAAATTCCAAATTAAATGGCATTAGATTAGTGTAAAACTATAAACACATTCTACCACAGAAGCAACTTTTTGAGCAAGTATTTTGCATAAAACTCTCATAAATAACGACACAGTGACATATATGGATTATACTCTTCCTGCTTCCATTTTGATTATCTGGTGTTTTTTCTATATGAAGTTTTGTTTTGTGAGGGCAAAGAGCCTCTTTGCACAAAGCGGCATCCCTGTGGACCTGCTGAATGCATGGTGAATGAGCAGAATCTCTGCTAATGGCTTGAATGGTTGCTGGGTGATAAGCCATTGATGCCGGCAGACACCACTGAGTTTGCTCATCACAGTGGGTCTCTAAAAGCCCCTCAGCTCACAGAGACGCTGGAAAACCCTTCCTTCTGTCATCCTGAAGCTTTTATCTTATGTCAGCGATAGATTATAGTCAACTTATTTTGTCTAATGGTGAATAAAATGGTGTTTTAAAATACATTTAAAAAGAAAACATTTATAGAATTTTTTTTTTTCTTTCTCCTAGACAATTATATGGCTGAATGGAGAACAAACTGAGATGTTTTTCTTCTGAGTAAAGACCCAGTAGGTCTCACACATCTACCATGTAGACTTTCAGACGAATATTGAACCGCATAGCTCTTACTGTATATAAATAGTTTCTACAATCATTTTTTGTAGCTCACCAGCAATACCAAGGTTTGGGGTTTGATGTTTGATTAGATCTTGAAAAATTGTATTTTGTTTAATTTAACATTTTAGAAGGTTTTTAGAACAAATTTTAGAGACTCAGGAACACCAAGAATTTTTTTTTACTAAATAACATAAATTAAAATAACATTTCTAAAATATAATATTTGTATATGTATTAAAGGCAAATATAAATAAATAGAAAAATAAATTAATGAATTAAAATAACATTTATGAAATTTATTTATTTAAATAAAATGTACAAATACATTTTTATTTAAATAAATAAATACATTAAGTAATTAAACAAATTAGTAATTACTAAATTAATTTTGTAATTTTGGAACAAAGTGTAGAGATGCAGGATCTCAAAGAAAGAAAATGTTCATTTAATAGTTAAATAAATTAAATTAAATCACCAATTATTAAATAAAATTAAATATTTTTTTAATAAATAAATAAATACATTTTGTTAATTAAATTTATAATTAAATTAAAATAAAATTTATGAAATAAAATATTTATAATAATAATTTAGAAATGAAAGATGCCTGTTAGTTTTTCCACTGGCTCTTTAAAGTTGATGATTGAACGTCAGAAGAAAATGTGCATGAAACGAGTGATATCAGATGTTTTGAGTGAGTTCAGCTGTTTCGTATAGACTGTAAAACCGATACCTTTGGGCACTGCGGCTCTATTCTACTCCATCCAAACTCTCAGACTCAACAAGTTCTGGGAACCCAGTGCACTCACCCAACTGCCCTGCTTCCCCAAAATCTACCAGTCTTCAAATGCTCTCCCTCAAAACTGTAAGCAGAAAGGCTGAAAGCGTCTTTTGTGTTTCATCTCCTTTGTCTGCCGGGAAGAGAGAGGGAACGGGTGGGTGATGAGGAAGAGGGGGGTTACTGGTCTGGAAGTGTTTGGTCCAAATTACACATTCAAGGCGAGCACTGTTTATGATTACTCTCACAGAGATCAGACAAAAGCAGAGACATTCCAAGAACCCAGTGAAGAGGACCAACTTATTCTGAGAAAGGACAGAGACCTAGGCCTACCTCATAACTTCATTCACATTAACTCAGGCCTGGAGATACATGTAAAACCTTCATATGCCTCTGGGTCATGGAGCAATCAAATAAAAATGACATCATAAAATGGATCGTTTCAGTCCTGGATGCTGATTGGTCAATTCAACATTCCCGACCAGCTAAAATACACAACATCGCAATACATACAAACAACTGCACTACCAGAAATGAATGCTTTTATTCATCGAAGATGCATCAAATTAATTTAACATTTATAATGTTGCAAAATATTAATGTTTCAAATAAATTAACTTTCACAGTTTCCACAAAAATATTAAGCACGACGGTTTCAGCTGTGATGATAATAATAACAAAAATATGATTAAGCACCAAATCAGCATATTAGAATGATTTCTGAAAGATCACGTGACACTGAAGACTGCAGTAATTCAGCTCGGCATCACGTATTTTAAAATATATTAAAATAGGCCTAGTTATTTTAAAATGTAATTATATTTCACAATACTTTTTTACTGTATTTTTGATTTAATAAATGCAGCCTTGGTGAGCACAAGAGACTTCTTTCAAAAACATTGAAAAATCTTTATATAAGATAAATAATAATAATAATCAAATATTTCAAATATTGTGAAATTGCGTGTCTAAATTATGTATATTTTTATTTTATTTATATTTGTTGCCCTGTTGTTATATTTGCTGCACTATGAAATCCAAAAGAATAAAATATGTCCAAAATATTTTGTCACCTGATGTGCGCACGATGAATAAAAGCTTTAATTGGTTTAAATCACTCCAAATGTAGATGTCTCGGCGGTGACGTCACCTCCTGGGACGGGAACGGTTCACACACTGAATGAGGGAAGGTCTGTGTTTGTGGGGCCTGTGGGAGAGGTGAGTGTGTGAAACAACTCTCACCCCGCAGGAAGTCTGTCTCATCACGAGTGTCATCTGAATAGTCCAAAGACCTGCCGAGAGCGTTACTCCTCGCCCTCGAAATCACAGAACGAGTTCGTTCTCAACCATTGAAACCGTCTCAGGATTAAATGTTCTGGACGCTTAGCGTTGGATGTCACAGAAACACAACTGGGGTTCACCTCACGTGTGCCCTCAAAGAAAGCTTGGAAAGTTGACAGCATTTGTACAAAATTAGCCTTTGAAACTGAACTGTTTTTTTTCTTTTCTGTTGGTTGGTATATTCTAACAGTTTCATTTATTTTAAAGTGAGAATCGAGCAAGAACCCTCCTGCCATTCCATCATGTACTGTACCACCACTGGGCCCCCCTTTGAAGTGTCTTGAGCATCTCCTATTTGGAGTTCACAAGCTCCTCCCCTTCTGAGATCCTGAGCATCAGGAGCTTCTTACTGGTGGAAGGTTATTAAATTCCCAGCACAGACTGGCTAACTCTGATCACTCAGGGCATCTCTCAGCACAAGAGCTCACTGGAAGCAGGTAAGCAGCTCTTCTTCTCTCAGCTACTTGTAGCTATGGAGCTTTTTTTTTTCTTTTTTTTTTTGGCTGGAGTACCATTTATTTACCTGGAAATCAGATGTAATTATAAATAACACTATTTGCATTCTGTAGAATTTAAATACACAGAGAAATTTATGTGGTTCACACTGAATTGTTGAACCTCAGCAACAAGGTACAAGGTCAAATAACTGTAGGTCTTTTGAATTAATTTTTCATTTGTAGAATAAAAAAAAAATGTACATGAAATTTAATTGCGTATATTATATAATTTAAGTGCCTATAAAATGTAATTTTATATGTATAGTAACAAAAAATATTAAATATAATGGCATATCATATATATTTAAAACGTGACTGAATATATTTCGTTTTTTTAATTCTCAGTAAATATCATTTCAAATATTTATTAAATTTTTTTTTCAGTAATTTAATTGCATGTTATATAGTTTAAATTATAAATATATACAGTGTTTTATTTCAGTAATAAAAAAAGTTGCCATTTACATGGAATTTAAAATATGCTTATAATTATGTATGGTCATTAATTAAGTTTTTTCCAATGAATTACACTACTGCGTTTTTTTTTTTTTTAGGTTGCATTTTGGTTTTCCATTATTTTTTGCTGTCTTTCCCATTTTAACTCAAGGATTTTGGATTTAGATCAGTGGGTGTGCTACATGGAGTTTGTCTCATTTTTTTCTTCTTCTTGTGTATAGGGTCTCTTTTGGGTCACCGGTTCAGCCCAGCTAGTTTGAACAGAGTGTGTTGAGTGACACCGCCAGCATGACCAAAAGCACTGGGGAGAAGCCACGGTCGCGCAATCGTGTGCAGCGGATCCGAGAGGGAATTCACCTGCGTTCCCTAAAGGCGAGGAAGAAAGTGGAGGACATCACTAAAGATGACGTGAAGACCTTTCTGAAAAAAAATGCTTTTGTGCTCTTCACCGTTGGAGCTGTGGCCTTTGGTCAGTGCACCTGGTTTTGTGAAATTGTTTTTGTTCAGGAAGTTTTCAAGTATGAAAGTTTGCTCTAACCATCTAAAGAAGTCACCTAAGCTGAAGTTAGTGTCTTGGTCAAGAACACAAATCTACTGTACAACCTAACAGTAACAACCAGTTTGCTGTAAAGCTAAAAAGCCTTTTGACAATGGATGCCTTTTGATTTATGACAGATCTGTGCATCTGAAATGCTTTCATTTATTTATTTATTTTTTCAGGCATCATACTGGGTTTTGCTCTGAGGCCATATAAAATGTCATACAGAGAAGTGAAGTATTTCTCCTTTCCTGGTGAACTACTGATGCGTATGCTGCAGATGCTAGTGCTTCCCCTTCTAATCTCAAGTTTGATTACAGGTATGATATTTTATTGTTTTTATTTATTTATTTTTTTTAATCCAGAAATGTAGCATGCAACAGTTTGACTGCAGATTTTAAATCAAATATGTTACAGCGATCTACAGCAATAACTGGGAACTTAAGTCTTAACCGGAAATCTTAACACTTAATGGAAAGTATAGAAGAAAAAGGGGTGGAGCAACTGGGACATTATCCAAGGCCATCTAATTAAGAGGGTCCAATGAGGTCATCAGTGGTTTAGCTGCTCACTGAGTCTGGGCTGGGATCCACCTATAAAAATGTTGTCCCAGGCCCTGAGAATTTTAGTGACATACCTGCTTATAATGAAAAGGTAAACCAGTGACATGAGGACATAGTAAAACCAAGTCATTAATAGAATGAGAACGCGAGAATGACACCAATTCAAAATTGAGGGAGTGGCTGGACTTTTGAAATAATCCTATAGGATATGAAAGAGAGAAGGGATGAAAAGAAGCTTGGAAAGGAAATAAATTAATGCCACAAAGACCAAATGCCAAAACACAAAGTAGCTCAAGAATTAAAGGGCCCCACAATTAAAGTCACTGTATAGGTATAAGACAATTAGTGACAAAAAAAAAAGACTTAACATGAAGTTGATAGAACAGCAATGAAGTCTCCATGCTTTTTTGTTTGGATCTTATCAAACCATCAAAATCAGTAGCAACTTTCAAGGAAACAGGTGTTACAGCTGGGCACCATTTTCTGGTTTGTAGACAGTGACCTCTTTGTGCTTCTATTAAAAGTGGCAGTGAGAATGAGGCAGAGGTTGTAAAGACGAGTTCAGCCCCTCCCACCCCTGCTGCTTCACTTCATACAAATACAGGAATGAGAGAACTTCCTTCAGACTCTTTTTTTTTTTTTTTTTTTTTTTTTTTAATGTTACTATACAAACTATGGTTGTTTAGTAATAATGATAATAGTTATCAGATGCTATTATCAAATTAAATTAATTATTTTTGGGGCAATTTAGTCTATAATTGTGGCACACTTGTGTGTGAGAGGGGGCTGTTTTGTTTATTCACTTCTTTGTAACTGCACAACATGAGTCATTTCTTTAGTTTGATACAAGTGCATTGGGAGACTGTTTGCAGTTGCTGTGGAGACATGGAGAGGGTGGCATGACCGCTGAAACACGGGCAGGTGGAGGAATTTCCCAGGCCTGTCCGAGAGTGAGAGAGATGAACGAATGGAGATCAAGAGAGTGAGAGAGTATGGCTGAGAGAGATGGAGTATGTACAGAGGAAATTGTGAAGTGAGAGGCTGAACTTTATGCTAAATGCATAAATGTAAATGTAAATGTAAATGTAAAAGATGCTGAAGTTTGGGCCCCCAGGAGGACGAGAGGACCAAACAATGGCTGCTTTCTCTTTCTGCTCTGGGGATCAGGGCTGCAGAAAGGCCCCTGACTTGTACAAAATTCAAACCTTAATTTGTTTTGGCAAGTCGGAGTCTTTTTGCTCCATTGACTTCTACAATGATTGCAATTAATCCTAAGAGACTTTTAAAGTCAAGCGATATAGTACTTTTCAGCTAAGTGAAGATTGAAGTTCCGGTTTCACCAAGAACGATAACTATAAAGATGACGATGAAGATATAGTTCTAAAAATTATTGTCAATATTAAAGAATAGCAAAGTCCACACCACAGCTATAATGGCACAGAGAGACAATATCGTTGGAATCACTTTCATAACAGTTTTTCCAGTTGATGAACGATAAAAACATTGACACCCAATCAGAATTCATCCTGCTGTCACTAGCTTGAGAATTGAAAGCGCCAGATGAGTGTGCACTTAGAATAACAGATGATATCGTTCGCTGGTGCGGACGCTAATATAGTTATCTTTATAGTTATCCTTCTTGGTGTCATGAATCTTTTGTCATTCACAACCACCACATGTCTTCATGTCTATACAAGTTCTGGTGAGATTTTCAGCAATGATAGTACATGCAATCATGTATTTGTTCAAATGTGATTTTGGTTCATTTTCATAGAAAAAAATGCTAAATTCTAATCCATCCTGTCTAGGCATGGCAGCATTGGACAGTCGCGCCTCTGGAAAGATGGGCATGCGTGCAGTCATATACTATATGACAACCACTTTCATCGCAGTGTTTATCGGCATCATTATGGTTCTGATTATCCACCCGGGCAAAGGCTCAAAGGATGAATTCGCTAAACAGCAGAAGATCGAGCAGGTCAGCCCAGCCGATGCCTTCCTCGACCTCATCAGGTAATGGACAGGTGTAGTCCATCGCTTTCTCCAAAATACTGATACGAACCAGTGACTTTATTCATTATATACACTCTTTTGCAGAAACATGTTTCCTCCTAATCTGGTTCAGGCCTGCACTCAACAGGTGAGAATGTTTTTCACATGATCCTATTATTCAAAATTCTATTGTTTTTAATACCATCCTAGATAATCATAAAGATTTATTAAATACTATCTCTCTCTGTTGCACACATTATGAAAGCAATGATAAAAAGAGAATTACATTTTCTTGGCTAAAATCTTCATTAGTAAAAATTTTATTTAATTTTGACACTAAAAAGGTATTCAAAAAGGTATTTCACTGTAACACAATATTGTTTCATCGCAAAAAACAAAAAACAAAACAAAAAATAAGATAAAATACAATAAAATAAAAATATTTAAAAAACAAAACATTTAATCAATTGTATATAAAATGGCAATAATGTATATAATGTATTATTTTCATGTGACTCTAAATTGTGACAAAAAAGCTTTAAAAATTTTAATTTTTTAATTTTTTTTTTCTGAGGGTAATAATTTACAAAAATATGAGGTGCACCATAGCAGAAGTTAAAAAAAGTTTGTTTTATTAGGTTATTCAAAATCATTCCTTAATTATTAACCACTTTATTGCCAATTATTAATTGAATAAAGATTCATAGAACAGAATCTATGTGCATGGGCGTAGAATAAGCGGTCATAGATATATATATAATATAATATATGTCATAGATTTATAGTATTTTGAGGGTTATGAAGTTCACGAGCAGTTTGGGGTGAAATTCTAAAATGTTTCCCTGTTCAGCAGGAAGTCAATTTATCATTAGATTTGATGAGATTTGTTGACATCTCAAAGGACAAAAAATTTATCACTCTTGGATCCAAAATGTTTTTGTGGGAGGCCTTGAATTTATAATTATACCAATACTGGTATAATTTTGACAACGTTTCATATCTCCTCCTGCTGGCCCAAGCTAGTTAACTTAGCGTGTAAGGAATAGACATTTTTCATTTAGCGTTTTGAGAGTCTGGCTTGAGTTCGACCCACAGCTGTGTTTGGACAGGCTGAGAGCTTTGGCAGAGCTGTAATGGTGCCACAGTCGGAAATAATGGGACAGAAATGGCAAGATAATGACACTGAAGAGCCTGACAGTGGCTCACAGTCTGTCCGGACACACTCCGCAGGGACACCCTGTAGTCAACCAGATCTAAAAAAAAACATATTTCACAAATATTAAAAAGAGTCTTTCTGTAGAATGTTTCAAGCAATCCAAATCCCTACATCAGAATAACACAACCTGGATTGATCAGATTCTTGCACATTTTTAAAACTACTTCTCTTCTTCCTCCTGTAGTTCAAGACCCAGTATGGCAAGAGGATCATTCACGTGAAGGTGATCGTGAACGATTCGATATTCAACCTAACTAACGCCACCCAGGAGATTGCCCAAGAGGAAGTGATCCCTCTCTCGGGAACCACCAACGGGGTTAATGCCCTCGGGCTGGTGGTGTTTTCAATGTGCTTCGGCTTGATCATTGGGAATATGAAGGAACAGGGACAGGCTCTCAGAGACTTCTTCGACTCCCTCAACGAGGCCATCATGCGACTTGTTGCTATTATTATGTGGTGAGTGATTCCTTTAAACAGTGTTTAAAAAGTAAACTAGATTGAAAACTGTGTTGACGTAGCCTAAGGCGGGTTTTCCAATATCCATTCCTTATTTTATGAGTGAGTATAACATTTTATCAAATATTTCCTAAACCGATTTAGCTTATAATTCTGCTATTAACAAATAAAAGGAAAAATACTATATCGAAACACATTTTCCTGAAATGTATCATGGTTTCCTCAAAAATGTTAAGCAGAATAACTGTTTTCAACATTTAGAATAAGAAGAAATATTTCTTGAGTAGCATATTATAATAATTCCTTAAGGGTCACGTGACACCTGTAAATTGGAGTTTTTGGTTAGTCTTTACCATCACAGCAATAAATAAAATTTTAACATATATTCAAATAGAAAATGGTTGTTTTTAAATTATAGCATTATTTCCGAGTATTACTGTTTTGACTGTATTTTTTATCAGATAAATTCAACCTTGGTGAGTTCTTCTTTCAAAAACAAACTTTTGAATGATAGTGTATCATTTATCATTTCAAAACCACAATAAATACATATTTTTTTTAGAATTGGTTGGAATTTCATTCATGAGGATGACTTGTTTTGTTCTGACTAAAAAAAATCATTCTCAAGAATAACTACATTTTCGTCGCTTGTCATGTAAGTAACTTACAAAAAGACATTCATTATAATTCACCGCAGAAACGCCTCGTCATAATTTCACCTTACTATAAAAATAGATGAATTTCCCGTTTGTCTGGACAGAAATGTGCCCTGTGCTCTCATTTTGTGTGACCCTTTTTCATGACCTCGTTTTCATCGCATGTGTAACTCATTGACATTTTAGGAAACCTTAATCTGAATCAGTTTCTTTTCCACTGTTTGGTAGTCTAGTTTCAAATAAAACAACCTGAATGGAGGTAAATGTATCTTTAAACCCAGGTATGCACCTGTTGGTATCCTCTTTCTGATTGCTGGGAAAATCGTGGAGATGGATGACATCACTGAAATGGGCGGTCAGCTCGGCATGTATACGATTACAGTGATAATCGGCCTCATGATACATGGCATAATCGTCCTACCAACATTGTACTTCGTCATCACACGGAAGAACCCCTTCATCTTCATCACGGGTTTGCTGCAGGCCCTCATCACGGCTCTCGGTACCTCTTCCAGGTAGGTCCGACAATGTCAAGCTGCCGAAATCAGGATATTTTATTTTACTCTCATTTCACTTTTTCATATTTGTGTAATCTCCCAGCTCAGCCACTCTTCCGGTTACCTTCAAATGCCTTGAGGAGAATAACAAAGTTGACAAACGCGTGACTCGATTTGTGTTGCCTGTTGGAGCCACAATCAACATGGATGGAACAGCGCTGTATGAAGCCCTGGCAGCCATCTTTATCGCTCAGGTTAACAACATGGAGATGAACTTTGGGCAGATCATAACAATTAGGTGGGTTTTTTTGAAATACAAATAATTCATTAAGAAAACTGAATGAAGTTTCTGAGCGTGATTTAATATTCTGTTTAATAATACAGCATCACAGCGACTGCTGCAAGTATCGGGGCGGCCGGAATCCCTCAGGCTGGTCTGGTCACAATGGTGATTGTGCTGACCTCTGTCGGACTCCCAACCGATGACATCACCCTCATCATTGCAGTTGATTGGTTCCTGTGAGTGACCGTTTGTAGAATCTTAATCTGATTTGGTTTGAAAGGAAATAACGGTACAGAAATATATTTATTGAAGTACTGTCACAAAACAAGAATGAAAAGTGACTGCGTTTGGCACTTTATCTTTCCTCTTATTTGGGACTCCCTTCATTTTTTTTTCTCCATTATCAACCCAGGTGACACACTTTGATGCGTTCCCATGAGACTTGCTCCATTTTTTTTTTTCGTGAATTTCATGTAATTCAATTGGTTTTAACATAGAAACGTAATTAGGTTGGCCAAATTAATCATTCCAGATAGATCCCCACAAGTTACACAGCTAAAAAAGCCTCTTTTTAAACTAGGATGAAAACTGAGATGAAAGTAGGAAACTTTTTGACGACTAAACAAGTATCGCTGATATTTACTGTCTCAATAAATGGATTCTTCATTTCCTCTTTTATTCACATTTACAGCGATCGACTTCGCACAACAACTAACGTCCTGGGAGATTCTATAGGAGCTGGAATCATAGAGTTCCTGTCCAAAGATGAGCTTCAGAGCGGAGATGTGGAGTTGGGGAGCTCCGTGCTGGAGGAGAATGAAGTGAAGAAACCTTATCAGATGATCCCTCAGGAGAATGAATATGAGAATGAGAAACCGCGAGACAGCGAGACCAAGATGTAGAGAATACATAATCAACCCCCAACCAAGGATTTTTTTGTGTGTTTGCGTTTGTATATGTACAGTGGCCCTAATAATATATGAACACTTGAGATACACTTAGAAAAATGTAAGAATTGGATTGCTTTTAATGAGAAAATATCAAACTAAATGGCATTTATTTTAAAGAAATATAGTATAAGCATGCTATTTAAGGATTTGGACACTTTCTGGTTGTCGAACTTGGAATAATATTCATAATTATGGATATGAACTACACTTAAGTTCATGCACTCACAAAAATGTCAGTTTTGAGAAAAGCCCCAAGCTGCTGCTTGGTTTGATATTTTGCTATCTGTGCAATAAAATTCATACATTTTTGAACTGTGGATTAAGTGTCCAAATATTTTAGGGAGCATTGTATATGTATATTTCACTTTGTTTTTGAATATTTCATTTTCAAACTTCTTTTGACCTTTTACTGTAATTTTGTTCTTGTGCTTTGTCTCCTGTCTGCAGGTCATACCAATTGTTAAATTGATTCGGCAGGAGAGTTTTACCTTGACAAAAATATATAATAATAATTTTTTTGTATTGCTTTTTCATTATTTTAATAATTAGCTGAAATGGGAAGCTATGTGGAGGGCATTGGTATGTTGGTGATCAGCGTTTGTTATAAATATGCGCTATAATACAAGCAGCAAGATTTAAACAGGGTCATGACAGTGCACAGAACTGATTTTAAGCAGAAATGAATGTCAGTAAATTATTCATCTGATGAACAGACAGAAGTTGAGTACATTGGCAGGATTCTAAGATTAAATACTTTTGGGCTCCGTATATAAAGTGATCATCTAAAAATGGAGTATAAAATATGTCAAACTGTAAATATCAAGAGAAAATTATGTTTAGCTTTGAAAGCTGCTTTACACGTCTTTATGTAGAGAAGACTGTGTGTTTCAGCAGATATTTGAGTTTTCTTAGCAGCTCCGCACAACTAATCCTAACTGAAAACACACATACTTATGCGTTTATGAGATTTTTTTTATTGTTTTTTATTCTGCTATAGTTCATCCACTGACCCTTTTATTGCCATTTGCTAACATTAATGATAAATAGAAATAATAAGTAGCTGCTACTGATTATTAATTGTAGGAAAATGGACTGAATGTTTACAGTCCTACGGTTGCAATGATATACAGAACTGAGTCATTTTGAAAACTGTAAATCTTTGGAAAACTTGCTATAGACGCAGGCTGGACTCACATGTACTCAGCTGGAAACTGTGATCTTATATTTGTTTGCCTTTTTTAAAATGCTTAGTTTTTTTCACGTTGCTGTATATTTCCTGTCAAGTCCATAAAAAGCAAAATGGGTGATTAGAACTATAGAATAAAGAGCATACGGATGTTGTGGGTTAAATATAGTTTTGAATAAAATGGAGAGTGGCGATGCATTGTGTGGAAATTTTTGTTTTATTCATGATAGATGAGTAGTTTTCAGTAAACTCTGCTATGACAATTAGCCTAATAAATACAATGAGGCATATAATTAATATATTTATTAAAAAGGCCAAGACAAACTTATACTTATATCTATATATATATATATACTTAAACATAGGCCTTTACCTATACTTCACACCATAAAAAAACCCAGTTCTTACCTGGTGGATCAGTCTAAATGGACTTATGCTGCCATCTAGCGGTCAATAATTTTCTTCAGGCAACAAAAGCACTACATTCAAACAAAGCTGATGCACATTTTTGAGTTATATGTCCAATTACACAAATGCTTGTTTTCTGTTTCTAGTTCAAAACCCTCCTATATTAAAATATTTTTGAGAATTCTGTCCTCAAGACTAAAATTCCAATATAAATGCATATAATTGATCGTAGTTGTTGGCCAGTGGCTTTTCATTTTTTGTGCATTAGCTTTTTACATTTTCGCTTTTCTATAATCGTATTACTATCTAAATTATGCCACAAAGCATGTAAATGTTATTTAGTTGCAGGTTCCATATTGACAGTTTGTCCCATTCGGTATGAAAATATTGACGTTGGGATATGTTGTCACAAATGGTCAGTAGGTGTTAAATGCATCGTTTTTCCAGGTGCAAATGTTTAATAGTCACGAGTTTAAGGTATACCTATACCGAAGTTACAGAAGTCATATTTACTGGTGTAAGAATTAGTTACAACTATCCCCTATTATGTCTAACATAACGTCCATTTCTAGTGTAGTACCGTGAGAGGGCGCAGTTGAGCTGGTATCATAGTAGCCTATATGAACAAAAACACATTGGTTCAAAATTATTGTCAAATATTCGTGTAATATCTACGTTAATAAAAAAACATTCTTAATTTAATCAATTATTTTAGGTCAACCAATTTTCTGATAGTAGTGAATAGGGTTAAAATTTTTACTAATAGGTATCACCATTCATCCCCAGTTGAATAATTGCAGTACACTAATAAATTAAATTTTGCATTATAAGTTTTCTGTTATGTCTATATATGCAAATTATGCATTATCCAATTAAAAAGCACTAATTTGCATATTTTCAAAAACAGAAATCTGAATTGTACTTTTAATTATCTTTTTTTTTTTTTTAAATCAGGAGAATGATATATGAACAAATTCATATGTTAAAATAATATTCTGTATGTAAGTGCTACTGAAGTGGAGATGTCTGGCTCAGTGCATGAAAAAAATGAGAAAATGTCCTTTATTGTATTGTAATCGAAATCTACAGACGCAAAAAAATCGAATGTAATAAATGTAAACACTTTTATGTGTATTTTGGATGTTTTCTTTCCATTAGTCTGATTGTTACGAAAGGAAAGCAAAACATCACAAAACCCCAAAACTGACTAGTGTGTTCAAAAACAATGGTTTTGCTGTAGTGTCTTGCCTCAAATGAAAAAAAGTGTATTTTCTTAATAAGCCTTCACGTTATTTATACACGTTTAATGAATACTAGAAAGCAAAAGCGTGAATGAGGAGAGAAGAAGAGAGGAGGGAGAAGAAAACAGAGTGGAGGATGATAGAGGAGAGGATGGGAAGCGGCGGATGGAAGAAGGATGGAAGAAGGAGGGAAGGGGAGGAGAGCAGGCAGCGGAAGTCGGCGGGTCGCTGCTGGTTGGTTCGGCGCCGGTGGAGGGAGTCATTCCTGCAGCAGTGCTTCCGGTCGGCATTTTGTTCTGCGAGAGAGAGAGAGAGTCTGTGTGGATTCTTTTATGAGCGCCCAGAAGCCTTTCGGCACCGAATCTTTTTCTGCCATCGTCCGGAGTAAAGTGCGAGCTTCCGCGGGCGCCTACGAGAGGAATGACCGCCTCCAGTCCGTCTTCATGTTCGCAGTGAGAGGAAGCGGTGCGACCCGGATTATTGTTGTGAGAGGGACACAGCGAGCCCGAACCCCTCCACCTTCACCTTTCAACAACAGAGCCTCAGGTAAATGCGCCGGGCCCGTTTCGCTGGTTCCGAGCGGGGAAGCACAGTAGCCCGTTCTCGAGGTTGGACTGCTTCGGACTTTCCGAAAGGTTATCGGTGTTGTGCAGCCCTCGCTCCGCGTTAGCATACGCGTTAGCTCGGTGCGGGCCCGCAGGCGAATCCGCGGTTCGGATGGTTCGCGAACGAAAGGCCAAAACGGGCCGTTTAAACGGACTCAGCCGGTCCGGGGTGTTCATCTGGAGCTGCAGGTGTGCAGCTGAACCTGAAGCCCGGAGATAAGAGTCATACAGGCCTGCAGCTCCGCAGACCAGAGTAAACAATACTGTCCTCTCAGAGTAAACCTCATTCACCTTCCATCAGAGTAAACAATGCTGTTCTTGTAGAGTAAAACCGTTTCCAGCATCTGTCAGAGTACACAAAATCATATCAGAACAATCCATATTAACTAGAAATCAGAATAAACAATACTCTCATATTCGAACAAAACTTAATAGCCATTAGAGTATAAACAATAGTAATTTTAAGCAGTTCTTTTAGCCGCCTGTGAGAGTAAACAAAAACTCTCCTCTTATTTAGAATTTAGCTCAGTAAACAATATCATAACCATCTTGATTAGATAGTAAACATGATTCATCAGAATAAACAATACTCTCTCCTTAAAGCTGAACTTACTAGACATCAGAATAGCTTTATTCCACAATATCTAATTAAAGCAAACCTTTGAGAATCTGTCAAAATGAAGAGCAAACAATACACTCTTGTATTGAATAATGCTGGCGTCCAATAATTCATAACTGTTATTCAAAAGGGGTTTACCTGCAGCTCAGTGTAATTTTCATTTACTAAGGCGAATATGAAAATAGTCTTACTGTTAATTATCTCTGAATATAAAGGTTTGTTAAAGCATATATGAAATTATTGCAGTCGTGAGATTAGTAATATCATAAACAAATATTGTAAACATTTATAATGCTCATACGTGTTTCTAAAGAACAGAATAAAATGATCAGTTTTTTTTAATAACTCGTATATAAACACTTTTTTTAATAGAAAATACATTTATCTTATGTATTTTAAAACAAAACATTGAGGCTTTATTGATTTTAAAAATGCAGCTTGAATGCTAATTCTGAATGAATGAAATGCTGCTAGGATTCAGTTAGCTTTAGCAGTTGATATCCAAAACGTGCACAAATCAAAAACCAAAAGTAAATTTAAAGTTCCGTGTTTGTTGACAAGATTCTGGCTTCTCAGATTCTGAGAAGGGATTACAGTCGAAATCGCTCGTGTTTATGACAAGACTGTCAGATTTGTTGGTTTAAATTGCTGTGGTGTTTTATTGGAGCAGCTGTTGCTGCAGAAACTTTGAGCTGTGGTTGTAATCTGGGAGTGAGATTTCACATAGGAGACCTGTATTTATATATTTACCTTTAATAAACGATCAGACATGATGAAGCTTGTCAGATGAACTTTGAATGACTTGCCAGTTCACCATAATTTGATGCTTTTGATGTATATTTGTTCCTGTGGTCTTTCATTTTTACTGATAAATGTTTGTGTAATACCAAATAGCTGTATTCACAGTAGTACTTTTCCTGGTTGTTTTTCACTATTGCACTGTTTAATAATAAGGCACCATGATGAGTCACCCAACCTATATAGATAGATAGGTAGGTAGGTAGATAGATAGATAGATAGATATTGAAATAGAGAGAGAGAACTAGTCAGGAAGGATCTGTCCAAAGACTGTGTGGATGAAAGCTCTGTCTACCCATGCACATCTATAATTGTGTTGCACAATGTATAGTCCTGTTTTATTTGTTGTTGTGTAATTATGGCCTGAATATTATGTTATTGTGTCCATCAATTAGATATTACCGCCTGCCAGAACCACCTGTAGAATTAGTGGATTATTCTGCAAGTTCTTAGGCATACTGTTAAAATTGTACTTGATGTTCTTGAATGCTAAAGGTTCATTCAAGAAATTAACTAGAAGTGTGTATTCTCCAAATCTATCTCTAAATGTAAATAACAATATTAATTTTTTTGTGCAAAATTATAATAATTATAATTGCATATTGTGTTATACTTCTATTACTACGAATAATATATGGCACATACATAATTTAAAAATTTGTTTATTACTAAATTATATGAATTGATAATTGTTATTATTATAGTTAACAACAATAATAATAATAATAATAACAATAATTATTATTTTGTTTAATAATAATAAAATATTTACAATGTAAATGTCTGAAACATTGTTTCTATTAAGAATAGCAATATTAATAATAATAAAATTATGAATATTGTTTTTTAAACATTAAAAAAATAATAACAATAAAAAAACAATATTGGTAAATTTCTGTTCTTGTTTATATTACTGTAGAAAGAAAATGGAATTCATCTCAAGTCATTTTTTCTTTTTAGTTGTATTTTCTGAATGTTTCCTCCATTCCACTGCTTCCAGTTGCTCTTGTAGCAGTAAAACGCAGGGCATCCACAGGCAGCTGCTCGTCTTTTATGTTTTGGAATTGATGTTGGAGTCTCACTGAGACTCTGGTGGTTTGCTAGAGGAAATGATTGGCTCTTGAGCAGCTGAATGCAGCTGAAGCCAAACTCTAGGTTTTTCCAAATTTGTTGCAACCGTCTGGGGAAGACCTTCCTGTTTCAACAGGACCGTGTCTCCTGCAGCCTGTCCCACTGCCTGATGGGAAACCCTCCTAGAGGAGTGCAGGCAGTTTTAGAAGCATAGGGGGGAGGGGCAACTACAAAATAAAGCCCATTTGATGAGCAGATGCGCGTGTAGTTTTGGCCTTGCTTGGTGCCTCTTTTGTTCTGTGCATAATGCATATGGTAAGTTTAAAATGAAGCTTTTTGTTTTTATATATATGGCTCCATGGGTCCATTTTTTTTTATTTTATAGATAGTTACCTCCTTTGGTGTTTTCTATGTTTTACATTCCAGATTTCCAGATGTCAGTGCTAGCAATCATTATCATGTTTATAAACACTGGGTTATTTTTTTAATCTAGTGGTCCTGTTATAATTAAAAATGTGGTGTTTGCAAAGTTATCATGTTATGTTATTATTAAGTTATTATTATGAAGTTATTATGGAGGCAAAACTAGTTGTGAAAAAATATATTGGTACACTACCATTCGAAAGTCTAGGGTTAGTAAGATTTTTCTTAAATGTTTTAAAGCAGTCGTATATGCACAAAGGCTGCATATATTTGGTCAATAATACAGTACAAACAGTAATATTATTACCGATTAAAATAACTTTTATATATTAATATATTTTCAAATCGAATTAATTCTCGAGATGGAAAAGCTGAATTTTCAGCATCATTACTCCAGTCTTCATTGTCACATGATCCTTCAGAAATCATTCTAATATGCTGATTTGCTGCTCAAGAAACATTTCTTATTATCATCATCGTAATATTTTTGTGGAAACTTTTTTTCAGGATTCTTTGATGAATAGAAAGTTTAAAAGGACAGCATTTAAAATATAAAGCTTTTGTAAGATTGCCACTTTTGATCAAATAACTGCATCCTTGTTGAATAAAAGAATAGATTTTATTTGAATGGTAGTATACAAAATAAAAATGAAACTAAAGCTTGTCATTGTAGTCAATGATGCAAACACAACCTCTTTATGAAATATTAAACTAAACTGACAAGATGAAGTAAATAAAAACTAGTGTCATCAGAACTGTAATAACTTGATTTGTACTGTTCTCTGGATTCCTAGCATCATAGCACTTATATTCCTAAAAGTATTTTAATTGCAATATGGTGCTATTGTTTCCATATGTCAGAAAAGAAAGTTCTCCTAATACTAAACCTGATGATGATGCTGTCATGTCCTTTTCTTCCTCTTGCAGCGAAAGATGTAAAGGTGGATCAGTGAGCAGCGACACTGAGCGACCTGTGCATCCACGCGAGCTCCCTGCCCTTCTTCAGCATGAATGGGGATATGCCTCATGTTCCTATCACCACTCTCGCTGGGATCGCAAGCCTCACTGACCGTAAGTTGGACAAACGCTTGCTACCTGGACTTGTATAACAAACCTCCCTTATCAGATTATTCATACACATTGTATCTCTTAAACACATTTCGAAATATAATGTTAATCATTATCAGATAATAGGAGTACTATCAAGAGTTAGTAGTCTTCAGCTCATTGTTTGACTTGAACATAGTGGCCACCAAAAGAGGGAGACCACCCTTATTCAGGATGAAGCGTCTTTTTGTCATACACAGATAAACTCATTGATCGAAAGTATTATTGATTTCTCTTTGTGTGTTAAAATTACTTGGTATACCTTCAAAACTGGTGTAAATATTCATCCAGACGGTATATACTGATGAATGCCCTCCTTTAATTGGCTATTGAAGATGTTGATTAAATGTTTGTTCATACCTTTTAAGTTGATGGGACTTGGATTTGATTTGTAAGGGCAATAATTTTCTTTGTGACTGGATCGAAACGGGAAGTCCCCAAGAAATGAGTGAAATATTTCATCCCTCCTGTTGTGATGAGGAATAATTCATTTTTGTGTGTTTATTTCTCAGTGTTAAATCAGCTGCCTCTCCCTTCCCCTCTACCTGCCACCACCACTAAGAGCCTGCTATATAATGGGAGGATAGCCGAGGAGGTCAGCTGTCTGCTGTCCCGGCGGGATGACACACTCGTGTCCCAGCTGGCCCACAGCCTCAACCAGGTGTCCACCGAGCACATGTGGGTATCTCACCTCGGCCTTCTTCCTTCAGAGCATCCTCACCAAATGTGACTATTTTACCTGATATGTGAAATATCTGTGCGTCTCATTCAGTCTTTGTGGTTTTACATGCAGAGAGCTGAAGGACAACTTGGGCAGTGATGACCCGGAAGGAGATGTGCCTCTACTGCTACAGACAGTGCTGTCCAGGAACCCCAATGTCTTCAGGGAGAAAAGTACGCCCACCCGATACGGGGTTCAGGGCGGTAAGGAGAAACTGCAGAAATAAAGCTGTTTAGTCTGGGCATGCTTTTATTCTGTGATCTCTGTTTATGCTCCCTGAATTAGAAATCCCATTTATTTTGTAGCTTCCAGACTATAGTTAGTGTTAATTAGTGGTAACTTTAATTATAATTTTAGATGTATGAAATTCAAATGCTTTTGAAACTGCCGTAATATAATCTTTTTACATTTTGACTCTGGGCTTGCACTACTGTTCAAAGGTTTGGGATCGGCAAGAATTTTTTTTCCTGAATAGAGTTATGCTCAAACATATAGTAAAAATGGTAATATTGTGAAATAATATTTGATATATTTTAAAATGTTACTTATTTTTTTTCCTGTTATGGCAAAGCTGAATTATCAGTTGCCTTTACTCCAGTCTTCAGTGTCACATGATCCTTCAGAAATCAATCTAATATGCTGATTTGGTGCGTAAATAACATTTCTTATTATTATCATGGTTGAAAACAGTTGTTCTGCTAAATAAATATAAAGTTCAAAAGAACAGCAAATATTTGAAATGTCAATTTTTAAGTCTTCACTGTCAGTTTTTATTTCCTTGGACAAAAAACAAACATTTAAATAATTAAAAAAATGTTACGGACCATAAACTTTTGAACAGTGGTGTATATTTGCAAATATTGTAAGTGTTAAATATTTTTTACATTTGGGTGGCAAATTGCACAATGTTATTTTGTTGCTAACTGAGTTAAAAATAATTTATTTAGTTGGAGTTATAGTCAGACAGCATGGCAAATATAAGCTTGAATTGCCATGTCATTTGCCACACAATGTCAACATTTAAAATTATAATTTGTTGACACTCTTTATTTTTTGCTTTGAAGGTTTAATGCAACAGCCAATGATACCACCGTACAAGATGCCTCAGAATTCAATGCATGGAAGTCCGGCGTCAAACTACCAGCAAACCACTATAACTCCGAGCCCTCCCAGGTACTGTTCCAGTTTCCTTTTTATTTGGGTTAGATAGGTAAGTAGCGAACAGCATACCATTTGAACGCCATATTGTGTGATTTGAAGTAATTAAAATATGCAGAAAAGCCTGATTCCATTTCCATTCTGTATACTGACCGGTTCTGCTCTTACTCGACAGCCGATATGTTCAACCTCAGGCGGGTTCTGGTACCAGGTACATGCCCCAGCAGAACAGCCCAGTGCCCAGCCCGTATGCGCCACAGAGCCCCGCAGGCTACATGCAGTACAGCCACCCACCCAGCTACCCTCAGCACCAACAGATCCAGCAAGGTGAGTCCCTGCTCTCCTCTCTGAAGAGCACCTCAAGAGGATTGTCACCATTTTCAGTATCTGTAGTCTTAAAACACCTCAAGGCTCAAGAAAAAGTGGTTTTAATAAGGTTGGTTCTTAGTGAATTTTCTTTTATCCATGTCCCTTGCTGAATGATATGACTGAAAATCATCCCTTGCTGTTAATATCAAAAACTGAAATGTGTATTTAATTTTTTAATGCATATTCTTGTTCTTATTGTGAAAAATTAGTCATTGCAGATTATTCCGAATAAGAGTAAGTCAGTGAATAAGTTGTTTTTTGTGTGTTGCAGTATCCGTATCCAGTCCGATAGTTCCTGGTGGCATGAGGAACATCCATGACAACAAGGTCTCCTGTCAAGTGTCGGGTAACTCCAACCATAATGCGAGGCATTGCTCCAACGATGAGTACATCAGCATCGTCCAGAGACTTGGAAATGATGTTAGTTCTTGCCAACAAAAGTTTTTGTTAACCCTACATATATTTGTGCCTCCAGATTATTTTTCTTAATTCGATTGCTCCTAGATCTGTATTAACAGCACATTTTTCAACCCATGTTGTCTGTGTTTTCACAGGAGAGTGACCCCGCTATGAGAAACGCCTCTTTTCCTGTACGCTCCGTCTGCTCCCCTGCTGGAAGTGAAGGAACTCCGAAAGGTAGATTGAATCTCAATTTTTGTACCTACATCATTTTTAGGTGGGGTATGCGTTTAGGCCCCTATTTACACCCCAACTGGTCTTTTTTCAAATTATACTATGGGTACGTTTGCGGCATCAACCTAAGTACCACAGTCTTTACTACTGGCAGTTGTGTACCACTGTAAGTTGAGATAATACCAGATTCACTGTTTAATTTGTGTTATTGTCACTTTCAACATACACCCTTTATGCATTTGCTTGTACGTATAGTATGTATGTATTGTATTGTATGCTTGTTCTCCCAAGGAAATATATTCAGAGACAAGCAGCTATGAGAAACTAATACTCTCCTATTGCTAAGATGCGATGTAAGGAGTACTGTTTCCGGGTCCGAGCCTCTACTTTTTTCATTTGAGAATATTATCTCAACAGACATTTAATTCACGAAAGATGAATTCATGAAAGATGAATCACTATCTGGTTAACTATGATTTCTGTATGGAGATAAAAGTTAGGACCATTATTTATACAGGGCGACTAATATATTATGACCCTATGTTGTTTGCTTTTGGCATCTTATAATGTGTTTGGACTCACAAGGTCAGATTTAACATATGGATATGGAGGGTAACGTGGATGTCCAACGATGCAGTGATTAAACCAACCAAACTCTGGCAAACTGGTTCATTCTGTTGCCATATTGCTGATTTACACAGAAGTATGATTTTTCTATTTTATGTTGGTTAAATTTCAGTTGGATCTCGGCCGCCCTTGATTCTTCAGTCTCCTCCACCCTACACCTCCCCAAGAGATGCTGCTCCTGACCTCCTGTTAGACTCTCCCGAACGGAAAAAGAAGCAGAAAAAGTTAATGAAAGATGAGGGGGGGAAAGGTGCCATGTACGACATTGTCAGCTCACCCACTAAAGACTCTACAAAGCTAACAATAAAGTTGTCTCGAGTGAAGTCTTCAGAGACTGAGCAGTCAGCTGAGCCGTTGTCGGCAGTAGAGCATGGCTCAGATGCTGAGAATGAACTATCGTGCAATAGCTTACCATACCACCGGAACCCCCAGGAACGGCTCTCCGCAGGACAGTGTCTTTCGGGTGAGCAGTCGGCCTACCAGCAGGTTCCTGTACTACAGAACACTGGGGCACTTGCAGCCAAGCAACCCGGGGTAGTTAGTGGAACCCCCTACGACGAGGCAGAGCTGGATGCTCTTGCTGAGATCGAAAGGATTGAGAGGGAATCCGCTATAGAACGAGAACGCTGCTCTAAGGAAGTTCAAGATAAAGGTTGTGTTTATTTTCTAGTTGTCACTTGACATGCATGCTTTTAATCGATAATTCGAATGACCACTTCTATTACTGGTGCTTGTGAAGGTGTAACGTGCTAACTACAACTGCTAGCAATGTTCTGGCACCCACTCATCCACTCATATTTGTTGATGAAAATGTAAATTTGTTGAATACTGCTTACCTTCTTACCTTGCTACTTATGATTCTAACTTTGCAGATAAACCTCTGAAGAAGAGAAAGCAGGATTCGTACCCTCAGGAACCAGGAGCTGCGGGCACCGCGGGCGCTTCTGGAACACCTGGCGTGGGTGGCGGATGCAATGCTGGGAACAAACTGGTACCTCAAGAGGCTTGTGCTGCTAGTAACGGAGCCAGTCGGCCAGCCTTAATGGTCAGTATAGACCTGCAGCAGGCGGGCAGGGTGGAAGGACCAGTGGACTCCTGTCCTGTCCCTGCAACAGAGGCCCAGCGCTGGCCAGAAGATGGTTCTGAATCCACCGGGGTCTTGCGGCTTAAATCAAAGACAGATGGAGAGGTGCAGAGGACTGTAGATGGTCGTCCAGAAGTCATCAAGCAACGTGTGGAAACTACGCCACAGAAAACTGCTTCAGATGGACGACCAGAGACTCCCAAACACAAGCACGAGAACCGGCGGGAGATCTCTAACAAAGTCAGTTCAGAAAAGAAATCGGATCCATCCAAGCACAGACTTGACGGCAAACCTGACAAAGTGAGGCCTGAGGGAAAAGGTCATGAAACTCCCAGAAAACAGGAAGGACGGTCGGAGGCGACTCGAGAGAGCAAAGAGGAAAGGCAAAAAGATCGGGACAGTGAAGGCTCTAAAGTCCGACGATCAGACACATCTAAGTCCAGCCGGGTAGAGCACAACAGGGACATAGATCGGGACCAGGAACGGGAAAAAGAAGGGGAAAATCGGGACAAGGAGCGAGAGAAAGATCGAGATAAGGTGCGGGACAAGGAGCAAGAAAAAGATCGAGATAAGGTGCGGGACAAGGAGCAGGAGAAAGATCGAGATAAGGTGCGGGACAAGGAGCAGGAGAAAGATCGAGATAAGGTGCGGGACAAGGAGCAGGAAAAAGATCGAGATAAGGTTCGGGACAAGGAGCAGGAGAAAGATCGAGATAAGGTGCGGGACAAGGAGCAGGAAAAAGATCGAGATAAGGTGCGGGACAAGGAGCAGGAGAAAGATCGAGATAAGGTGCGGGAGAAAGATCGGGACAAGCTGCGGGAGAAAGATAGAGATAAGGTGCGGGAGAAAGATAGAGACAAGGAGCGTGTTAAAAATCGGGACAAAGATCGGGACAAGGAGAGGGTAAAGGAACGGGAGAAAGATCGAGACAAGGAGCGGGTAAAAGATCGGGACAGGGAACGAGAAAAAGATCAGGACAAGGAACGGGAGAGGGTCCGGGACAAAGATCGGGACAAGGATCGAGACCAAGAAAAGAAACGCCACACAGAATCAACAGAGGCCCGGGACAAGCGGTCTCCTGAGCAGCGCTCCCGTCCTGACAGTCCACGGGTGAAGCAGGAACCTCGTAGTGGAGCAGAATCCCGAACAAAACCTGAACGGTCAGTCCACAAAACTCCCAACAACAAAGACGAGAAACGGAGTGGAGACAAGAACCGACTAGATGGACACAAGCCTCCATCCTTGGACAGTAAAACGGCAGAATTTCCCAACTACCTACTGGGGGGAAAATCGAGTGCATTAAAGAACTTTGTCATTCCCAAGTTGAAACGGGACAAAGATGGTAACGTAATGCAGGAAATGCGAAGAGAGCTGTTTTCCGAGCCACTTGTGAAATTAGAAAAACTGGATCTGGTGGAGGACCTCAATAAGGGCGCCAAACCTGTTGTTGTTCTGAAGAAACTTTCCATTGACGAGGTCCAGAAGTTGATCAGTAATTCACGCAGCAAGTCAAGCAAGAGCAGGTCGTCTTATGGAAAATTTGGAGGTAAGTCCCCTGTTTTCATGACCAGTGAGGTTTTTTTAGTTCATTGTAATGAACTGTCACAGATTTGACAGACTGTCTGAATATGCATTTGAAGAGTTTGAGTAGCCCTCTCTGTAGGGGGCTTCAGTGATTCAGTGTTAACAGAACTTCATCATGTGCTGGCAGAAATGGATTCCCGTATGCCACTGTGTGAGAGGGTGAAAATGAATAAACGCAGACGCAGCTCCACTAATGAGAAGCCCAAGTATGCTGAAGTCAGCTCAGATGATGACAGTAGCTCTGTAGAATGTAAGTACATTTACTGAATCTTGTTTTCACACTTAATGTGCCTGCTTGATCCGAATCAGGTTTTCATTATTAATCTTATTTCAAAAAATGAAATGGAAAGCAATGCTTTGGTTTAGTTGGTGTTATTAATAAACTATTGGCAAAATATTCCTGCAGAATGCAGTTAGTTCACATCCATTTTGCATTCACATTAACTGCCAACCGTATTGTGGTTTACTTTTAGCCTTCCCATTTCTAATGGCTTTTAAGGGATAGTTCACCCAAGAATGAAAATTCTGTCATTAATTACTCACCCTCATGTCGTTCCAAACCCATAAGACCTTCGTTCACCTTCGGAACACAAATTACGATATTTTTGATGCATTCCGAGAGCTCTTTAACCCTCCCAAAGACAGCAAGGATCCTAACACGGTCAAGGCTCAGAAACGTAGCAAGGACATTGTTAAAATAATCCAAGTGACATCAGCAACTTATGCAACGTATGTACGCAGATACATTGTATATGTTGTTTACGCTTTGATCTGAATGTAAACAACGTATCCACGTACATACGTTGCATATGTTGTTTACGTATGTGGTACTCTCCAAATTGGCGCTATAGGGTGACGCGGAGGAGACAAATAGTTGAATAAAGTCGTAATTTTTGTTTTCTTTGCGCACAAACTATTCTCGTAACTTTGTAAAATTACAGTTAAACCACTGATGTCACGTGGATTATTTTAACAATGTCCTTGCTACGTTTCTGAGCCTTGACCGTGTTAGGATCTTTTCTGTCTATGGAGGGTCAGAGAGCTCTCAGAATTCATCAATTCATCTTAATTTGTGTTCCGAAGATGAACGAAGGTTTTACAGGTTTGGAACAACATGAGGTAAGTAAGTAATGACAGAATTTTCATTTTCTTTAAGGATAGTTTTTACACTAGTCCAGATTTGAACTGATCTTGATGAATAATCAAACCCATGTTTGGATGAAAACTTGGAGTTGAGATAGATTTAAGTTGCTTTTCCATTCAAATTTTTCATCTTCCTGTTCTTTTAGTGCCCCCAAAGCGTTCGAAAAAGGACAGAGACAAAACATGGGAACATGAAGAAAAGGACCGAAGGGGTTCTGGAGATCATCGACGAAGTGGAGGTCACTTTGACAGCCGGAAAAGTTCAGGCAGTCGATACAGGGAACGCAGTCCCGTGGAATCGGATGACGATTCACCCCCACCCAACCTGAGTGATCGTAAGTGACCAGTCATACACATTATCATTTGTTATGTTGGCAGTTTTGTTGCTCAAATGGGTTGAAGTATGGAAATTGAATAACTGTGACCTTTGACATTCTTCAATAACAGTCGCCAGAAGGTTGAAGAAGAAGGAAAAGCAGAAAAAGAGGAAAAGCTACGAGCCCAAACTGACTGAAGATGGTATGTTTTCAGTTTGTAATCAGTGTTGAGCGATCTGAAATGCTGGGATCTTTAGTAATCCAACTTGTGCTCCACAGAAATGATGGACTCCTCCACGTTCAAGAGATTTTCCACCAGTGTTGACAACATTCTTGAAAACCTTGAAGATGTGGACTTGACATTGTTAGGTAAATGTGCAAATATGCAGAAATTATTACATTTGACATTGAATGTTCAAATTATTTCAGAATCTGCTCTACTGGAATGCTTCTGCAAGTTTGACAGTAATTGATTTAATGAATGCAGATGATGACGAGATTCCTCAGGAGCTGCTCCTCGGAAAACACCAGCTGTCGGAGTTAAGCAGTGAATCAGCCAAAATAAAGGCTATGGGCATCATGCATAAGGTGGGTACAGGATCACCCCTGTCAACAGGAGAGATTGGGACCAGGCTCAAGAGACGGGACACATCAATACCCGATCTTTTAATGCTAACTGCTTTTATCCTCAGATTCCTTCTGATAAGATGGTGAAGGTCCAGAGTATTTTGGAAAAAAACATTCAGGATGGTGCGAAGCTATCCACCCTCATGAATCTTGTAAGCATCATTGTAGTTTCTATTGGCAGAATGGCTCTGCCGTTGACTCTCGCTGACAGGTTCCCTGTCCTTGTGATTTCAGGACAACGACAGGGACGACGAGGAGCGTTTGTGGCGTGACCTCATCATGGAACGTGTCACCAAATCTGCTGATGCTTGTCTGACGGCTCTTAACATCATGACCTCAGCACGAATGCCGAAGGCCGTTTACATTGAGGATGTTATTGAGAGGGTCGTGCAGTACGCCAAGTTCCATCTACAGAACACGCTGTACCCACAGTACGACCCCGTCTACAGGGTGGACCCTCATGGCGGTCAGTTTTGGACATTAAAACAGTGTCCTAACCTATAAGATCCTTTCCCTTCCATGCTAACTTGAGTTTTTATCCTTACCAGGTAGGGCCACAAAGTTTTATACGACAAGATGTCTGTTGCTTGGTTTATATTTTTATCGCGACCATGAGATCTCATTGGTCCCTTATTATCAAATATATTCTGATTAATTGTAATGTTATCATGTTGCTGGAAACTTTATTATCTTTATTAGTGAAAAATAAATATACTAAAATGTATTTGAAATACATTTATTTCATGCTAGGTATACTACAAATACATTTGCATATTTATGTACTTAATAAAAATACCATGCTATTGTACTTGTATGCTTGAAGTCTGTTAAATTGGAACAACTAATTTTGTCCTTAATGCACTTTAACTGTACGGAAGTCCAACTAAAGATACACTGAAGTATATTTGATTGTGCTAAAGTGGAACTAGTGCAAGTTTACTTCAGCTACACTTTAAATATCTTGCATTATAAGACCAATATTATTTAAAGATCATACAATCCTTTATATAATTATAATTTAAATTTATAATTTTTTGTAATTTGAGTTATTGTTGTTGTATAGTCATACTGAATGTGTAAAAAACTGATTTTTACAGATTTGTCCTTAGCTGATCACATCACAACAATTGTCCAAATGATGTCTGTTCTTGCTCCATTTCAGGTGGAACGCTAAGCTCAAAAGCCAAGCGAGCGAAGTGCTCAACGCACAAACAGAGAGTTACTGTCATGCTCTACAACAAAGTTTGTGACATTATCATTAACCTGTCTGAACTCTTGGAGATTCAGCTGTTGACTGACACAACCATCCTTCAGGTGAGAGTCTGACACCTGGTTGCTGCTGCATCTGAATAAAATTCTCTTGTTCTTTGCTGCAGTCAGCCCTCGCAGAATAAGAGAAGAAGCATGAATTTAGACTATAAATGTAGTTGGTTTTCATTTCATGTTTTATTTCCATCGGCAAAATGAATAAATCTGCTCTCTCTCTCTCTCTCTCTCTTTCTCTTTCTACAGGTCTCGTCTCTAGGTATCACTCCATTCTTTGTTGAGAATGTGAGTGAGCTACAGCTTTGTGCCATTAAACTAGTGACGGCTGTAAGTATCAGTGCAGTTCAGCTTTCTTTACACTATGCATTGCTGTGCTAACTGCGTCTAACATTGTTGTATTATGCGATTTCCAGGTGTTTTCCAGATATGAAAAACACAGGCAGCTGATCCTGGAGGAGATCTTCACCTCTCTTGCCAGACTGCCAACCAGCAAGAGAAACTTGAGAAATTTCAGGTATATGCTGCAGTCTGGTCTACCAGCTGTTAAGGGCACAATGTGAGCATGTGTATTGACTATAATCTGTGTGCAGACTGAACAGCAGTGACGTGGATGGGGAGCCCATGTACATTCAGATGGTGACAGCACTAGTTCTGCAGCTCATTCAGTGTGTGGTCCAACTACCTTCGGATAAGGACTCTGATGATTATAATGACAGAAAGGTAGGAGTTATGTTATGTTTATTGATGTGTTGGAACAGAGGATTTTCCTTGCTTGTGATCAACTATGTAGACATACCCTGATGTTCACTGAAGCGACATTTCTTAAAAAAGAAAAAAAAAAGAAAACATACAACCTACACTACTGTTTAAAAGTTTGGGGTCTGTAAGATTTTTAAATGTTTTTAAGTGTCTTCTTTTTCACCAAGGCTCCATTTATTTGATCAGAAATATAGAAAAACAGGAATATTGTGAAATATTAGTTTAAAATAGGTATTTTCTGTTTTAAAACGTAACTCTTTCTTGTGTTGCAAAAGCTGAATTTTAAGCATCAATACTCTAGTCTTCAGTGTCACATAATCCTTTAGAAATCATTCTAATATGCTGATTTGGAGCTTAAGAAACATTTCTTATGATCAGTGTTGAAAACTGTTGCATGATGCATATGTTTTCAAGATCCTTTGATTTTAAATATAAAATTCAAAAGAACAGTATTTAAAAAGTCGTTATTGTCACTTTTGATCAATTTCATGCTAAATACAATTATTAATTTCTTTAAATAAATAAAAATCTTGCTGACCCTAAACTTTTGAGGTATTTTACAAATTCCATGTTATCATTTTATATTGACAGCGGTCTCAAAGGTACAATAGCAAGAAAACCCTGTTTTTTAGCTACATTCTGAAATGACTGCAATGTCACATTACGATATGTGATTGTGAGTCTCTTCTGTAAAGTGAACATTTCCAAGAATGTGTGATTTTTGTTTTTATTATTTTTTTAACTATGCGTTTTCGGCTTATTTTATAAAGTTATTACGTTTTTTTGCAGGTTGATAAGGATGTATTAATCACAAACTCATATGAGACTGCAATGAGGACAGCTCAAAACTTCCTCTCCGTTTTCCTCAAAAAGTAAGAAAAGCCCCTGACATTATTCCAACCCAAACACTTCAACCCATTTATATTGGGGAAAAAATTAACTTTAAAGTCATTTGTATTTTATCTTCTTCTGGGATCAGTAATGCATGTCTTTTTTTCTACATACTGTATTTAAGCTTAGCATGTATATTGTCTCAGGAAACACCTGTTTTACTCTCATCTGATGCTTTTCAAGAGGGCTTAACCATGCCATCTCAGGACAAACAACACCTGCATCTCTAAATTATTGTTGTAGTTTTACTTAGGCTACCTATTTTTTGTTCTCTGTCTCTATAAATTTTTGGATTTAGGTTCATTTATTAAGTTTATTTTTTTTTAAGTTTCTTGTAAATTCCTCTGAGGGAGGGCATTTGTTTATTAGACAGGGACAATACTGAAAGGTTTGAGCAGCAGATGCTCTGTATATATGCTTTTAGGTATCTGCTACGTTTCATTCTTAGAAATGAAGTTGCACTGTTATGTTTATTTATTTAATTTTTGTTTAAATTTCAGGTGTGGTAGTAAGCAAGGTGAGGATGACTACAGGCCACTGTTTGAGAACTTTGTTCAGGATCTACTGTCCACAGTGAATAAACCTGATTGGCCGGCTGCAGAGCTGCTGCTGAGCCTTCTGGGAAGGCTGCTGGTGAGTTTCAGATTGATATTTCACAGGTAGAGTGTGTACCGTTTCATCACTTAAAAACTCACACAACACTCTGGTTTCTCTTGGTAGGTTCACCAATTCAGTAATAAGCAGACAGAGATGGCTTTGAGAGTGGCCTCTTTGGATTATCTGGGCACAGTGGCTGCACGTCTTCGTAAAGATGCTGTCACCAGCAAAATGGACCAGCGTTCAATCAACCGCATCCTCGGAGAGGTAAAGCGGCTCATCGAGCTCCACGATCCAGTCCGCCACATCACAAGTATGAATCCCTCGTGGCCTGAAAGAAACTCATGCCAGGTTGTGTTTTACAGAGCTCAGGTGGCGATGAGATTCAGCAGCTGCAGAAAGCTCTGCTGAATTACCTGAATGAGAACGTAGAGACTGACCCGTCACTATTGGTGAGAAAATTCAGACATTATTGTGACAAGCAAAAAAGGCCCAAGAATCTCTGGAGGTTTTAATGTTGTTGTGATGTCTTCATCTCCAAAAGTTTGCACGGAAGTTCTACATCGCGCAGTGGTTCAGGGACACCAGCACTGAGACGGAGAAAGCCATGAAATCGCAGAGGGACGACGACTCGTCCGATGGGCCGCACCATGCAAAGGACGTCGAGACCACTAGTGAGATCTTGCAAAAAGCCGAAGGGCGCAAGAAGTTCCTCCGGTCTGTTATCAAGACCTCGGCATCGAAATTCAGCTCACTGAGGTACAAACAGCAGCAGTTTTGAACTTTGTTAAAGGGATAGTTCACCCAAAAAATAAAAATGCGATATGTTTAAAGCGTTTTGACTCCTGCTATGTGTTTTTTTTCTCAGAGTAAACTCGGATACTGTCGACTATGAGGACTCGTGTCTTATTGTGCGATATCTGGCCTCCATGAGGCCGTTTGCACAGAGCTTTGATATTTATCTCACACAGGTTAGAGGTCATTTTATCTCTCCGCATATTTCTTTGTTTTTGCATATCAATAATACATCTCCCCATCTGTATCTGTAGATTTTGAGAGTTCTCGGTGAAAGTGCCATCGCGGTGAGAACTAAAGCGATGAAATGTCTTTCTGAAGTGGTTGCGGTGGATCCGAGCATTCTGGCGCGGGTGAGTGCAGTTCCCAAAAAAAAACATGCTTTTTAATGTCCTCATTTGCATATTTTGAATTCTCATTTGCTTTTTCTGGTTTAGTCGGACATGCAGCGGGGAGTTCATGGCCGACTGATGGATAATTCCACCAGCGTGAGAGAAGCTGCGGTAGAGCTGCTGGGGCGCTTCGTACTGAGTCGACCACAGCTAACTGAACAGTATTATGACATGCTGATCGAGCGCATCCTGGTTTGTGCTTTTCTTTCCGTATATACTTGTCTGTATTGTAGTTATATTTTTTGTATTGTGGCTGTCTTTAGGAGCAGTCAAATTTAATCAAATTTATTTATTTTTTTTTCCTGTTATACAGCAAAAAATGTAATAATCACCAATATTAATTTTACAATAAAATAAAAAAACTAAATTGTTTCAATGGTTAACAAATTATTACCATGTATGCCATCAAAAAGTGTTTTGTGTTTTTCTCATTTTTAAGAAGAACCATATGCAAATCAATATTTCATGTCCACCCATTAATTAACTAATTTATGTATTTGGTAAACCTCATGAAAAAAAACAGTTTGGTTTGATACAAGATCCCCTCTGCTTTAAGTTGATCACTCCATTTGGGTTTATGGAGTGATAATAATTGGCCATCTATACAGTTGTAACTGTTATTGTAAATTTAACGCATGCTTTTATTTCCAGTTGCAGTGAAAACTGATTTGCTTTGAATGCATCATGTAGGCTGATTTGAGCTGGTGAATGTTTTCTGCAGGACACAGGCATCAGTGTGAGGAAGAGAGTTATTAAAATCCTGCGGGACATCTGTCTGGAGCAGCCCACATTCAACAAGATCACAGAGATGTGTGTAAAGATGATCAGGAGGGTCAATGACGAAGAAGGCATCAAGGTTAGTTGCGTTTTTCTCTTTTCAAATCTGTAATCCATGTACTTCACATTTGTGTATATGTTTTCTTTTCTGTTTTATTGGGAAATAATAAAACAAACTGTTTAAGTTGATTTACTTTGTAAACTAGTAGTCCAATTTTTTAAAAAAAAACTTCTTTAGGGGACTAAATTCATTTCTAGTCATGCAAAAACATTTTAAAATTTTTCTTTATTGTGCAGTCATGTAATAACCAGTTTACTTTTGCCATCTCTTATTCAGAAATTGGTTAATGAGACATTTCAGAAGCTCTGGTTCACCCCAACACCTAATCACGATAAAGAGGCCATGACTCGCAAGATTCTCAACATCACAGACGTGGTAAGGATCTGCAGAGTGGGCTAAAATCGGACCCTCAGGACATGTACTTTAATACACGTTTAAGGTCACATTATGTCCCTCTGACGTGAATCATTGTCTCTCAGGTCGCTGCATGCAGGGATTCCGGTTACGACTGGTTCGAACAGCTCCTTCAGAATGTAAGTTGCCCATCTATGGTTCAAGGACAATTTGGATTTGCTTTTCCAATGCTTAGTAGTGCATTTAGGGGTTCTCGGAGATCTGGGGTAGTATCTTGAAAGGTTGGAAGTTTGAAACCCAAAAGGGGTGATAGAAGAGCAAAATACTCATTCAAATCCATTATTTTGCTCTTTTCTAAAGTAGGAAGTTGTACATTCTGACTTTCTAACATAGCATTAGCTCCAGAGGAAGTGTGAACTGGAATAAATGTACTTTTTCAGGTAAAAAAACAAACAAAAGGTAACCTAACCATTGATGTAATAATCTCTGTTGTCACAGCTGCTAAAGTCAGAAGAGGATGCCTCATACAAACCGGCCAGGAAGGCTTGTGCTCAGCTGGTGGACAGTCTCGTTGATCATATTCTGAAATACGAGGAGTCTCTCGCAGGTATGAGCTGTATTAAATTATGAAGCAAAGGATTTACCTTAGTTGAACTTTTGGTGAGTTATTTTTTTGTTTTGCAGACTGTGAGAATAAGGGATTGACATCCAATCGCCTAGTGGCATGTATCACCACGCTGTACCTGTTTAGCAAGATCCGACCCCATCTGATGGTGAAACATGCCATGACTATGCAGCCATACCTGACCACAAAGTGTAACGTGAGTATGCTGTCTGGGAATGGATTGCAATAATTGGTCTTGTGCTGCCATCTAGAGGCCAGAGAGTGAAGGTGCTGCTTGTGCTTATTGTGTCCCTACAGACTCAGAGTGATTTTATGGTGATCTGTAATGTGGCTAAAATACTGGAGCTCGTTGTTCCTTTGATGGACCATCCGAGTGAAAACTTCCTCACCACCATCGAAGAAGACCTGATGAAACTCATCATCAAATACGGCATGACGGTCAGTTGGAGAGCGAGTATCAGCAGCTCTGGTGTCCAGCGGTTTGTGTGTCAACAGCTTCATGGTGCCATCTGCCTTGTTTCCTGCAGGTTGTGCAGCACTGCGTGAGTTGTCTTGGTGCGGTTGTCAATAAGGTCACCCATAACTACAAGTTTGTGTGGTCTTGTTTCAACCGATACTATGGTGAGTAAATTTCAACACCTGTCAGGAGTCTTTTGCTCCTCTATGATCCTGAGAGTGTTAATCACTCTAAAATTCGTCTCGTTTCATGTGAAGGAGCACTAAACAAGCTGAAGCTGCAGCATCAGGAAGACCCGAACAGCACTGTACTGGTCTCTAATAAACCTGCACTGCTGCGTTCACTCTTCACTGTGGGTGCCCTGTGCCGACACTTCGACTTTGACCAAGAGGAGTTCAAAGGCAGTAATAAGGTGAGATCCTGGTGATTTCTGGATTTTAAAAGTCTCAAATACAAGGAAAAATTAGTATGCATTAATAAATGTAGACAAGTACAGCAATTTATGATAGACTATAATGTACTATAATAGATTAGTCACACACATACATATATATATATATATATATATATATATATATATATATATATATATATATATATATATATATATATATATATATATATATATACACACATACACACAAAATTATTTTTTATTTATTTTATTTTTTTCTTTTAGATCACAGACTGTTTTTGTAATTGTGTTAAATAAATAATTTAATTTTTTTATATTAAAGAACTGGTTTTGTGAATTCCCACAATCAAAATAAATTCTGCTTACTTATTGTATTAATTGAAATATATTATAATTACAATTATATTATTAATTATTTATTTTTTAGATTTATGTATTATTAGTCTTATCACAAGTAATATTTTATGCATTAAAAAATAGACATCTATTAGTAATAGATCAGTGGGACCGAGTAGTCAAATTTATTCATTCATTTAAATTATTCATTTCATTTAAAAAATATTTAAGTAATTGTATTGTATTCAAGCATGGTTCTTATTCATTCAAATTTTGATCTTATACATTAATATTAAATTTTAGTTTATTGTGTGTGTGTGTGATATATATTATGTGTGTGTGTGTGTGTGTGTGTGTGTGTGTGTATATATATGCATATATACAGTTGCATGCGAAAGTTTGGGAACCCCTTGCAGAATCTGTGAAAATGTGAATAATTTTAACAAAATAAGAGAGATCATACTAAATGCATGTTATTTTTTATTTATTACTATCCTGAGTAAGATATCTTACATAAAATATGTTTACGTTTAATCCACAAGACAAAACAATAGCTGAAATTATTAAAATAACCCCCCGCAAAAGAATTCCCCCCAGAATCTTTAGTTTTCCAGCATCTTTTGCATATTTGAACCCTTTCCAGCAGTGACTGTATGATTTTGAGATCCATCTTTTCACACTGAGGACAACTGAGGGACTCAAACACAATATGATACATTAAGAGCCGGGGGGTGAAAACATTTTGAATTTGCAGATCAAGGAAAATTTTACTTAATTTGTCTTCCGGCAAGTATCTTCTGTTGCTTCCGAAGGGCAGTACTAAATGGGGAAAAAAATTATATTTAAACAAAATAAGAACAACTTGGACATCTTCATCCTGGTCAAAAGTTTTCACCCGGCTCTTAATGCATCGTGTTTCCTTTTGGAGCATCAGTGAATGTTTGAATCCCTCAGTTGTCCTCAGTGTGAAAAGATGGATCTCAAAATCATACAATCACTGCTGGAAAGGGTTCAAAAATGAAAAAGATGCTGGAAAACTGAAGAATCTGCAGGACATGGAGGATTTTTCTGAAGAACAGAGCTCAGTTCAACTGTTCAGAACAAACAAGGGACTCGTGAACAACCATCACAAAACAGTGACAGTAATGAGAATAACAAAAAGGAAACATCCAGAAATATTATGAGAATGAGAATTTTGAGGAAAATGTGCTTAATTGACATGAAATGTTATTTAAGCATAATGTCATAATATGATGTCACAATGTGAAAATGTCTTAATGGCCCTATAATATGTTTCATTTCCTTTTATCAAACGTAACCTTGAAATGTTTTCATAAGATTCACTCCTTTACCAGTCTGGTTAATGGTCGTCTTCTCTTTCAGGTGGTCATAAAGGACAAAGTGCTGGAGCTGCTGCTATATTTCACTAAAAATGAGGATGAGGAGGTGCAGACCAAGGCCATCATTGGTCTAGGTAAATATTTACTGTCCATAATCACTACAGTTCTTGTTTTCACCTTTTTCAATCACTCATGGTAAACAAAACCATGATCTGTTGGTTCTCCAGGCTTCCTGCTCATCCAGCATCCAGGGCTAATGTTTGCTTCAGATGTGAAAAACCTCTATAACTGCCTCCTGGCTGACAGGAAAACATCAGTGAATCTGAAGATCCAGGTGCTAAAGAACCTGCAGACATACCTGCAGGAGGAAGACTCGCGCATGCAGGAAGCTGACAGGGAGTGTGAGTGTCATTTATAAAGGATGCTCTTGTCTTTGTTCAATGCATCTGCCACTTGGTAAGTAGTTAGCCAGTAAGCTATTTTTATTCTCATTCTTTGTCTTTGGTCTTTTCAGGGAAGAAGATGTCTAAGCAGGAGGACCTGAAGGAGATGGGTGACATCTCATCTGGCATGAGCAGTTCTATCATGCAGCTCTACCTCAAGCAGGTGCTGGAGAGCTTTTTCCACACGCAATCCAGCGTAAGGCACTTTGCCCTCAATGTAATCGCCCTGACGCTCAGCCAAGGCCTCATTCATCCCGTACAGGTATGTGTCCTCAGCACAAACTCTCCTAACGCCGGACTGAAAGAGCCTTTAGTTTAACTGGCTTGTTTCCTCCTCCATCAGTGCGTTCCGTATCTTATCGCTATGGGAACCGACTTGGAACCCACAATGAGGAATAAAGCTGATCAACAGCTGGTGGAGATTGACAAGAAATACACGGGATTCATTCACGTATGTGGATTTTTAACAACTAACATGCATTTGTCATGTATGATGCTGCAAGAAATTAATACATTAGGTGCATTAGGCTAAAACCATTAAAAAGTGTTACTTGAAATAAAAGTTAATGAAATTAAAAAAAAAAAAAACTTTTTTTAAATGAACCCCATTATTTTTTAAACCAAAACTGTTTAGCTGTTGCTAACAAGTGTTTACAGTGACCGATTCTAAAATAAAATATTTTAAGTTTTATTTCAATTTTAAAAACAATATTAATTGTTTTATTTCAGCTAGTTGCCAAAGCATCATTTTTATTTAGTTTTAGTTAGTTAACTTGATGTATTAAAATAAAATAACTAACTAAAACCGAAGTAAACTACACACACACATATATAAATATGCCATGCTGTTACTGAAAATAAGAACTTGCCTGGTTAAATAAGGGTTAAATAAATATACAACCACACATCAGAGTAATAAACTATAATTAACTAAAATTAAAATGAAAACACATAATATAAACATAAATATAATTGAAGATTTAGATTATATTATAAAATATAAAAATTAATGGTAACGCTTTATAGTAAGGTGTCATTTACAGTTAATGTATTAGTTAACGATGCATTTATTACTCTGTTTGGAAATCTTTATTAATGTTAATAAAAATACACTCATTCATTGTTGTTTCATGCTAGTTCACAGTGCATTGACTCAGTGGTTCCCAACCTTTTTTTCATGGGCCCCCCCTACGTACACACATGGTAATCTGAGCCCTCCCCCAATATTATATTTATACATGCCCATATATATATATATGCAATAATAATAATCAAAATTTTTAATATTTGCTTAAAAATGCACATTTGACATTGATTTGACAGTAGTAGTTTGAGTTAGGATGCAGATGTAAATTTGTTCATTTTCAAAATCAGTAACATCTGTAAAAAATTGCAACAACCTCCTTTTTTTATACGGTGAAATTTTATTTTTCTGACTGTTTGAGTTTTATTAAAATTAACCATTGTTTTTCCATAGTAGCATACATTTACATCATGATAACCAGAGTTAAAACCACACATATAGCACCTCAATACTGTGGTAAAAATCCAACTATGTTTATGTAGCCTATTTATATGTAAAACAGTAGTCTAAATACATTTATTATAAATGCACAAACGATAACTTATAGCTTAATCACAAATATAGTGTAATTACATTCCATTACCCCTTTTAATTCACGTCTACATTAATATAATAAATTTGACATAAATACCACACATTTCTGCCACAATACCATGGTGCAGTTAATGTTACTACAGTAAATCCCTGGTAAATGATGGCAGTTTGTAACGTTAGATTGAAAAGCCTTCTGATTGTATCGTTGCACAGTGTTTTTCTGCTGTTCGTCAGCGCTGTTTTATCTGGATTTAAACTAGTTTATATCAGTTGACTGAAATCGACTGATACTAGTTTATACCAGTCATTTGTGTTCTTCGCTGAATTCAAGCGCTTCTCACTGGATCCCACAGCGCTGTTTAGTGGTTGTGTGATCGGTGAGTAAACACATCTGCTCTATCTGCGCTGCGCCGCTGTTTGAACCGAGCGGATACGGTCCGCGTGGCACGGTTCAAATGAGTAGCGCTGTTTTGTTCCGCTTTTCCCGCATAAACGTTGCATTGAATGTTTATCGAACTTGTTTTATCGAGGAAAATTATATCACTATAATTGTAGTTATCGTTTTATCGCCCAGCCCTACCTCAAAGTATATCTGCTCCCGCGCCCCCGCTGTGAACTCTGGCGCCCCTCCTTAGTGGTTGGGAACCACTGCATTGTTAACGTTAATGTTAATGTTAACAAACACACAAATTTTAATAATGCATAAGTAAATGCTGAAATTAACATTAATTAAGATTAATAAATGCTGTAGAAGTATTGTTCATTTTTAGTTCATGTTAACCAATGAACCCTATTGTAAAATGTTACCAGATTAATTGCAAATATTAATAAAAACTATAATATGTCAGTTATACTAAAATAACCCTGGCCATATATGCCGTTCAAACAGATGAAGGCTGTGGCGGGGATGAAGATGTCCTATCAGGTGCAGCAAGCCATCGTGGATTCAAAGGACACAGTAATCAGGGGTTTCCGCCAGGATGAGACAAACGCGGCTCTTTGCTCTCACCTCTACACCATGGTGCGCGGAAACAGACAACACCGCAGGGCTTTCCTCATCTCACTACTCAACTTGTTTGATGACAACACGGTCAGTGTTTTTTTTATGTTTTGCATTATGTCACTCTGGTGATTACCATCTTTTATATTATCTTCTGTAGCTACAGTTTCTGCTTTTCTATACCTGTCAGCATTTTGAGTGGCCTGTGTTTCTTAAATAATGGCGTTTTGTTTTCTTCCCATGCAGAAGTCAGACGTGAACACGCTGCTGTATATCGCAGACAATCTCGCCTGCTTCCCATATCAGAGTCAGGAAGAGCCGCTGTTCATCATGCATCATGTAGACATCACACTATCAGTGTCCGGCAGCAACCTGCTGCAGTCCTTCAAAGAGGTGTGCTGCTTTTTCCACCGCTCACTGTACTGAATTTCTATCCTTTTACTCTAACTTCTATTATATATGATAGAAATCAAATTAATGTTGCATGAAAAGGGGTAGTATTAAATACAAATATCCACCTCCTTGCCCTTAAAATGCCCTTATTTTTGCCATATTCTACCTGTTGATTAAATCTAGTAAATAAAAATCATGCAGAAATGTTCAATGTTGAATTATTAAATCCATAGTTAAATCAAGATTTTTTATTTTTTTTTATTTTAAAACCAACAACACAAATTTGTACAATTTTGCACACAGCCATGCATGCATGCATTTGTCATTGTTATTATTTTTAGTTTTATTCATTTTATTTTAATTATTTGGCTTAAATGTTATTTGTTTTGGTTTTATTCATTTTGTTACTTCAGCTTAAGTTAAAGTTTTTCATCCAATATTTAGCTTTATTTCATTTGACAAATTATTTTTAGTACTTTTTAATTTTAATTGTTAAAATTCGTATTCATTATTTTAATTAATGATGACAGCTTTTAAAATTAGTAAATTTTGATATTATTTTGGTTGCACCACCGTTTTTTTTTTCAAGCGCTGACATTCAGTTTTCTAACAATCTTGCCTCACATTACAGTCTTTGCTAAAAGAGCCTAGACCACGGGAAAAGAAGAAAAAAAGAGGGAAAAAATATGGCTCTGAGGAAGAGGATGAGAGTAGCAGAGGAAGCAGCAGTGATAGTGATAGCAGCGATGATGTCATCCGTCGGCCCAAGAAATCCAGACGGTCCGCTGCAGTGAACTCTGACTCAGATTCAGACCTCGACTTGGAGGATGTGGACAAGGTCATGCAACGTCTACCTGACAACCCCGAGCCCTTATTGGATTTTGCCAACGCCTCTCAGGGCATCTTGCTGCTCCTCATGCTCAAGCAGCACCTTAAGAACCTCTACGGCTTCTCTGACAGGTGAGCTTTACCCGCTGCTCCAAACACATTCAGGTCTGACATAACCGGTGTAATGTGTTAATGTTCACTGTGGTCACTGGCTCCTTAACAAACGCCTCTTTGTCTCTTCCTGCAGTAAAATTCAGAAGTACTCGCCTACGGAGTCTGCAAAGGTTTATGATAAGGCTGTAAACAGGAAGGCCAATGTGCATTTCAACCCACGCCAGACACTGGACTACCTATCGAACAACCTGACCAATGCAGATCTTACTTACGATGTCAAGAGGAGAGTCGTCAGACAGTATTTAGATGTAAACATTCTGATTTTCTTTTTAGAGTTTTAGATTTAATTACATTTTATATATATATATATATATATATATATATATATATATATATATATATATATATATATATATATATATATATATATATATATATAATGTGTATATATATAATGTGTGTGTGTGTATATATATATATATATATATATATATATATATATATATGTGTGTATATATGTGTGTATGTATGTGTGTGTATATATGTATATGTGTTTGTGTGTGTGTATATATTTATATATATATTTATATATATACATTCTGATTTTCTTTTTAGAGTTTTAGATTTAATTACATTATATATATATATATATATATATATATATATATATATATATATATAATGTGTATATATATAATGTGTGTGTGTGTGTGTATATATATATATATATATATGTGTGTATGTATGTGTGTGTATATGTGTTTGTGTGTGTGTATATATATATATATATATATATATATATATATGTGTATATATGTGTGTATGTATGTGTTTGTGTGTGTGTATATATTTATATATATTTTGCTCTAACATAACTTGAAAATTGCTTAAGGCTATAATTTCATCTTTTCTTCATTTTTTTAAAGTTTTATTGTTGTTTTTTTCCCCAGGAAAATAATCAGGGCATTTTATAATAAAAATTAATATCATCCCATTTTTTAAGCATTAATAATGTTTTTTAATTAAAAGACAAAGAAGAGTGATTTAATAATTTAATATTTGCATAATATGAAAATATGAATTGTTTTTATATACTTTATAACATTTAAAAAAAAGGAAAAGCCAGTATTGATGTTAACTAAAACAATCTATTGAAAATAATTTTCTGAAATAAAGCTTGAATAAAATATACATTTTAAGAATTTATTTTAAAAATTTGGCTAAATAGATATTTTTTCTATTTAAAATGAAAACTGAATATATAAAAATAAAAGATAGTTTAACACATTAATTCATATTAGAATACTATATAAATAATACTAAAATAACAATTGAAGACATTTTAATATGAACATTTTTTTAGTATTGACACAAACAGCTCATTGAATTGTCTTGAATTGAATTATTAAAATGCACAGTTTGAACTGATTCACAAAAATGAATCAAACTGACCATCTCTAAATGTTTTTTATTCCACAGTTTAAGGTACTAATGGAGCACTTGGACCCAGATGAGGAAGATGAGGAAGGGGACGCTTCAGCCAGTCTCCACGCCAGAAATAAAGCCATCACTGCTCTACTAGGAGGCTCCAGTCCCAAGAATAATGCTGCTGACTCGTACGATGACGACAGTGATGCGGACGAAAAGGCTCCTGGGGTAAGAAAGCTGGTGCTGATGTGTTCATTCAACTCTCGATGTCTTAATGTTACCGTCACTTTAAAACGGCGTGTTTTTGTTCCCTTCTAGTCGTCACGGAGATCCAGAAAAGGCGGAGATTCCGCGGAGGCATCAGGTCACATGAACGAAACGGTAGAAGCCATGGACGTCATCGCTATCCGCTGCCCCAAGTACAAGGACCGGCCGCAGATAGCGCGCGTTATTCAGAAGACAAGCACAGGCTACAGCATTCGCTGGATGGCCGGATCGTACTCCGGCACCTGGGCAGAGGCCAAGAAACGCAACGGACGTAAACTGGTGCCTTGGGTGGACACTATAAAGGAGTCTGACATTATTTACAAGAAAATTGCCTTGACAAGCGCACACAAACTGTCCAACAAAGTAGTGCAGACTTTACGTTCACTGTACGCAGCCAAGGAAGGAACTTCCAGCTAATTAAATCTGTAATAACTCTGGAACTGTTACACCCAACAGACTCTCAGCAGCCAAACTTCATCAGGATTTAACGTTTTGTAAACTTAAGTCGCAGAGAAAAGAGTACTACAGACTCACAGGTTTTAAGATCCAAGGCAGGAACTGGTCGAACTAAAGAACGCCGATTTTAAAAGTGTGGTCTGTTTGGAAATGTAGATGTGATTCCTGTACATCTTTTAAGTTAAACGGAAAAGAAAGAAACGGAGCTCCTTCGCTGTTGTGCAGCAACTTGGTTGTTTGAATTTTTTCCCCCTCCACTGTATCATAGTTTAACACAAAACAGAAACAAAAAATGTTTATATCTCTGACGAAAAAAAATCTGTTTAAAGAAATAAACCTAAAGTGAATGTTGGAAATTAGTCTGTTGATGTTCTTAATAAAGTGACCTTGGAGTTTAACCTAGCACCGGATGGATTTCTTTAGCTTAGCTCAGTTTCCAGGGAAATAAACTTTGAAACATCTCCTCTGCTTTATGTTCTACTTCTTTTGTGCTGTAAAATGGAGTCTCCTGGACATAATTTATTCAGTTGAAAGCAGAGCATGCAGTATCTGTCGCCTACATGAAGGGAGGGTTTTTTGTAAATGTAGATTTTGATGTATTGGGTCAGGGTTTGGGTCTCTACACCCCACAGCGGGACAAGGGACCCCCAGCATGTGTGGAGGAGCAAATACTGCAATAAATTTTTTACTTCTCTTTGTTACTTGTCTGGTTTGCGTTTGACTTTGATTTTTGATGTTAACGTTTTTGAAAGTGTTGTGTCAGCTGGAGATTTTATTTTATGCATGAATGTTAAGATTTATGTATGTATACACTACCATTCAAGAGATTTTTGAAAGAAGTCTCATGCTCACAGGGCTGCATTTATTTGATCAAAAATAGAGTAATATCATGAAATACTATTACAACAACTGTTATCTATTTTAAAATTTTATTTATTTCTGTGATAGCAAAGCTTTTTAGCCATCATTACTCCAGTCATTAGTCACATGATCTTTCAGAAAGTTTTCTAATATGCAAATGAATACTGATTTAGCGCTCAAGTATTCATTTGCTTCTGAAGACACATTTCATATTATTATTATCAAATTTGAAAACAGATGTGCTGCTTCTTATATCTGTGAAATCTGTGATCCATTTTTTTTCGGATTCGTTGATAAATAGGAAGGTTTAGGGTAGGTTAAAAATGTGTTAACCATTTTAACACTTGATTTAGATGTGGGTCATTCCTGGTATCCGGTAACATTTTGGCTTCATAATTTTTTGAAAAAATGTTATACATTTTTCATGTTTTTAGCATTCTACCCAAATAGTGACATGTTTAACTATATGGAACACATACTGGTCAAGCTCAGTGACTTAAAAAATAATAATTATGGGTATATTGTTCAGACATTCGCTGTGAATGTATTCCACCCTGTTAGGGACATATACATAGTTATCACAAAATTTTAATAATGTAAATGTTAAACAATAATGAGCAGTAATAAGATAGTATATGTCTCTTATGCCATAGTGGTATTTTTTATTCTTGAAACAAAAACAAAAATTATTAATGAATAGAATATGTCTTGATTATTAAGTACAGGTACTTTTTTGTGCCCATTTTTGTGCCAACAGGATGGTAAATAATATAAAGATTATACGCTGGTAATGCTCCTCACCTCGCAAAATAAGACAAAGGTATGCCTTTCAAACTTTTATTTAAAATTACTTGTCTAACAGGGTGGAATTGAGCATAACAGGGTGGAACACCAGTGTTAACAGGTTCTAATTGAGCTTTCTGTCATTGTCCTGCATGGTTTGCCATATGTAATGTATGGAACTGCAAAACAATACAAAAAATGAAATCCAGATTTCCTTTGGGGGAGGGACACAATAAATAGCTATGTGGTTCCTTATCACAATCAATTATGATGACAAGTGGCAAAACAAATCTCTGTTCAGGTGGCTAGAGAAATAATAACAAATTAGAGAGGACAGACATAAGAAATTATAATTTTTTTTATTTATAATTGATAAAAATAAAGATTTATTTGGAAAGAAATTAATATTTTTATTCAGCAAGGATGCATTAAAGTGATCAAAAGTGACAGTATAATGTTGCAAAAGCTTTCTATTTCAGATAAATGCTTTTCTTTTGAACTTTCTATTCATCAATAATCTTGAAAAAAAAATGTACAAAACTGTTTTCAACATTGATATCAACAAATTTCCGAAGGATTCTGTAACACTGAAGACTGTAGTAATGATGCTGAAAATTCAGGTTTGCCAACACAGAAATATTGCATTCTAAAATGTATTCAAATAGAAAACAGTTATTTTAAACTGTAAATATCTGCATATCTCACAATAATACTGTTTTTGCTGTATTTTTGATCAAATAAATGAAGCCTTGGTGAGCAGAAGAGACTTCTTTTAAAAACATTAAAATTCTTGCTGATCTAAAACTTTTGAGCAGTAGTGTACATATATACAATTTTATTCATGGACATTACCACTCAAAAGTTTTATGGAGGTAGATTAATTTGCAGTATACAATACATAATATTTATTCCATTAGAATTTCCACCCTGTTAGTTTCACATTCACATTATAGACCTAACAGGGTGGAAAATTTTGAGCAAAATTAGCTGTACTTTTTTGAGCGATCAATATTTAGCTCTCATCTGTAGCACCTCTACAGATGAACATAACTTTTATAACTATGTCAGATATGATTTTTATATTTTTTTGATCGGACAAACATTCTCCATAATATAGCCTAACAGGGTGGAACTTTAAGAGTGTGACAAGCAGGAGAACATTTCAAAAACTTTAAAAAAAAAGGTAGGAGTGAGAGTTGACACGTACCTCCATTTGTACAGTTGAATTTCAGTGGAAAAAATAAACAATATCACTTCCTGAAAATGATCTCAGTGGAATTGTAGTCTATTTTGGAAGGCGAGGGAGTACATACTAACAGGGTGGAAGATGACTTTAGGGACATGGTAAATGAAGAAATTTGAAAAAAAATCATTTATATGTATGATTAAATGAAGTTTAGCCTAGTCCATAACATAATTTAAAAATACTTTGAGATTTTTATCATTTCATGGTTTATATTTCTAGTGTAAGTTGATTACTTTGCACTGAGGACATGATAAAACTGAACGCATGTATCAATAAAAAGGTGTGTAAAAAAACAATATTTTTAATATCTAATATCTCTGTTTAAGTGATAAAGTAGACCTAATATGTATAATTTAAGCAATTTCTTATAAATATGTGGCTATTTTAGAGAAAATATGAGCAAGTAGAGACAGAAAAGTCACTGTATAACAGGAATGACCCATGTCTTAATCAGGCCAACTGGAACCAGGATAAATCATATTAAAAAATAAAAAAGGAAAAGAACATTACATTACCATAACATTACTGCAGCAACTTTTTTTTTCTTTTACTTCACTGGAAAGTCTAAGTCATACCACAGTCTACAATTTGGTCAATCCGTTCAAGCCGTTTTGTGGTTAACCAGGTCTCAAACAGCATGGCTGTCTGTTTAAACATGTAAACCAGTTTGGGATTTGGAACGGCTTGAAACTGTGCAAAACCAGCTACCATCCTTGCCTAACCCTGAGTAAGTGGAAACTAATACTGTGGGGAAACAGAAAAATATGGGGATTTTTATGGCTAATGCAAAACTGACTCTATAATCAATTTAAAATTATTAAACAAGCCTATTCTAGCCTACAAATCACCCAAAACTCTCTAAAAACCATCCTGGTAGTCTGCAAACCATCTTGAACTAGTTTAAGTAGTTTTTTCCGACACAGTAGCCACTGAAAATTCTTGCAGTAACAGTTCCCTCAGGAAAATGCTATTTGACTACTGGAGCTTAAATGACCTACTTTGAATGTGACTAATAGGAAAGGAAATAAATCACTCCATTTACCATGATGTAAAACACTGATGTCTGTGTGAGTGAGTGTGTTTAAAATTAGGACGCCTGGGTCACTTAACCCCGCCAAATCAGTATAACAGGTGATAAAACTCAAACTTCCCGTCATAATGTTAAACTGCTCTGTACTGGACTGTCTGCATGACTCAGTTGGCCGTGATGCTCAGATTTACAAACCAGCCACGCCCACCAAACCAAAGCGAAGGGCGACTCACGCGCTGTACGAACACTCGGGTTTGTCCTCGAGAAGTTACAAAAGCAAGAAAATGCGGGGAAACGTGAATTCGGGTTTTGTTATGGACGTTATTGAGCTGGAGTCGTTTGTGAAAAGCCCTCCTCGTGGATTCACTGTCGAGAGTCGCGCGGGCTGCAGAGTCGTGAAGTGGGATCAGGACAACAGCTGCGTGTTCATCGATGAGATCCAGTCTAGCAAGGGGAAAGTGATTTTCTGTAATTCTCCAGGAAGGTAAATGGATTTAAATAACGTCTTATGACAATATGCGGGTTTAGGTATAGCGTGCTTTTGTAAAAAAAAAAATATATATAGCGTGTTTTTGTAAATCTTCTTGGCCATTTCAGGAAAGTCATAGTACGTACTTTGGGAGAGTACGCAGATTTGAGACGACAACTAACCTCAAAAACAATATACATCCTGGTGTCTGCATGCACCAAAACAAAGGTTGAAGAAAAGAGAAACAGAGATGTTCCAGGTAGGATTTATTATTATTATTATTATTATTATTATTAATATTTCACATAGTGAAAGTCTTTGACCTGCTTCTGTAAATTAATGTGTTTACGTACAGAGGAGAGTGGTGTGTTGTGTGTATACATACATAAAATAATCTATTAATAAATGTATATTAAAATGACAAAATTATCTTTTAAAAACAGTGTTCTGAAAAAGGGATCGTTCTTGGATTTTATATACAACATGGTCCAACTTAAATATGTACATGAATTTCAGGATATGGTGCATCTTTGGGAATAATCACTTTGGATCTAAAATAAATCACTTTCAAAATATGGCTTTCCAAAAAAAAAAGAAGAAAAGTGGTCTCTTGGCTCAACTTGCCCCCAGCGAGGGGTCAATTGAGCCTAGAGAGAGGGTAATAAGTTGAGCCACATGAAGTTAAACTGTCCCATTGATTATGCTAATATATGTTCAGTAAAACTGAACATTTTCACCTCTCGTTTTTACCTTTGCTACATTAAAGGAAGAGAAATTCAATAAAAATGATTCTTGAAATCTATGTGTGAGTCTTGTGATGGACTGGCCATCCATCCAGGGTTTTTCTCCACCTGTGGCTTAAGATGCTGGGTTAGGATCCAATAATAATGGCATAGAGGTTTGGAGAATAAGATGGATGGATGACTTCTTAATATTTAATTAAAAGATACAGTTCACAACTTTGAAGTAATTTTAAATACTAAAAAAAAAAATTCAGAACAAAATAAAGTAAAAAAAAAAAAAACGGACTCCAATTTCAATGGCCAATTTTCATAAACAAGACCTGTTTAAAATTTTCAGAACAAAATCAAGTTCAAAATAAAAAACATTTGGTCTAAAATTAATGAAAAATAATGTAGAATTACAGTAAAATAATACTTTGTAATCTTTTTAAATAAAATTATTATTTAATAAAATTATTTTAGATTTTATCGGCATAACTACTTGACTGAAATGTAAATAAATAATTTAATAGTGTTTAATATGGACTTGAACCGATATTTATGGTGATTAATAGTAATGTTACTAATATCAGTAATATTAGTAAGCTCTACAGTTGTAAAAATTGATCAGAAAACGCAATGTAGCTATGTGTCACAATGTCATCAGGGAAGGTATCATTAAACTTTGACACCACTGTATGCTGTATTTGTAAAATCAAAGTCACACTGCTTATTGTTGTCCATAGTTCGTGGGTATTATGTGGTGGCGATCAACGGCAGTCATCCAATGATCAGATGGGAGATGGAGAGAGGCTTAGACATGACTATTTCATCTGTTGCTGGAGAAAGTTATACAGTTGATGTGAGTTCAGTGGAGACTTTGTTTTTTTTTTAATGATGTGTGATGCACAAATTTAGTGTCCTTTTTCTGGAAATGTAAAAAATGAATTCAAATTAATATATACATATTTTTTTAAGGTTGATGTTAGTGCTGCACTACAGGGATGGGTCGGTGAGAGTTTTCAAATCCTTGTTGATGTAGAAAAGGTAAAACCCATCTGGAAAGACACACATTTCACCATCAAGTACCGTTCTGATGCGCTTTTTGACTTTCCCTACTGGTTCGGCTGCAGCAAACGACAGTTCAAGGTGTGCTTTAAGAAATAAGCAGACCTCTCTGATGATTTCTAGTATTGAGACTATGACTGGAAATCTGATTTTGCAGGTCTCTTACCATGAAAGATGAAATCAACACCCAAAATGTTGTATGAAACAGCAAATATCTACTGAAAACTGAAGCCCTGCACAGATGAGGAGACCATTAATGCACCTTAAAGAACAATTTTACTGTAAATAAAACTTTATTTTGCTCATGTCAGCAGTAATACAAAAAATCATAAAGAAATGGCGATCACTGGAACTTAATCTGAATTATAATTCTGTTAAAGCAGAAAGGTCAATTTTATAAATCTTCACATTGTAAACTAGCAAACTAGTGGCGATAGTTGCAATACTTTTTTAAATGGGTCACTCTATGCAAAAGCGCCCGAATGTGTTCCATTCATTGTTTTAATAGGTCATATCATGAGGAATAAAAATTTTCTTTATCTTTTAGGATAACTGAAATCAAGCCAAACAAATAGATACATCATCTAACATCAGGTTACACGCTAAAGTTTACACATTTCTTGTGTTGTTTCTGGCTGTCTGTCTGGAATCCGGTGCATGAGCAGAACTTGGCATTTTTAAAGGCACAGTAACAAAAAACTGACCCTTTAACTCTAAAGCTCAGAGAGAGGTGTGAAATTAAATTTTTTTTTGATAAATCTTTCTTAACCTGACATGTTGACCTCCATGAGAAAACTAAAGCATGAAATGACCCATTTAAAACATTTCTTCAAATACCATATATTGGGATAGTTACAGTAAAAACAGTCTTCTTTTGTTGTTTTGTAAAGCTTTGTAATATGTACACATCATATTGCAATTAAATGCCTCTGTGACCATCACTGTGAACGCACAGTTCTTGCCACATCCTCTGACTAACTGAAAAACCATTAACCGAAAGAGTTTATCTACGCTAATGTGTTTGCACTACTGTTTCAGCTGCAGAAAAATCTGTCTGGCATAGTTCAGGGCAGAAGCAAAAGTGTTGACGCTGCTTTGGTGATGGTCTGGATGTACTCTTTGTAGTCACTGTCACCATAGGTGAGCAGCAGGTGATTTATGATTCCCACGACACACATGAGTGACAGGAAGAAGAGAATGCGTTTCCCGAACAGGAAGCCAGGAGTGCTGTCAGGCATACAAGCAGAATATCTGTTAACAAGTGTGGGTGGGTGTGTGCGTGTGTGAAATACGGTTGGGTTACAACACATGGTTGAAACCTCAAAGTGATCTTATCACTTCTACCCAAATCATAAATTTGCAACGGTTCAATGACAAATAGCCTATTTGTATTGAGATTAACATTGGCAACATCTAATGCTGCTGGAATGCAGAACAACCCACATTTGTCTGTGTTTCATGTAGTTTTAAGGTCAGGAACCTCAGAAGAAGATGCTTCAGTTGACTCTAATGCAACTTTAGCACAAGAAAACATATCTTTCATGTTTAAAAGGCCTTATTTGGTCATAGTTATGGATTTAAAAATCTTACCTCTGGCAAGTCTGCCCCATGTAGCCAACAAAGTACTTCTGCCGGACCACAAGGTAGATAATGCCAGAAAAGGCAGCTGGAGCTGTAACAGAAAGGGTTTTCTTATTTAAATTATATCAGAGAATTTCCAAGAAAGTTAGTGTACAGGTATTTTATTAGGGCTGACTTTTATTATATATGCTTTGGTTCCTTAGCAACACAATTAGCCTACTCTTTCAGTGGTATTCAAAAATAGAGAAAAGTTTTATGTAGACAAATATTTGCACATGGGTCATAACAGAAATTATTAGCCAGGAAATGCAAACCTTTTCTACTACGTTATAAAGGGGTATTTTCTTTGGTTACTTTATTGTAATGAACGTTAAAAATAACACAGAACTGTCCGCCCTTAGTAGTTGTTAATAGAAAAAAAAAAATGTATAGATTTATTAATATTGCTCTTTCATTGTATTTTGTATATTCCAATAAAAAAAATTACAGAAAATAACAAAGGCACTTTCACTTCTAAAAATATTGATTATGTGCTCATTTAACTCAATCACTTAACTGACTTTTTTTTTGACAAATGTGATGAATTGAATTGTACCTTGGCTGAGGCAGATACCAGCGCACCACAGTACTGCCAGAAATGTGGGGTACGTGTCCATGCAGTTTCGACTGAGAAAACAGTACATACATAAACTATTTTATTAACTGATAACACTTTCATACAGCTTCAGAAACTAACTCTATCAGGCAATTCTGGTATTTCATTTAACCAAACTGAGGACATGCTGTCAGTTCTTCTTGAAGTACTTCCATGTATCTTTTAGAAATATTGTGAAAGAGCTGTTACTTCCTCTTTGGCGGTGGTTAATGACACTTTATGATTGCAACTAAATTGATAAACTACCAAACCAGAATCCAACAGTCTAGATATGCAACTGATAATAATGCTGTCAGTTTGGTTTATTTGGCATATTTGGAAAAAATAATAATAAAAATAAATAAATTTTTAATATACAGGTCTCATCCACCTGATCTAAATTTTACTTAATTTACTGTGTTAATTTTAATAATTTACTGTGCAATACATAAGGATGCTAGAAGTAGATGCAAGCTCTTCACACCACATTTTGAACGTTAGAATATTTTTTTTCTACCTTTATATTCACATTCATAACTGATTTAAAATGAGCCCATTTACATTAGACTTCATGAGCAACTTTAAATAAGTGAAAAATTAAATGTACCGCTATATAGGCTTTCAGTATACAGACAGAAAGACCAGTGCAACCCTTTTGCAACATTAAGATTATGTAAATAAAGCAGGAAGTTAGTTTCCAGAACAACAGGAAAATTTCGAGCTGTTATGCAAAATAAGCTACCACCAACACTATTTCATAAACAGATTATTTATCTCTCTCTATAAAACGCGCATCTGGCGCTTAAAATAAGTTACTTTTTCAGTCAAATTCTAGAGTAGAGAAGCTCGAGACGATATTACTCACTTCGCCATGGACAAGCGCTCAAACACTGCAGAATGAAGCTTAGAATGTTGACCGGTGCACTCTTTCTCAACCTTTAAGGCGAAGAACACTAGAAGAGAGGTTAATAGATTAAAGACTGGATATATTCGTTTAATGCACGTGCATATTTAGGCTACATTATGGACTAATTCCTGGTAGTTGTAAAAACACAGCACAATATGTTCAAAGATAATTTGCATACACATTCTACATAAACATCTTTCAATTATACAAAATGAAATAATAATAATAAAATCTAAATGTCATACCATTCTGAATGACGCTGAGAAGAGTGACCAGCACAAGTAAGAAAATGTTGTCCATCACTGCAACATACATGATCTCAAGTGTGCACTGCGGGTCTGTCTCAGAATGCTGTCTGATCATTTTTAGCATCGCAGATAACATCACCACTAAACCGATGCATTTCCTGATGGGAGGGCCACTAGAAATAGAACACCATCACTTCTGCTTCATGGTGAAATAGCACAGTTTGTGCTTTTTGAATCGAAATATCTGAGTGTAGAAAACTTGTTCCTGGTATAGCTACATTTTCCGTTTCACAGCTCATTCTAGTGTCAACTGGTATTTTTGGACAAAATAAAGTTTAAGCATCTGAGCCCGAGTCTCGAGTGACGGCCTCGCTGTTAAACACTGCCCTCTGCTGGCTGAAGCGGCTTTGCAGGTCTTAGCTGGTTTCATCTTGTCTTCAACTCTAAGTCCTGGTTCTGGATGTCACCAAGCACTGCGTATTTTGGGTGTCTCTTTAATATGGCACACCTGAATCAACTCAACAGCTCATTAACAGTGTCTCAATCTACTGAAATGGTTGTCAAATAAGGGAAACAACTAAAAATGGGCATTTTCAGACCGCCATATTCAGGACTGATGACATCTGCTCAGAACCAGCCAACAGACCTAATGGTATTGTTACTTTTTTAAATTAAAACACTTAATATAAAGAGTAAACTTAATGTTGTATAGGCCTATAACTTAGTTGATATATTAATTAGTTGATATATTGTTGCTGTGGTGTTTCAGTTTTGAAACAGAAAAGATCAACTTCACCTCTGATATTTCAGCTGTCAAAATATTATATGCTGAATAAATTAGCAGACAGTAAGTTGACTCTTACTTTAAGCAACACTGTAAGACGTCAGAATTTCATTGCATTAGATTAAAAAAAATTTGACAAACAATATGCAAACAAATTATGATAGAGGTTAATTTTGAGATACTTGTTCTTAACCAACTGCTCTCTTTTTTTTGGATCTATGAGGCACGTTTTCCTCAAATTCACACAGATGTCCCAACAGAATAACCATCTGTGTTGTTCCTCATTTTAATAATAAACATGCAACATTTCTGCAGAGTTTGACAACCAGAAAGTAACCAAAACATTATTTTTAACAATTTATCTGTTTAATTCAATAGCCAACAAATTTAATTTTGTAAGCTTTTAATTGATCGTTGTGTTTATGCTAGTATTTCTTTAAAACAAATGGCATTTGTTTTGATCCTTTGTTACAACGATAATACATTTTTATTTGAGGCTTAGGTGTCTAAATACTTGTTTTCACACTCTAAAATAACCCAACTCAGACCTTTTTAAGTGAACCAAAATATGACACATTCACATTTTCCTTTGACTCTTTTGGTTTCATTTTAGTTGTGACATGGTCACTTGAATATTGTAATGATTATTCTATTTTCTTTTGAATGAGGCAATAGATGCTCTTGGTCCGACAGTATTAATATTTTGCAGCAAATGTTCGACTGCAAGCAAAAAGCACTACTGCACCAAAGGAGGAGAGGCTCAATTAAAATATGATGGTGGTTTACAATATATAGATCCCAATATACAGATCATGGAAAACGGGGGAAATATCCAGAAATAATTAAGAAAAAAAAAAGAAAAGAATGGAATTGTCTTTGTAATTGCTGATAAATATATTTCTTCATTATTAATTATGTTATTAATGTTTTATTAAATTAATCTTTATTCAGTAAGGATATTGATTCATTATATTGATCAAAAGTGACAGTTAACAGTGTTTAAGATTTCTATTACAAATAAATGCTGTTCAAATTGTAATATTTTACAATATTATTGGTTTTACTATATATTTGAGTAAATAAATGTAGCCTTTGGTAAACATTAGACTTTAATACTCCTTTAATTCATAATCTTTCCAACCACAAACTGCAGGTCATGCAAATATTTCATTGGTTAGAAACCGCTATTTCTATCCAAGAAAAAGTGTAGGAACCCCTTATACAATCAGTGTGAAAGTGAGGCTTTTACTCTTCACTCACATGCAAAATTAAAAGCCAGTAACCACAACATATTCAATTTTTGGGAGCATTTAATATGAACCGCTTTAAATACAGTGATAACCATAAAAAAACAACAAAAATTATTAAACAACTGTACAATGCTGTACAAACCTTTACAAATGCATTGCGCGTAATTTGATCTTCAAATATTGAGTACTCTGCGCAATTTCATGTTCTTTATTCTTCAAGTATATCAGACAAAATATGAAAATGATTTATTTAACTGATGATGCACCACAGTCTTTCCTAACAAAAGTCTTGCATTCCCAATACTAAACTACAAAGAAGAAGAGTTGTTGTTTGTCTTCTACACCAGACCAAACTCATGGTTTGTAAAATCTAAAAGCTTTTCTTAATCAGAAAAATATATCTAAGCCATTAAAATCGGTGTTGTCAATTGCAGTCTGGCCCATCCCTGATTGTATGTATTCATCAAGATTCAATACGGAGTCATTAGTAGAAGCAACGTAGGTTAAAGGTGCTTCTGGAACCACAGATGCCACAGAAGGATTCTGCCGTGTCGTCTCCGCATTCTGGCCATTGTTTAACATCTCGAGGAGCCCTGTGCTGTCAGGTGAGAGGTTACTAACGGTCGTCGCAGGAGACAAAAGATCAGCAAGGAACTGGTCATATGCTGGGGTGTCGTACGCTGACGTACTCGAGGTGACCGAGTAGGGCGACGAGAGGGCCGTGCTGTCCGGTTTCGGTGCAGATTCTCCTGCACTTCCCAAAAGCTGGTTTAGTTTGGCCAGTTTCTTCTTCTTAGCCTTAAGTTTTTTCAGTAGCTTCAGCCTGAGGGCTTCTGTAGTGCTAATGGGCTGCTGATCTGCCAAAAGGTTGGGATTTTTCTTAACGGATGCAACAGGAAGGGTGACTGGTTTGTGCTGAGGCGCTACCGCAGGATTCCCTCCACTTGAATTTGGCAGTTTCTTGCTTAAAAAGCCACCGAACATGTCAGCTGGCTTTGCTGGCAGAGCTTCGTTGTCACATTTCAGAATGGGTTTTGGTTTTGGAGCGGGAGGAGGAAGTCTTATTGGTGTCGACTGGAAGGAAGGATGGAGTTGAAGTAATGAGGACGCAAGCGGTGGAGGTGCATGTACTTGTGGAGCCACTGATGGTCTCACCACAACTGGATTAGAACCCAAAGAGCATTCCTTCAAACCAGAGCTTTGGGGATTTGAAGGTTGACAAACGGACTTCGATATACAAGAAGAACTAGATGTTACAGGAAGAGTGGGGAGAGCGGCCGGCACGACGGTTGGGCTCTGGTGAATCTGAAGAGCCTCAGTGGCTTTGTTCTCATCAACCAGAGTGAGGGTCACGATGTCTGTATGTGACAGACCCTCAAAGGTGTCCAGTAATGTGGTGCTTCCGATGGATGCATCCACAACGCTGGTGGTAGTCGAGTCTCCCACGGTGAGCGCGCGGACGAGACACGTGTCATCGGCCACAGAGTCTGACAGTTCGTGCGGGTGTTTATCATCGACATTCGTGAGCGCAGAGGGAGCTGTCGGTAAGCAAACCTCTGAAGCTTCCTCTTTAGCAGAGTCTGATTCCCAGAAAACAACATGACATTCATTGGCAGGAAATGAAAACCTCTTGTGGATGATGCTGTGAGGGTGTTTCAAATCATCGAGTTCCAGCCATGACCCTTAAAGACAGAACACAAACATGTAAATGAACCACTATTAAGTTTAAATTTGAATAATTAACATTTATATTTTACAGAGCAACTAATCTGAGATAATTTTGCTGGTTATTTAATAACAGCTGATCATTTTTAGTCAATAATTCATTGTGTTTTTGCTTACTTTTGGTAACATGCAAGTAAAAATGCGGAAACATAACTCAGGCGAAAATAATGTGGTGTTTTAGCAAAAATAAGATGAATCACTGGCTAATGAATCCATACACTACCATTCAAAAGCATTAAAATAAGAATTCAAAATAAGAATTTCGTGTTCCTGAAAGAAGTCACTTATGCTCAACCAAGACTGCATTCATTTGATCAATTTTTTTTTTTTTTTAATTATAATTATAAATTTTGTACATAATTTAAATGCATTTCAAAATGTAATCAATATTTTAAAATGAAAATTATTCATTTGATGGCAAAGCTGTGTTTTAACAGAACAGCATTTAATTGAAATGGAAATCTTTTGTAACATTATAAATCTCTTTACTTTGTCACTTTTGACCAACTTAATGTATCCTTGCAGAAAAAAAGTAAGGAAGACATTAAACTTTCAAATAGTGGTGTGAGTAGATCAGCTAAAACTCATGGAATAAAAGACTCACCATTGCTCTGACGGATCCAAGTGGCAAAGTGCTTTAGATGCTTATTGTACTGGATAACAGTGCTAACGTTGTAGTGCGCGCCCTGGAACTCAAACGAGTATTTAGAGAGGTCTTTCCTGGGCAAGCCCTCCACAAAGTGCAGTGCAAACACAGAGGACAGCCTGCAAAAAAATTAACAAAGACAATAATCAACTAACTCCAAAGACCAACAGGTTAAATTGAGATGAAACCATGGTGATTTATAGCTATTCCAATGCTTACTTTTCAAGCACCATTTTCCTCCTCTGGTGTTTACGGCTGCAGTTATTGCACTGAGTGCGGTGGATGGCTTTTAATGGGTGCCAGTCATTCAGAATCTGAGTGAATGTTGTAAGAGTTTTCTCGACACTGCAAGACAAGAGGAAGGTTGTGTTACATAAATTACCATGCATTTCATTTAATTATCAAATACAAACGATTTAAAATGACATGGCTAAAGCCTTTACCTGTTATTTAGAGTATAACTACAAGAAGTGCACTTAAATTCCCAACGGACCGTGTGCTGGAAAAGCTCTTGAGCCCACTTGTCTGAGCGCAAAAGGAGAGGGAGAGCAAACACGGGTGTTTCCTCCTGACCTGTATGACAGACAAGATTATCACTCAACACAAATGACAAGCAACAGATTGATATCAAATGGTTTTATGATTAGCTGTTGAACCATTTTACCAATTTCACACTTGAGTGTAGGCTGAAGGAGTTTGAACAGTGACAGACGGAGCGCAGACAGCTGCCGCTCTGCCTCACACAGGACATCCGCGGGGACTCTCGTTACCTTATCTGCAGAACAAAAAACAGGTGAGCTCTCCAGCATGTGAATACAGGCCTCTTCATAAAAGTGGATTTTTGGGGTGAGGTAAATTTATGTTTAAAATAGTGTTTTAACATAAGTATGTATACATAATTATTTATAATTTAAATACCTTCAACTATGTAATAAGTTTAAATACTTTTATACTACAATAGTCAACCTTTGAAGTGGATCAAAACCTTTCTTCAAAGTTGTCCTAGAACCTTTGAACTTTTTTGATCCACTTCAAATGTTGAGTAGTGTATATTATTAAAAATGTAATCAATTTATAATGTTATAAAATTAAATTTAGTGTTAATATACATAAATACATTTAAGTTAAATAGCTTACAAATAACGTTTTTTAATGTATTAAAGTAATTTTTACACTCCTTTTTTTGCGTGTTAATACAAATAATTAAGTTAAATAACTTGCAATCAAGTCACACATGAATACACAAATTAAAATGATTTGTAATTATAAATGTTTTCAATTTACTTAAATGTGCAGTTTATAGGTATATATTATGTAAATGTATATATTAAATATAATAATGTTTGTAATTTAAGAGTTTTTTTTGTACATTTAAGTTTAAATCAATGTTAACAAAAAATAAAGAATTTAAAATGACTATTAAATATGAATAATTAGTGTTGTCAAAAGTACCGACCGCGATACCATTCGGTACTGAAATTTTAAAAACGTCCATTTCCCGCTAAATTTTGAGCGGATTATTAAACAGCGCCAATTGGTCACTGTGTTCACGCGCTCAACAGATACATCTGTGATTGGCTTCATTGAGCGCGTGAACACAATGACCAATCAGCGCTGTTTAATAATCAGCTCAGCAGCGCTCAAAATTTAGCGGGAAATGGACGTTTTTTAAAATTTCAGTACCGAATGGTATCGCGGTCTGTACTTTTGACAACACCACAATACAAAAATTATTATTTAACTTATAAATTACTTTTAATACATTATATTCTAAAGAACAATACATTTTAAACATTTGAATGTTTAATTCTGTATTTATTTTTAAACTAAATTTATAATTATGGTGTTAATGTCAACAAATAATAATATAAATTTACTTTGTAAATGACTTACAATTAATCTAGCATAAATAAATAAATGAAATGCTAATTAAATAAACGCTAATAATAAATTATTTAGAGCCCTGGAAGGGTTTGCTTTCTCTTACCTTCACACTGTTTCTCCTTGGATTTCAGATAGGAACATGTCTTATCATATGTGAAGCAAAGGCTCCAGACAGCAGAGCTGCAGGAAGGCACAGATGTCAACTTGTCAGTCAGCTTTACATTCTGACACGGAGTCTCTCTGATGGTCCTGCAGTTCACGAGCATCGCCAACAACGAATCCAACCAACACAAATTGTCCTCATTTTTCCAGAAGAGATGAGGTTGCACAGGAACCAGCTCTGATGATTCCACATCTACATCCATTCCAACGATCTCCTCGACCTCATCTTGAGTACTAGAAACACTATCATCCTTCTTGTCACACAAATCTAAATCCTCATGGGTGGCAGCAGCAGGTAGATCTTCAGGATGCTGTTCCTCAGTGCCATTAATAGAGTCAGTCTTTCCAAGTATTGATTGTTCATCAGTAAACATTTGTGTTTCGACAATGTCATCTGGAATAGAGGCGTCATTGACATCAGCACCACATGGCTCAGGCACAGCAGACAAAACGCCCAGTTTCTCCTCTTTTGATCGCTTTGAAGGGGAGGATGCTTCATCCACATCGGATAGAGAAGAAATGTTCCTCTTACATCCATCTTTACACAAGCTAGCACGCACATCTTCCAGAGATCTACTAACCAATGGGTAAAGGCACTGCAAAGCAACAGAAAAACACATGATAATCTCAAGGCCACTCAGTCTTCTTTACAAAGAGTCACAAGCATTTAATACTATGCCAAATATCACTTTACCAATACTGATAGCTTAAAAACAATAGAGTGAATCTCACAAAACACGTCACAAACATGTTAATCTTGTATCTCACCACAAAATCAAAAGGATGAACTATGTTTTGCAGTAAGAAAATAAAGCCTAATTTTAGGATGGATTTTTTTTGCAAACATTTGCAACTTCCTCCTAAAAAGGTAATTAATGTAATAGTCTAATTATTTTCATGACAGATTAAGCACATTTGCCCTCAAACTTATTACTAAAGAACGTTATTTTTTAAAATTACATTTTAACTGGAATGCGCACAAGCGTTTTACCTTTTATTTTATTAATTCATTATTATTTTCAATGGTGATTCTTAATAGGTACTCACTACCATATTGCAACTTTTTTCTCTAAACTAAAATCAGCATTAATAAATATACAAAAAACACTACCTTATTGAGAATGTATAATTTATTTTATTTATATTTTTTAAACCAAAATTAGGCCTTATATTCTTTAAACAATTTTTGTGTGTAATTCACACAATCATCAATAGTAATTATTATTAGATTTATCACTTTATTGCACCTTTTTTTTTTTCTTTTTTCTTTCTGAACTAATATCAGCATAAATAATAATAATAAAAAAACATACAAAAACACTACCTTACTGTGAAAATACCATTCATTTATTTATATTTTTGAATGCATGATTTTTTTTTTTTAAATTATTGTGTGTTTCACAATGCAAAAATTATTAACGGGCCCAAAACTAGGCCATACTTTCTTTATGCAATACAAATATCAAGTTGTTATTTTTGTTTAAAAGTAAAGTGACCCAGATATATTCTTGACAGGTTGTGAGATTGACATTCAGCTGTTCATTGAAGTGTCAGCATTTCCTGACAAACAAGGAAAAAAACATCCTCACCACTGGATTTGTACACAGCATAACAGTCTCCTCCAGGTTGACAGCATAAAAACGGAGGGCATTTTTCTGACCTTTTGCCAAGCACCAAGGACAGTTCCCTGGTGAGGCATTTCTGTCTTCACACTGTAAACAAACAAACAAAAAACAATATACGAGAAATCACAATTACTCAACACAGAAAATACAAGACCCATTATAAACAATTAGTGTACAGTACACAACTGAAGTGCTGTTATGATTATTCTTTCGCCTTTTACACAGATTTCCGTGTTCTTTTTTTCTCGTTTGAGGTGAGGGAATCAATTCGATACAATTTCCATACAACACAAACTAAATTTGAGCGGAGCTTTGCACGAGTGACAGGGAGAGAACTGAGCATAACTGACTTTTCCCAAATACCCCACCACCGCTGGGGTCGGAGCCCCTATACCAGTGCCTTCGCCGTTCATTCTCATGCCACTGAGGTTTCCGTTCTTTGTTGAGTCCTGCTGCCATAAACTTGACATAACCGTGACACCTGGCTCACCGCCTGAACGCGCTGCAGTGAGAAAGAATAATTCATTTCGGAGACATCAACTCGCCCATTCCGGGCTGATACACAAAACAAACATATCAAACTATATTCGCATTCCCATACTAGTGCTTGGAAGTCAGTAAGAGAACAGTTTAGTTTCAGTATGCAAATATACGTGAGACAGCAGACCAATCCAATTTAGTATGCAAATGCACCATTGCTTACGGTTAAATCTTGAATGCTAAGCATCCCATAAACCTAAGTACACATCAAATAATATGAAATACTATCTATAATTTCTTAAAGTTGAATACACACACACAAAAAAAATCTGAAATTATATGGAGAATAAAATTGAATGGAGTCTCTGTAAAACAATTTAAAACAATGGGAGAAGTAAAGCATACTTTGACCTGAATGCTTAAGGAAAACAACATTTTACTGCTTCGCAAATGCGGTAATAATTACTGACATTTAATATACTGTTTTCTTACTGACAACTGAAATTTGTATAAACCTAACGTTAGCTGTAATGTTAAATATACAAGACGCTGAAAGTGACCCGTTATGTAAAAAAATACATATAAAGCAGTTAGATATTTAGATATTTCTTTGGCGACCACGATCAGGCGCGAACAACCACCGCAACAGTGAGCGGACCAGAAGACAAGCGCCCAAAACCTTAAAAATTGCATTCACAACCGATTTTCCCAGGGCACATCATCTGCACCGACACATACCTCGAACCCGGATCGAATGTGAAGGAACTCCAAACTGGATTTTAAACAAGCATTAGGTAATTCCAGCACGCCGGTAGGAGACATTTCCATGTGCATGCTCTCCGTCGTACGCTTAACGTACTACTTCCGGTTTCGTTGGCTCACGCAATAAAGTTTTTACAAATATTCATTTACAGCACAAGAGCGCCATCATCCGGATTGTCTGCTTGTATTTAACATACTGTCTGAGATTAAATTAGGCAGCATCAGGGATTAAATCAACACCATCAAAACACTCAAATCTAAACTATAATTAACAGTAGATACACACAAATAGACAGGTAGAAACTTGTTAAATGAGATGGAAATTATTTAGAATCCTAAATGTGTTTACATATGCTCTAAATAACGCGATTTAGATTTTAAAACTAATTTAATAATTTACTATATTGCTACCCACAATCTCTCTCTAACTCTGTGTTTGCACGAGTATGCAAACGCACGGAGAGAGTAAATGCATAACACAGTAGGCTAGTATAGATAAATAGATAGGAAAATAGTCGATAGGAAAATGTATAAAATGAATTTTCATATGCTTTAGCAGTTCAGTTTTCATATTTGAAATAAAGATGGAGTTTCAAAACAAATTAAGGTCATATGGATATCTGATCATACAGCAAATGTTGTTCTATTCAATTTAAAGTCAAATCGAGGCAGAATAACGTATATAATTGCAAGTTAACGTTTTCTGTCCTAAACCGGGGTGTTACAGAATCCACTTTTATCATAAATAACATATACGTATCTGTTAGTGCTTCCATTTCCTTGATAATATCTATGAAATATTTAGTAAATATATTTTTTAATTATTTTATTTAAAATAGGCTACTATGTATTGTATAGTTATTCTCACGTCGATTGAATTAAACCGACCATCATTGGATTTCTATTTACTGTGGTCTGTCTGACAGCACGCCCTTTTTTCTGTCCTAATCAAAAATTACACAGAACACTTTTTTTTTCTCTGTTAAACTTTTTAAAATTGTGATATTTGAACAAACGTAGTCTATAAATGCCACATAAATACCGATACGAAAAATTAAAAAAACTGTACTCAAAATGTAAATATATTAGATCAACAATAAACATGGCCGTATAAAGCATATCTAATCGATAATACCTTTTCAAGTACTCAAGTGTGTGCTCAGTGCAGCATATGCCTGTGCGTCTGTGAGCATGTGCTCGAGCGGCGAAGCGCCTGTATTGAGGAGTCGCAGGGAGCTACAGCTGCTCACTTATGAAACAATAGAAGGCTATATGGGCATCAATTTCCCATCAGGCTCCCTCGGCGATTTTATTTGCTGCCCCCCCCGTCCCACACAATACGAATTTGCATAATTTTTCCAAGATTTAGTCATTAACATGCATAGGCTCCGGTTCTTGCGTGTGTTTATGTATGAAAATAATTAGGTGTCTAATTATGGTCTAAATAGTAATGCATATGTTAAGATTTTGCTGCCTTTATTTTCAGAGAAACAATAACTACCAATGTTGTGGCACTTTTTTATTTATATGATAGATAGATAGATAGATAGATAGATAGATAGATAGATAGATTTTGAAAAAATATCAAGAGCAAATTAATAAGAATGATTGCGCACCATCATTGCTTTTCTTTAATTCCAGTCCACACTATCTATATTTTATCTGCTAAAATTACTACTGTAATTATGAAATTTAAGTAAATATATCAGTGGTCGGTCTGATCTAAATGCTATGATGTCGAGATTAATGTTTTGAGTGTTAATTTAACACCCAGAATACAAAAACCTTTAGTTGTCCGGGGGTCCTGCCATTTAATTATTCAAATCAAGGACTCAGTAACAATCTGCAGAAAAGCTCCTTTGACGTTGTGTCACATCGGATCATCTCGAAACTTTGTCATTAATCAACATTTAATACTCAAAAACGAATCCCACCGATTAAGCGACTTTAATAAATATTGCTCATAATTGCATATTTTGGTTAAAATCTGACTTGGATGTTCATATAGTGTTTGATCTAAGCGGGGCGTCAGTCGGACCCAGCACCCTTTCATTCAGCGTTTCGCACCTCACAGAAACGCCGACACTCCACATTGACTCACTCATTCATTCAGCACTCCGCGTGGAACACATACAACACAGTACTACTACAGCCAACACAGTACACACAGCCTTTGCTTTAAGCTGAGACAAGAAACACACACATACACTCCGTATTTTGTATTAACCCGCCATTTAAAACACTCGTGACGTTTCACAAAAGGCAGCCAATCGCAGGCCCGCTGTTATTAGGACAATGGAAAGCGCTCAGCCAATCGCAGGAGTGTTCGCCGTGGCGGCAGCCAATGGCATGGAAGCCCTATTGAGAGTAATGCTAGAGGGTTGAGAGAGCAGACTACTGCGTAGGGCTATTACATCCACATACAGCCATTGCAGTACATTCACTATCCAGACAAGACAGTGGTAAGTGTCAGCTTGTAGACATTTCAAAGTGTGGGGTAAGTACAAAAATTGCGAGAAAAGGACAGAAAACCATACGGAATTGAAATTTAGCTTGAAAAAGAGCCATTTTAATGGCGGGGGGATTTTTGCGAAACGTTAAAAATGAGGGTATTATCCCCTCAGAATAAAAATGAGAATAACCTTAGCTTTTAAATTCCATTTGTCTTGATGTTACGCCTTAAAATTGCAAGGAAAATAGTCGGTTTTATTCGAGGGATTGAAAGGCTGAAAATGTGAAAAAAGAAATTTATTCAGTCTATTCGAAATGTAATGTTAAGCGGACAACTAGGTGACAGAATTGCGTACAAACAAGGTCTATGGACGGTGATAGTGCCAGCAAGCAGCCATTGCAGCGCTTTGCAAGGGATGTCTGTCAGAAGAACTATGAGAAATGATAAGAAAGAAAAAAAGCAGACTAACGAAAAAATTAAAGCACAACGCCATTGTTATGTGTGTGGATTTATACGCTCGGTGATATTGAAATGACAGAGATACGGGCGAAAAAAAATCACCTCAGGAGCTGCGCTTTACTGTAATGGCTGACTGTACTCGCATAGGAAACAAGGCAAATCCACAGAGCCATAGACAGGCGCAGTTCGCTTCAACTTTTTCAAATCGTGTTTTCTACCCCGCCGAGCTCAAAGTACGCGTTTTTCGAGGCGGAAAATAAAAATTTCATCTTTCGTCGTTCCAACCCGAGTATTTTGACATTTTTCCGTGCGTGAGAAGGGTGTTAAATAGAGAGTTGAAGTGAGGTAGGTAATGCTCCCCCTTATTGCAAAGCAGTGTAATGGCTGAGCGCTGACACAAAGAGAAGGAGCCATATTCTCAGTGTTAGTGCATGAAGACAAGCGGCCATTGCGAGCCCACAGCAAACTCTGCACAGCACAGAGCCAATGTATTACTATACACCAGGCGAATGCACTGGGCTTTTTGCGAAGGAAACAATTTTCGGTCAGGAAAACCGACCCGCGCCGTTTGTTTGTCGTGTCCAAAAGCGAGCAGGAAGGCGGGTGGAGACATTTTAGGGGGACTTTCTTTCATGAGGAAGGCTTTCTCACAAAATGGAAGAAGAAATATTGCCGTCGTTGTTGACCTCCTTTCCTTCAGCGAGACAAGAGTGTGCGCCATTGCTATTTGAACGGTACATAGAGAGAAATGGGCTCTTTTCAACGGAGAATACGGCGAAAGTGAACTCGTTTAATAAGAAATTTTACAAGTTTTACGATGTCGCGCGTACTTTGGCACATAAAATAACTTTAATTAGCCAACTTAATTTCACAATTTTAACCCTTTTTACCTTTGAAAAAATACGGTTTTGGAAAGTTTGAAAATTTAGAACAACTTTTTAAGGTTTCAAAAGTGCACACAAGACTTTTTATTTTTAAAAGCGCTATTATGGAAAGTCATCCACATGTTATGTTTACATAATAAAACGTAATTTTCTTCTCGAAGATAAACAGCGCGCCTTGTAAATGTTAACGTTAAACATTAAGACAAATTAAATAGTTAAAAAATAGCGTTGGTGTTCATGTTATGCCAAAAGAAAATTTTTGCTAATCGAGTTAATTCTAAATAGTTTAGAGCAACACATTTAAATATTATGTTTGGGAATTAGAATTTAATGATAATTAATTTTAATGATGAAATTTCTTATTAAATTTCAGGATATTTAGGCAAAGATGGGGAAGGATCCAACAAAACCAAGAGGCAAAATGTCCTCTTATGCATACTTTGTCCAAACCTGCCGAGAGGAGCATAAGAAGAAACACCCTGAGGCGACGGTCAACTTCTCTGAGTTTTCCAAAAAGTGCTCCGAGCGATGGAAGGTCAGTCACACCTTTCGTTTACATTGTGTTAATGCCCTTTCACTCTTTTCCCAACAATGATTTTTTCCCTTCCCTTCCTCAGACTATGTCAGCCAAGGAAAAAGGGAAATTTGAAGATATGGCCAAACAAGACAAGGTCCGTTACGAGAGGGAGATGAAAAATTACATTCCACCCAAAGGCGAGAAGAAAAAGAGGTTTAAGGACCCCAATGCTCCTAAGAGACCCCCGTAAGCATCTCACATTTTCAAGAAGATGCTTCAGCATTTGTGAAGGATGTAAAGTTTATATACATATATATATTTTTTAATACTCTGTTCCACCAAAGGTCTGCCTTCTTCATTTTCTGCTCCGAGTTCCGACCCAAGGTGAAGGAAGAGACCCCAGGTCTGTCCATTGGAGATGTGGCCAAGAAACTGGGTGAGATGTGGAACAAAACATCAGCTGAGGAGAAGCAGCCATATGAGAAGAAGGCAGCCAAGCTGAAGGAGAAGTACGAGAAGGTGAGAAAGGATGCCACGACTAATTAGAATCATGCTGATTATGAATATACTGAAAAACAACCATAATAGCATTTGATATATTGAAGAAGTTTCCTGTCTAAAAAAAAAAAAAAAATTAATTTTCCTTTTAGGACATTGCCGCCTATCGCTCTAAAGGCAAAGTGGGAGGAGGTGCAGCCAAAGCCCCTTCCAAGCCAGACAAGGCTAACGATGATGATGACGAAGACGATGATGATGAGGAGGATGATGACGATGAGGATGAAGATGACGATGACGAGTAGATAAATAACATTTAGAGCTTAGCTTGTTGTCTATAAAGCATTTAACCCCCCTGTACACTTTACTGAGGCCATAAAATGGGTAAAAGAAATAAACAAAAAAACAAAAAGGACAAAAACCTGAAAGAAAAAAAATTAAATAAGGCTGTGTATATGATATGTTTTTAAGCTGTACAGTTTCTTTTTTTCCTTTTTTGTATAGTTAACACTACAGAAGTGTCATCTGTGTTTGTCTGAATGCCCCAACCCTTAATTTAGTTTTTAGTTTAATTTCTTAAAGATGGTTCCAACACCACTATCCTTGCCCGGTACAGTTGAAAAAAAAAAAAAATGGGGGTTGTAAAATTGTCTTGGGGTCAGTGGAGTTTTAGACGTGCGCAGCACACAACCTAGTTTCATGTGAGGTTGTAGTTCATATCTTAATGTACTTTTGTTTGTTTACTCTTTTTCCAGATCAAATATTATCATCATTAGTACATCGCCGTATCAAAGTTATTTTACTGTATTTTGAATACCACTGTAATTGCAGAAATGATTAAAAAAAAATGTAATTGTTTTGTTCCGGTATGCTTCTGACATCAATAAACTTTTTTTTTAAATAAAGAAGTTTTCACTTTTTTTCATAGCATTAGATTTAATTGTGAAAACTGAAAGAAACTAACTGGATTAAGCTTAAAATGTAAGTGAATTTATCTGAAATGTTTTTTTTTTTACAAAATACATTTTGTATTTATTTTGTAATACTGATGGTGAACAGAAGGATTTTTGGGTTTGTTATGTCTAGTATTGATATGTGTTTTTATTCGGGCAGTAGATTTGCATGTATGGTTTCAGTTCACCAACCAGTGAGTCGGTTTTAGTCCTTCATGTTTTTCGTGGCAAGCACAGGCTTAAAAAGAACACATGAATGTATCATCAGATGAAAATCTCGATTAATCCGAGCCACCTGCTGTTCATCTGGTTAAACTGCATATATTACAGCGGTATACAGCGCCATCGTATGGTCATCGTGTGGTACTGTCACATATTTATACAGGCCATGACGCTTCAGATTATTATAGATCAGCAACTCTCCATCCAAGGCATTATGTCCATGCCCTTATTTTTGAGCTTTGAGCATTTTCACTGGTTAATATACTAACGTCCTTCTGCTACTGCGGACGGAATGGACTCTATTTAGTTTTTAACTGTATTGTTAAGTAAGGAAAAATGTTTTAATTACAAATTAAATACAATAAAAACTTTCCAATAGCCCCTTTCATCCTTCGGAGCTAGCTGTCACATTTTTACTGCAGTGAATATTTATCAATACTTATTTTTCTGTATAGTCGTGGCTACAAAGACAATAACATAATAATTACACATTTATGGAATTAACTATTAAAATACAGTTCATTTGAAATTTTGAATCAAAACCTTAAAGTTACTTTATCCAGATAGATATAACCCGTGTGACAACTAGCCCCGGTCAGTTTATAAAGTTATAACAAACCAGGCTGAGTTGTATCTGTCCAGACCCCGCCCCCGACAACACATGCATGCATTCATTCATCAGTCAGTCAGCCAGCGTCTTTTCGCGGCCATGGCAACATCAGTGGGTAACGGACTGTGGGCCAGTCGAACGTAAAAGTGCCTCGCATAAAGGTAAGACATTTACCTATTCCCATGAAAACGTAGAATTAAATGCAGAACACATCTATCATATCACATGTTCTTAGTTAGATTCATAAACTAACAAGTGAACTTCATATTTTGTTTCCTTGCAAATCCTTTTTGTTATCGCTGGCCTAAATCTTAAGCGTTTTGCACTGTTGCCTTATGGGTAATGTAGTTTCGTAGTACAATGTTCACTATTTGTCTGTGCTTGAAAGCAAACGGCGGGAAAACTACAAATCCCGTGTAAAGGAAAAATCAAGAGCGGTGACGTTTGTGCTGTTTTTTACATACAAACGCGACTTGATTTTGTAGACATAGTATGCTGGTTTAATGGTGGATATTCAGGTAGGTTAGTTTTTGTTAAAAGAAAAGAAGAAAGACATGAGATGCAAACAATTTGAGGCATCTTGAACGGTATTTAGTATGTGCTTCGCGTCAAGTGTCCGACAAGCGAAATGGTCTTATTTTTGACAGCCACTCTGTGGTCAGGGCAAAGGCTAATAAACCAAAGTTTAGTATTGCAGTAACAGAAACTACAGCTTTCCATCCAAACCCGTAGAGAAATCCTCTCATTGTGTGTGTTATCAGTGAATCCACACACACAGTGATTCAATCAGTTAAAATAGACCCGATAAGCCTGGAGTGTTTTGGTTATTTAATATTCAGTCACTGAATTTGAAACCATTCCCATAATTAGGGCAGGAGAGAGAGTGAGAGAGAAACATTGCACAGAGGCTTGATAGGGAAAAAACTTATGAATGTTACCTTTAATTTAACTTATGAACATCGCAAATTTAATTTAAAATTTGTATAATAAGAAACTATTGGACATCTAAAGTGAGCACACCATCATTTATATCTTTATGGTCTCTATAACATAATTGTAAGAAAAGGCCTATATCGTCTTGGCCCATTTTATCTACCTCCATCAGTTTTAATATGTCATATTTATGTTGTTTTGATGCCTATAACTTCCTTACACTTTTTTTGTTAACTATTACCAGTAAAAAAAAAATACAGTTACACACAAAACTACTATAAAAAGAATTATTTAAACCTCTGAATAAATATTAAATAGAAATGTCCACATATTCTACATAAAAGGTTCACACAGAATGCTAACAATGAATTGAATGAGCTTTAGTAAAGGGAGCTGTTTTTTAATCTTATAAACATTTCTCTTTCTAACACCCACAAACACTACTTATTCTTTCTGAAGGTTTCGCTGTACAGGTTCCTTGGAGCATTTTACTTGGAAAAAAATGTTTCTGACACAGAGGGGAACTTCTGAAAGAATAGCTCTTTAAATAGCTCCTGGGTTTTATTTTGTTACATATTTTAAACAAAACCGTAGAAGAGATCTGGAAATGTGCAGAGACATTTTAATGCAGCTCTGGATGATTTGTCAGAAAGTCATTCTCTGTAGCCGACTTCACCCCTCTTCTGTTACTATCTCTATAAATGTTTGATTTAGCTCTGCATCATCTTATCAGCCTCTCTGTTCTTTGACATGTTTAGGACTCATGACCTTCAATCACCAGCATCTCTGATGACGCTGTGAACTCAGGTCACACTGCAGCGCTAAAGCAACGTTCGATTTGATTTCTTTCTCATCATGAATCTGACTGAGATTTGCGACAACGCTAAGAAAGGAAGAGAATATGCACTACTGGGGAATTATGACTCATCTATGGTGTATTATCAAGGTGTTATACAACAGATCCATAAGCACTGTCAGTCCCTCAGAGATCCTGCTCTGAAAGTCAAATGGCAACAAGTAAGGCGCTCATATACTGTATGATTCAATCTGATATGTACTTATTTATAGTGCTGTGAATTATATGTGCTTGTGCAGGTATTAGCCAAAGAATATAGTGGTGTTGGTACAGTATATGTAAACTCAAACCAATGCTCCCCCCCTACTCTGAGCCCAGGTTCGGCAGGAACTGACAGAGGAATATGAGCAGGTGAAAAGCCTCGTAAACACCCTGGAGAGTTTCAAGGTGGACAAACCCGTTGATTTCCCCAACCCTCTGCCTGAAGAGAGCCCAAGGGACCCCGATATCTGGCCTCCCCCAACCCCAGCGGAGCACAGGTAGAATAGGCAGCTGATTACATAAAGCCCTGAGGAATTCTGTCAGCTGCAGAGCATGTCACACGTCTCCTGTCTTCATGCTGTCACTGCTGTGTTCACTCATGCGTCATGTCATACAGCACAAAATGGAATTAGCTCAGTGAAAACATATTCACATTCACACATTTTACTGTGTTTTATATTTTTATTTTATTTAAAAAAATATCTGCTATTGAAATGTTATTTTAATAACTTACATATACACTACTGGTCTGTTTTCCACAAATATATTGAGCAGCAACATTTTTATTTATTTATTTCTTGTATGTGCACCACGTCTCGTATTATTATCAATGCTGAAAACAGTTGTGCTGCATAATATTTTTGTGGGAAAAATTTTGATGAAAGTTCTAAAGAACTGCATTTATTTAACCCAAATAACGAATTCAGGTGTTTTGACCTGGAAGAGATGCATAAAAATTTGGAGGAAAAAAAAAAAAGCGTAGTTTTTAGTTAGTAAAGCTCTCATAATACACATCATTTATTTATTTTAAGAATTTTTTTTTTAACAATTTGTGTCATGTTTGACCTGGGTATGCCAATTGACAAACCATTGCAGCATGATAACGGATTTCTTTTTTATCTGAAAGTGAAGGTTTATGCAATTTGAATTTATTGGTATAAATTAATTTATTTTGTTTGAAAACCTTTCAGACTATTATTTATGTTGTTTTGATGATGTTTTGTTAGAAATAAATGTAGTTAACATTAGTTAACAACATTAGTAAACATGAACTAAGAATGAACAATACTTCTACAGCATTTATTAATCTTAGTTAATGTTAATTTCAGCATTTACTAATGCATTATTAAAATCATGAATAATGATGAAATAACATGACTAAACAATGAACTACTGTATTTTCATTAACAAATATTAATAAATACAAATAGTGTAATAAATGCATTGTTCATTGTTTGTTCATGTTAGTTAATACATTAACTAATGTTAATAAATGACACCTTATTGTAAAGTGTTACCAATTACTTTCAAGCATGAGTCAATCATGAGTTATACATTTAAGCTATTTAGCTAAAGGTATTGAATTGAATTACGTTAATTTCAATGGGGTTAATACTGGTAACGTGTAATTGAAATTTTCAAAGAATTTCTCAATTAAAAAAAAAAGAAAAAGCAGGAATAACATTAGCTTTTGAATTTTTTCCCCCACTTTCACTCTTTAATGAGAAGTTGCTGATCTAATATAATGTGGTTTTAGTTGCAAAAATATTAAGCAAAGACTGTTTTTATAAAAAAACGATTCTTCAAATGCGAAAATAGTATACAGGTTTTTAATGCATTATGAGATTTAAAATTTAAATCTTGTAAAGTTTTTAAATGAAGGTGTTTAAATGAAGTAATATAATTTATGATAGCATGATAACAGCTTATTACTTTCCATCAGTCATCTAGGTCTTTAAGATCAACAAACAAGTGGGATCAGGCCTACCATCTGAGATTAGAGAGATTACATTCATAAATGTTTTCAAAGCTGCGGTTAAAACTTGTAAAAATATCTGTGCTGTTACTTTTGACCAATTTAATGGATCCTTGCATCCTATGTATTATACAGATACTATGAATTGCATTCACTAATCGGTTCACAAATCACCAAAAAAAAGGCCAGTCAGAATATGTGTATTTGTGGTCACATGGTTCAGATGCCCCATGATATCACTGTCTGGTCATAGGGGACCTGTCCAGGTGAAGAAGCCAATCACTGTATCAAAGCCCCAGAGAAAGGAGTCACCTGGTATGCAGCATCGTGGCCCTGTGGGCAGAGGTCAGCCGAACGTCAAATCAGAGAGACCGAGCACCCGTGACGGCCGTGGAAATAAAGCTAAGGATGAAAAAGTAAGTTATATAAAGAATTAGGCTGAATGTACAAGCTGACAAAACTTAGTCCGAATTGGAATTATGGTTGATTTAATTTCAGTTTTGACAATTTAGGATATGTAAGTACCTATTATCATGTGTTGTAGCAATGTGTCCTGCCTGTTTGTGTTTTCAGAGTAAGAGGAATGCCCAGGAGGGTGCTGCTGATGTGGAACAGAGGAAGTTTGATGGCACAGGCTATGACAGCGATCTGGTGGATGCACTGGAGAGGGACATTGTGTCTCGGAATCTCAATATCCACTGGTATTGTGCCACTTTAGCACTAGTTTTACTGTTCAAATACTTACGAGTATATAGTATACAAAATAAATGTATGTATATACAATTTTATTGCTCATTTGCTATAATTAAATTGAATATAATTCTATTGTGATATTGCATGACGGTAGATGTTGTTATCGACTATTGAAAAACGTAGATTGAACCTGAATGAATTTTGCACTGACGATTACTTGTCAAACAAATAATCGCAATTAACGTTATAATTATTTGTTCTGCTCAAGTCTCTTAAAATATAAGCCTAATACATTATTAAAAATTATTTTTTTTTACTTATAATTAAATACGGCCATAAGTTTTTTTTTTTTTTAATGCAATGAAAATATATTTTAAAATTAAAAATATTTTTTCTTTATTTTTCACCTTTTAATTTTGGTCTACTTCACATTTGCACAACCACTGATAATGGCTGAATTTTTATGTTTGGGTTGCAATTAAAATGTAAACTGCTCAATTATCGTGATTCTCTCAAATTCATGATTATATCAAATAATAACTACTGTAAAACACTACATACTAAAGTACAAAATGTGCCAAGGCACTTTTCTGACTCTTAAATGTTTATTCATAAATAGATTTGCTAGTTTGATCATTCTTTCAGCATTCAGTAAGAGTTAAATTCAAATCCAAATATTTTTTTTTTATGAAAATAAGCCCAGAAAATGTAAACAAAAAAGTCCCGCGGGCCTAGGCATTGGCTGTATAAATAGCAATGCAGTAAGTTTAGTTTTCATACTTAACCAGAGACAAATAAGTAACGTGTTGAGTCAGCGACAGCTGTCAGTCACAGTGGCAGTTAGTGATTCAGTGCTGGACAGTGATTCAAGCAAGCTGTCATGTGTTACTGTTCCTGCAGGGATGACATAGCAGATCTGGAAGAAGCCAAAAAGCTGCTGAGAGAGGCAGTGGTCCTGCCTATGTGGATGCCAGACTTCTTCAAGGGGATCCGCCGCCCGTGGAAGGTTAATATGTTAGATGACACCTGATGCCAGAGTTTGATATCTGAACATACACACATATGGACACATATTCTGTCAATACTATGTTTTTGCCAAAATTTATGTGCCCATTTGTTTCCATTTCTCGTGTTCATAATTTTGTAGCCCAGGAGGGGGCGCTGTTATACTAGTTAATCATATAGGACAGAATTCACATTCTGCAACACAAATTCATTAGTGCTGTATCATTCGTCACAGATTGAGTACTGCTGATATATTTCACCTTCAGTTTGTTTTCCACATGCCGTCTGTTTTAGTGAAGCATTTTTTCCTCAAACCATCAGCTATGGTAATATATGCCCATGCAAAGTCTTGTTGTTTTTAAACTCGCAGGGGGTGCTGATGGTGGGCCCTCCAGGTACAGGGAAGACCATGTTGGCTAAAGCGGTTGCAACCGAATGTGGCACAACATTTTTCAATGTTTCGTCCTCCACGCTGACCTCAAAGTACAGGGGAGAGTCTGAGAAACTCGTGCGGCTCCTTTTTGAAATGGTGAGTGATCTCAGAGGAAGTAATTTAGGCACTGTTATAGCGTGTCTATTGATTTGCTTAGTTTTTTTTGCTGACGGTATAATTTGATGGAGCTGGAGTTAAATAGGCATTAATGATCAAATGATCAAAAGTGATAAAAATGTCCTAGATATTTAAAATGCCTCAATTAAAGAGCCCATAGTAAAGCTCCTTTCTTGACCATTTCTGGATGATAAAAATCATTGTAGGAAACAATGAGTAATTAAGTAGTTAGTTAGACAACATAAAAGCAAAAATACCCCTCAAAATAAATGTTGATTTAACATTAATTGGCAAAAAATGCTCCGTAAAATCAGGTAAAAATCAGTGTTGATTTGACAAATGGGCAATTACTTGTGTTTTTATAGGGAAAGTTAGGTTGTTAGTCAGTTAGTTAATTAGTTAGTTAGCAAGGTAGTTATTTATTTGGAGAAAAAACCATAAAAGGAAAAAATACCTTTGATAAGCAATGTTAATTTGACACCGCTGGATACTGCGCCTTAATATAGGGGAGATATTATTTATTTAGTAAGTTAGTTAAGTTAGACAGTGCCCTAATAAAAGCAAAAAACCTGAAACTCAGTGTTAATTTGACATAAATGTGCATTATCCTGTTTTAATAGGGGGAAAAAAATAGTTAGCTAGCCAGGTCATTAGAGAAAAAATATGCTCTCATAAAATGTGAAAAAGCAAAACTGTAATGGGTCAAAATGATCAATTTTTCTTTTATGCCAAAATCATTAGGATATTAAGTAAAGATCATGTTCCATGAAATTCCATTCCTACTGTAAATATATAAAAATTAAATTTTTGATTAGTAATATGCATTGCTAAGGACTTAATTTGGACAACTTTAAGGGGGATTTTTTTCAATATGTTGATTTTTTTTTTGCACTCTCAGATTCCAGATTTCCAATAGCTGTATCTCAGCCAAATATTGTTGTATCCTAACAAACCATGCATCAATGGAGCTTATTTATTCTGCTTTCAAATGATGTATAAATTTCAATGCAAAAAATTTTAAAAAAAATTGAACCTTGCTTTGTGGTCCAGGGTCACATATAAGAAAAAAAGGCTAGTTAGTTAGTTAGTTAAATAAAAAGGAAAAGAAAAAGAAAAAGAAAAACAGTCCTGACTCTGATGGTGTTTAAATGAAGTAATATAATTTATGATAACATGATAACAGCTTATTACTTTCCGTCAGTCATCTAGGTCTTTAAGATCAACAAACAAGTGGGATCAGGCCTACCATCTGAGATTAGAGAGATTACATTCATAAATGTTTTCAAAGCTGCTGTTAAAAATGATTTCTTGTCATTAGCGTTCAAGGAGTTGGGCTTTTATCTGTTTTTATTTGAATTGTTTGTGTTTTATGTATTGTATGTAGCTGCATGTTGATTGTACAGCACTTTGGTCTGCTGGTGCAGTTGTTTTTAAATAAAAGGAATGAATGAATGAACATCAAACTAAAAATGTTGGTCATGTCATAGTCTATATTGTCTATACTGGATATTTGCACTTCTGTAGGTTTTGGTCAGTTTTGTTTCCTTTTTTTGCTGTAACAGGCTCGTTTTTACGCCCCTACAACAATTTTTATTGATGAGATTGACTCTATTTGCGGGAGACGGGGCACATCAGATGAGCATGAGGCCAGTCGCAGAGTGAAGTCAGAACTACTCGTGCAGATGGATGGTGAGTTTTGTGTGGTAGGCGACTCTGTTATGATAGTACAATGAATGATGCAGCCTTATTTAAACACCTACCCGTGTAATGGCATCAGGTGTAGGAGGTGCTCAAGAGAGTGACGATCCCTCTAAAATGGTAATGGTCCTGGCTGCCACTAACTTCCCCTGGGACATTGATGAGGCTCTAAGGAGAAGACTGGAGAAGAGGATCTACATTCCACTACCCACTGGTAATCTAACACCCTCACACACAAACAGGAAAACATTCTCCAGGCAGTCACGGCTCCTCTGATTTCTCCATGCATGTCACCCACTCATAAATGAACCAGCCTGACTAATTTCTCTCCATTCACACTGTGCTGTGTAGTTCAGTTAGTTAGTCATTACTCACGAGCTTTCATTGTCTGATGCAACTCCTTTGTTATAGTTACAGGGCCTGGATTTTAGAATTTCAAATTGGATTGGAGACAAAAATACGTCAATTTTTTTAAAAGGTCACATTTCTCCCCAAAAACAAAAGGGGAAAAATGGAAATTATTGACACAAATAAAAGGAAGCTTATTTTTAGAACCACAAAGATTTTTATAGAACCATTTATAACTGACACTTAAGCACATTTTGAAATGAGTAATAGTAAAATTAAACCAGCATAAATTAAAATCAAAGTAACAAAGCGATTTACAAATACTTTATAATAAAATTCTAATATTATTGTTTTTTTTTTCATTGCTAATTTTATGTAACTTAATATAAAATTTTATTTATAAAATTAAACATATATTTACCATATTTCCTGGGAAATAAGTCACATCTGACTATAAGACGAATCAGGTCAAATTTGCTTGTTGAGAGGAAAAAAAAACAGAAAAAATGCATATTATTATTATTTTTGATATTACATTCAGAAATCATGTAAAATACCCAGAAAATAAAATGAAATGAAAAAACAAACACTATATTAACACTTTAAACATGTATTTTAGTTCCTCCTCACTCCACAACAAATAACAACTACATTTAATGGTATTCAGAACAGAATAGAATGAAAAATATATGTATTAAAAGAACATAAATTATAGTAGCATTCATTATGAACAACATTTATTTTAAATGCCAAGCTTGAACAAATTTATTTAAAGTAAAACTATGAAACTATGAAAATATGATGTTTTAGATGAAGAAAAAAAGGCTTACTTATTTTAAAATGATAAAAAAAGAGAAATACAGTAGTCAAAGTAGCATCATAAAAATCACATAGCTGTCTATTTCAAAAAAAAAAGAAAAAAAAAGGAAAAACATGGTTTTCATAATGTTCATATGATTACTGAACTCCACAGCTCAAGGTCGAGCAGAACTCTTAAAGATCAACTTAAGGGAAGTTGAAGTGGCATCTGATGTGGATCTCACCCTCATCGCTGAGAAAATTGAGGGTTATTCAGGAGCTGACATCACCAACGTCTGCAGGTACAGTATGTTTTCAGGATTACAGATAAAACCTTGTCCTAACTGAACTTGATGTGACAGGTTTGAAGCATCAAGTCATTTTTATGCTCTTGCTAAAAACATAATGTGGCACATAGTGACAAAATCACAGCCAATAAGAACAGACTCAAGCTCAACAGTGGTTGCCTGGGGCTCGTTAGTACATTTTCCATTCATTTTCCCCTTCAGCGTTGCAGAAAATAACTGAATAGAAGAGTTATCTTGAACCAAACCAACCAGCCCTAGCTGGTTCATGAACCTGTTCATCCAAAGAAGCACGCTGCATATTGCCCATAATTGAGAATGATTTAATCAGTTCAGTATGGGTTTATATGGTTTGTCTCTGCATAATAAGCAGAGAGGGGAGAAAGTAATTCAATATCTTTCACTTTAATGCCTAAAGGAATAGTTCACCCAAAAAGGAAAACTTGCTAAAAATATACTCTCCCTGATCTTCAGATAGATTAGTTTGTTTCTTCATCAGAACATATTTGGAGAAATTTAGCATTGCATCAGTAGCTCATCAGTGGATCCTCTGCAGTGAATGGGTGCCGTCAGAAAGAGAGTCTAAACAGCTGATAAAAACATCACAGTAATCCATCAACACAACTCCAGTCCATCAAATTACATCTTGTGAAGCAAAAAGCTGCATGTTTGTAGTAAATCGATCATTGAGACCATTTTAACTTCAAACTGTTGCTTCCAGTTAAAATAAGAGTCCCCCATCCATAATAAAAAAATATGTTGGTGGATTTTGATGTGAGAGGACAACAGGAAATCGATTTGCATGGATAATGGACTGGTATCCAGAAGCAAAAGTTTAAAGTTAAAACACATTAATGATGGACATTTTTATGACAAACACAGCTTTTCGCTTCACAAGATGTTAACTGATAGACTGGACTCGTGTGGAGTATTGTAATGTTTTTATGAGCTGTTTGTATTCTGACGGCACCAATTCACTGCAGAGGATCCATTAGTGAGCAAGTGATCCAAATCTGTTCTGATGAAGAAAAAAACTCATCTATATCTTGGATGGCCTGAGGGTGAGTATATTTTCCACAGATTTTCATTTGTGGGTGAACTATTCCTTTAAATGAAGCTGCATGCTCCAAATATGTAGATTGATGGTGTTGATTTGACTGATGAACTTTGTTCTTTTGTGCTCTTAGAGATGCATCAATGATGGCGATGCGAAGGAGGATCCAGGGTCTGAGTCCAGAGGAGATCCGTGCTCTTTCTAAAGATGAGCTGCAGATGCCAGTCACCATGGAGGACTTTGAGCTTGCACTCAAAAAGATCTCAAAGTCTGTCTCTGCTGCAGACCTGGAGAAATATGAGTCCTGGATGTCTGAGTTTGGGTCTGTGTAAAGAGAAACGACAGCCACAAGATAAGTGGGAGAACACATTGTGGACCAACACTTGAAAAAAGGCACAGTTTTATGTTTCGAGACATTTTAATATGCAAAGATGATACTGAAACTAGTCAAACCAGTGTTCATATGCGTTTGGACACGTTTGGACTGAGAAAAGTCGCACCTTCAATTACTACCAGTCTGTGTATGACACTGAGCCACGTTTTTTTTTTTCCTAGCATCTCAGTTTCAAGTATTTCTAACTTCATTCTCTGCTAACAGATGGAAATCACCTGAGTTGCTAATGACCTGTCTTAAGTTTCAAAACTGAAACGCCTGTGAAAATGATACTTGACAAGGGAGACCAGCATAATCCTGGTGCTGTGCTGGATGTTTTTTTAATGTTTATTAGTGTGTAGACATTCATATGTGCTGTGTTCTTTTATTTGTTTTACTTGATAGTTATAATAAAATTAACATTTGTTCTCTGCCTATTTAATGTCAAAATTGACTTATTTTCTCAATACGCTAAAAAAAAAAAAACAGTTGTTGGATTTACTCAGATATTGCTGATAAATTTTTACAAACAATTACAAAGAACCTGCAATTAACACGCTGAATTAAACTTGAAAGTTTGAAATAGAAAGACAGAAATAGTATTTTACAAACTTTAGTAATTCTGTCGATATCATCAAGGCTATTGATAATATATACCGATTAACTCAAACTCAGTATGTTTTTAGTGGATAAAATGAAGTCCCACCCTACTTATTTATTTCTTTAAATGTCCTGGTTCACTCAGAAATATATATCACATTGCCAAAGTAAAATGTTTTGCTTTTTCATTTTGTTTTAATGTTAGCGAAATTACAATTTCACAAACAAAAAAGGACCATTGTCTATTGTCAGTAGAGAAGTAGAGCTCGCAACTCACTTTGCAACCAAGCAGGTTTCTGTTGGCAAATCGACACGAATCTGTTGCGAAATCTGTCTGCCTTCATGCAAAATTCCCAATTGCTTGGATTTCGCCTGCGAGAAATCGTCAAACACTTAAAAATGTGACCGTATATTTACGTTACAAATTTTCAAACATTGTCCAAAATGTCTAAAAAACAAATCCTTGATCAATACTCATTAATTATTGTATTATATTAGTAACAAAAGCACAATTTGAGAATTGTCACCAGGGATTATCACATCTGATGTTCAAGCGTTTACAGTTTGTATGACAGCTTGATAGTAACCAGATCTGCATGCGTGATGGGCGATAAAGTTGTTGTGTCCTACAGCAGCAGAAGGGTGTGACTCAGTCGTCAGGAGGGAGGACAGTGGGGGAAGAGGATGACTGTGTTGTCGTGGGCCGTGCTGTGTGAGTGTGGGCTGTGTGTGGAGTTTATTGTTTTCTGACTACTTCAGAGTCAATGCGATCACGTCATGATGTGTTGTCAGCCCCAAGCGAAGTTTCCTGATTGTTATGAAATTATTTATCTGTCCTGGTTTTTATTTTTTCTCCATCACCCAGTTATGGCCAGCATCAAAAGTCACAGACTGATAATACTTAATGTAAACTGGCATGATGCAGCATTATACCAGCATAGATAGCATTAAATTGGTTACTGAGTGGTTGGTGAAAAAGATGTAGGTTTTGAGTTTGTATGGACACAGATGGACGTGGCAGCTAGTGTATATCCAAAGAGAGTGTGAATGAATCATAAGTATGGACAACAGTCCGGCCGGCTGATGAGAGGACCATGGCATGACGTGGCATTTGTGCGGTAGAAATCGAGGATAATAGTCAATACTTGTCCTGAAGCATGGCTCTTTAAAGGCCACTACACATGGCTACGACACAGACCAGCTGCTCTTATTTTCTTTGATGATTTGTCTCCACTGAACAGTTTGTGCAAGCAGGAAAAAGTGTCATTTATATAAAAAAGCTATACAAATTATTTCATACATGTGCTTTATCTGTGTATTTATTATTAGGTTATTATAGTGAAAATACTTCTAATTTAATTTTTTTTTTCAGCACAGCAATTTGAGTGAACATTTTTACAAAAATAGTAACATGAATTTCTGAAATTCTTAGTATTAGTTTGTTGCCCTTTTGAACACCTGAATTGAACAGTCTGAGTTGACCTAATAATGCAGAATTGTAATAATTTTGATTCATTTTAGAAAATGACAGAAGATTTTTACATAAGTTTAAACTTTTCTATTAATTTCTATGTTTAAATGAAATTAAAATCCTATATTTTTGATATGGTATCAAATATTTTAAATTATATATGTATATAAATATTATACATATATACACACACTGTATAAATATATAACCTATAAAAGTATCTGATGACAGTATTGCATGGTTGGTGTGTGTGGGGTGTTGGATAAAAGGCAGATGTTCCAGACGGCGTCAAATGCATCTATTTTTACCCATCCATAACTGCCTGTTCCTAATCACAAAGTGCATTCTGGGAATATATCTTCAGTTTAGTGGTGTAGATAGTATGTAACTTGAGGATTTAGTGGTACAGACTCTGATCAGTTACTCCTCCACAGCATCTGGCCCCAGACAGATGTAGATGCTTTAATGGATTTTATCTATTAGAAAAAAAAACATGCTACAGTCGATACATCTGTTGCATTTAGATAGAATGATGTGTACATTACATAACTCTACATAAATTTGTATTTGTTAATGGCACCATATCCACACGAAAGCATCTGATGTTTGCTGTAGCACAGACACATGTACCGTAATCTCTGAAGATATAAATGGCTTTTATGTGAATATTTGTGGTTACCATAGAATGGGTGTTTTGAATTCACAGTTTTATGTGCTGTATTCTGAGAAACTCGCATGACCTTCAGCAGATTTTACGCTCTTCTGAAAGTAGTTTTGAGAGGAAGGAAAGTTTGAAGACGGCTACTGTGCTGCATTTGATACTTCTTTGCATTGTGTGCTTCAGCTCTCAGTTTCAGACCTCAGCTGTGTTGCAGTTTCTAATATGTCCCATGAGATGATGCTTTTGTTGGTTGTTGCTCTTCATCACCAAATTTCCTGTTTTACACATGTGACCCCTAGTGCCTTAGAGAGAAGAGAGTTTCCTGAAATAAATACATGCTGTAACACGACCAGTTTGAAAGCCTGTGGGACGGTCTCAGAAAGGCCTACGTGGGTAATAACATTCAATCTTTGTTGAATTTTATTGAAATTAAGGGCAATTACTGTGTAAATGTACTGTTGCACAGCCTTTTTAAACATTTTTTCAGATGATAATCATCTCTACTATCTGCCATAACAACTATATACAATACAACAATTCTATAATGTTTATTTTTCCCTATATAAACAATAATTATATATATATAAGTATAATTTATAATTACATACTGTTTATTCAATCCAATTAATATGTATTACAACAACAATAATTACTGCACATGAATACTAAATGTTAATATTTTATGAATAATAACAATAATTTAGTTACTATATAAATCAATATACAATGATGTATAATATATATATATATATATATATACGTATATATGTATATACACACATGTATGTTCCTATAATTAATATGTATTATTCATAATCATTTAATATAATTTGTAATGTAATATAATTTTATATAGATGTACTGTAATAAATCTATATTAAATATTATATTTTATATGTATGTAATTATGAATATAGGTAAAATATAAAAAAAAATATAAAAATATATTTTAGTCATAGAATATAATTGTATGTACATTGTGTGCTACTGTTACTAATAAGTATGATTTAATAATGGAATATCAATAATATGTACAATTTATATTTAATGTGTGACATTTAATTTAATGTCTATAAATATTACATAAAATATTACATATTATTATTAATATATGTTAAGATAAAAAATTCATATGTTACAATTATATATTTATTGTAATTATGTATTTATTACAATTATTATACAAATACATATGCTCACTAGGTTTTCTTGCTGTTCTTTTTCTGCATCACCGGACGGAACTGTCGTTTTGGGCTGCCGGCCATAATCAGTGACAGAGCCAAAATTCAAATCACTAGGGTTTCCCTCTCGTCAGACGAGCCCAGCATGTTCAGCTCTGCCGGACTGCTGTGCTCCGACATTGTTACTGAGATACAGGATATCCCTGAAGGGGGAGACAGCTAAACCATATCAGACCTAATCAACATTGTTTGTTAACAAACAGTAAGCCAGACGTCCTTCTCCATGATATAACACCCCACGCCCAACAGACATAAACAGTACACCGTGAGCTCCCGGGCAACATTTCAACCCCTAAATATGGACGCAGAGTACTCAGAACACGTGCTTGAATCAAATAGTAATATTAAACGCTTCCAGTAAACTTACTGAAATGCCAAGTTCAGAGGCAAACTTTCAGTCATGCAACTATTAATGAAATAATAATCATAAAATATTATTAAACAGCAGTTGGAGGCCTTATTTCTATCAGTATCACCCTAGCGAAAATGAACCATGGTTTTATTGTAGTAAATAATATATATTTTTTTTTGTGGCATATTTATTACCATTTGTATAACCACAGTTGTACTATAAATACCGTGGTTAAACTATGGTTAGTGTAGCAAAGCCATGGTTAATTTGTGGTTACTGTGATTTAATTATAGTAGCATGGTTTTTTGGTTTTTATGTGTAGTAAATTTTAATTTACTGGTTAATTTTCATAAGGGCATGGACAGCAGTACTATTTTAATATCATTGAGACATAATATTTTCAATCTTGAATTAGTTTTTATTTTTGTATATTCCATTTTAATTTTAAAGAAAAAAGACATATAGACATATAGGCTATACAAAAAAATGATAATAAAATTGACAAAAACACAACAAAATTACAAAAAAATTGTGTTTTGTCATTTTTATCCTGTATAGTTTATTTATTTATTCCATTTCAGTTTAAGTCATGTTAGTACATCAAGTTAAACTAAATTAAAAGGAGAAATGCTGCTTTGGTAACTAACTGAAATCAAATATTTTTTTGTATTTTATTTTTATTAATCAATGTTTTTAGCTCCAGCCCTATAATAACCCTAAAGCCTCCAGGCCTGTCTTTGTGTTGAATGCATGAGGTCCATCTGCCAGCATGATTAACGTTCCCAGTAATAACTGCTATTTGATCTAGTGTTATTCTTTCAATAGGAACTGCTTCCCTTCCTGCATCCTAATCCTGTTTCTAAGGTCAAATTACAAGAAGAGCTTCGTTCCCTTGTTTGAAATCTAGAAAATCCTCCTCGCTTGTTTGTGGCCACATGTGAGCTAGGCTTCATTAAGATAATGGTTGATATTAGACCTGCGAGAGGATTCACATTACACCAATGCTAATTGAGGTCCTGCGAGGTGGTCTGGCTATTTGCAGCTTCCTGTCATCATCACTAATCTCGAAGGAACACAAAATGGGATGTCAAGGTGCTCTGTCACACCAACCCCTACAGCTGTACAGGATGAATTGAGATTTTTTTTTTTTCCCCACAAATGAGGTGGGTTTAAGCGGTATTAGACAGGCCTGCCCACATGATGTCAGCAGGTGATGTCACACAGCTGATGGAAAAAGCAACATCTGTTGAGTTGAGGAATATTTCAGGTTAAAGGGATATTCCACCCCAAAATGAAAATTTTGTCATTAATCACTTACCCCCATGTCGTTCCAAACCCGTAAAAGCTTTGTTCGTCCTTGGAACACAATTGAAGATATTTTGGATGAAAACCGTGACTGTCCCAGGCTTGTGACTGTCCCTTTGACTGCCAAGTAATTACACTGTCAAGGCACAGAAAAGTATAAAAACATCGCCAAGTGCGTACGCTATTCTCTGTCATCAGTAACTCATGGATACGCTCTTTCCGTTCAAATCAAAGCGTAAATAAATGTACAATACGTATCCATGCGTTACTGATGACAGAGAATAGCATACGCACTTTGTGTCCATCGGATGCTCTCCAAAATGGCACTACGCTGACACCGAGAGACAGAGAGGAGACGAATTGTTGAATAAATGTCGTTATTTTTATTTTCTTTGCGTCCAGAAAGTGTTCTCGCTGCTTCATAAACTTCACATTGAACCACTGTTGGCAGATGGACTATTTTGGCGATGTTTTTTTTTATCCTTTTCTGGGCCTTGACAGTTTAATTTACTTGGCAGTCAATGGGACAGTCACAAGCCTCCCGGTTTTCATCAAAAATATCTTAAATTGTGATCCGAGGACGAACGAAGCTTTTGTGGGTAACATGGGGGTAAGTGATTAATGACAAAATTTTCATTTTGGGGTGGAGTATCCCTTTAAAGGTAAAAGGTTAATCGCTTGTGAGGGGAGATCGTTTTCAAGACATTAAAGCCATTGAGGATTCCATGGGAAAATGTAAACATGAGCCCTCAAGTAAGGCTACGTTTCAAACAGATGAAACATACACTGTGTGTCTCCACCCTTTATAATACAGTGTATTTATCACTGTTGTTGTGTTGAGGTAATACTGTCATTATGGCCACACCCAGCCTGGTATACACTAATCTTGTGTCTGGCTGGACTTTACACAGGCTTTACAGTAAAAGCCATGTTATATGAAGCTTAAAATGAGTTCAGGAATGGTTAAAAACCAAGATTCTGTGACGCAGAAAAGCTCCTTGTCTCACAGACACTTTTAAAAGGCAATGTAGTATAATCTACTGTATAGAACTGAAATGCCAAAATAGTGCAAAATGAAACTCATTATTAGTCATTTTTTTGTGTTTGTAATCATTTAATCACCCTCATGTCAGTCATATAATGTTTTTTCTTCTTCTGTGGAACACAAACGTTCAGCAGAATTTCTGAGCTGTTGTTTCTCTCAGGATAATTGGTTGTGAATGAGCTCTTAAAAAGACAAAAACACACTATAAAAGTTGTCTATATGATTCTTATTCTGTATTTCAAGTCTTTTGAAGACATATGGTAGCTTTTTGTGTTGTTATGCTCTTGTTATGGTATCTTGACAGAATGCATCCACATTTACTTTCATATATGGAGCAGCGTGAACCTCTCTTTTTGTGTTCCACAGAAGAAAGCAAGTCATACGGGTTTGGAATGATGTGAGAATGAGTAAATGATGCATTTTCAGATGAATTATTCCTTTAAGGAGCATTATGAATGGCCAGTTTCAAAGCTGCGACTGAAACAGTGGAAATGTTTAGGGAGTATCCCAGAAGGTTTTGCTCTGAGTTGGAAAGAAAAACAGAAAATGGTGGCTGCCATGGCGATTTGGGCAATAGTCACACAAAGTAAAAATTGTGGTAGGCTACCTGTGCTTCAAATGATCATTCAGACACAGACCAAACTGGCAGAGCCAAAAGCTTCATGGAAAGGTTCAGACACGTGATGAGAGAGGCATAAACAGGTTTATGTTTAGATATAATGTAATGCGAGACTAACCACAGTTTCACACACACATAAGCACACACATAACCTAGATCTAAATTAGTTCCTTACTACTTATTGTAAATCTCAGATGGAAGAAGAAACTGTTTACATGATTATCATGTTTTCATCATTACAAATATTGAGTCAAGGATCAATGTTCAAGGCAGTTTAAAAACCAACTTTTACAATGTTAATTATCAACCAGAAACATGAGTGCAAATACAATGTTTAGGAATTTTTCCTGTTCAGCTCTTGACATACTTGCTGATTTCTGAAGGATCATGTGACACTGAAGACAGGAGTAATTGCTGCTGAAAATTCAGCTTTGTCATCACTGGAGTAAATCGATTTTCATAATATATTGAAATATAAAACAGTCATTTTAAGTTTTTGATTTTTGATCGTCATGTGAGCATAAAGTCGAGAGTGTGTCATCCTGTAAGTAACAAAAATTATGTGAGTTACACTATCAGCATTGATCTTTTATCTCTCTTACTGTATATAATTAATTAGGAGGAACATCTGAGACAGAGCTTCTATTTAAAGCATAAGTGAGATCTCCTGAGCTTTAACGTTTGCACAGCAATAATGTTTTCCTCAGGGTTACGTCTCTCTCCAAGATGGCGTTCTCAGTTTGTGACTAATGCATATAGCACTTCTCTGTTTCTCAAAGCTGTGAGAATGTCATAAGTTGCAAATACACAAAACAACAAACACCAGAAGGACCAAGCAGCCTGTCGATAATGCGTTCAGTGCGCTCTTTTTGTACTTTGAGGAATGCGTGTAACTCTAACAGTAGTTTGGAAAGTCTTTGTTTATCAAAGGCAGTCATGTAAAACCCTCCGGTCTGGTCCCACAGCACTAAGCTGCCACTCAGAGCATCTGTGCTTATTCTGGACCTAATCTCACTTTAGCTCTACCTATACGCTCTTATGTCTGCAATGGAGAAGGCTTCCTATGTCATTCAATCCTTGGACCTTGCCACATATAATCCACAGTAATTGATTTCCTTGTGTGTGTGTGTGTGTGTCAGTTTGTACTCCATGGCTTCTATGTAAACACACTATTACAGAGATTAACATTCGCAATCAAACAAAGGAAGTAGTTACATGTTTGTCTGAACGTCAACACAGTCGTAAACAGATTATGATCTCGGTCTACCCAACAGCCCCATACATACACACACACACACACACACACACACACACACACACACACACACACACACACACACACACACACACACACACACACACACACACACACCCACACCCACACCCACACACACCCACACCTGTTTAAAACCCCTGCATATGCATATTTATTCACAGTTGTGTGGTTTTGATGGCATTTGTGATGTATTTTGTTCTGACAGGAGACTGAAATGGCACACAGGAGAACAAAAGCGTTTTTGGAGGCAGCACAGAAGAATCAGTGACAGATTAAAGAGTTAATCCTCTTGAGTATCTGTAGGTCTGACACCCCACGTCAGGATGAATTCCTCTCAACACTGCGCAAGACAATAAAAGTAGAGTCAACAGCACAGATATAGACCTCATGCTTTCAAGACAAGGCCACACATGCAGTCATGCACACACAGCGTTTAACTTTCTATGTAAATGTATTCATGGAATAGCTATAAGCACATACAAAAGTGCCTGTCAAATTACATTAGAATATTGTAAAGATGAGACTGAAGATAAAAATGTACTTGCTTGTTTTGCTCAAGTTAGTGACAAAAACAAAATATGTGACATTGGTTTTACTTAAATACCTGTTTTGTATTATTTCTAATATTTTTCAGGAATATGTGCTTCTGATCTCAATTTTATTTCCATTTATCTATTTTTTTCCTTGCTTTATTTCGATTTTCTCCACAGGAACAGATTTATCATAAAATTACAGATATAATTCAATAATATCATATATATATATATATATATATATATATATATATATATATATATATATATATATATATATATATTTATATATATTAGTGCTGTCAAATTATTAATTGTGATTAATCAAATCCAAAATAAAATTTTTTATTTACATAATGTGTGTGTGTGTATTGTGTATATTTATTATAGATATATAAATACACACACATACAGCATATATTTTGAAAATATTTACATGTATATAATTTTATTAATATAATTTATATCATATATAAATATATTTAATGTATAAAGTTCTTAAATATATAGATGCATGTGTGTTTATTTATATATCCATAATAAATATACACAGTATACACACATATATATGTAAACAAAAACTTTTATCTTGGATGCGGTTAATCGCGATTAATCATTTGACAGCACTAATATATATATATATATATGACCATCAATACATATTCTGTCTATCGTATTAATAAAAAAGGTCTATGCCACAAAAGAAACAGAACAGTTACTATACAATAGTGGATCCATCTCATGATGCAATTTACGCATGGACAGCATTCTACATGAAGTAAAAATAAAAGAAAGGAGAACATTTAAATAATTACAGGAGTGCATGTAATCAAGTAGGAGTAAGCTAAAATAGCAGCCATAAAAATAAATATATAATAATAATGATATAATAAGTGAATACGTTATTTATTTAGGTTATTTATTCTTTAACAATACGTTGTACAAAGAACAAATTGAACAAATTGCTGAAAAAGAGATCTTACGATGGTTTGCTGGTCTGTTGGCTCGTTTTATAAGGATTTTGAGAGCTTTTCAGCTGGTTAGGATGGGGTACTAGCTTGCCAGCTCACTAAACCAGCTGAGTAACAGCTTGGCAAGGTTAGTGAGACAAGCTTAGACCAGCTTAAACCAGCAAACCGTGCTAGGCTTTTCTTTCCAGTAGGGTATAAAGCACAGTTACATTGATCTAACAAATGAGGAGCTGTCCATGATTTTACTTGTGGTCACTATGGTCTTAGTACAAATGCCACAGGCAAACTATTGGTGAGAACTAGCATATGTGGTAAATAACGGAATAATAACAATAAAACTGAACACAAAACAACATTAGGCTGATTATGTTGTGTGTGTGTGTGTGTGTGTGTGTGTGTGTGTGTTTAGCATTATATACTCTGAAAAAAGAATAGGCATAAAGCATGTTCCCATTAATTCGTTTATGCCAGCGCGCATGGATTTGTGGGCTCGCCTCTCTCTCTCCGCCTCTTCCTTTAACTGCTGGGGGGCGTATTCATCCGCGCACACACATACCGTTCGACACCGCGCCGTTTTTATCTGCCTCACCAGCTCCGGTTTCCCCACGTTCAGCCTTTCCCCCCGTCAACTGCCGCCATGTTTTTTTGAGGCAGGATGACAGCAGAGAGCGAGCGCAGACGAAGACGGATATAATACTGAAAAACCGTCGAATTGCAGCTTTTTTTTCGACCAGGCGCCGGTCTATTTTTTATTGCGGACTCGCGAGGAACTCATTTATCGGTATATTTGCAAATACCAAGGGCTGAATTGCAGTATTATTTTGCTTTCCTATGGCGTAGGCACATTTTTCCTAATATATATCTTTTTTTTTAATTTCAGGATGGGAGGGGGTCCTCCCACATAAATATAAAATCCACAAATTATTATTTTCTCCGTTTTGAAGTTTATGCCATGAAAAAGCAAGAAGTCAGAAGCCTGTCAAAAGAACAACCTATTTCTGCCTGCGCTTAACTAACCTACCTCTACCAGCGAACATACAGGAATAACCAGACGAGTGATCTGTGCATGAGTAACTGCTTTACCACAAGTCACCTGCTGTCAAAACTTTGTTACTTAAGCAAACCGAAGGAAGAAAAAACTACTTTTAATCTAAAGTGAAGATCCGACAGAACATATTTCAAAGATGACGGGCAACATCCCAGTTGACATGGTAAGAATTTACTTGTTCTGCAAAAGGTTTAGTGATGTTTACGATAAAATGTAGTGTTCTTTGAAACTAAATGGTATCTATTTTTTGTTTCTAGTAGTTTTGGCTATTACTAAAACGTAACCAAAAAAAAAAAAAAAGGTTTTAACATGACTGGCAACTATTATTGAGGTGATCGTTCTTTAGATGCTTAAATTAGTACTCAGTAGTACTCATTCCTTTGTTACTGACAGATAACTATTCCATTGTTACTGGTAACAGATTACAGTATTCTAGATAGCAACAGTTTGAATAGTTAACGTTACAATAAACAAATGAATACTTACTAGTACCTAATGTTTCTTTGGTAGTAAACTAGAATAGTTACCAGCAACAATTGAAATACATACTAGTCTGAAGTGAATGGTTAATAAATGAACCACAGATCTCCATAGAATTCAATAAAAAGTGTTGTTTGTTGCTAGATTAAGTTAAATAGTTACAGGTCTCTATTGAGATCCTGACTAGTAGCAAAGGAAAGTACTTGAAATCTAATGAACAGTGAATTACTAGTAATTTTTTGGTCTCTTAATAGTAAAGTTCTTAAAAACAAGTACTATTACATAATAATAGATACTAGTTAGTTTCATATAACAAATATGTTAGTGTTTGTCAGAGATTAAAGAAGGTCAATTGATTTCCTAGTTGCTTTTTCAAATAGACCAACCCAAGAAAATCAAGAAGGACAGTGTTATTAAATGTCTTGGATCACTTTTTGCTCTTCCGCCAATAACCACATCAAAATTCCACCTCAATCAGGAAGGGCAGTAGTGTAAAGATGATATCCTATCTGATGGCCTACACAATGCTGTTCAGACTGATAAAGAGGAAGTATAATCAGGGAGACTCGAAAACAGTCACTGCCCTGTTTGCACAACTAAAATCGTCTCGAAATGTGAATCTAAACATGCTCAAACGGTAACTCCAACATTAGAATCTTGGTGTCCAGAGGGATGATGTCATAGATTCTTTTTAATCCTCAGTGCATGCTTTAAGAATAGCATTTCAAGCTTTGCATTATGATGTAAGGCTATAATAGATTGGGACTTCTAAACTCCATGGGTGGTAGTACTGCCAGTACTCGCCAGTATCCAGAAGGTCAGTGGTGTAAATCGAAGGACGTGAGAAATCAGCTTATCAACAATAAACCACAGCTCTGATTGTGTATTAAGATATTGAAACTAATATCAAAACAAATAAGAACTTCTACTGGTGCCAAACTGTAACATTGTGTCGCAGCGTGTTAGTCAAGCATGCTTTGGATATGCCAAACAGCTGATCTGGCTGTCAAACTCAAGAGATGCTGACACTCTGACATTGCAGGGACTACGTTTGATGTAATGTACGCTGAGGGCTGATGTGATCGGCCTTTACAGTGCACATTCAGCTGTCCTTCTGTTTCTGCCATTGAGTAGCACCTACAGTGGGGAAAAAAATTATTTGATCCCCTGCTGATTTTGTACGTCTGCCCACTGACAAAGAAATGATCAGTCTGTAATTTCAATGGTAGGTTTATTTGAACAGTGAGAGACAGAATAGCAACAAAAAATCCAGAAAAACGCATTTTAAAAAAAGTTATAAATTGATTTGCATTTTAATGAGTGAAATAAGTATTTGATCCCCTATCAATCAGCAAGATTTCTGGCTCCCAGGTGTCTTTTATACAGGTAAGGAGCTGAGATTAGGAGCACTCTCTTAAAGGGTGTTACCTGTATGAAAGACACCTGTCCCCAGAAGCAAACAATCAATCAGATTCCAAACTCTCCACCATGACCAAGACCAAAGAACTGTCCAGGGATGTCAGGGACAAGATTGTAGACCTACACAAGGCTGGAATGGGCTACAAGACCATCGCCAAGCAGCTTGGTGAGAAGATGACAACAGTTCACAAATAGAAGAAACACAAAATAACGGTCAGTCTCCCTCGGACTGGGGCTCCATGCAAGATCTCACCTCGTGGAGTTTCAATGATCATGAGAACTATTAGGAATCAGCCCAGAACTACACGGGAGGATCTTGTCAATGATCTCAAGGCAGCTGGGACCATAGTCAACAAGAAAACAATTGGTAACACACTTCGCCGTCAAGGACTGAAATCCTGCAGCGCCCGCAAGGTCCCCCTGCTCAAGAAAGCACATGTACAAGCCCTTCTGAAGTTTGCCAATGATTCAGAGGAGAACTGGTGAAAGTGTTGGGGTCAGATGAGACCAAAATCGAGCTCTTTGGCATCAACTCAACTTGCCGTGTTTGGAGGAGGAGAAATGCTGCCTATGACCCCAAAAACACCATCCCCACCGTCAAACATAGAGGTGGAAACATTATGCTTTGGGGGTATTTTTCTGCTAAGGGGACAGGACAACTGCACCGCATCAAAGGGACGATGGACGGGGGCCATGTCATGGGTATTCCAGCATGACAATGACCCAAAACACATGGCCAAGGCAACAAAGGAGTGGCTCAAACAGAAGCACATTAAGGTCCTGGAGTGGCTTAGCCAGTCTCCAGACCTTCATCCCATAGACAATCTGTGGAGGGAGCTGAAGGTTCGAGCTGCCAAACGTCAGCCTCGAAACCTTAATGACTTGGAGAGGATCTGCAAAGAGGAGTGGGACAAAATCCCTCCTGAGATGAGTGCAAACCTGGTGGCCAACTACAAGAAATGTCTGACCTCTGTGATTGCCAACAAGGGTTTTGCCACTAAGTACTAAGTAATGTTTAGCAAAGGGGTCAAATACTTATTTGACCCCTCATTAAAATGCAAATCAATTTATAACTTTTTTGAAATGTGTTTTTCTGGATTTTTTTGTTGTTATTCTGTCTCACTGTTCAAATAAACTTACCATTAAAATGATAGACTGATAATTTCTTTGTCAATGGGCAAACGTACAAAATCAGCAGGGGATCAAATAGTTTTTTTCCCCCAATTTAAATGTAAACCTGTCTTTCAGAAAGGCTTCCTTGGCAACTAAAAGAGCAATGCCACATATTGTTGATTTTAAGTCCAGAAACGTGAGCCAACCCTGATGATGACGATGCATCTCTTGACATCTCTACAGGAAGAAAGGTTTTTCTCACACTACGCAAACAGGGACAGAACAGGGAACAAAGTGTTATGTTATAGCCCAAAGTCAGGTATTGATTATCTAAGCTAGCATTAGAAGGTTTTTAAGGTCAACTTTGAGAACTTTAAATACCCAAACCTCACAGGAAATAATTTTATATGGATTTACTAGCTTTCAAATCCATTACTAGCTTTAAAATTAATGCAGAAGCTGCATGATGTTTTTCTACTTTGGGTTTAGGTGTCTATTTTTGGTCTCCTGGAACAGCATGTTCAGTTTTTGGATGAAATGTCCACGAGGTGAAACTTTGAATCATTGTGTGGTCTCCAGCTGAGGGGCATTCAGTTGGGGGGTAGGGTTGTCAAACAATGGGAGTGTCTGTGTGTGTGTGTGTGTGTGTGTGTGTGTGCATACATCTTGTGGGTGGGCATTTTAATGAATGGGCTTTTTTTGTGGAGAGCTCTCACCGTTTCAAAGCAACAAAATGTTGTGGAAGCCTTTCGCCTATAGGTGCTACATCAGATATACTGCTTTAAAAGAGTTCACTTTGATCAATTGTGAGACTGAGGTGTGAAGGAGAACTCAATACTCCCTGACAGGACTGTGTCACTTTGTGTGGTGTCATGTGGTATCGTGTCCTCTCTGCGTAGGGGTGAATTAGTACGGGAGGAATGTCAAGGAGAGACCTCCCCAGTGGCTGTTGTCCACACACTTGAGTAGCATTGCTCAGCACTTTCAAAAGTTTAAATTGTTATGTAAAAAACAATTTAAGTGCTTGATAAACCTACATGTTGAATGAAATTAGGCTAAGAGCTAATCTCGTTATGAGGGGTAGTTATATTGTTTTGATATGTACTGTAGACATGAAATGGCATTTAAAACCCATTTTATGTCTGGAACAGGATATTCAATGAAAAAAATGTTGGATAGCTCTTTATTATGTCTATCGGGATTGTTATTATTGGGAAAAGTGGCTTTTAGCACAGAATATAATTTTTTTGTAACATGTTTTTCTTTCAGATAACATGCACTGATGAATGAACAATAAATCCAGGAATGTGCATTAAGGAAGTTAATGCAGTCAGTTTTGATTTTATGTTTCATACAAGAACAAAAATGAGTGTAGAAATTAGAAATAGTAAATTTCATAATTGATTTACAAAAAAAAATTAAATGTGAAAGGTTGAAGTGAAAGACTTTGAAAAATCATTTTTAAGGTGTAATTAAGACAAATTGCTAAAGTAGCATGCTTTCTGTTTGCAGAATCAAACCAGCTTTGTCATTGAGACTTTTGCAAAATTATGTAACCGAGCTCAAATCAATAGATCTCATCAGAGAACCAGACAACAGAAAGATATGGCTACACAAATGAGTCCCTTTGAGGGTTTATTAGGTCATTATAACATCTGTTTAATGACAGACCCTCTTCTGACCCCAAACAGCATACCTGCTATGAACAGCCAGTATTTAACTCAGAGGTGGCCAAAGCGAGAGAGAACGACAGGAGAAAGGTACAGGGTAGGTGATGATAAGTATTTGCGTATAAGAGATGGAAAAGTTGTAGAAAATGTTATGAAACACAACACAGTATGTGCCACGATTCAAAACATTGCGAATGAACCTGCGTGAACAGCGTGAGAAAAAGACAGCATTTTGGTGAGGTATCGGTTTAAATCTCTCTCACACGCGTAGAAACGCCATTTTCAGAGTTAAAGCTTAGTTTGGACAAACTACTTGGAACGGAATTGTAAAATTCTAGAAAAGCTAATGAATGAAAATGATATGAAATTGATGCAAAGTATTGCATTAGCATAAAAACAGAGATGACGCAAAAACAGTTTAGTATCTGTTGTATCTATATGTGTTTGTGTGAATAAAGCAACAAGTATGACATAAAGAGTACGATTTGCATAAAATGAATGACTCCAGTGAGTGTTTATGGGTCAGCAAGGGTTAAAGGCTAAAGAGGGAGCGAGAGAGAAGCAGGGGGAGGAAGTAGCTCAGACTCACTCAATAAAGGATCCTTTCAGTAGAGTGAGGAACAATTTACAACAGCTCTGTGAGAGAGGTGCCCGCTCGCGCACACAAACACACACACACACACACACACACACACACACACACACACTGTCATGGAAAGTTAGAGTGATTCAACGTCAGTTCGTGTAAATAGTTCTCAGTGCCTTATATTGTAAGTTGTTTTAACTTCTCTGTGGTATTTCTACATATTCATTACTGGACTTGAGTCAACATATATCTGTTTTTACATGTTTCCAGAGGTGGTTCTATTCGAGCTTTGTGTGAGTTGGGTAGAGACTGACTGTAGAGGGTTGTTCCACTGTAAACAGTGGCTCTCGCTCGCCTTTATGACATCATTGCACAAGCATTCTCTTGTAGTTCAGTGAAGTCACAGATTGAAATCTCAGGCTAGACTTCCCTTCTCCTATAGAGGCCTCTTCATACCTCTTTCTCCTAGCCAAATGTTTTTTTTCTCTGATTTGATCGGCGATCTGTCTTTGTTTTTAAAAATGGTCACTTCTAAAGTGATTGATGTGAACTACAGTTAAAAAACAGGCTTATATTTAATATACAAATCATCAGAGCCATTTAAGAAAATTCTGCATTTTTGAGTAATAAACCAACCAGATTGTGGAATCAGTGTTTGGCCAAGTTATTGGCCAAAAAAGGGAAGTTTGAACTTTCAGCATGTTTTGTTTCATTTTAAAGTCAGCATCTTCTAAATGCTATTATTGTGAATGATTCATCCATGCATATGTTTTGTTTGGACCTTTTCTGAATTTTGACAACAAAATTTTCTGTGAAACAACAGATTTCTCATTGATAATGTTGGACTTCTCCAAATGTTTTCCTTACAATTGACTGCAGGTTCACATTTAGATTTGCTTCCATTCAGTCAACAACCGATGGACAGAACCAAGTCCCTCCCATACATTTTTTCTTTCTCAATATTCAGTTTCACTCAGATGTCACAATACATACACAATACCATTATATTGTGAATGTATATGACACAGGGAAGGAGCGTGTCCATGAAAGAGTTTTATGAGCGCTTTTTTAAAATTACTTGGTTCATCATTATTAGGGGCAAGAATGCGATACAATTCCAAAATTATTCTTGGCCTACTTTTTTCCCTTTTTAATTATTCTGTTGTGCATTGAACTGTAGAACATGATTGAATTGGAAAAATTACTACAAGACACAAAGATTTAAAGTATCAACGCAGATTTGTGATATAAAAAAATATATCACACTATAATGAAATTTGATTGTATTGCCACATAGCATGCATGCTGTGTCTTAGAACTGGTGCTTATTTAATACCATTATGCAGTCTGTTTGACAGAAATAACAAGAAAAAGCCTTAGGACAGACCAGAGTTATGACTTTTAATGAAATATCTTCTCTGGGATTGCCTGAAAGAAAAGAAAAAAAGATTTTCAGTCATGAAGTTGGCATGTGGAGCTTTGTCTCCGGAGCTGTAATATTGTGTTTGAGAACATGTGCATGATAGTAATAAGAAATGAGGAGGGTGTTTTGCAGATTTATAATACATGGCTGTCAAAAGGCCATTTCTATCAGCTGGTTGTCTCACTGATGGGGAGGTAAGTGAATGGGTCCCCTCCCCCTACTCTCTCTCTCTCTGCAGATGTCTGCCCTTTTTCATCAGTAGGCACGTGGGCAGGGCCTGCAGGGCAGGAGGCTGCCTGCCTTCCCTTCATCTGGCTACAGGAGATTAGATATTATTCTCTCATGCTCTGTCTTTCTTCTGCTTTTTTTATCTTCTGTTTTTTTTGTCCTAATTTCCCCATTGCTCCATTAGAAAATTAAATATAATTGTCAAAACAATTTTTTAAATATAAAATTAATGATATTATTCTCTATATATAGAGTTTGTAGAATAGCCCAAGCCATAATTGCATAATTATTCTCATTAAGCAGAAATCTTGTCATATTTTCTGACCAAGTTGCGTTTTCTATTGTAGCATGTGTCTAACTTACAGAGATCTTTGTGACAGCATTGTGACTTTTAAGATGTAAGACATTATCCTTAAAGCACCTGAAAGGAATCTTGTTTCAGTACTAGAAATGTCAGAGTTCTAGGTTTGTGTTTATTTAACCCCACTAAACACACATTGCTAATGTGTTTATTGAAGGTGTGTAATTAGCCTCAAGAGCAGGAAAGTTTGTACAAAGATGAATCATTCACAGACTCAGCATTTATTACCACCAGTGTGAAGCCATGTCCACTTCTGTGATTGTAATTGGCACGTCATCAGACGGGCTTGTATTGATTTCAGTGATATTATCACCCAAGCCCTTGTTTTCCCATCCGGTGAGATTCATCGTTTGGGCCGGATGAGCGCGTGTGAGTATGTCGGTGTGAGTGATTGTCCTTCAGGACTGCTGATAGGGCATCCAGACAGGCTGAGACTGCAGCTGCTGGGGTGCTGTGGTTGTGATTAAGTACGGAAGCTAAAACTAGCTTTCTGGTGCTAATGGCCACCTTGCGATGCGCTCAAGTGGGTCAGGGAGAAGACCAAGAGTGAGATAATGAGACTAAAGGATGTTCTAGACATCTTGAGGAAATGATTGCAAAATGATCACTCTTACTGTAGCGATTGAGACTGGTCTATCATGGAAAAAATCCATCAAGGAAGTGTGGAAAGTTTTTGGCACTTTGTGGTGGTGCGTCATATGAGTTTTTATAGGACGTTTTGAATAACCGACAGCCGTAACTAGAGCTTTCATGCTCGTCTGTTCAGATAAATGGCAACGATTATGAAGGAACATTATGTACAATAAAGCATTATAAGTATTAAGAGAAAGTAAAGCTACAATAGCCTTTAGCAGGGTGAGCAAAGTCTAGCCTCATTAAGAATATCTCTTATCTTACATAAAAAATATCACATATTAAAGTCAACATGACATCACCCTTTATCTTCTTAAAGGGATAGGGTGAATAAATGATCTCTTTAATACATGTTCCTGGTCTTATTGTGAACAATTTACCATTGCATATCATTGAAAACGTTTGTCCGGTATTTTATCAAAATGTAATAAATCTGTTCCACCTCAGCTTTTCCTTTTCTGCTGATGAACTTTCACAATCTATCTATCTATCTATTCATTCGGTCATCCAGTTATGTCTATATCTATCCATCCAGTTATGTCTATGTCTATCCATCCATCCATCCATCCATCCATTCATCCATCCATGCAGTTATGTCTGTCTGTCTGTCCATATCTTAACATATTCTGGTAAATACTTCCCATGCTCTTTTCCTCCATTCCTCGCTTTGTTATGAGCATGACGAGGCAAATGCAGCTGAGAGCAAAATCAATCACTTTATGTTCAACCTACCGCACATCAACTCATGCAGAGAACATCCAGCCTCCTTTTGTGTTGCTCGTACATGGCAGATTTGCCCATGTGTGTGCGCACGCCCATGACTGCGAGTCAGTTCTCAAATTCCTGCATAAAATTGTGGCATCCGCAGAGGTCTTGGAGATAGACAGGGAGCTTTACAATTCCTCTACAGCCCCTCTCGCAGTTTAATTTCCCATGTCTAAATGTGCCATCTAATTCTCAGATCTCATGTCATTTTATGCTGTTATCTCTTTCTCCTGTGCCGTGCTCTTCATAATGAGAATTTAAGAGTCTGACGCACATATGAAAGATATCACATAATAATGAATGGCCGGGTCTCAGATTTTTGCTCCCGAAACAATCTGCCCGATATCATGAAGGCACTTTTATATGAAACAGAAATCATTTTGTGGACTGGAATCTATTCATTTAGCAGCTCTGCCTAGAGACTAGTGGCTGAATGAGCTAGCTATTATCAAACATGCCGATTGTGATTGTGCTTTTGGCTCTGGCTGAAGTGAGACATTTATCTTTCCATTCCCATGCATTTCAATCTGTCATTTTGGACATGTTCATTGCTTTAACCCCTGCTAATGCAAACAGGCCAGACCATTTCATCTTCTGTTCAGAAAGAGGTCAAGGTGACCTGTAATGTTGAATACCTATGCAAATCCCCCACGCAAACAATGGGTGGTTTACCGTATTCAGCGGTTTTAACTTTCTCACCAGAGAAAGAATCGGATCACTATTGCAAAGTGGACCAACCTGTTCTGTCTCATGTTGAGAAATAAAAAACTGGATTGTACAGGCTGTACCTTGCTTGACGGAAACTGAAATCGATGCTTTGTTTTGGGAAAAAAAAATAAATAAAAATAAATATATATGTATATATATAAATAAATATATAAAGGTTTGAAACTTTGTAAAAATGGCTCGTAAAATAAACTTGTATAAGTTACATTTTCATACCAAAATCATTTTATGGATAAACTTCTGGCTTTCTCAATTACAGAATTAAAGTAGAAAGGAAATGGCATTCAGAATCCCTTTTACTTCTACAGTGTGACATATTTATATAATATATAAGTGACGCACGATATCAGTAGGGCGGGACTTCATTTCATTGGGAATTGATTGGATTGTGTTAGGGTTAAAAAGTAAGGTTTTACTCCTGTCAAAAAAAAAGTTTCAGAGGTTGAACAAGCTACACTACTATTCAAAAGTTACTATTAATTGTTTTTTTGTTTTTTTTGGAAAGTCTTATCCTCACTAAGGCTGCATTTATTTGATTAAAGATGCAGTACAATCAGTACTATTGTAAAATATTATTAAAATAATATATTTTAATATGTAAATTATTTCTGTGAATTTTAAGTAGCCATTTTCAACAGTCTTTAGTGTCACATGTCCAGAAATCATTTGGTGCTCAAGAAATATTTCTTATTGTTATCAATAATAATATTTTACTTAATATTTTGTGGAAACCATGCTACCTTTTTAGGATTCTTGAATAGAAATAGAATAGAAAATAGAAAATAACAGTATTTACTTGAAATAGAAACTTTTTGTAACCTCATTATAAATGTCTGTTAATTTTGATACATTTTTGTCACTTTTGATCAACTTAATGTGTCCTTGCTGAATAAACACTCATTTCTTGTAAAAAAAAAAAAAACTTGCTGACCCCAAATTTTACTAACACCAAACCTTTGCGTATTGCATTATAGTAGAAGAAAGACTATAAAGACAATGTTTTTTCTTTGGAACTTATATGCACTTATAATACTTTGACAATAACCCTGGGAACATGCATTAAGGAAGTAAATGGGGTTAGTTGTGATTCGTTGACTGTTGGTTCAAAGCATCCGGTTTAGTCAGTTGGTACAGTATACCCCAATTTCAAACTGAGGAAAGAAACAACACTTCCATTTCTGGAATGAGATCCTCTAAAAAGCTCAGGCTTCACACTTCCTCAAGATATGCGGGTGAAATCCCGCTAACACCGTGACTGATGAAGGAGAAATGAGTGAGTGTGATCACAGTCCTCAAAACCACCTCTGTCTTAACTACATCACAGACTCCTGGAGACAGAGACAGAGATGACTCCATTTGAACCAACACTGTGCTGTCAGGAGGAAGATGGATGGCTTCCTTTTTCTGTCTCCTCTGTTTATGAATGAGGTTGAATTCACACACTGAAGCAGACTCTGAATCCATCGAGTAGAATGAATGAGTTTTGTGCCTGACTGAAATGGATTTTCAGGACACAGAAAGAGAAAATTATTATGTTTTGTTGAGCAGTGTGGTCATATTTTCTCAATTCTGTGTGGATTCTTCATTTATCTGTTGTTCTGACTGATTACGTCATGCTTAAATCAGTTTTTCTAAAGACCTCTCAAGATTACAGCTTTTGTTCAGAGCCCTTTGCTAAATGTCATGATATTTATATGATTAGTTTGTCTGGGTGACGCTTTGAATAAAACATTATTTTTATCTGTCGCATTAGCAGGACTCTGACATTGTTCTGACATTGTGCATTCATTCACACGTTTTTTTTAGACTTGCAAACATAAGCACTGGATTTCTGTGATGTATTGAACACCATTGCAGATTCTGCTCATTTAAATATGCCACTTTGGTACAGTAATCTACAGTAGCTTGCTAATAAAGGTGAGATTTTTCAAAACTGATGAATGTTTTCCAAAAAAGTGTTATGAATTTATATGTATCATTAAGTCAGTTTAAAGCAAATATATATATATATAATATGATTTTTTTTTTTTTTATTATTGTAAGCAACTCTGTATTATTAAGTGTACAATTCTAATACTGTAGAGTTTACTTTTTTTTTGTCTTCACGTTAAAAGCTAATTCTACAGTATAATAGGGCCATAATGATATTTTAAGCCAGCATGGAACATCATTAGTATTTTTGCTTATAAAGAGCACTATAATATTGCTATCATTCCTGGGCTACATGGTTTTCTCCTTGTGTTTTTTTCTCTAGATTTTTCTCTGTCATGTCTAACCCTGGTCTTTTTCCTATTGCTGTGGCCCCTGCCCGACATATAGCTATAAATAAATAAAATTTTGAAGAAATTTTGTGATTCAGTCGCTTGAAGAATTTTGGAGTGTGAACTGGAATAAGTCCTGGGTTTGTTGGTAAGACAGAGCCTAATGTTGAACTTGGAATCAAGCGTGCATTAGCTTTGTGTGGTTGCAATCCTAATGGCTCTTTTTGTCAGTCAGGCGTGTTTTAGGTGACTTTTTTGTTTGTTTTTGAGCGTCATGTCAGTGTTCTTTAACCAGCTTATGCAGACATAGCCAATCCCACCATAGAAATCACTAATTTCCTCTCCGTCCAAAACGGACAAATCCCTGCTGGAGGCGTCGTATCTAATATTGTTTTCATTGATGTGCGGTTGCGTAAGTGCTGTGAGTGTGTGTCTGTCCCCTATTGCATAAATGTCATTCCCAGAACAATCTGGCAGACCTCTATTCTGAGATGGGCAAAGCCGGTCGACATGTCACATCCACTGTGGTCAGCATTTGTTGTGGCTGCTTTTAGTTCAGACGTCCTGTCTGATACACTCATTACTGTCAGCATCACTCTCTCTCTCTTTCTCTCTCTCTCTCTCTCGCTCTCACACTCCATGTTTCTTGGCAGAACCACCGGGTTGTTTATCCTTCTCAAGCAGAGAATCTCCTGCTCAACTTGTGATACCCAAAAACTGCAACCGCCAGAAAAATCTCTAGTATTTCATGCTCTGTCTTTAACTGAAGCAAACCTAAAACACCTCCTCTGGATGACACATCTGTTTTCAACAAGTCAGCTATGGAAAGACTACTGCAGGTGTTATTTGGCATCAACAAGCACCTTCCAGTGCCGTATCACAATACAGGTGTCACAATTCAATATTATTCATCGCAATTTTGCAGTAAACATATGATATCTGAAGTGCATAAAGTCTATGAGCGTAATATCAACATATAGTATGATGCAAAAGCCTCTAAATGACATTTGAAAATGTGCTTATGTTCAGTTATTTCACTTTATTAGCAATGAAAATTGCTAATAGAGCCTGATAAATAATGCTCATTTTAGAAGAACATTTCAAATGCCACTTATAAATGCCACAACTCTTTTTTCTTTTTTTTTAGCTATTTTTATTTATATTTTAATTTATATTTTTCTATATTTTATTTAAAATTATTTTACATATAAATACCACTAAGTTGCCACCAATTTATATATATATTTTAAATTGATGCATTTCATTTTTATATTTTATATATATATATATATATATATATATATATACATACACATACACATACACATACAGTAGTGGTCAGAATTATTGGCACCCTTGGCAAATATGATCAGAGAAGGCTGTGAAAATTAATCTGCATTGTTAATCCTTTTGATCTTTTATTTAAAAAATTCACAAAAATCTAACCTTTCATTGCATAATAAGAATTTAAATTTGGGGGGAAATATCATTATGAAATAAATGTTTCATATATATATATATATATATATATATATATATATATATATATATATAGTAGAGAGACAGAGAGGGAGACCCCCCCCTCACAGTGTAAAGCGCTTTGAGTGCCTAGAAAAGCGCTATATAAATGTAAGGAATTAGTATAAAATAATTGCTATTTTAATATTTGTATTTTTTAATATAATTTTTTTTGTTTATAATTATGTATATATATTAATGTGTAAGCTTTATATTTACTAGTTTAGAAATTACTTGTTTGTGCTACCTTGGTATATATATATATATATATTTTTTTTTTACAATTTGTAAAGTCAAGGCTTTTTTCATTCAATCGAAGACTTTTTAAAAAAACGTTTTTTTTCTTAATCATGCTTTGAACACCAAAAATAAGGTTGCAAGTATGAATATGATGATATTTTCATACTTGGAATGACTGTATTGGCAGAACCTTTGTTGTGCTTTATGCGTTACTCTGGTATGAATCCAGTCTTTACATAAGCAAATCTTTCCATAACAGCGGAGATCCCATCGCTCACGAGTGAGGTGTTACGTGTCGTCCGTGCCCCTAGGAAAGTGTGTTTGTGTGTGTGGGAGAGCGCTGGGGGGTGATTACATCAAACGTTCCCCCTGAAGGGTTGGTTGTGGGGATCCGGGCTTCCTGGGCTGGGATTGGTGAAAATACTTTGTAGGGATGCAGTAGCAGAGATGGCTGTTGAGTAGTGTAATAATGTTTGGCATAGCAACTACAGAGAGGGAAGCACCTGCCACCGGGTATAACCAGTGCCAACGTCACCCTCGCCTGTAATCATTCCCCAGCGGATGTTTTCTGCTGAGGTTGTTGTTGTTGAAGTTCCTCGGAGGCATCTCTGCATGCCGTATTACGTCATAGTGAGATTTCGTCTGCTCAACAAGGAGATGGAATGTTTCTAGCAGACGTATCCCAGCATAACACATATTTCTGCTGTTAGAGCTTTTCCTCCTTTATGCGTACGTCTGGAAACATCGTATAAATCAGCGTCTGCTCGGCATTCACCGGGTGAAGATGATATGCCATCGTTACACAAAGATGGAGTGACATAATGAAAGATGAGTTGCGGCGAGAGAGGAAGAGACAGATGAAGAAAGACTCTGCCTGCAGGTGATTCAGGTCAGCGCTCTCACAGAGGAGCCGCTGCCACGGTTACCATCTCTATGGAAACTAGAAGGTGTTCCGTTGCGTTAGAACTGCCATCCTGATGTTTTTGATGAACTGCTAGCTGCTGATTGCCAGCTTGTTGAGTGAGTCCTTGCAGAAGAATGACACACAATGCCTTTTTAGTTTTGAGGGAAATATTGCATCTTCATAACCAGGGGTGGGGAGATAGGTCAATATGAAGCAACAATCCATTTTACTTCCAAATGCGATACATTTTAAGTGAACAAGATATGAAAATGCAGGGTCATAATATTCATAACAGTTTTGTATTAAAAAGGTTTTCATTTAATTTTCACTAATTTCATTTGTTATTGGTAGTATATAATATAATTAAAATGGGTTTTATATAATGCATTTTATTTTTTCCCATGTTCCTTTTTTTTTTTTTTTTTTTTTTCCCAAATTCCATTTTTTCCATTTAAATTTTTCTGGATTGTTTTTTCCCGTTTTTAAAAAAAATATTTTTAATCTAGACTCTGTTTTAATGGTTAAATTATATTTTATTAATCAAAAAGCATGTCAAATTAATTGAAATCACGAAACTTACACTATTAAATAGCAATTTATTAAAAGTTTTACAAAAATTACATTTTTAAGGCAATATGAAATATGTTTTATATTTCTGCTAAATAAATTCTGGTAAATAATTTTTCTAGTAAATATAGCTTTAAAAATAATGTTTTATTAATCATTTTATTATTAATACTATCCAAAATTTGGCAAATTCTGTTACATTCCGTGTTGTAAATACCATTTTTATGACTGGATTCCCCGTTTTCTTTATTGCGGAAAATATAGAGCCCTATAAATATACTAAATTGCTGCAAGTAATTGAACATTAATTTAATACAGTATGTCTGTGAAATATATTCAAAATATTTGAAAATAGAAAATGTACATTTATTAATTGCCAAAGCTGTTGTTGAATATAATCAATGTTTCATCAATAGCTGCATTAATAAATTTTGGTCTGTTAATCAATGCCAATAATGTCAAACATGGCCAATAGAATCAGTAGAAAAAATAAATTTAATTAATAATTAGTTAATTAATAATAGATTATAGTTTAGTCTCTTATGCTCATCAAGGCTGTATTTACTTGATTAAAAATTAGTGCTGTCAAACGATTAATTGCATCCAAAATAAAAGTTTTTCTTTACATAATATGTGTGTACTGTGTATATTTATTATGTATATATAAATACACACACATACAGTATATATTTTGAAAATATATTTGTATATATTTATATTCATTTAAGTTTTATATATATATATATATATATATATATATATATATATATATATATATATATATATATATATATAATTTAATATATAAACATAGCATATTTTTGTTAAATATATACATGCATGTGTGTGTATTTATATAAACACAATAAATATACACACTCCAGACACATATATTACGTAAACAAAAACTTTTATTTTGGATGTGATTAATCGCGATTAATCATTTGACAAGCACTAATAAAAATGCATTAAATTCAGTAATAATGTGAAATATTGTTACAATTTAATGTAACTGTTTTCTATTTCAGTATATTATAATGCATTGCAATTTATTCCAGTATTTGTAGTCTCATAACCCTTCAAAAAATCATTCTAATACGATGATTTGGTGACGAAGAAACATTTCTTCTCATTATCAATGTTTAAAACAGTTCTGCTGATGAATATTTATTGTGGAAATATCTTGTAACCTTATAAATTTCCTTGCTGTCGTTTCTCAAATTAATGTGTCTTTGCTGAATAAAAGTATTGATTTTAAGAACCCCAAACTTTTGAATGGTAGTGCATATTTGACTTATTTGCAAAAATATCACCAGAATGTTTTTTTCTTTACATTTGAACGATATGAATACTAATTTGAGGAAATGAGCCTTCTGTTACACTTTGCATTAATTTCCTGTTTTCCGACATATATAAATCAGCCTACATCTGTAAAAAACTCTGGAAATAGAGGAGTGAATTGGCAAAAATGTGTCCTGAAATACTGTGATAAGTAGATTTTCTCTGGTATTTCCTTCCTGTGCGGTGGCTTCATAAAATAGCCACATACTAATCCGAGCCTAAATTAGATTTGCTTGTGTATGTCTGCGTGTTCATCCAACCATTATTTGGGCAAGTGCATGCTTGTGTGCGGCTGTTTGTTGACTGATACTCTATGCTTAGATGGAGTCTTAAGATTGTGTGTGTGTTGTGATCTCTGGATGAGGGGTTTGAGCGAGCAGGCTTGCTTCTGGCTCTAATCTGATTCTATAAAGTGCTTAGGAGGATCTTTGTTTCCATCTGGTGGTTTTCACTCTGTTACATCACTGCAGCTGGCAGTGTGTGTGCGTGTGTATAGAGGGAGGAGCTTTATACTGGATCCACTGATGTCAGAGACTCAACTAACACACGTGCATTGGACATGCATTGCTCCGGGCCCTGTCTCTCAGCTTGATGCCTCTTACTCTTTTGTTTTTAAATGGGCGACACTGCGATGCGAATGAATATGGTAATGGATGTTTTGCAATTTATATTGCTTGGGTACTTGTACAAACAGCATAATTGTGCTGATCGAATGACTGGTGGTTCACAGTCATCAAAGGAAGGACACAGCAAGGACATGAAAAATTTATGAAAGAATTTCTCAACCGTCCAATAAATGACCCCATACTGAAAGCTATGGTGTCTTCTGTGACAGATGGATTTGGCTTAGCTATGCCGAGATTCAGAGAAAATGGATACTGATATCAAAGCAATCAGAATTCCATCAAAAAACTTAACCTTTTTTATTTTAGACTAAATTACCATGGTAATTAAGTTCATTTTTACCAACATACTTTTATGTTTCAGAAATTCATACGTTATCAATGTATTTTCTATTATTAACATTAGCATTTTATTGTTATTTATTTTGCAAAAATAGCAACTTATTTTTTTAATAACATATGGTTTTAATTTAAAATAATTGCTGGAAGATCCACAATTAAGTTCTTAAATATAATTTCATTATATAGTTGTATTATGGGTGCAAATTTGATTTGAAACTTTCCATGGTAATGGTTGGTATGTAAAAAAAAAACAGTAGTGTTGCTCACAAAAATTTTTTTTGTCAAGTTTGTGCTGTTAAATAATTAAGATTTTTTTCAATGTGATCCTAAATTCAATATGAAATTAAAGTTAATCCTACTTCCTTCATTTATTTCTCATTGTATCACATTATTTATGTTTGTTTTCATTATTTTTTTTAAAATGTAGTCTATTTTAATCTTAATTTCCCCTCAATGTGAGCTACAGTTTTCTTTTGCATTTATTTTGATTTCTGGAATGCATTTAAACATGATAAGCTGAGAACACTACACTCTTATTGGTTGGTAAAACATAAATAAATTAATCAACATATTTGTACAAAATAAATGCAAGGGTCATGAGATTGCGAAGCTTTGTGACTGAGTTTTTTTTAATTCTGTAAAAATGTGCAGATCTTTCTCTCTTATGTCTGCACAGCTTTCCAGTAATATAATAGCTATTTATGCATTGTTTTAATAAACTAACATTCAGTTCTGGCTCTATTTTGAAACTCGGAAAGACGTCACACTACAGAGTGAAAATGGGCTGTGAATGCCATTTCGTGTCGATGTTGAGGAAGTGTGGGGTGGATACTGACCAAGCTTCTAATGGCTCTATTGTTTGTGTTTGTGTTTGTGTTTCAGATCAACTTGAGGCTCATCTTGGTCAGTGGAAAAACAAAAGAGTTCCTGTTCTCGCCAAACGACTCTGCGGCTGACATCGCCAAGCACGTGTACGACAACTGGCCAATGGGTACGTGATGATTCACATCTTAAAACACACATTTTTTTGAATGCGTCCCATTAATAGATGAGAACCATTGGCTCGTGTGAAGGATTTTCAGGCTATTGTTTCCTAGTGTTGAATAGATTCCTCTTTACAACCTTTTTCTGTGTTCAGATAATCTGTGCCGCAGACAAATCTGAGTCTGACCGAGTGGTAATCCTGCGCAGAGCTAGATTCCACTCACTGTGCGCTGACCTAAAGTCAATGACAGTACTGAAGGGTAAAAACAGAGCGTCTGAGTTTGTGTGTTTATACATCTGTCTGGCCGTCTCTCCGCATGTGTCTGAGGTCTGTGAAGTGCGGTTTTCATTCAAATATTCCACAGATACTGTTCTAGCTGAATCTGTAGGTTATTATACAGTTTTAGGGAAGAGCAGATGGTATCCAGACTCCTCTTTCATCTGTTTCTTCACTGTGCCTTGGCAGCCTATCTGAAACGACAAGTGCTTTTAGGGATATGACCACAAGCTCAAGTTAAGCATTTTTCCATTTTATTGACCTCTTAAACACTCTGGTGGTACTATGGTGCAGTGATGGTAATACCATGGTGTTTTGATATATACACTACCGTTAAAAAGTTTGGGATTGGTAAGATTTTTTTAAAATGTTTTTGAAAATCTCTTACCAAGGGTGCATTTATTTGATTAAAAATACAGTTAAAACAGTAACATTCTAAAGTATTATTACATATAAAAGAGCTGTTTTTTATTTTAATGTGTTTAAAATTTAGCAGCCAATGCATTACTCCAGTCTTTAGTGTCTTCCCAGGTGAAAAATAAATATATTAAAATTGTGCTTTTTCAGACACATTTAAAATATTTATATTATACTATACTAAGTGCATATTAAATGTATTATTTTGAAACAACTTTAAGTATATTAAGTGTATTTCAAGATATGTTTAAGTTAATTTTAATCTATTTGTAATATATGTAATAGATTGAAATTGTGTTAAATTGGAACCACTTTAGTACAATTTGAGTGTGTTTCTTAAAATACACTTAAAATGTACTTTTAATACTTCATGAACTACAGGTAGAGTATATTTGAAGCATCGTTTCAATGTGCTTCAAGTACATTTCAGTTGTATTTCAGCTACTTAGAAATGCATTAGCATTACGCTATTAGTATATTATATTATATTTATTAGTATTATATTTTTCAGTATATACACACATACACACTTTGATATTTAGAAAGCTTACAGAAAGAAAAAAAAACACAAAGATGTACTTAAAAACAAAGTGCAGAAGTGAATAGATGTGTGTGCAAAGACTGAAGATGAAGATGTTAAAGTTCAAGCAACAGAATAGGGAGGGATGAAGGGGGTTTTGGAGGTGGATGAGGAGATGACGTAGAGATGGTGAGAGGCAAAAGTGCGGGGATGATGGCAGGATGTCGTGAAGGGAGGGTGACGATGATGCCCTGGCGGCTTAGATGGTGTTTGGCACATGGTACAGACCCAGAGCATCCCAGTGCTGACAACACGGCAGAGTTGATGGAGAGAGGAGCCAAGATGTAGATGGTGTGGCTGCTGACATCTGGGGTCCGACCGATGGAGACAGAGCTGGTGGATCTGAAGGCACAGACAGAGGGCCGATGGAGCTGAGCGTCATCGCAGGTTCCGGAGACCTGGGCACAGCCTAATCGTCCTGGCATACAATATTTTGCACAAGTGCCTTGCAGCTTTAGAAAAAAAACAAAACAGAAACAAAATTAGATAACAGATTTTTACATGAATGACTGAAAGGAAGCACATATTAGCCACCTGGAATGGACACATTGCTAAACGTTTTTCTTCCAAGGCTGACCGAATCATCCTCCATTAGGCCTGATTCAAAAATCTCTATAACAGAGGTGATACAACATTAAAATATACTTACTATTCCTTTGCTTGTCTCTGCACTCAGATTTCAGTTTGTCTTCTATAGCAGCTGATCTGAAAAACAAGAAATGTTAATATTTCTCACACACACAAAAAAAGGCAAATGATGATTGATGATTTGTTTTCTATTTAAGAATGACAATGTACCTGGTTGGAAATATAGTCAAAAACCTTCCCAGCCTCAGCAGTTTCAGATGTACTGTATGCTCTCTTATAAGCAACCCTCCTTACAATTTAATCTTTGTTCTTATCTGTAATGAGAAATATATATTAGAAAATAAAGTCGATAAGGTTGTCAAGCTTGAACAAATATAAACACCAATCAACCAACACTACCACAATTGGCTGATCAGCTCAAGGCAAAGTAATTTTATGTTCATAATCATGGTTTTTCAAAGATCGTTAACCTCATTATAATGAAGCCAAATAGTTCAGGAAATCAGAAATAAATATACTTCATGTTGCAAATAAAAGAATGTTAATGTTGTACATGCTATAATGACTAATTTTATTTATTTATTTTTTTCTGTCAATGCATGTGTCAAAAACATGACTGGCACAGACAAATAACGTTAATTAAATACAAATCTTACCTGAAGTCACAGTGAGGTACCAAAGCCAGACGCCATACACGCTTGCAGAAGCTGGTAAAAATAAGAACATAATGCTATATTTTCTAATTAATTTCATAGTTCCACCAAAACAGTTCGAATTCCGTCATCATTCACCCTTAAGATGCTCCATCTAAGACTATTGTTCATCTTGTGGTTTCCTCCAAGCGCCATAAAGAGACACGATCGCTCTGTATAATACGGTTTAAATTTAGACTTATATTCACATTCAAGGGACATTTGCACGCACATCATATTTGATTTAAGAAGCTCTCTGGTGCGAGCTCTTTATCACATGAACCAATCAGACACGTTCAATGGCTCTGGAACCAATCAGGTTTAGTCTGTGTTGTTTGAATTTAAACACAAGTAAACGTAAGTTTAAAAAATTATTATTTTTTTTTATTCATTTCAGATATGATGTTGAAATCCTTGTGGGAATTTCAGAAATATATATTAGAAAATAAAGGCGTCGAGCTTGAACAAGTTTAGGAACACCTAGTTTATTACAATTAATGTATCATGTAATGAACAACAGCCTAATCAACCAAAGTAGCATAACAACATATTTTAAATATTGCAATGTTAATACTATTTGACAAAAGTTTGTACATTTGTAAATGTTAAAAATGTTTTTCAAAATATCGTACTTTTCCAAATATTAAAATGATAAATACATAAATATTTAAAATATAACCATGTGTAGGCCTACTGCAATATAAAGTACATTAAAAACCCACTAAAAGTGTAATAATTTTGTTATATTCTTACACAAAGTACCCATAAAATATATTTTAAGTAAGGGCAACATAAGTACGTTTTCTGTAAATACACTAAAACGTCACTAAAAATATGCTTGTGTTTAGTATATTCCTTAAAATTGTAACTAAAAATATATTTATTAACATAGTATTTCTACTATATTTTTTAGAAATATAGTAATGGTGTGCTTGTGTTTAGCATTTTCCTTAAAAGTGTAACTAAGCATATATTTATTATCAAAGTATTTCTAGTATACTTTTTTATAAATACCGTATTGTCCCAAATATAAGACGACCCCCCTTTTTCCAGATGTACCTTTTGGAAAAAGGCTTTTTGAAAACCAAATCTTGTTTTTTCTCTCTCTCTCTCTCTCTCTCTCTCTGTAAAACATTTTTTCTTAAATTATTTTCAAATTGCATATTTTTCCTATTTTTTCCTATTTCCTGTTTTGAAAGTATGGTAAATACTGGTAAAATGTTCTAACAATGACATTGAAAAATATACACTTTTTGATATACCATTGAAATAACAGGTAGCCCATATGAATTATATAACATTTAGGCTATCCATCTCATAGTAGCCTACCAAAATTTTATTAACAGTAGAAGTGAAATCTTATTGTAATCTTCAAATGTGGGTACTGTCTTATATTTTAAAATCACTTACAGAGGAAGTTTGTTCCCATCAGACTAACATAACAGTCACAACTCGTGCCGCTGTAAGCTTTTCTTTTTCTTTTGTTTTCACTTGCGATCTTTACAACACACATACATTACATATTTCATGGCACACTCGTTTTATGCGTTTTTGGCGCCACCTATTGTTGTGGGTGTATTACTGACATGTCAAAGCCTAGACCCCGAATATAAGACGACCGCGTTTTTTCAGATGTATTTCCAATTAAAAAAACATCGTCTTATATTCGGGTCAATACGGTACATTAAAAGTATGCTTCTGTTTAGCATATTTCTTAGTATAACTAAGCATATATTTAATACAAAAGTACTTCTAGTATACTTTTTAGAAATATATTAAAATGCAATTCAATATATTTTTAATGCACTTCAAATAAGCATGTTGGGAATACAAATGTATTATAAACATACTACTTGAATTTCAAGTATATTTTTTAATACATTTAATACTACGTCTTTTTCACCTGGGTTATGATCCTTCAGAAATCATTCTAACATGCTGATGTGGTGCTCAAGAATAATCTATTGGAAAACCTGGCAGGAGTAATATTTGAGCAGTGTTGAAACTGTGATGCATATTTTCCAGGATTAAGTTGTTCATCTATCTTTGTCACTTTTGGTCATTTTGATGCATCATTGCTGAATAAAAATATAAATTTATGCTCTGCATTTAACCCATCCAAGTGCACACACACAGTAGTGAACACACACACACCCCGAGCAGTTGGGGGTTCGGTGCCTTGCTCAAGGGTCTCGCCTCAGTTGTGGTATTGAAGGTGGAGAGAGTGCTGGTTATTCACTCCCCCCACCTACAATTCCTGCCAGACCTGAGACTCAAACCCACAACATTCAGGTTACAAGTCCAACTCTCTAACCATTAGGCCACGACTGTTTTGCTGGTATTAGAGGAGTTGGAGACCAGCAAACCAAATTAGGCTGGTTTAGGCTTTTTAAAATTGTCCTTATTTGTCCTCTAAAGAAATCCAGGGTTTAGTTCAGTTGAAGTTTATTTTAATTTTATTTAAATTTCTTGCTTTGAATAGCTCTTATGAAAGTCATCAGCCTTTAATTATGTCAAAAAGAATATTGATGAAAAAGTGAAGAAAAAGAAAGGCCTTCTTTGTTGTACAGTTCGTAAACTCCATCAGGGTGGTCCGGGATTGAATCAGAGTTTTATTCATAGCAGACGAGCACAGCGGAGCTCGACCTCATGAGGACACAGAATGACCCTCACTTGAGTCTTGTGACTGATTGAGTCAAGAGTGAGAAAGAGACGGGTGGGTCGTATGAATAAATGAATGGAGAGAGAAAAAAGTGAAAAACTTAGGAACAAGTAACATGCAAAAGTGCAGACTAGTAGAAAAGTGTGTTTTTAGGGAACAGTTCACCCAAAAAGAAAAATACCGTCATCATTTCCACACCCTCATGTCATTCCTAACTTGGATGACTGTCTATTTTCTGTGTAAGACTTACATTTTTGTCTCTTTCTTACGATTTTTTTGGAAAGTTCTCCTTTAGTGTTTCTCTTTGTGATGACACTGTAATCACAAAATGTGTAAACATGAATTTTTCTAATTTGTTCTGTCTTTAACAGACTGGGAAGAGGAGCAAGTGAGCAGTCCGAACATCCTGCGCCTCATCTACCAGGGCCGATTCCTACACGGCAATGTGACGCTAGGAGGTGAGCCGCCCTCCCACACTCCTCATTACCATTATTAACATCACATCACACATGCTCCATTTCTCTTGATTTTTTTTTTTATTAAATCATTCCTCTCAGTCCAGAATCATGGGTCTGACAGATAAGAAGTTGCTTGGCTTTTTTTTTCTGCCAGGTAAATCCGCTGTGTCCCAGTGGACTCGTAACTGTACAGATATTTATTTTGGCTTTGTCTTGGTTTATTTCGGGCCAGGGTGCAGTGCGGTTCAGTTCTATCATTGTTCAGCTGATTATAAGGACATCCAAAAATTCAGCTCCCAGTCCCAATACACCTAAATGTTACTATTCTTGAGTCCTGAATAGCGTTCACTGACTTTAAATATTCCCAGAATGTGGTAGCGAGTTTTTCAACGAGCAGTCTATGAATGTAGGAAAGCACTGGCTGGCAGACCTGTCATCAGGGACAGAAAACAGGGAGGAGAGGAAATTCTTTGGGCGTGAACAGGAAGCATTTTTTTATTTGTTTGGCCATCCCTCAAGCAACAATAAAAGATGGAGTGGGTTTGTGAATGCGTTTATAAGAAAGTATATGAGTATATGTCTGTCTGTCTGTCTATCAAATGTTTTTTTTGTCGTATTACACAAATAAATCCTTGTTAAGTCCTAGATTCTCTATAAATTTGACAGGACCTTTTATATATGACCTGTGAAAAACTTGACTATACTTTACTTATAACCAGCGGTTTTGTCACTATATTTTGTCTGGGCAAACTTTTCCCATGGCTGAATAACTGTGAGTAAGTGAAACCTCACAACCAGTTCCAATTCCTGAACTGTTCGCCCGATGACATGATGGAACGCAGGCAGGTTTTGCCAAAAAAGTGTCACTTTGATAATACACGCTGACATCTTCTTGATTCAAGAGCACCAAGGCATGAAGACCGAGTGTGTCTGTGGGGCAGAAGGCAGCAGCAGTGCTCTCAGAGTCAGTGACGGCTCTCAATAAGGCACAGGCTTATGTTTACATGTTATCCTGGTCCTCTGTCCTATGATTTCATTCCCTTGAAAAGTGACTTTGGTGTCATAGATGTACAGCTGCATTAGTCTCTAGAGTCCATTTGTTCCAACACTCTTTTTTTCTTATGTCTTGCAGCTTTAAAACTGCCTCTCGGAAAAACCACAGTGATGCATTTAGTTGCCAGAGAGACGCTGCCCGAGCCAAATTCCCAAGGTAACCATTTTGCCCTCTCTCTTTTCTGTGCACTCCTCCTTCACTGTTTCACACGCTCCCTGTCTCACTGCAGCCTTCACTTTGTTCAAAAATGTTCAGTTTATATGTGGATCATTCTCACCCTCTGGCACTATTTCACTTTTAGGAATTTTTAAAGTAGTGCTTAACCAAAATATAAAAGACCTGGTCACTTGACAGTTTTGGGCGAAACGATAGGAAGATAAATTTAATGCTTGTTGAGCTTATTCTGATATATTAGCAGAAGTTAAGGGTTTTAACTTTTTTATGAGGTTAAAACATTGTTATTCAAATGCTGAACTGAATGCACATTTTCATGAAAATTGAAACGGATGATGTGCGATTGATTTATGGTAGAATAGCATAGAAAATTTTTTGTATGTATACTATCTATTTGTAGTTATTAATTTGGGTATGAGGGACACAATGGTTACTGACAAACAGGTACTGGTTTCTAATAATATTCAGGTTAATTCTGATAATAATTAACGTTATTTAAATAGTGAAATTTTTAATTAACTATTAATATTATTATTATTTTTTAAATTGGATTTTATTTAAGGATTACCCATATATGAAACTTACTTTTACATAGCCCCTAGTTAAAATAATAATATTTCGGTGTACAATAAAATAAAAAATACATACTAGAGTAAACCACACATAAAATGAAATAAATTACTATACAATTACAATACAAAGTCTGGCAGTGTCACTTATAAGGTGCTTTAAATATATATTTTTCATTTTTAATCCTTTTGTGTATGAGATCATATTCTCAGTTGTGTTTGCATTTCTTTTTTAAATAAAATGTCTTTTATATCGTTATTTATGCATGGCTCGACATTAAAGCGTGTCCGCTTGTCCGGGACAAGTGAATGTTTTGGACGGGCAAGTGAAAGAGAAATTTACTTGCCCAATCGGACAAGTAACTTGAAAAAGTCAATACCAAAAACAATAATAACTGCCTTTATTTGTGATACAGCCTTTGTTATAGGGGTGTGCGATTATATATCGTTTGCGATAATTTCGTAATTGTTGTTTTAACGAGTACATTGCAAGAATCAAACAAAGAGTTTGACTAGCTCACGTGCATTCTTTCACTGCATGATTCAGTATTACAATTACAATGCATGAAGAATGATCAGAAAATTCAAGATATGGGGGAGGAAAATGTATGCATTTATATAATTTCATATAGTTAATATCACACGAAGATCAAACGCCGTTTTTTTTCTTCTTCAAAAATCATCATGATTACAAATGATAACAGTTCAATAAACAAGAAGTTAACATTTAAAAGACTTACGTTTTAGACACCATATTGCCTGTTTTTGCTCTATTTCACCAACAAAAATAACTCCAAACATAGCCACAGCGCTGTTTTGCGTCTCTGAGGAACAAGACAGTGTTTCGTGCCTGAATGAATCAACCGTTTAAATGATTCGGTTCAGTCGCGACGACTCACTTATTAACAGTGACTTGATGCCACCTATTGGTGGTTTTAATTTCACATTTACAGTATTTTTTTTTTTTTTTTTTATTTAATTTCAAATATCAGTATTCAACGTTATATGTATCAAAACATTATTTATTCATTTGTAATTGCAGATTAAATTATTCCATGTCCCTCAGAGCTGCATTAAACAGTGTGTAAATATATCTGTTCCACTTCAGATGCAGCTTCTGTTTCCTCTGCATTGCAAAGATGAATTTTGTTGAAACTGATTTCATTTGTTTGGTAACAGCCCATATGTCTTATTAGACTAATTGACTGATTAAATTTAACTAATTCAAAAATTTTAAATTTAAGTTTGAAAATAATGAAAATTATATATATAATATATAAATATTAGCATTTTATTTTTAAGTTTAATATAAAATAATTCTATTTGTATTTAATTCTAACTTTTTATTTTAAAATATTATAGTATTATCACACTTTATTATTTTGTTCATTATTTCATTTAAAAAGGAAAATCTAAATAAACTAAATGTGTTTTCTATAACTACAATAAATAATTATATTTATAACTCGATTTAACTTAATTTTTTCTCTCCGGGCAAGTAACTTTTATACTCGGACAAGTAAATGACAAATTTACTTGTCCGAAGGACAACCACATGAGAATGCTTAATGTCAAGCCCTGATTTATGTATTCTGAAGGACTTTGTGACAGAATCTTTGCTAGGACCTGCTGTCTTATCAGTACTGAAGGCCATGGCTCTGTTCCAAACCCTAGTGAGCTTCCATGCTGTGTGCTGCCTACATGGGTAGCTGCCTATTAAGTCACTGAAATAGAACCTTGTATGTGATCAATTTGGAGAGATTTTCATGCTTCTTACACAAAAATGCAAAGAAAACTGATTTTGTTAATTTTGTAGTAAGCATACAAATACAGTACATGGCACATGATTATTTGCTAATAGAGCCCTTTAACAATGCTGTTTTATATCTGAGATTTATTTGCTTGTCAAGGATTAATTCTGAGTAAAAATATATGCAGAATGAAATATGCATCTTAGAAAGAAACATAATTATGTTGCCTACCAATTTCTGTGATGCCTTAAAATGCTGTCTATGTAGGCACTATGTTTTGGAACGAAACCATTGTTTGTTTTTGTGCAATAGTATTAAGTTTCTGTGTGTTTGTTATAGGTCAGAGGAACCGGGAAAAGACTGGAGAAAGCAACTGTTGTGTGATCCTGTAAATACATCCCATCATCCCTCAGAACGAGTGTGTCCTATCACCCTTCTCCCATGCTGCTTAAACACAACTAATCACACCTGACTCCCACGAGCACCTGACCACAACAAGAGCTTCGCTTCTCCTGGAAAGGAAAAAAATCACCCGAGACACAGATATGAGAACATTTCGGCTTCACACAGTTCGTATTTAAGCCAAAAGATGTCAAAAAATCAGATAATAAAATGCATCCCTCCTTCACACACACATTTCCACCCTTTGTAACATCTTCACACGCATCCATGAACTCATTCAAACACACACACACACACACACACACACACACACACACACACACACACACACACACACACACACACACACACACACACACACACACACACACACACACTCACACTCCTCCCCTTCTGCCAGTTTGCACACGGAGGAGGCCCTCGTTTCTGTTTTTTTTTTTTTATTGCACATAGAGTAACATGAATGATTCAGTGAGGAAAAAGAGACTCGTTCGCCTCAGCCGTGGCCCTTGATTCTTCCTTTCAGGAGGGAGACGTGTGAGAGGGAAATGAATTTACACAGGGTGTGACGAACTTTTCACATTTATCGATGCGATGGCTTTGATCCGGAGCGGCAGTGGAAAGGCATGGTGTCACCTACGTCTGAAATAAGAGCACACGCTTCACCGATGGGGTTAATCTCTGCTACAGTCGCCCTCCCGGACTCTTTTCATCAAATGCTAATCGCCACACGCAGTCTGATTTCAGTGCAGGAGAACAAGTATTGATGTGCCTGATGAACGTTTTAGAAATGTTTCCTATACATTTCCATGCGTTTTAAATGCCCCATTAAGGTCCTGGAGATCCAGTGTCCTGCTCTATCGAGTACCTGTACGCCGGAAGTGTTTCAAGCACAGTCGGGACTTTGCAGGAAGGTAGATCTCCAGAAGTTGGTTGGATTGACTCGTGGGAAAGTCTAAAATACATGTAATGAGTAACAGTAACATTTGCGACTGTGTTTTGACAGTCAACCAGTGTTGCGTCTGCCCTCTTTAGATAGATCTGAGCTGCTCTCTTTCAGGAAGGGTAATAAGATTTATCCCTTTATTTTCTAAGTGTAGTGGTGTAAATTAATGCTTGCGTTTGGAGCCAGAAGATAACTATGGAATGAAGTTTGGCTTGGTTTCTATTTCCCCTTCCTTGTTAGATATAAAATTTGTTTGCACAACACAGAAACATGAGCTGTTTCGTTTCTAAATCTGTAATTTTTTCTTTCCCTTCCTCCCTTTTTAATATTTTTCCAAGTGGGAATTGTATTCGAAGGTTACATATGTGTAGAGTATATTTAATATGAATCTTATAGAGAACATAACTATAGATTGTTGATATATATTGGTGTCTAGTGTATGATAGTCTAAAAACAGTTAGCACATTAGCATTTGGAGCAGTGAGACGCTGACAATTTCATGTACTTTAACAGCAGCAAATCCCTCTAATGGCTGAAGAAATTATTGTTTTCGCGCTCTTTTGTTTTTTATCAGATGTTCTTAATTTGATGTTTTATTTTTGACTTCCTTTTTATGTGGTCTTTGCTTTCTGCTTTTTAACACCGCACTAGGTCTGAAAAATATTGGTCCTTATCAGGGTTCAAATCTGTACAGAGCTGAAGTTTTTAAAAAGATAATTGTAAATAAACTAATGCTTCTCATTCTCTAAACTACAAATGGAAATACATCTATAAACTGAATAAAGAATACAGAATATTGAAGTGAAATGGTTATTGCTTGTTGTGTTCACCTTCAGATTGTTTATAGTCAGTTTGAGAGGGTGAAATTTATATTCTATATTTAATTAATACTATTTATGTACACTTGAGAAAACACAAACACACACACCTTTGTTTTTGTGAAACGTGGGGACATCCCATAGGCCCAATGGTTTTTATACTGTACGTACGTGTATGTAATGTGTATTCTGCATATTTTATATTTCACAGTATTAGTGTTTTACTGTATTTTCATAAATTCAGCATATAAATAATATGCAGTTTAGGTGAACATAGACTTATTTAAAAATAATTTAAATCGTGTATGTATTACTAATATTTAGTACTAGTCACGAGTCATCAGTCATCTAGTCATACAGCCTTTCCAAAATCTCCTTATTGTATTGTTATCATGTATGTAAGCATGGGTGAACGTCAAATACTTCTGTAATTTATTTATTTATTTTTAATCTTTTTGCGCCATCTTGTGGGTAAACTGATAATTACACATCTCCTATTTGCACAAATCGCATCATTTTTATTGGTTTATATTATATTTATTTATTAGTATTTATTATTGTTAAAATGGCTCATTTTAATTTTTGCTCTTAAATTAAGATAAGAAAAATAAAAATATAACTTGACTTGTTTAGTCTCCAAGTACCAAGCAACACTTACTCGATTTGATCTTAATCTAATGCCGGGAAAAATACAAGACGCACGATTTATAGTAATATAAAACATGAATTTAATAATGTATTTAAATGGCTAACAGTAAACCTGAAGAGCACACATCACGGCCTTCGACACAAAGCAACTTCCTGCTCGTGTTTCTCAAATACACAAGGTAAAAATCTTTTTTTTTCTCTGCTCAGCAGAACACTGTCTTGTACAGCAGTTAATATTAACTAACTTTATTGTAATAAAGTGTCCACTCCTTGCAATTTACCAGTTTGATAAGATTTTGATAATTCTATTTACTTTAAGCGAAAAAAAAAAGCACCAGATATATGCTTTTAATTTATTTGAAACACTGATGAAACCGGTTAACTAAACCTAAACTAAATAAAAATAATAACAGCATATTAATAGCAATCTGTTACATTATGGTCAACTTTTTTCCATTAAACATCAATCGATGGTGGACACTTGAGGGGATTTATGATTTAGTAAATCATACTAAAAATGTAGTTTTACTACAGCATGTCAAACCACAGGACATGTCAACTTTCCATATATATGTTTTGTTCTTTCTAATTATATATTGTAATTTATATCTTGTCTATTGATCCATTCAGTGAGTAATTAATGGCCATCCACATTTTTATAATGCATATTATTAGTATTATGCAAAAGAAAATGACAATCAGCACATATTGTAAATGCAAAACAACAGCACATAACTGCATAACAATAACATGTCAGTTTCATATAATAAGGTGCATAAAAACAACTTAACAGGAAAATCACCTTATTTAGAAATAGTTAATGACCTACTGATAAACCTGTTTTTGTGAACACACCATTTGATAAAGAACTGTCTAATTTCTTTGATCCTGATGCAGTAGATGAAGGGGTTCACTACAGGTGGAAGCAGACTGTAGAACATGACCAGGCTAATCTTCTGACTGCTGTTCATCTGAGCGTTTGGGATGTTAGAAGTGGTGTAAACCACAAAACGGGGCACGTAATAGATGGTAATGATAGTCAGCTGTGTGGCACAGGTAGAAAAGCCTTTCATTCGGCCCTGTGCATTTGCTATTCGAAGCACAGACCCCAGGATACTTAAATAGGAAAATATGATGAAAGACAATGGCACAAGAAGCACAAACATTGCTACAGCATATGCAATGCGATTTGAGAGGGTGGCATCAGCACAAGCCAGCTGGTTCATAGATAGAGAATCACAAAAGCAATGAGCGATCCTGTTTGGCCCACAGAATGGCAGTTTCACTGTTTGCATTAAGCTAATGGTTGGAGCAATCATTGCAGTAACCCAGGAAAACCCTATTAGAAGCCTCATAGTGCGGTTAGTCATTAAAACAGGGTATCTTAGCGGGTAACAAATCGCCAAGTACCGATCAAGTGCCATGATCATCATAATAAGAGAGTTCAAGGTACCAAAATAGTGAATCAGCTGTCTTTGAAACAGACAAACATAGAAGCCAATATAACCGTCATTAAACCAATAGCGAGAAATAACTTTTGGCAGAGCGACTGTGCAGAAACCAATATCAGACAAGGACAAACTCAGCATGATAATATACATGGGCTTATGGAGGCTGCGTTCAATCACAAACAAGACCACAATGAGAGAGTTTCCGGCGATTACAGCGATGTAGATGATGAACAAAAGTGCTCCTATCAGGCTGTAGTATTTGGGCTGGAGTTCAGGAAAACCCACGATGAAAAACTCAGTTACAACAGAAGCTGTGGTTTCGTTTACCTGTGACATACTGAAACATGCAGTGAACCCCTGTTTACAAAGGAAACAATGTATCTGTATGTTACAATGACAGTAACTGCAACTCACTCTTGTAAAAATTTCTTTCACTGATTTGATTTGCCCAAAAATATTTAAATATTTCCTTGAAGTAAAAATGAGATACGTTAAAAATGCAGTATATATATTTATATAAATAAAACATTTAAAATGTATTTATGCAATTCACATCAATAAAAGATTTAAATACATATCATAAAATATTAATAATATGAAAACATTATATAAAAAATCCTTAAGTGAATCACCTATTGACACAATTTAAAATGTGTTTTAAATTATGCTATTGCAAAAAGTCTTATTTCGGTTTGTATTTCAGATAACTGTCTTGATTATTCCTTGGTTAAGTTATGTGACATCTTCTAAAAAAATTCCTATCTCAGTGTGTCACGTCTCTCAGTGCTGATGTCAAAGTTTTGTTTGTAGTTTCATTATTTTATAGCTGTAGAATCAGTGTTGAAGCCTGTAGGGTCCAACACGTCAGAGGATCATGTTCACGAACCAATTGGTGTTGTGAAACTGGGCTGACCTTTGGGGCTTGGGAAATGTGTTTTATAAGATAACTATGGAATGAAGTTTGGCTCTTTCATGTTAGGTATAACATTTATTTTTAAATGTTATTTCATTTTTATAATTCTGTGTTGTTGTTCTTTTTTTTTACTCCAGCATAATTCTATATTGGTTCATTTGGAGTCATTTTTGACCCACATACTTATTTGTAAAAGTCACTGTATGTAAAGAAGAACTACTATGAGTCATCAATGTTTGGTTCTCTCTTTTATTTTATTTCTAAAATAATCAATTTCGCAAACAGCTCCTTTTAGCCATGAATGTCTCAATGAGTTATTGTGAGTTTTTTGCACCACCTTGTGGATACATCGTCATTTCTGTCAAATCTCTTCACTCTCACATAGAATAAAATAAGAAACTTATTTATATGTATTTTATTTAAATAGGCCACTGTTAACATAGTGCGTTATATTTGTAGGTACATGTCTAAAAAATAAGATAAACGTCAAAAAATATGCGTCCGTCTGGAGGATTCAGCTTTTTGAGTGAGAAACTATAGTATTTTGGCGGAAACCATGGGAACCTGACGAGCACACACACCAAGGCCGCCAAGTGTTTCTTAAACTGCACGCGGTAAGAATAGCTACAATATTTTCACCACTAAGCAGGTCATGTACATCAGTTAATAACATAATTAATATAAAGTAGTCTATTCTTTGAAATATACCGGTTTTATAGGTGATATTTGACTAAAGAGTGAGTAAATAACAACATCAATTTAATCGGCATTTTATCTCTGTGAATGCCAGTAAAGAAAACAGGGAAAAAGTTGCTTAAGTAAGGCCTTAGATGCATAACAAATATTATTAGTAGTGATCTAATGATACATAATGAAACAAACAAAAAGCTACACTCGTAATGCATGCTGGGAAATTTACACAAGCTGTGCCTGTCATCAAAAATAATAACAAATATTGTTTAATTCAAGCTTTTCTGAATAGGAATCTAGAGTGGGCACTTTTGGTGGGGATTTGTGTTTAATTTATACTTAAAACCTGCAGCCATTACATTCACAAACATGTAAAAAAAAAAAAAAACTTAAATATATTTTTACATAGAGTAGGCTATATAAATGTCAAACAGCGGGACATGACATTAAATATTTTTGGGAAGATTACATTACCCATACAAATGTTTTTAAATTATTCTAAGCATTACTTCTTTTAAATTTACATTGAGGGCTAATTACCCACTGTAAGATGTGCTCAGTCTACTGTGTATATTGGTGAAAGAGGGGAAAATATCTCTTTATTTGTCCAGTGTCCGGATAAATGACCTTTAAATTCTATTTAAAAAGCTATAATATATATAAAAAAATCACTGTTATTTATACAAGTGTGAAAGGCAATAAAAACAGCACATAATAACATATGTAAGTTTTATAAAATGGAATACATCAGAACATTATGTACATCATATCATTTGGGAATAGTTACATTTTTGACTTTTAAACTAATCCTGTTTCTGTGAACACACCATTTGATAAAGAACTGTCTGATTTCTTTGATCCTGATGCAGTAGATGAAGGGGTTCACTACAGGTGGAAGCAGACTGTAGAACATGACCAGGCCAACCCTCTGACTGCTGTTCATCTGAGCGTTTGGGATGTTAGAAGTGGTTAGAACCATGAAACGGGGCACGTAATAGATGGTAATGATAGTCAGCTGTGTGGCACAGGTAGAAAAGCCTTTCATTCGGCCCTGTGCATTTGCTATTCGAAGCACAGACACCAGGATACTTAAATAGGAAAATATGATGAAAGAGAATGGAACGAGAAGCACAAACATTGCTACAGCATATGCAATGAGATTTGTGAGGGTGGCATCAGCACAAGCCAGCTGGTTCATAGATAGAGAATCACAAAAGCAATGAGCGATCCTGTTTGGCCCACAGAATGGCAGTTTCACTGTTTGCATTATGTTAATGGTTGGACCAATCATTGCAGTAACCCAGGAAAACCCTATTAGAAGCCTCATAGTGCGGTTAGTCATTAAAACAGGGTATCTTAGCGGGTAACAAATTGCCAAGTACCGATCAAGTGCCATGATCATCATCATAAGAGAGTTCAAGGTAACAAAATAGTGAATCAGCAGCCTTTGAAACAGACAAACATAGAAGCCGATATAACCGTCATTAAACCAATAGCGAGAAATAACTTTTGGCAGAGCGACTGTGCAGAAACCAATATCAGACAAGGACAAACTCAGCATGATAATATACATGGGCTTATGGAGGCTGCGTTCAATCACAAACAAGACCACAATGAGAGAGTTTCCGGCGATTACAGCGATGTAGATGATGAACAAAAGTGCTCCTATCAGGCTGTAGTATTTGGGCTGGAGTCCAGGAAAACCCACGATGAAAAACTCAGTTACACCAGAAGCTGTGGTTTCGTTTACCTGTGACATACTGAAACATGCAGTGAACCCCTGTTTACAAAGGAAACAATGTATCTGTATGTTACACTGACAATAACTGCAACTCACTCTTGTAAAAATTTCTTTCACTGATTTGATTTGCCCAAAAATATTAAAATATTTCCTTGAAGTAAAAATTAGATACGTTAAAAATGCAGTATATATATTTATATAAATAAAACATTTAAAATGTATTTATGCAATTCACATCAATAAAAGATTTAAATACATATCATAAAATATTAATATTATGAAAACATTATATAAAAAATCCTTAAGTGAATCACCTATTGACACAATTTAAAATGTGTTTTAAATTATGCTATTGCAAAAAGTCTTATTTCGGTTTGTATTTCAGATAACTGTCTTGATTATTCCTTGGTTAAGTTATGTGACATCTTCTAAAAAAAATTCCTATCTCAGTGTGTCACGTCTCTCAGTGCTGATGTCAAAGTTTTGTTTGTAGTTTCATTATTTTATAGCTGTAGAATCAGTGTTGAAGCCTGTAGGGTCCAACACGTCAGAGGATCATGTTCACGAACCAATTGGTGTTGTGAAACTGGGCTGACCTTTGGGGCTTGGGAAATGTGTTTTATAAGATAACTATGGAATGAAGTTTGGCTCTTTCATGTTAGGTATAACATTTATTTTTAAATGTTATTTCATTTTTATAAATCTGTGTTGTTGTTCTTTTTTTTTACTCCAGCATAATTCTATATTGGTTCATCTGGAGTCATTTTTGACCCACATACTTATTTGTAAAAGTCACTGTATGTAAAGAAGAACTACTATGAGTCATCAATGTTTGGTTCTCTCTTTCATTTTATTTCTAAAATAATAAATTTCGCAAACAGCTCCTTTTAGCCATGAATGTGTCTCAATGAGTTATTGTGAGTTTTTTTGCACCACCTTGTGGATACACCGTCATTTCTGTCAAATCTCTTCACTCTCACATAGAATAAAATATGAAACTTATTTATATTATATTGTAACAACTGACTGTTATTCTATAGAACGTGGGGCTGACCGGAGCTAAGTTTAGGCTACTAACTATTACAGAGCTAATTGCTAGCGGGGCGCTAGCATCTACACGTCGCAACTCTTAACTTGGCTAGCAGGAAATACGAGCACTCGTGTCCCATACACCGCACGACCCTGAGTGTCTCTGTGAACCAGAGTTCTGTCAGAACAAACCACCAGGAGGCAGTAATGTCATCTTTCTCTTTTAATTCTGAACACAGAATAAGAACTTACACAGGCAGGCCATATCCCCTACACATGTCTCTCTGTGACGGTAACAGCCACAATTTTTTACATAAGGCAGTAAATGAACCAAACCCACCCAAACTGGCTTGAACATAAACACACATAACATTGCTGATGCAAAAACCCAACCATCTTGCTTAAAAACTGCATAAATCAACTCTAAACAAATACCCATAATGCACCCGGCTGCTAGCACTGACTGCCGGGTCATTACAATATATTTTATTTAAATAGGCCACTGTTAACATAGTGCGTTATATTTGTAGGTACATGTCTAAAAAATACGATAAACGTCAAAAAATATGCGTCCGTCTGGAGGATTCAGCTTTTTGAGTGAGAAACTATAGTATTTTGGCGGAAACCATGGGAACCTGACGAGCACACACACCAAGGCCGCCAAGTGTTTCTTAAACTGCACGCGGTAAGAATAGCTACAATATTTTCACCACTAAGCAGGTCATGTACATCAGTTAATAACATAATTAATATAAAGTAGTCTATTCTTTGAAATATACCGGTTTTATAGGTGATATTTGACTAAAGAGTGAGTAAATAACAACATCAATTTAATTGGCATTTTATCTCTGTGAATGCCAGTAAAGAAAACATGAAAAAAGTTGTTTAAGTAAGGCCTTAGATGCATAACAAATATTATTAGTAGTGATCTAATGATACATAATGACACAAACAAAAAGCTACACTCGTAATGCATGCTGGGAAATTTACACAAGCTGTGCCTGTCATCAAAAATAATAACAAATATTGTTTAATTCAAGCTTTTCTGAATAGGAATCTAGAGTGGGCACTTTTGGTGGGGATTTGTGTTTAATTTATACTTAAAACCTGCAGCCATTACATTCACAAACATGTAAAAAAAAAAAAAAACTTAAATATATTTTTACATAGAGTAGGCTATATAAATGTCAAACAGCGGGACATGACATTAAATATTTTTGGGAAGATTACATTACCCATACAAATGTTTTTAAATTATTCTAAGCATTACTTCTTTTAAATTTACATTGAGGGCTAATTACCCACTGTAAGATGTGCTCAGTCTACTGTGTATATTGGTGAAAGAGGGGAAAATATCTCTTTATTTGTCCAGTGTCCGGATAAATGACCTTTAAATTCTATTTAAAAAGCTATAATATATATAAAAAAATCACTGTTATTTATACAAGTGTGAAAGGCAATAAAAACAGCACATAATAACATATGTAAGTTTTATAAAATGGAATACATCAGAACATTATGTACATCATATCATTTGGGAATAGTTACATTTTTGACTTTTAAACTAATCCTGTTTCTGTGAACACACCATTTGATAAAGAACTGTCTGATTTCTTTGATCCTGATGCAGTAGATGAAGGGGTTCACTACAGGTGGAAGCAGACTGTAGAACATGACCAGGCCAACCCTCTGACTGCTGTTCATCTGAGCGTTTGGGATGTTAGAAGTGGTTAGAACCATGAAACGGGGCACGTAATAGATGGTAATGATAGTCAGCTGTGTGGCACAGGTAGAAAAGCCTTTCATTCGGCCCTGTGCATTTGCTATTCGAAGCACAGACACCAGGATACTTAAATAGGAAAATATGATGAAAGAGAATGGAACGAGAAGCACAAACATTGCTACAGCATATGCAATGAGATTTGTGAGGGTGGCATCAGCACAAGCCAGCTGGTTCATAGATAGAGAATCACAAAAGCAATGAGCGATCCTGTTTGGCCCACAGAATGGCAGTTTCACTGTTTGCATTATGTTAATGGTTGGACCAATCATTGCAGTAACCCAGGAAAACCCTATTAGAAGCCTCATAGTGCGGTTAGTCATTAAAACAGGGTATCTTAGCGGGTAACAAATTGCCAAGTACCGATCAAGTGCCATGATCATCATCATAAGAGAGTTCAAGGTAACAAAATAGTGAATCAGCAGCCTTTGAAACAGACAAACATAGAAGCCGATATAACCGTCATTAAACCAATAGCGAGAAATAACTTTTGGCAGAGCGACTGTGCAGAAACCAATATCAGACAAGGACAAACTCAGCATGATAATATACATGGGCTTATGGAGGCTGCGTTCAATCACAAACAAGACCACAATGAGAGAGTTTCCGGCGATTACAGCGATGTAGATGATGAACAAAAGTGCTCCTATCAGGCTGTAGTATTTGGGCTGGAGTCCAGGAAAACCCACGATGAAAAACTCAGTTACACCAGAAGCTGTGGTTTCGTTTACCTGTGACATACTGAAACATGCAGTGAACCCCTGTTTACAAAGGAAACAATGTATCTGTATGTTACACTGACAATAACTGCAACTCACTCTTGTAAAAATTTCTTTCACTGATTTGATTTGCCCAAAAATATTAAAATATTTCCTTGAAGTAAAAATTAGATACGTTAAAAATGCAGTATATATATTTATATAAATAAAACATTTAAAATGTATTTATGCAATTCACATCAATAAAAGATTTAAATACATATCATAAAATATTAATATTATGAAAACATTATATAAAAAATCCTTAAGTGAATCACCTATTGACACAATTTAAAATGTGTTTTAAATTATGCTATTGCAAAAAGTCTTATTTCGGTTTGTATTTCAGATAACTGTCTTGATTATTCCTTGGTTAAGTTATGTGACATCTTCTAAAAAAAATTCCTATCTCAGTGTGTCACGTCTCTCAGTGCTGATGTCAAAGTTTTGTTTGTAGTTTCATTATTTTATAGCTGTAGAATCAGTGTTGAAGCCTGTAGGGTCCAACACGTCAGAGGATCATGTTCACGAACCAATTGGTGTTGTGAAACTGGGCTGACCTTTGGGGCTTGGGAAATGTGTTTTATAAGATAACTATGGAATGAAGTTTGGCTCTTTCATGTTAGGTATAACATTTATTTTTAAATGTTATTTCATTTTTATAAATCTGTGTTGTTGTTCTTTTTTTTTACTCCAGCATAATTCTATATTGGTTCATCTGGAGTCATTTTTGACCCACATACTTATTTGTAAAAGTCACTGTATGTAAAGAAGAACTACTATGAGTCATCAATGTTTGGTTCTCTCTTTCATTTTATTTCTAAAATAATAAATTTCGCAAACAGCTCCTTTTAGCCATGAATGTGTCTCAATGAGTTATTGTGAGTTTTTTTGCACCACCTTGTGGATACACCGTCATTTCTGTCAAATCTCTTCACTCTCACATAGAATAAAATATGAAACTTATTTATATTATATTGTAACAACTGACTGTTATTCTATAGAACGTGGGGCTGACCGGAGCTAAGTTTAGGCTACTAACTATTACAGAGCTAATTGCTAGCGGGGCGCTAGCATCTACACGTCGCAACTCTTAACTTGGCTAGCAGGAAATACGAGCACTCGTGTCCCATACACCGCACGACCCTGAGTGTCTCTGTGAACCAGAGTTCTGTCAGAACAAACCACCAGGAGGCAGTAATGTCATCTTTCTCTTTTAATTCTGAACACAGAATAAGAACTTACACAGGCAGGCCATATCCCCTACACATGTCTCTCTGTGACGGTAACAGCCACAATTTTTTACATAAGGCAGTAAATGAACCAAACCCACCCAAACTGGCTTGAACATAAACACACATAACATTGCTGATGCAAAAACCCAACCATCTTGCTTAAAAACTGCATAAATCAACTCTAAACAAATACCCATAATGCACCCGGCTGCTAGCACTGACTGCCGGGTCATTACATAACCCCCCCCCCAAGAGGGTTAGTGTCCCCACAACCCTAATCTTCCACAACAAAATCCAACAAATGTCCTGGCCGGCGCCGAACACGCTTCGGCCTCCCTGATGTTCTACTTCCAGCACCAGGCTCAGCCCGGAGTCCATCATTGTCAGTCTCGGCGCTGGGAGTGGATGGTGGGGAGCCGCCCTGGCTTCCACCAGTCTCTTGCTCGGGGGCCAGTGGGTGGTACGGTGCCAACCGGTCTTTATGAAGCACCACCCGTCTACCCCGTCCAGGCATTCGGACCCGGAAGACCACCTCTGAAATTTGGTCCAGAATCTCCCCAGGTCCCTGCCAATGATGAGTCAGTTTTGGTGACAACCCCCGCTTCCTTTGGGGGCAGAACACCCACACTCTGTCCCCTGGCCTAAGGGTAGGCCCATGGGCACGGGTGTCGTATGCCCGCTTCTGGCGGGCTCCAGCGTCCTCTAGAGCCTCCCTGGCCAGTTGATGGACCGTGCTCAGACGCTCCTTCAATCGCCTGAAGTAGTCCAGTTCTGGCCCACCAACAATCTCTGGCTCGGGGGGCGACCCAAACACCAAGTCCACCGGCGTGCGGAGCTCCCTCCCAAACATCAGCGCCGCCGGTGTGCACTGACTCGATTCTTGCACTGCTGTCCTATACGCCCACAGGACCAGGGGCAGATGCTGGTCCCAGTCTCTCTGATGCTGACTGGTCAAGATGGCAAGTTGGGTTGCCAGTGTGCGGTTGAACCGCTCAACCAGTCCATCGCTTTGAGGGTGGAGGGGAGTGGTTCTTGTCTTCTTCACCCCCAACCGCTGGCACACCTCACTGAACAGTCGGCTCTCAAAGTTCCGCCCCTGGTCACTATGAAGTTCGTCCGGCACCCCGAACCGGGCGAACATCTCATCCACTAGTCGCTGTGCCGACGTAGAAGCACTCTGATCCGGCACTGCATATGCCTCTGGCCACTTCGTAAAGTAGTCCATAGCGACCAGGACAAAGCGATTGCCGGCCTCTGTGATGGGGAACGGACCCAAGATGTCCACCCCGATCCTCTCCATGGGCGCCCCAACTAGGTATTGCTGCAACGGCGCATGAGAGCGTCGGCTGGGTCCTTTCTGTGCCGTGCAGACATCGCAACAGTGAACGTGCAGCTCTGCATCCTGCCGACACCCCGGCCAGTAGAACCGCTGCCTCAGCCGCCGCACTGTCTTGGAGTTCCCGAAATGGCCAGCTCCAGCTGCCCCATGAACCCAACGGAGGACCTCCGGCCGCAGAGTGTGGGGAACCAGGAGTTGCAGACGGTCGATTCCCCTTCCAGGTGCCTGCCACCGCCTGTAGATCACGCCGTCGTAGAGCTCCAGGCTGCCCCACTGAGAATGGAGTGACTTGATCTCGGACCCCTGAGAGGACACGGCTGACCAGTCCGGACGTGTTCGGGCCTCCAGCCAGCCCCTCACCTTCACCAGCACTCGGTCATTCACCTGCTGTTGCCTCAGCTGCTCGGTGGTGAACGGTTCCCCATCTCCACCATTGTCACCCGGCCCTACTGCTGCCGATGATGGCCCCAGACCTCTTTCTTCCTGACGACTGCAATACCGACACTCATCAGCGAGGCATGGGCGTCTGGAGAGGGCGTCAGCGTTGGCATGCTGTCGTCCTGGTCGGTGCTGAACCTCGAAGTCATACTCTTGGAGGATCTCCAGCCACCTTGCCACCTGACCCTCTGGCTGGCGGAAGTTCAACATCCAGGTGAGGCTAGCGTGGTCGGTCCTCAATGTGAACCTGGTGCCCAGGAGGTAGGGCCTGAAATGACGAACCGCCAGGACCACCGCTAGCAACTTCCGCCGGGTGATGCAGTAATTTCTTTCTGGGCGACTGAGGCTGCAGCTATAGTAGGCCACCACTCGCTCTCCAACCTCCCCCCTCTGGCTAAGTACAGCCCCGACCCCCACATTACTGGCATCAGTGTCCACAAGGAAAGGTTGGTTGGGGTCAGGGTAGGCTAGGACAGGAGCGTCGATCAGAGCGGCTTTTAGCTGCCGGAAGGCCGCCGCACAGTCCTCAGACCACCCAAATCGCCGGCCCTTGTTTGTCAGCTGATGTAAGGGGCTGGCGATGGTTGCAAAGTCTCTGACAAACCTCCTATAATAGGAGGCCAGGCCCAGAAAGCTCCGCAGCTCAGATATGTTAGTTGGTGGGGGCCAGTCCCTCACCGAGGCCACCTTTGTTGGGTCGGTGGCCACCCCTCTCTCGCTAACCACGTGCCCCAGGAACTGCGTCTGGCGGGTAAGCAGGTTGCACTTGGCCGGGTTCAACCGCAACCCGGCACTACGGATGGCTGTCAGGACCTCCCGTAAGTTGTGGACAGCCTGGTCAAAGTCTTTGGCATGGACCAACAGATCGTCCAAGTAGACCACACAGCGAGTGCGGGGAATGTCTTTAAGGACACGCTCCATCAACCTTTCAAAGGTGGCTGGGGCATTACACAGTCCAAAGGGCATCACCCTAAACTGCCACAGTCCTTGCCCTATGGTAAACGCAGTTTTAGGCCGTGCCTCTGATGCCAGCTCTACTTGCCAATACCCGCTGCGCATGTCCAAAGAGCTGAACCAACAGGATCCAGCTACATAATCCAATGCATCATCAATGCGCGGCAGCGGGTATGAGTCCTTGCGGGTGACTGCATTTAGTCGTCGAAAGTCCACACAGGGGCGCCATCCCCCCGTTTTCTTCCTCACCATAACCATGGGTGCGGCCCAGGGACTGTCTGAGGGCTCAATAATGCCATTAGCTGCCATGTCTCGGATCAATTCTTCGGCAGCCTGGCGCTTGGCGAGAGGCAGTCTGTGGGGGCGCAAGCGAATGGGGGCAGCGGGGCCAGTGTCAATGTGATGCTGCACCAGAGCTGTCCTGGTACAGTCCTCCTCTCGGGCTGCAAAAATGTCTACAAAGTCTCTCAATAGGTGTTGCAGCTGCTCCTGCTGCGGTGTACTCAGATGCTCACCACTTCGCCGCCCCAACTCCTCAACAGCAACAACAGTCTCAGGTGATGGGGGAGCGGATGGAGTGTGTGGTGGTAACGGCTGGGATGTGCTGGTCTGAGCTTCCATACTCCCCCAGGCCTCCCCCTCTGTCTCTGCAGCTCTTGTGCGGCGGCTGGGGGCTGGGGCCGACGAGCACTGATGTCTGGGTGGTGGCTGCGGGGCAGCGGCCTCTCCATAGCGGCTCCGGCCCGACCGGAGCAGCACGGTCTCGTTACCGAGGCAGAGGGCAGCCCCTGGCACGTCGACACGTGCTCCCCAGTGGGCCAACAAGTCCAAACCAACAATGCACTCATCTCTGATGTCGGCGAGCCAGAACTCATGGCGCGTCTGGCTCGTCCCCACCACCACAGACAACAGCTTCTTCCCAGGCATTACTGTCCTTTCACCTGTGACGGTGAGCAGTTCGGTATTGGTGGGGGTCCAGTCCTCTGGAAGAGAACCGGCCGTTCCTGACAGCAGTCCTTTTCGAAGCAAACAAATGGTGGAACCCGTATCCACCAGGGCGCTGCAGGGCTGCCCATCAACAACACAGTCCAGGTACAGTCCTCTGGCAAGCCCGCAGCGCCCCACAGTAGGATAGTCATTGTGGAGGGGTGCCGAAGAACGGGGTGAGGGTCCCCTCACTGCCTCACTCCAAGGTCGTTTCCCGGGGGTGACATTGCCCGGGGCCGGGGGCTCGGGGCAGGGCAGTCCCTGGCGAAGTGCCCCGGTTCTCCGCAGCGGAAGCAGCGGTCTAGTCTGGACCTCCGTCGTGGGGTCACCACTGGTTGGACCCGGCTGACCTCCTCCTCCTCAGGCTGGATCCCATCCACCTCTCGTTCAGCTGCTCTCGTCAACTGGCGTTGGAGCGGAGATCGACCTGTCACCGGCCCAGCCTGTAGCACCTCCTCAGCTCGCTCAGCCTCTCTCAGTGCCTCACTCAGATCTCGGGGTGATAACAAGCGGACATGCTGGCGGAGCCGTTCGGGTGTAAGGCCCCGCAGAAACGCATGGAGGCTCAGCTCTTCCCTCGCTGCAATCGGAAAGGTAGGGTAGCCCTTCCGGGCGTAGACCCGGATGTCAGCGGCGAATGCGCCCACACTCTCTCCTTCACGTCGACGTCGATTAGTCAGCTCCTCCCTGCTCTGCTCTGCGGAGGTTCTCTGCCCGAAGCGGCGGTTGAGAGCAGCAGTGAGGGCCTGGAGATCACGCCGCTCTTCAGGAGACAGATCGATGAGGACCTGAAGCGCGGGACCCTCCAAGGCGAGGGCCAAGTGAGTCGCCGTCTCCTCACGGCTCCATCCATCATGGAGAGCGGCCAAGTCGACCTGTGCCAGGTAGGGCTCCAGGGGCGTCAACCCACTGTATCTTGGCAGCTTGGCAGGTGATCGTGTGAGGAAGCCCGGGCGGCCATTGATTTGGAGTGTCGGTGTGACGGCCGGTGGTTCATTCTGCTCGCGATCAGCAGAGCGGTACACTGTCCGGGGAACACTGGCGCCGTCAGGTTGGTGTGGAGCCCTGCTCCTCCCGTTTGTCAGGCGCTCTAACATGATGCTGTTCTCTCGGATGGCACGCTCTAATTCACCTATGCTTTGCTCCATAACGGCGTCTTCTTAACAGCCCAAATCCCACTTCTGACACCAATGTAACAACTGACTGTTATTCTATAGAACGTGGGGCTGACCGGAGCTAAGTTTAGGCTACTAACTATTACAGAGCTAATTGCTAGCGGGGCGCTAGCATCTACACGTCGCAACTCTTAACTTGGCTAGCAGGAAATACGAGCACTCGTGTCCCATACACCGCACGACCCTGAGTGTCTCTGTGAACCAGAGTTCTGTCAGAACAAACCACCAGGAGGCAGTAATGTCATCTTTCTCTTTTAATTCTGAACACAGAATAAGAACTTACACAGGCAGGCCATATCCCCTACACATGTCTCTCTGTGACGGTAACAGCCACAATTTTTTACATAAGGCAGTAAATGAACCAAACCCACCCAAACTGGCTTGAACATAAACACACATAACATTGCTGATGCAAAAACCCAACCATCTTGCTTAAAAACTGCATAAATCAACTCTAAACAAATACCCATAATGCACCCGGCTGCTAGCACTGACTGCCGGGTCATTACAATATATTTTATTTAAATAGGCCACTGTTAACATAGTGCGTTATATTTGTAGGTACATGTCTAAAAAATACGATAAACGTCAAAAAATATGCGTCCGTCTGGAGGATTCAGCTTTTTGAGTGAGAAACTATAGTATTTTGGCGGAAACCATGGGAACCTGACGAGCACACACACCAAGGCCGCCAAGTGTTTCTTAAACTGCACGCGGTAAGAATAGCTACAATATTTTCACCACTAAGCAGGTCATGTACATCAGTTAATAACATAATTAATATAAAGTAGTCTATTCTTTGAAATATACCGGTTTTATAGGTGATATTTGACTAAAGAGTGAGTAAATAACAACATCAATTTAATTGGCATTTTATCTCTGTGAATGCCAGTAAAGAAAACATGAAAAAAGTTGTTTAAGTAAGGCCTTAGATGCATAACAAATATTATTAGTAGTGATCTAATGATACATAATGACACAAACAAAAAGCTACACTCGTAATGCATGCTGGGAAATTTACACAAGCTGTGCCTGTCATCAAAAATAATAACAAATATTGTTTAATTCAAGCTTTTCTGAATAGGAATCTAGAGTGGGCACTTTTGGTGGGGATTTGTGTTTCATTTATACTTAAAACCTGCAGCCATTACATTCACAAACATGTAAAAAAAAAAAAAACTTAAATATATTTTTACATAGAGTAGGCTATATAAATGTCAAACAGCGGGACATGACATTAAATATTTTTGGGAAGATTACATTACTTATACAAATGTTTTTAAATTATTCTAAGCATTACTTCTTTTAAATTTACATTGAGGGCTAATTACCCACTGTAAGATGTGCTCAGTCTACTGTGTATATTGGTGAAAGAGGGGAAAATATCTCTTTTTATTTGTCCAGTGTCCGGATAAATGACCTTTAAATTCTATTTAAAAAGCTATAATATATATTAAAAAAATCACTGTTATTTATATAAGTGTAAAAGGCATAAAAACAGCACATAATAACATATGTAAGTTTTATAAAATGGAATACATCAGAACATTATGTACATCATATCATTTGGGAATAGTTACATTTTTGACTTTTAAACTAATCCTGTTTTTGTGAACACACCATTTGATAAAGAACTGTCTGATTTCTTTGATCCTGATGCAGTAGATGAAGGGGTTCACTACAGGTGGAAGCAGACTGTAGAACATGACCAGGCCAACCCTCTGACTGCTGTTCAGCTGAGCGTTTGGGATGTTAGAAGTGGTTAGAACCACGAAACGGGGCAAGTAATAGATGGTAATGATAGTCAGCTGTGTGGCACAGGTAGAAAAGCCTTTCATTCGGCCCTGTGCATTTGCTATTCGAAGCACAGACACCAGGATACTTAAATAGGAAAATATGATGAAAGAGAATGGAACGAGAAGCACAAACATTGCTATAGCATATGCAATGAGATTTGTGAGGGTGGCATCAGCACAAGCCAGCTGGTTCATAGATAGAGAATCACAAAAGCAATGAGCGATCCTGTTTGGCCCACAGAATGGCAGTTTCACTGTTTGCATTATGTTAATGGTTGGACCAATCATTGCAGTAACCCAGGAAAACCCTATTAGAAGCCTCATAGTGCGGTTAGTCATTAAAACAGGGTATCTTAGCGGGTAACAAATTGCCAAGTATAGATCAAGTGCCATGATCATCATCATAAGAGAGTTCAAGGTAACAAAATAGTGAATCAGCAGCCTTTGAAACAGACAAACATAGAAGCCGATATAACCGTCATTAAACCAATAGCGAGAAATGACTTTTGGCAGAGCGACTGTGCAGAAACCAATATCAGACAAGGACAAACTCAGCATGATAATATACATGGGCTTATGGAGGCTGCGTTCAATCACAAACAAGACCACAATGAGAGAGTTTCCGGCGATTACAGCGATGTAGATGATGAACAAAAGTGCTCCTATCAGGCTGTAGTATTTGGGCTGGAGTCCAGGAAAACCCACGATGAAAAACTCAGTTACACCAGAAGCTGTGGTTTCGTTTACCTGTGACATACTGAAACATGCAGTGAACCCCTGTTTACAAAGGAAACAATGTATCTGTATGTTACACTGACAATAACTGCAACTCACTCTTGTAAAAATTTCTTTCACTGATTTGATTTGCCCAAAAATATTAAAATATTTCCTTGAAGTAAAAATTAGATACGTTAAAAATGCAGTATATATATTTATATAAATAAAACATTTAAAATGTATTTATGCAATTCACATCAATAAAAGATTTAAATACATATCATAAAATATTAATATTATGAAAACATTATATAAAAAATCCTTAAGTGAATCACCTATTGACACAATTTAAAATGTGTTTTAAATTATGCTATTGCAAAAAGTCTTATTTCGGTTTGTATTTCAGATAACTGTCTTGATTATTCCTTGGTTAAGTTATGTGACATCTTCTAAAAAAAATTCCTATCTCAGTGTGTCACGTCTCTCAGTGCTGATGTCAAAGTTTTGTTTGTAGTTTCATTATTTTATAGCTGTAGAATCAGTGTTGAAGCCTGTAGGGTCCAACACGTCAGAGGATCATGTTCACGAACCAATTGGTGTTGTGAAACTGGGCTGACCTTTGGGGCTTGGGAAATGTGTTTTATAAGATAACTATGGAATGAAGTTTGGCTCTTTCATGTTAGGTATAACATTTATTTTTAAATGTTATTTCATTTTTATAAATCTGTGTTGTTGTTCTTTTTTTTTTACTCCAGCATAATTCTATATTGGTTCATCTGGAGTCATTTTTGACCCACATACTTATTTGTAAAAGTCACTGTATGTAAAGAAGAACTACTATGAGTCATCAATGTTTGGTTCTCTCTTTCATTTTATTTCTAAAATAATCAATTTCGCAAACAGCTCCCTATAGCCATGAATGTCTCAATGAGTTATTGTGAGTTTTTTGCACCACCTTGTGGATACATCGTCATTTCTGTCAAATCTCTTCACTCTCACATAGAATAAAATATGAAACTTATTTATATTATATATTTGATTTAAATAGGCCACTGTTAACATAGTGCGTTATATTTGTAGGTACATGTCTAAAAAATAAGATAAACGTCAAAAAATATGCGTCCGTCTGGAGGATTCAGCTTTTTGAGTGAGAAACTATAGTATTTTGGCGGAAACCATGGGAACCTGACGAGCACACACACCAAGGCCGCCAAGTGTTTCTTAAACTGCACGCGGTAAGAATAGCTACAATATTTTCACCACTAAGCAGGTCATGTACATCAGTTAATAACATAATTAATATAAAGTAGTCTATTCTTTGAAATATACCGGTTTTATAGGTGATATTTGACTAAAGAGTGAGTAAATAACAACATCAATTTAATCGGCATTTTATCTCTGTGAATGCCAGTAAAGAAAACAGGGAAAAAGTTGCTTAAGTAAGGCCTTAGATGCATAACAAATATTATTAGTAGTGATCTAATGATACATAATGAAACAAACAAAAAGCTACACTCATAATGCATGCTGGGAAATTTACACAAGCTGTGCCTGTCATCAAAAATAATAACAAATATTGTTTAATTCAAGCTTTTCTGAATAGGAATCTAGAGTGGGCACTTTTGGTGGGGATTTGTGTTTCATTTATACTTAAAACCTGCAGCCATTACATTCACAAACATGTAAAAAAAAAAAAAAAACTTAAATATATTTTTACATAGAGTAGGCTATATAAATGTCAAACAGCGGGACATGACATTAAATATTTTTGGGAAGATTACATTACCTATACAAATGTTTTTAAATTATTCTAAGCATTACTTCTTTTAAATTTACATTGAGGGCTAATTACCCACTGTAAGATGTGCTCAGTCTACTGTGTATATTGGTGAAAGAGGGGAAAATATCTCTTTTTATTTGTCCAGTGTCCGGATAAATGACCTTTAAATTCTATTTAAAAAGCTATAATATATATAAAAAAATCACTGTTATTTATATAAGTGTGAAAGGCAATAAAAACAGCACATAATAACATATGTAAGTTTTATAAAATGGAATACATCAGAACATTATGTACATCATATCATTTGGGAATAGTTACATTTTTGACTTTTAAACTAATCCTGTTTCTGTGAACACACCATTTGATAAAGAACTGTCTGATTTCTTTGATCCTGATGCAGTAGATGAAGGGGTTCACTACAGGTGGAAGCAGACTGTAGAACATGACCAGGCCAACCCTCTGACTGCTGTTCATCTGAGCGTTTGGGATGTTAGAAGTGGTTAGAACCATGAAACGGGGCACGTAATAGATGGTAATGATAGTCAGCTGTGTGGCACAGGTAGAAAAGCCTTTCATTCGGCCCTGTGCATTTGCTATTCGAAGCACAGACCCCAGGATACTTAAATAGGAAAATATGATGAAAGAGAATGGAACGAGAAGCACAGACATTGCTACAGTATATGAAATGCGATTTGTGAGGGTGGTGTCAGCACAGGCCAGCTGGTTTATAGATGTACCATCACAGAAGCAATTAGCGATCATGTTTGGCCCACAGAATGGCAGTTTCACTGTCTGCATTAAGCTAATGGTTGGAGCAATCATTGCAGTAACCCAGGAAAACCCTATTAGAAGTGTCATAGTGCGGTTAGTCATTAAAACAGGGTATCTTAGCGGGTAAAAAATTGCCAAGTATCGATCAAGTGCCATGATCATCATCATAAGAGAGTTCAAGGTAACAAAATAGTGAATCAGCTGTCTTTGAAACAGACAAACATAGAAGCCAATATAACCGTCATTAAACCAATAGCGAGAAATAACTTTTGGCAGAGCGACTGTGCAGAAACCAATATCAGACAAGGACAAACTCAGCATGATAATATACATGGGCTTATGGAGGCTGCGTTCAATCATAAACAGGATCACAATGAGAGAGTTTCCGGCGATTACAGCGATGTAGATGATGAACAAAAGTGCTCCTATCAGGCTGTAGTATTTGGGCTGGAGTCCAGGAAAACCCACGATGAAAAACTCAGTTACAACAGAAGCTGTGGTTTCGTTTACCTGTGACATACTGAAACATGCAGTGAACCCCTGTTTACAAAGGAAACAATGTATCTGTATGTTACACTGACAGTAACTGCAACTCACTCTTGTAAAAATTTCTTTCACTGATTTGATTTGCCCAAAAATATTTAAATATTTCCTTGAAGTAAAAATTCGATACGTTAAAAATGCAGTTAAAAAATGTATTTATCCAATTAACATCAATAAAAGATTTAAATACATATCATAAAATATTAATAATATGAAAACTTTATATAAAAAATCCTTAAGTGAATCACCTATTGACACAATTTAAAATGTGTTTTAAATTATGCTATTGCAAAAAGTCTTATTTCGGTTTGTATTTCAGATAACTGTCTTGATTATTCCTTGGTTAAGTTATGTGACATCTTCTAAAAAAATTCCTATCTCAGTGTGTCACGTCTCTCAGTGCTGATGTCAAAGTTTTGTTTGCAGTTTAATTATTTTATAGCTGTAGAATCAGTGTTGAAGCCTGTAGGGTCCAACACGTCAGAGGATCATGTTCACGAACCAATTGGTGTTGTGAAACTGGGCTGACCTTTGGGGCTTGGGAAATGTGTTTTGCCAGAACATAATTATGGAATGAAGTTTGGCTCTTTCATGTTAGGTTTAACATTTATTTTTAAATGTTATTTCATTTTTATAAATCTGTGTTGTTGTTCTTTTTTTTTACTCCAGCATAATTCTATATTGGATCATCGGGTGTCATTTTTGACCCACATACTTATTTGTAAAAGTCACTGTATGTAAAGAATTTAAGTAAAGCCTTAGATGCATAACAAATATAATTAGTAGTGATCTAATGATACATAATGAAACAAACAAAAAGCTGCACTCGTAATGCATGCTGGGAAATTTACACAAGCTGTGCCTGTCATCAAAAATAATAACAAATATTGTTTAATTCAAGCTTTTCTGAATAGGAATCTAGAGTGGGCACTTTTGGTGGGGATTTGTGCTTCATTTATACTTAAAACCTGCAGCCATTACATTTACAAACATGTAAAAAAAAAAAAACCTTTTACATAGAGTAGGCTATATAAATGTCAAACAACGGGACATGACATTAAATATTTTTGGGAAGATTACATTACCCATACAAATGTTTTAAAATAATTCTAAGCATTACTTCTTTTAAATTTACATTGAGGGCTAATTACCCACTGTAAGATGTGCTCAGTCTACTGTGTATATTGGTGAAAGAGGGGAAAATATCTCTTTATTTGTCCAGTGTCCGGATAAATGACCTTTAAATTCTATTTAAAAAGCTATATATATTAAAAAAATCACTGTTATTTATATAAGTGTGAAAGGCAATAAAAACAGCACATAATAACATATGTAAGTTTTATAAAATGGGATACATCAGAACAGGGTTATGTACATCATATCATTTGGGAATAGTTACATTTTTGACTGTTAAACTAATCCTGTTTCTGTGAACACACCATTTGATAAAGAACTGTCTGATTTCTTTGATCCTGATGCAGTAGATGAAGGGGTTCACTACAGGTGGAAGCAGACTGTAGAACATGACCAGGCCAACCCTCTGACTGCTGTTCAGCTGAGCGTTTGGGATGTTAGAAGTGGTTAGAACCACGAAACGGGGCACGTAATAGATGGTAATGATAGTCAGCTGTGTGGCACAGGTAGAAAAGCCTTTCATTCGGCCCTGTGCATTTGCTAATCGAAGCAAAGACACCAGGATACTTAAATAGGAAAATATGATGAAAGAGAATGGGACGAGAAGCACAGACATTGCTACAGTATATGAAATGCGATTTGAGAGGGTGGCATCAGCACAAGCCAGCTGGTTCATAGATAGATAATCACAAAAGCAATGAGCGATCCTGTTTGGCCCACAGAATGGCAGTTTCACTGTTTGCATTAAGCTAATGGTTGGAGCAATCATTGCAGTAACCCAGGAAAACCCTATTAGAAGCCTCATAGTGTAGTTAGTCATTAAAACAGGGTATCTTAGCGGGTAACAGATCGCCAAGTACCGATCAAGTGCCATGATCATCATCATAAGAGAGTTCACGGTAACAAAATAGTGAATCAGCAGCCTTTGAAACACACAAACATAGAAGCCAATATAACCGTCATTAAACCAATAGCGAGAAATGACTTTTGGCAGAGCGACTGTGCAGAAACCAATATCAGACAAGGACAAACTCAGCATGATAATATACATGGGCTTATGGAGGCTGCGTTCAATCACAAACAAGACCACAATGAGAGAGTTTCCGGCGATTACAGCGATGTAGATGATGAACAAAAGTGCTCCTATCAGGCTGTAGTATTTGGGCTGGAGTCCAGGAAAACCCACGATGAAAAACTCAGTTACAACAGAAGCTGTGGTTTCGTTTGCCTGTGACATACTGAAACATGCAGTGAACAAATGTTTACAAAAGAATAAATGCATCTATCTGTTACACTGATAAATTTCTTAGACTGATTAGATTTGCCTAAAAATATTGAAATATTTACATGAAGTGAAAATGTGCTTTTGCTTTAAAGTAAAATTATATAACAATAAAATGAATCAATTATCCAATTATTATTAAATGGTTTAAAATGACAATTACTTACAAAATTATAAATTTACATAACTGATCCAATATGTAATTTATAAATATAATTTCATAAATTTATATTAATAATGTAAATAAATATATTAAATTAAATGAATTACCCATTGTTACAGATTTAAAATAATTTCTCATTGTGAAAATTTAAATGTTATTTTGGCTTGTATTACCTTGATTATTACTCTCTTAAGTTATGTGATATCAGCTGGAATATATTCCTGGCTCAGTCTTTCACTTCTCTCAGTTTTCAGTGCTGATGTCAATGTTGAGCTTGTTGTTTCATTATTTTATAGCTGTAGAATAAAGCCTGTAGGGTCCAACACGTCATAGAGGAGCATGTTTTGAATTATTTGGTGTCATAAAACTGGGCTGACCTTTGTGGTTATCTGTATTACTAGTGCTGAAAAAAAAATATGAGATGTAAAAAAATGTGACTTTTGCATTCTCTCAGAAAAGTTTTGCATTGCATTTATACATTTTTGTTCCTGAAATCCACACTTCTGCTGGGATCAGTATAATGCTGATTTTTTTTTGGTTGAAAGGTATCCCAATCTTACTAAAAAGTTTTGAACAACACAAACTGACTGTTTGATCCAGATCAAAACCAAGATTGGATTTTGTGATCTAATCGATTTTAGAATCCTTTTTTTCTTTTGAAAAACCCATTTTCAAGATTTCAAGATCCAATCCAATATCTGAAATCCGATCAGATTATTTTTGAACAACTGGATTCTGGTGTCATTTTAAATCTACTTATACATACTTATTTGTAAAAGTCATTGTATATAAGGAGCTTTACTATGAGTCATCAATGTTTGGTTCTCTCATTTATTTTATGACTAAAAAAAAATCTAAACTGCTCCTTTAAACCATGAATATGTTTCATTGAGTCTTATTGTGAGTTTTTTGCACCACCTTGTGGGTATAATGATACATCGTAATTTCTGTCAAATCTCTTCACTCTCACGTAGAATATAATAATAAGAAATGCTATGGTTCCTAACATAACCTTGGCTCCCTGAGATAACAGGGAGAATGTTGCATATAGGCTAGGCAGGGCTCCACAGTGTGAGAGTTTCACTCGCATTTGCGACTAAAAATAGATGTGTGCAAACTGGAAAATGTATTTAGGAGCATGAGTGCGAATACAATACAAAATACAAAACAGCCTAACTTATACAGTAGCCAATAACAAATGAATTAATTTCTTCAATTTATTTATGGAAAATATCGATATAGCCTCATATGATTACTGAACTTTAAAAAGGCAACAGTTGAGAAAGGCGGAGCGATTGAAGTAGACGCGCTGAATGAAAGGCACATTCGCCACTAGAGGACGCTGACGCTGCCGTTACTGTGTAAATAATGTTTCACAGTCATTGAGAAAGGTATAATCGGAGGTCGGAGCCAAGTCCAAATGGGTTGGGCCTTGTTAATATGCCCTACACCAGGGGCACGTTCAAGCTCACACCACGTTTTGCTACGGTTTCCAGGTTGAACGACATGTTTCCTGGAAACGGTGTGCAATGGGGATTTGTGATGCGTTTTCTCTTGCATAGCTGGCCACACCCGGATATCCAGGTATAATTAGGCTAGTGTAGCATCTGCTCACTCGTCCTGTTCTGAGGAGTCGAGAAGCATCTCAACTCACTCAGAGGCAGTTCGGGGTTGTGGCAAGAAGGACACAACGTCTCCATTCCCTCCATCAGGGAACGAGGGTTACCATACGTAACCAGACGTTTCCCTTCTTTCGTTCACTTCGACATTGTGTCGAGTGTACGAAACTAGGGGTCCCTACAGTAAATGCCACAACTGCCGAACTGCGTCACGAGTCCACGGGGGCGCAGATGTTGACAAGCCAGCGCTTCACGACCAAATGCACCTCTCTTCCTCGTAACCTTCCAATGCCCAATACTTAAGACCTCACTCTCCAACATCCCGGAGAGTCACCATAAAGGTAAAGGTTCCCTCAGCCGGAGACCTTTCCCTACAGTAATACTTATCATTATATATTCAGCTGAAAAGTCTTGGTGGTGAACGTTGGGACAGTGACTATTCCCCCATGGGGGAAAGGCACTACGGAGATCGCATCCTACCTGATGGGGAGGTAACATGTGAAGAACCACCTATGGACTTACAGAGGAAGTACCACATAGGGAGGATTCTGAGGTGGGCTTCGCATAAGGGGAGCACTACCAAAACTCAGAACCTGTTGACAGATTGAATGTCTGTCTAGGGGAACACTGAACCTCAGGGGTTACTCAGTGGAGAATACACACAAGGGGCCGCACGAGGAGCCGCTTCCTGTGGAGCACTAACCCAATACGAGAGTTCACTCAAGGGGACTTACCTCGTAATGGGTTCTAATAGTGAGTTCATCCACTGAACTCCGCTAAGTGGAGTGCTATACGATGGAAAGGTAGTCCAGAGTTCATAAAAGGAAGTTGAGCTGGACTGAATAAGCGCTTAACCACCCTGTGGGGAGTAGCGCTGGCAGCAAGCTCTACACCCTACCAATCTCTTGAGTCAAACAACTGATGTTCAGGACTCTAAAAGAAACTGATTCCATTCGTAGATTATATTATCTAGCAAATGTATTAGGTGGTGCCCAACCTGCAGCTCTACAGATATCTGCTAGAGAGGCCCCGGGTTGCCAAGGCTGCTGATGCAGGCATGCCCCTTGTAGAGTGAGCCCTCACTCTCAGAGGGCAGGGTAGGCCTTTGGCCCGATAGGCTGTTAGGATTGCATCCACAATCCAGTGGGAAATCCTTTGTCTGGAAACAGCCCTCCCCTTCTGCTGGCCTCCAAAGCAGATAAAGAGCTGTTCAGAACGTCTGAAACTCTGAGTGCGATCTAAGTATGTGCGTAGGGCTCGCACTGGGCGGTCAGGAGGGCCATCTTCATAGAGAGGGCACTGAAGTCAACTGACTGAAGGGGCTCAAATGGATGTTTCTGTAAGGCCTGTAAGGCGATAGTGAGATCCCAAGAGATTTGCCTCTGATAATCAGGTCGTGCTTCCCCACCGATTTTCCTTCCACCGTGTCGTGGTTCACCGCAATAGCGGCCACATACACTTTAAGTGTTGAGGCAGACAGGTGCCTGTCCAGGCCTCCCTGGAGGAAGGAGAGCACAGACCCAATACCACCTCTCCGAGGGTCCTTCCCTTGGGAAGAACACCAATTTACGAATATGCGCCACTTCAGGTCATACAATCGCCTCGTCGAGGGGGCTCTGGCCTGAGTAATGGTATTCACCACTGCTGGTGGAAGGTCTCTGAGTTCCTCCTGGTCGCGTCCAGGGACCAAACATGAAGGGTTCCAGAGATCCGGGCACAGATGCCAAATCTGAGCTAATGCCATGAGTACGAGTTCCGAGAACCAGGTCCGGCTGGGCCAATGAGAGGCCACAAACAGGAGCTGCTCTCTATCCTCCCTGACTTTGCACAGTGTCTGTGCAACGAGGCTCACTGGGGGAAACTTGAGTAAACTTGAGTAAACCCCTGGGCCAGCTGTGTGCCAGTGCGTCCGTGCCGAGAGGAGCCTCGGATGGGGAGTACCACAACTGGCAATGGGTTGATTCCGACGAGGCAAACAGGTCCACCTGTGCCTGGCCAAACTGACTCCAATTCAGCTGAACTGTCTGGGGGTTAAGCCTCCACTCGCCCCTGAGCGAGACCTGTCGTGAGAGGAGATCCGCTCCCCGATTGAGGTCGCCTGGGATATGAGTGGCATGCAGAGACTTGAGTCTGTGCTGGCTCCAAAGTAAGAGATAGTGGGCTAGTTGTGACATGCGATAGGAGCGAACACCACCCTGGTGGTTGATGTATGCAACCGTCGCTGTGTTGTCCGTCCGGACCAACACGTGCTTGGCCTGGATCAAGGGTTGAAACCTCCTCAGAGCTAAAAGCACCACCAACAACTTGGGACAATTGATATGCCAATGCAGCCAAGGTCCTGTCCAAACCCCTGAAGCTGCATGCCCGTTGCACACGACACCCCAGCCTGTCTTGGAAGCATTTGTTGTAACAACAATGCGTCTGGACACTTGCTCTAAGGGCACTCCTGCCCGTAGAAAAGAAATGTCCTCCCAAGGGCTGAATGCACAGCGCCACGACGGTGTGATGTTCACACGGTGTGAGCCATTGCGCCATGCCCATCTCGGGACCCAGATACGAAGCCAGTGCTGAAGCATTCTCATATGCATCAGACCCAGCGGCGTGACCGCGGCTGAGGATGCCATATGCCCCAGGAGCCTCTGAAAATTTTTGAGAGGGACCGTTGTTTTCCCGCTTGAGAGCTCTCAAGCATTTCTGCACTGACTGGGCACGGTCTTGAGAAAGACGTGCAGTCATCATAACCGAGTCCAGTTCTACACAGAGAAAAGAGATATTCTGCACAGGGGAGAGTTTGCTCTCTTCCCAGTTGACCCGAAGTCCAAATCGGGCTAGGTGGTCGAGTACCATGTCCCTGTGTGTGCAAACCAATTCCTGCAAGTGAGCTAAAATTAGCCAGTCGTCGAGATGATTGAGAATGCGAATGCCCACCTCCCTGGGAGGGTCAAGGGCAACTTCCGTGACTTTTGTAAAGATGCGGGGAGACAGGGACAGCCCGAAGGGAAGGACTCTGTACTGACATGCTTGTCCCTCGAAGGCAAACCGAAGAAACGGTTTGTGTCTTGGTAGGATTGAGACATGAAAGTAAGCATTCCTTCAGGTCTATTGCCACAAACCAATCCTGATTTCTGGCACATGTTAATATGTGCTTGAGGGCTAACATTCTGAACGGAAGCTTGTGAAGGGCCCGATTCAGAACCCTCAAATCTAATGGTCTGAGCCCTCCACCTTTCTTGGGTACAATGAAGTACGGGCTGTAAAACCCCCTCGACTGCACCCTTCTGGAGAAGGGTTGCAACCTCCGTCCGAAGGACAGAAGCACTTTCGCCTAGAACCGAGGTGAACAGAATGCCTCTGTACTTGCGCGGGCACCTGGCGAACTGAATCGCATAGCCGAATCAAATGGTTTTGAGAAGCCATCGTGAGGGATTGGAGAGGCTTGGCCAAGCATCCAGATATCCTGCCAATGGTCTCAGGGGAACCAGTTTCGACGTACCTCAGGCAGGGTTGCTGTGGCTGATCAGAGTGGAAGACACAATGGTAGGAGGTGAAACTTCCTGTAACACACACCGTGCCTTGTCCATGGTACCTGTCACATGCGCCACCGACAAATGAGGGAACATGAGTTCGCCAGCATGCATCAAGTGGGCTAGGTGACAGATTTCCTGCATCTGAACGTGAGAAGACAGAGTGTCTGTGTCCAAGCAGGTTCTGATGCATGGTGTCAGCGTTAGGCCCTCGCACATGGGAGGGCCAATAACGCTGTGTATGTGACCCAGAGAAGAAGGAATCGACTGGCAGATGGCCAGTGTAAAGCCGGACCCACCTCCCGTCGCCCCAACAAATGTGGACCCTAGCTGGTCAGATAATCTCTCCTTCCTGGGCTGCCCGTTTCAGGAGTGCCTTGTAGCCTTACAAGGGTACTTGGTGTCCTGTTACCGAGCTGTTGGTGCCACCTTCCTGTGAGTATTAGACCATTAATTGGTCTTGACTGCAGGCCCAGGCTATTGCGGGGCCTCTGCAGTCCTCGCAAGGGGCTGTCCCTGGCTATGAGCAGACGTTGCCTGCTTCTTAATCATGGAGAACTGCTGAGCGAATTCTTCCATGATGTCGCCAAGAGACCAACCTGTGAAATGGGGGAATCAAGAAAGCGAACTTTCTCTGTGTCTCGCATCCCAGCCAGGTTGAGCCACAGGTGGTGCTTCTGGACCACAAGTGTAGACATCGCCCTACCCAGAGCCTGCGCCGTGACTTCGTAGCCCAGAGGGCATAGTCAGTCGTCGAGCACAGTTCCTGCAACACCTCTGGGTTGGGACTACCCTCGTGTAGACCTGCAGGATGGTCAGGGCGGACACAGCTTGTCCAGACGCCATGTAAGCCTTCGCCACGAGTGCCGATGAAACTTACAGGCCCTGGACGGGAGTCCTGGGAGGCCCCACCAAGTGGCGGCATTCGCGAGCAGAATGCACCGCAATCGCACTCTCCACCTGTGAGACCCCCATATACCCCCTTGCTGGACCCCCATCGTGGGTGGTGAGGACGGAGGAGTTGGTATATTGTTTCCTGGCTGAAAAAAGAGCCTTCCATGATTCCATCAATTCCTTGTGCACTTCCGGTCCAGCCGCGAGCATTCGGAACAAGGTGAAGAATCTCACTCCAGCCCGATGCTTTTGGCCACCCGTGCAAGCACAGCCGCCATTTTAGCGCCTGCCTCAAACTGAAACTCAGCCCGCCCGCGGAAGCTTGCTCAGTTGAGACATCAGCTTCTGATGGCTCAAGCCCACCCTCCGATGCCGCGAGAGACAGCTCATCTTCTTTGCGAGCGCCAAATGAGAGATTAAACTCATCCTGAGACAAGCTGTCAAACCCATTCGGCAGCTCAACTAGAAGACATGAAAGGTGCAAGAAACAAGAGGTCCACGGGGATCACCCGACGGAACTACTCTCGCTTCCACCTGCTCTCCCCGACGCACATCACTGCGGTCTCATACCCGGAAGTAGAAGGACTGGAGTGGGAAGCAGTTGGGTTGACTCGCGTTCCTTAAAAAAAAAAAGAACGCGAGCCACGAGCGCAACACGCTTATGGTCATGTCCTCGCAAGCGGGACATAAACCATCTACAAGCGCTGTTTTAGCGTGAGCATAACCCAACACTGAACACAGCACTCACGCCGGTCGTTTATGAGAGACCAGAAGAACACGGATGGAAAGGTATGTTTGTCGACACACATAATTCCGCCCGTGAAGCTCTTTTAGAGAAATTGCTTTTAGAAGAAATTTGCTCTTAAAGATCGCCGCTGAAGCACCCAGGGGTACTCTCACGACACTTATCTGTGTATGAAAGGGAGAGACCACTACCTGTGCTGTGTTCGGCACTACCTGTGCCGTAGATCCAACGACGAGGAGATTGAGAGTTGAATGAGTGCTGCTTCTCACGAAGAGACGCTGCACCGGCACCGAAAAACAGAACGAGTGAACAGATGCTACACTAGCCTATTTATACCCGGATATCCGGGTGTGGCCAGCTATGCAAATTCTGCACACCCAATTTCATTGGCCTTTTCTCAAATATGTCAGAGGTGTTACACTAGCGACCACTAGTGTCCTACACTCAACACAACGTCTAATATAAATTTAAAATGTAATTCATTACTTTACTGCCTTACCAGGAAAAGTAATTAGATTACAGTAAGGTATTACTGAGTAACACATTATACCCAACTCTGAGAATAATAATACAACAATAACATCTTCATCAAACAAAAAAGAGATTACCTTAGATAAAGTTTGATGAATATGTATATACAGTACCAGTCAAAAGTTTGGACCCATTACTATTTTTAATGTTTTTGAAAGAAATTTCTTATGCTCATCAAGCCTGCATTTATTTGATCAAAAAAAAAAAAAAAACTGTAATATTCAGCAAGGATGTGTTAAATAGAAAAAGTGAAAGTAAAGACATATATTGTTATGAAATATTTTTATTTTTAAACATCAAAAATCCTGAAAAAGTGTCACAGGTTATAAAATAAACATTAAGCACTGTTTCTAACATTGCTAATAAATCAGCATATTAGAATGATTTATGACATTGAAGACTGGAGTAATGTCTGATGAAAAATCAGCATTGCGTCACAGAAATATATTTTAAAGTATAGTAAAATAGAAAATCATTATTTTAAGTTGTAATAATATTTCACAATATTATTATTTTTTTTCAGTATTTTTGTTCAAATAGGCTAAATCCAGGCTTGATGGGCATACGAGACTTCTTTCAAAAACATTTAAAATAGTAATTTTCCAAATTTTTGTACTTTATGAGTATAAATATACAAAATTTAAAGTTAAATGTTGTATGAATAAAAAGGTTAGGAATAATATTTATTTTAAGTGCATTTTATTCCGGGTTGGGGGGCCTCCTACATGATTTTTGCCTAGGGCCTCCTAATGTCTAGAACCGGCCCTGTTTTTAAGCACTTTCACAGATTGGAGAGCCTCTGCCCATCTTTAGTTCTGAGAGACTCTGTCTCTATAAGAGATCCCTTTTATAGCTAATCATGTTACAGACCTGATGTCAATTAACTCAGTGTTTCCCAACCTTTTTTCTGCCGCGGCACAGTTTTGATATGCAAAAAAACCCCACGGCACTCCACTAAGCACTGTAATACAGAAAGGGGGAAAGGCCCCCCCCCAATAGGCCTAATTAAACATTGCGTCTTCAGAGTTGGTATTTTGGCTTCATATATGATCAGACACTTGAACTTAATTTCTTAAAATCAAACTCAAATGGATTTAACAAGGTTTTCGACGACCGATTGACAGATATCTGTGTTTTGTCCATCATTAGAACGGCCGTATCTGAGCGTCACGTTTTCATTAGTTTGCAGTTTTAAAGTTTATTGTAGCTATAAACTCAGTTTCTCTTGTTGTTAAATACATTTGACCAAAATCTCACGATATAAAAGACGAACCGCTATGCACAGGATATTTAAAACGTACAAAAGTTTATTGGCTACAACTAGACAGCAAATGCTAAGACAGACTGCTCTTTAAACATACAAAAACATTAGCCTTTATAGACAGCGTTTCTTGAGTAAAGGAAACGCTGCTCTTATTCAAACATCAGTTATTTACCCTTGCATTGTGAAGAAGTAGACGTCTGTCTTCAAGCAGCGCGGCGCTTCATTCTGAATGGAGGCGGGGGGGAGTTATGAGGTTTGACTGACAATTTGAGGATCCAATGGCGTTACGAGATTTAGTCACAAGCTCTTTTGAATGCTTTTCATTGGTTAAATATTTGTAAACCCCACAAACAGACATAACGATGACCAATAGCACTGATTTAAAATAATAATAACAAAATATAATAGAGATATGTGTCACGAATCCAGTCTGCACTTCCATTCACCCACCACCAGAGGTCACTAGCTCACCACATGGACTCTCACACTACACTTCACTATGGACTTCATTTCCCATCATTCATTGCACTGATTGCACACACAGCTGTAGGCACTAATCACACGCACACCTGATCCCCCGCACACACCTTATAAAAACCCTGGACTTTCCATCCCTCAGGGCCGAGTATTGTTCGCGTTTACTGCTCACCTAGCCGTAGCAACTTACAGAGCCCCAGTTAGTTTTCCTAGTGTTCCCCTGCCTGTCTTGTTTTCCCGTGTCTGATTCTAGCCCGTGTTCCCTGGATTATCTCTCTGCCTTGCCCTCTGGATTCTGTTCGCCGATCGTCGACCTTTGCTTGCCCTAGGATACTCTTTGCCTTGTCTCTACCATACCTGTTTGCCATTGTTTGACCCTGCCTGTACGACCACGCCTCTGCCTATTAAAAGCCTGCAAATGGATCCGCACGCCTCTCGTCTCGTCAGCCGCGTTACAGAATACTCGGCCACACAAGGATCCAGCAGCTTGTTAGAGGAACATTGGCCAGGTATGGACACAGCACGTATACTACTAGCTCTTAAACAAGGCCCGCGTTCGCTGGAGAACTATATTCAAGAGTATCTAGCTATTGCCTATTACTCAGATTTACCGGACTGTTTATTGATAGAGTTTTTTTGCGATGGTATTAATCAACCACTGAGGTCTAAACTCAGAAAGGAGGGTCCGCGTGCATCACTTAGCCAGTTTTTGGACTATGCTTTGTTGTGTGTTGGCTCTCCATTTACAGTGGGTGTTGCGGAGGAGGAAAATAACACCGCGATTGTGACTAAAATGGCAGCGACACCAGAACCCGTTCACAAAATGGCGGCCACAACAACACCCCGTCATGTCATTGCTGCCATTCATGAGCCAAATCAAGTCACAGTTGATGTTAAAGAGCCCAGTCAAGTCTCAGTTGATCTTCATGAGTCAAACTCAGTCAAAGCTGATCGTCACAAGCAAAGCCAAGTCACCGTTGATCGTCACGAATCAAGCCAAGTCAAAGCTGATCTTCGCAAGCTAAGTCAAGTCACCGTTGATCTTCACAAATCAAGCCAAGACACAGCTAATCTTCACAAGTCAAGTCAAAGCTGATCTTCGCAAGCTAAGTCAAGTCACCGCTGATCTTCACAAATCAAGCCAAGACACAGCTGATCTTCGCAAGCTAAGCCAAGTCACCGTTGATCTTCACAAATCAAGCCAAGACACCGCTGATCTTCACAAATCAAATCAAGTCACAGCTTCTCTTCGTGAGTCAAGCCAAGTTGCAGCTGATCTTCACGAATCAAGCCAAGACACAGCTGATCTTCACAAATCAAGCCAAGTCACAGTTAATGTCAGAGAGTCAAGTCAAGCCACAGTTGATCTTAAAGAGCCAAGTCAAGCCACAGTTAATCTTCACAAATCAAGTCAAGTCAAAGCTGATCTTCACAAGCTAACCATTGATCGTCACGAATCAAGCCAAGTCACAGCTTCTCTTCGTGAGTCAAGCCAAGTCACAGCTTCTCTTCGTGAGTCAAGCCAAGTCACAGCTTCTCTTCGTGAGTCAAGCCAAGTCACAGCTTCTCTTCACCAACTAAGTCAAGTCATCGTTGATTGTCAAGAACCAAGTCAAGTCACAGTTGATGTCAGAGAGTCAAGCCAAGTCACAGTTGGTCATCCTCAACCGAGTCACATCTCCGCTGCTCGTCCAGAGTCACAGCAGCACGTCTCCGCTGCTCGTCCAGAGTCACAGCAGCACGTCACAGCTGCTCGTCCAGAGTCACTTCACATCTCAGCTGATCTCCTAAAGTCAAGTCACGTCTCCGCTGCTCGTCCAGAGTCACAGCGTCACGTCTCCGCTGCTCGTCCAGAGTCACAGCAGCACGTCTCCGCTGCTCGTCCAGAGTCACAGCAGCACGTCTCCGCTGCTCGTCCAGAGTCACAGCAGCACGTCTCCGCTGCTCGTCCAGAGTCACAGCAGCACGTCTCCGCTGCTCGTCCAGAGTCACAGCAGCACGTCTCCGCTGCTCGTCCAGAGTCACAGCAGCACGTCTCCGCTGCTCGTCCAGAGTCACAGCAGCACGTCTCCGCTGCTCGTCCAGAGTCACAGCAGCACGTCTCCGCTGCTCGTCCAGAGTCACAGCAGCACGTCTCCGCTGCTCGTCCAGAGTCACAGCAGCACGTCTCCGCTGCTCGTCCAGAGTCACAGCAGCACGTCTCCGCTGCTCGTCCAGAGTCACAGCAGCACGTCTCCGCTGCTCGTCCAGAGTCACAGCAGCACGTCTCCGCTGCTCGTCCAGAGTCACAGCAGCACGTCTCCGCTGCTCGTCCAGAGTCACAGCAGCACGTCTCCGCTGCTCGTCCAGAGTCACAGCAGCACGTCTCCGCTGCTCGTCCAGAGTCACAGCAGCACGTCTCCGCTGCTCGTCCAGAGTCACAGCAGCACGTCTCCGCTGCTCGTCCAGAGTCACAGCAGCACGTCTCCGCTGCTCGTCCAGAGTCACAGCAGCACGTCTCCGCTGCTCGTCCAGAGTCACAGCAGCACGTCTCCGCTGCTCGTCCAGAGTCACAGCAGCACGTCTCCGCTGCTCGTCCAGAGTCACAGCAGCACGTCTCCGCTGCTCGTCCAGAGTCACAGCAGCACGTCTCCGCTGCTCGTCCAGAGTCACAGCAGCACGTCTCCGCTGCTCGTCCAGAGTCACAGCAGCACGTCTCCGCTGCTCGTCTAGAGTCACAGCAGCACGTCTCCGCTGCTCGTCTAGAGTCACAGCAGCACGTCTCCGCAGCTCGTCTAGAGTCACAGCAGCACATCACAGCTGCTCGTCCAGAATCACTTCACATCACAGCGGATCTCCTAAGGTCAAGTCACGTCTCAGCTGCTCGTCCAGAGTCACAGCAGCACGTCTCAGCTGCTCGTCCAGAGTCACAGCAGCACGTCTCAGCTGCTCGTCCAGAGTCACAGCAGCACGTCTCAGCTGCTCGTCCAGAGTCACAGCAGCACGTCACAGCTGACCGTCCAGAGTCACTTCACGTCTCAGCTGATCTCCGAGTGTCTCGTCACATTACAGCTAGTCCTCCAGAGTCACAGCCCGTCACGGCTGATCATCCAGAGTCACAGCCCGTCACGGCTGATCATCCAGAGTCACAGCCCGTCACGGCTGATCATCCAGAGTCACAGCCCGTCACGGCTGACACACCCAGTTCAAGGTCAGTCTTTCACTATCCCAATTTGATGTCTAGTTTGAGGGATGTACCGCTGGTGTCTGCACGCACGGCTGGTATCCCCAAACCCACTCACTCTAACCCTCCTGTTCTTCTGCATATACCCCTGTCTGAGGCACTTCCCCTGATGGGAATCACTTTGTGTTGCGTTTGGGCTGCGTACACCACCGCAGAATTGCCCGAGGTGGTGGCGCCCGCTGCAGCTTCTCCAGAGGTGGCGGTCCACGCTGCAGAACCTCGAGAAGTGGCGGGGCTCGCGTCGACCCCTTGTATGGTGGTGGCACCCAGCAATGAGCTCTCCCTGTGTCCTGAGTTTACCACTGTAGAACCTCCAGAGGTGGCGGCAACCGCCGCAGAATCTCCAGAGGTGTCAGCGGTATCCATCAAGGAACTCTCGTCCTGTCCTGTCGCAGCCAGAAGGGCTGTCCCTGAATTCACGTCCTGTCCTGTCACGGCTATGGAGGCCGTCAATGAACTCTCGTCCTGTCCTGTCGCAGCCAGAAGGGCTGTCCCTGAATTCACGTCCTGTCCTGTCACGGCTATGGAGGCCGTCAATGAACTCTCGTCCTGTCCTGTCGCAGCCAGAAGGGCTGTCCCTGAATTCACGATCTGTCCTGTCACAGCTATGGAGGCCGTCAATGAACTCTCGCTCTGTCCTGTCACGGCTATGGAGGCCGTCAATGAACTTCCTGTGTCCCCTACCTCAGTCCTTGTGTCTGTGCATGTTCTGTCTTCTCCTTATGTCTTCGTCCTCCCTAGGTCCCAGGCTCTGCTGTGGGTTCCTGCTCCGCTCTGGTGGTCTTCTGCTCTGCCGTGGTGGTCTGCTGTCTGGCTCTGGTGGTCTTCTGCACCACCGTGGAGATCTTTAGTCCCGTCTGGTCCGCCCTGGTGGGCTCAAGTCCCGTCTGGTCCGCCCTGGTGGGCTCAAGTCCCGTCTGGTCCGCCCTGGTGGGCTCCGGTCTCGCCGGCTCCGCCCAGGTTTCCTGCTGTGTTGGCTCTGCCTTGGTCCCCAGTCACTCTGCTTCCACAGGGACCTGGCCCTCCATCCCTCCCCCTGTTCCGCCTCCGCTCCACCTCCATCCTGGATTTATAGACTGTGTGGAGCGTCTGGAAGCCGCTCTTTAGGGGGGGGCTCTGTCACGAATCCAGTCTGCACTTCCATTCACCCACCACCAGAGGTCACTAGCTCACCACATGGACTCTCACACTACACTTCACTATGGACTTCATTTCCCATCATTCATTGCACTGATTGCACACACAGCTGTAGGCACTAATCACACGCACACCTGATCCCCCGCACACACCTTATAAAAACCCTGGACTTTCTATCCCTCAGGGCCGAGTATTGTTCGCGTTTACTGCTCACCTAGCCGTAGCAACTTACAGAGCCCCAGTTAGTTTTACTAGTGTTCCCCTGCCTGTCTTGTTTTCCCGTGTCTGATTCTAGCCCGTGTTCCCTGGATTATCTCTCTGCCTTGCCCTCTGGATTCTGTTCGCCGATCGTCGACCTTTGCTTGCCCTAGGATACTCTTTGCCTTGTCTCTACCATACCTGTTTGCCATTGTTTGACCCTGCCTGTACGACCACGCCTCTGCCTATTAAAAGCCTGCAAATGGATCCGCACGCCTCTCGTCTCGTCAGCCGCGTTACAATATGGAAGTTTTAGATAATTTTCCACGGTTGGGACAGTGGTTGGGAAAGACTGAATTAACTTAACTAGTTGCGAGATGTTCTCCCAGCTGAATCTTTTCAAAATTTCTTGCTTTTTCAGGCCTTTGTTGCCCCGTGCCAACTTTTTTGAGACCTGTAGCAGGCATCAAATTTCAAATGAGCTTATTTAGTGGATAAAAGTGTAGAATTTCTCAGTTTAAACATTTATGTTCTATTGTGAATAAAACATTGGTTCATGTCATTTACTCTATCGCACACTGAACGTGTCATTATGTACATGCATTCTCAGTTTAAATGCAGTGATCCAAAACAGTAAATCTAATCACCATTCATGCAAAACTTTGCTTCAAGAATCAACAGCTGACGTGAGCTAATTGCTGGCACACCCTGAGCACATGTGAGTTAACATATTCCTCTTATTGGCAAGACATATTGACATAATTTTTCATATCGGGCCGATATTTACATTTAAAGCCATTAAAAGCCGATTCTGATATTGGTCCGATAATATCATGCATCCCTAATATAGACACTATGGGGGGATACTCCTGTTTACTCTGAATGCTGAAGCCTGATTTGTAAATGTTCATGTAGCTGCACAAACAAATGGCATTTCAGATTGCCTATATAAGTCAGTGCCGAATGTGATTTCATCCGATTTTTTCAACCAAGAGCGACAGCTATCGACTCGCATATAACTTTATAGCATGGCTGTGTACTAGAGATGTGCGCTACGACTAATTTGACTGTCGTTTAAATGGAAGTTTTGTATCCGACTAGTCAAATACTCTAAAAGCTAGAAACCCCCAAAAAATGGCAAAAGAAAAAAAACTGTGCGTGTGTCTATGTAACAGCCTACACTTGAAATACTTAATCTTTGCATCACACTGTCAAATCCCTCAATGAAATCAGCTAAAAATAGGTCACGATTATGCTTGCCTCACATTATCATCATTTAATTTTATTCGGTCGTTAAACAGAAAAAAAGGAAGAGCATACACTCAACATAAACCAGTGCATAGCTTATTTATTCAGATCGGCTGGAGCAATGCAGAAATGGAAAAATCAATCAATAGACTGACAGAATTTTTCATTTTCATATAACGTTAGCCAACATATTAAAACACAAGTCAAAAACAATAGGAAAATTTATGAAGGAATAGCACTAAAATGGCTTTTAAATATGTGTTGGCTATATTGTCTAAAAACAAAACAATGCTCGGTTTACTTAGACCATGTGCATTTGTTCAGTGAATTTAACATGTTAACGTGGTCTGACGAAAGACGGGACTAGAGGCGATTCTGCACTTGAAAAAGAAAAAAACACACTTGGCAGGAACTGAAGTCACAGGCACGCAGAGAGATAACTAAGCAAGCAGACAGTTTTGAAAAGAACCTGGAAATCCCGCACCACCACCGAAGTGGGTCTTTGTTTTAGAGGAATAGACGGCACGAATGGGATCGTGGACCGCAGGGTTGTAGTGTATGACATTATTGACATTTGTTGGCTTTGGCTAGTCTTCAAGCTAACGCATACGTGCCTGTATTGAACATGATTACGCACTGCTCCAGTAGTTATTGTAAGCCAATTTGACATTACACAGTTTATTCAAAACTTTTCCGTTTCCTTCTAATTCAAATATACCCACACCTTGCTGGTTCTTCGTGTGGTCATTTTGAGCTCGCCGCAACTGACATGAAGAAAACACATACGAGGTCTGAGGTAAAAATGTAGTTTCCACCCAGATATGCTTTTAAAAATATTTAGATATTTAAATATTTTGATATTTATTCTTTTTTAAAAGTTTTATTTTAACTTGTTATTTAAAATGTTTTAAATGCAACGTTAAAATGATGGTAATTTGAATGATAAAATCATCATGGTTTTTTTCTCTCTCGTGTAATCGACTACTGTGTATGCAACGCTAGTTCCTGTTATCTCAGGGAGCTGAGGTTACATTAGTAACCAGAGCATTCCCTTTCGAAACGATCTTTCATGTTGTGTAAACGCGTTATGAGGAACACGTCCAATAGTGCCGTGCTATAAATAAGGGCACAATAAGCTCGGAAATAATGAGACCCAGGTCACAAGGGTGGGGTCTGTGTCAATAAAAACCCTTTCTACTCTCATAGGGGATTAGGGTGATTAGGATGACAGGATCTGTGCCTGAAGAGCAGGGACATTCAGGTTATAAAACTTAGAGAAGGTTGATGGCGGAGACCAGGCTGCCACACTGATATCTCTGATCGAGACTCAGCTGGCCCAAGCCCAGGAGGAGGACATTTTGTGCTCTACATAAACTAATAAGAGCCCGGGATGGGCAGAGTAAATTAGTACCCTGCTTGTTTTCTGAGTTAGGAAGAGCTAGAAGGGTGACAAACTGTGATCTGAATGGAGTGGAGAGCACCTTTGGCACATAGCCATGTCTTGGTTTGTCGTTGACTTTACAGTTGTAAAGAAGGGCAGTCTTAAGCAACAGGAGCTGTTGGCTGACTGGAGCGGCTCAAAGGGAGGACCTCGAAGGGCCCTGAGGTCCATAGATATGTCCCAGATCACCACAGTATGAGGACAAGGCTTATATAAGATTAAATCTCAGAGCTCCCCTCAGGAACTTAATGACTAGGTAGTTTTTGCCAACTGACTGGCCAGACATGAGAATGTGATTCGCTGTGATGGGTGCCACGTGTACTTTGAGTGTGGCTGGGGTGCGCCCCTTATCCAGCAGCTCTTGCAGGAAGGTTAGAATGTATGACACATCATGTGAGGACGATTCTTCATTCTGTACTGCACACCAGTCATAGAACACAGATATCTTAAGGGCATAGAGGCCTCTCGTAGACGGGGCTTTAGCCTCCAAAATGGTGTTATTTACTCTCACAGAGAGCTGTGAAGACTCCCGTCGAGGGGCCAAAAATGAAGACACCACAGCTCGGATTGGGGATGCCAAATTGTATCTGTCACTTGGGAGAAGAGGTCCTTCCTTAAGGAATCAGGCAGGGGGCTGCCAAGAGCAGCTGAATCAACTCGGGGAACCATGTCTGTGAACCGTGGACCGTGATCTGAGCAGGAAGGTTCATAGGGCCAGAGAAAACACCATTATTTCAAGGAAGTTGATATGTAGGCATTACTCCAGGGTCGACCAGGAGCCAAATACCACTCTGCCCTTCTGCCTGATCTGGAGGCATCAGTCGTGACCACCTTCCTTTAGCAGGTTAGTTCCAATTGGACGCCTGTCTGATACAGGCAATGGGCCTTACAAGGGGCCACAGCTCTGGTGCAGTGGGTCACCTTGAGGTACAGTACATGGGCTTTGAGCCAAAACTGGAAGGGATACATGAGAAGCAGACCCAGTAGTATCACAGAGGAGGCGGCTTACCCTGAGATGGTCAGGTGTCTAAGATTGAGGATGGGCCTGAGCGAACGATGGTGGGAAGTAGCGGCTGTAAAAGCATGACTGGCTGTTCTCCATGGCACCTTTTGCTAGCAGATTCTGCACTTTGGATAAGAGAACATGTGCATCATTGTCCTGTACCAAAGTTTGAATAACACCTCTGAAACAAGGGGGTCTGTGCGCGAACTGGAGCAGGTAGTCTTGTTCTATTGTCTGCGGAACCCAACTGTTCTGGTCTGAGTTTTTCGAGTGGCAGGTTGCTGCACGGAGGCAGGGAACTGTCCTTTGTGGTGTCGTTAAGAGGAGAAGTGCTCTTTTGAGTAGGTGGGTCCCTTATCACAGCAGTAATTTTCTTGGGCACATGCTGAGTGGGTAGGACGGGCACAGCATGAACAGATGGAGCTAAACATTGGACTGGCGAATGAGTCTGAAACTTCTTTGGGGGTGGTCTTGCATTGGCGGTACATAACCCTCTCTTGTTCTGCTTTGTTTTGAGATCAGGATGACTTGTGCGGCTCAGGGTCCAACGTCACTCTGGGGCGGGGGCCCTGGTGCTTAGGAAAGTGGTAGCGTTTATCTGTCTAAGGGCGCTGTCGGAGCTCAGGCTCTGTTTTGGGCTGAGGCTGAGTGGTAGATGGAGCAGCCTTCAGAGGTTGCTGGGAAGATGGAGCCTTCTGGCGACTTAAACCAGCCGCTGAGCTGAACAGCTTGGGCAGGACATGGCGCATGGCCTGTGATGACTTCTGTGTCACAGTGAACCCTTTGGAGGAGATTGAGGAGTCGAAGAAGATGGCTTTGTCTGTGTCCTTGATCTCTAGGTGGCACTCAAGCACAGCCAAGTTGTCCATGGCCTTGCTGATCGCCTGCGCATTTGTGTTTGTAGTGTGCAGAGTTAGGTCAGTTGCTGTGCCCAGCTCCTTAAAAGCATCGGGACTTGGGACCAGACTCGTCCATTGCATGGAAGAGTTTGGTTTGAAATACTTGAAGCACCACCATTGTGTGAAGCGCTGAACCAACCCTGCCTGCTGGGGCCGAGGTGGTCCTACAAGGCTTGGATGGGTGCACGGCATTGACTTAACACTCGACACCCTCACTGTGCCTGTCAGAAGCGTGCAGGGCACATTTGTGACGTGAAATTTGAAGCAGTGCCACTGAAATTTGCTCCTAGGAAAAGATATTTGCTCTTTGTGTTCGCCGGATTGCTGCAGGAGAGAAGCGCTGAAGAGGAGTGTCTGTTTGCTGCCAGGGCTCTGCTACGGCAATTAAGCATGCTTCATCTTCTTCAGAGGTCAGGGAGGAGATGGTCTTCACGCTGAAGGAGAAAATTCTGATGAAATGGCATTTGGCACCGACTTATATAGACAGTCATCCCTGCCTGTTTTGGCGGGCTGAAATGCCATTTGTTCGTGCAGCTACACGAATGTTGACAAATCAGGCTTCAGTATTCAGATTCACAGTGAAAAGGAGTTTCCTCCATAGCGTGTTTACAAAACATAAGAGTCCATTTCAAAAGGGAACTTTTTTTTGTGTTTTTAGGCTACTGTTAACATAATGTATTTTATTTGTAGGTAAATATCTAAAAAATGTCCACAAATACAGTGCTGTGAAAAGGTTTTTGCCCTCTTCCTGTTTTTTTATTTATTTAATTTTTTTACATATTTGTCACACTTAAAAGATTCAGATAATCAAACAAATTTTAATATTACACAAAGATAATGCAAGTAAATACAAAATGCAGTTTTTAAATAATTTCATTTATTTAGGGAAAAAAGCTATCCAAACCTACCTGGCCCTACATGAAAAATTAATTGACCCCTCCTGTTAAATCATGAAAGAACTGTGATTTAACCAAATTATTTTTGAAAGCTGAGTTAAATTTCACTAGCCAAACCCAAGCCTGATTACTGCCAGGCCTGTTTAATCAAGAAATCACTTAAATAGAACCTGTATGACAAAGTAAAGCATACTTAAAGAGCAACACTTCATGCCGCGATCTAAAGAAATTAGATGAGAAACAAAATAGTTGACATGTATCACTCTGGAAAGGGTTATAAAGCCATTTCTAAGACTTTGGGACTCCAGCGAACCATGGTCAGAGCCATTATCCACAAATGGAGAAAAATTTTAACAGTAGTGAACCTTCCCAGGAGTGGCCTGCCTACCAAAATTACTCCAAGAGCACAACGACAACTCATCCAGGAGGTCATAAAAACCCCCAGAACAACAGGCCTCACTTGCCTCAATTAAGGTCAGTGTTCATGATTCAACAATAAGAAAGAGACTGGGCAAAAACTGCATCCATGGGAGAGTTCCAAGGCAAAAGCCACTGCTGACCAAAAAGAACACAAAGGCTCTTCTCACATTTGCCCAAAAATATCTTGATTATCCCCAAGACTTTTGGGCAAATATTCTGTGGACTGATGAGACAAAAGTTGAACTTTTTGGAAGGTGTGTGTCCCGTTACATCTGGCATAAAACCAGCACAGCATTTCATTAAAAAGAACATCATACCAACAGTCAAATGTGCTTTGCAGCTTCAGGACCTGGATGACTTGCACTCTATCAGAGAATGTCCAGCCATCAGTTTGTGACCTCAAGCTCAAGAGCACTTGGGTTATGCAGCATGACAATGATCCCAAACACACCAGCAAGACCACCTCTGAATGGCTCAAGAAAAATAAAATTAAGGTTTTGGAGTGGCCAAGTCAAAGTCCAGACTTAAATCCAATTGAGATTCTGTAGCATGACCTTAAACAGTCCATTCATGCTCAAACCCTTCAATGTGGCTGAATTAAAACAATTCTGCAAAGAAGAGTAGGCCAAAATTCCTCCACAGTGATGTGAAAGACTCATTGCCAGTTATCGCAAATGCTTGAGTGCAGTTGTTGCGGCAAAGGGTGGCACAACCAGTTATTAGATTTAGGGGGCAATTACTTTTTCACGTAGTGCCAGGCAGGTTTGGAGAGCTTTTTAAATAGGATTCTCTGCCAAGTGTCCTGTTTTGGAAACTATAGTATTTTGACAAAAACCATGGGAACCTGACAAACACATACCAAGGCCTTTACACAACACCATTGCCGCCAAGTGTTTCTTAAACTGCACGTGGTAAGAATCAAATATTTTTTCCTCTCAGTGGGTCATGTACACTGGTTAATAACAATTAATATGAAGTGGGCCATTCTTTGAAATGTACCAGTTTTATGAGGTGATTGTTGACCAAAGAGAGAGTAAATAATCACATAATTTTAATTGGCATGTACTTTTTATCTCTGAGAAATAGTAATAAAAATAGGCAAAAAGTAAGTGAAATGTTAGATGCATAAATAAAGTAATAACAAGTATTAGTGACCTAAAAAGACACAATGAAACAAGCAAGAAAAACAGTACAGTCATAATGCATTACGCAATCTCTCCCTGTCAACAAAATAAAAACAAAATTGCTTAATTCAAGCTTTTCTGAATATGAATTCAGAGTGCACACCTTTGGTGGGGATTTGTGATTTATTTATAATTAAAACCTGAAGCAAAAAAAAAAAAATTCTAGAAAAAACATATATATGTATGTCGTGTGTGTCATGTGTTCCCGCCTCTTGTGTCCTTATTTGGTCCTGTCCTTGTTCAGTGTGATTATTAGTTAAGTCTTGTTCAGCTGTGTTTTAGTAATTATCTGTGATTGTCATGTGTATTTGGTTCCTGTCTGCTTAGTTAGTTTTCGTCTTGTCTACTCGTTATTCCCCGGTGTTCCTGTTTGTGTCAGCCTTGCCTTGTCTTGCCCTGCCTTGTCATGCCCTGATGTCAACATTAAAGACATGTCAACATGTTAATTTGAGTCTTTCCTCGTCTGCGTGTTTCTCGTAAGCGGCGCCCATTCGCCTTGTTTTGTTTTTTTGTTTTTGAAAGTTTTGTTTTGTTCCTGTTTTGTCTGTCTGCCCCGCGGCGTGGAAGTCGCCGCTCGTCATCCCGCCTTAGCCCGCGACAGCAACACGTGGGAGTTCGGCAGGATTGGCGTGAATGCTGCGAGTCCGTCCGCGGTTCTCTCCAGCCTGCTGTTTGCGGCTTCCCAAGTTAAGTTCACGGGCAGCCGCTCGTTCACGCCACCGTCCGTGGGGAAAGCCAACCCGCCGACTGCGGCTCACCCAAGCCCGCCGTTCGCGGCTCCCTTCACGCCGCCGTCCGCGGGGAAAGCCAACCCACCGACCGCGGCTCACCCAGGCCCGCCATTCGTGAGAGATCGACGCCGGGAGATCGATGCCACCGTCCGCGGCTCTCCCAGGCCCGCCGTTTGCGGGAGATCAACGCCACCGGCCCCCAGTTCCTGCATCAGTTTTAAGTCTTGTTGTGCCCACAGGAGCAGTTTTAACCCTGTCATGTCTTAAGTCCACAGAGACTCGTCGAGGGCAGGTGGCTCCTCTAGTCATGGCCACGGAGGCCATTCCCCTCCTGACGCGGAAGTGGAGGCGGTTGCTGAGGGAGCCTGTGAGGGCCCCTGACTCCTTGTCATGCCCAGAAGAAGCCTCAGCTTCAAAGCTTGCCCAGGAGGGCTTTCTGTTCTTGTGGGCTGTCCTGTCCCTGTGTGTTTGGCCCTAGTGGCCTGTCCTGTTCCTGTATGTTTAGCCTTGGAGGGCTATCCTGTACTGTACTGTCCTGTCCTGTCCTGTCTGTTTAGCCCCGGAGTAGAGGCTGACATTTTTTCGGGATTCCCGCGGGATGGGAAACAAGATCGCTACGAATCACGTGATTGGGACGGGACAGGAAAAAATGTCATCGGGAGTGAGCGGGACCGGGAATAGTAATGATACCCAACTTTATACACAAATATACCTTTTATATAAATAAACTATAAACTGTATATTTTAATTCTGAACTCAGTTCTAGTTGCCCTGTCTCGCTCTCCTCCTGTTTGCTTTGGTGTGGCTGCGTGAATGACGCAGTCCGTGACGGACAGATCGTTAACGGCTGGTTTATGTGGTAATACACACTATCATTCATCGACCTCAAATATGGCTTTTCATCTGAAAGATGTATGTAGTAGCAACTTTACATGGCCGCTCAATATGATGTTAACAAATGTGCGCAATTGAAGTGTTTGTGCGGAGAGTGGAAGCTGAATAGCGCGCTCGCTGCAGGACAGGCGTCGGTGCGCTCACTTGCTCTTAAAATCTCCGTAATTTTTGGTCATACAGATAAAAGTAGCCTAAGGCCGTGTTCACACTTGACATCTTTTTTGAAGCTGCCGGCGTCTGTTTTACATTATAATCCTATGGAGTAAACCGTGTTTTCAAAAAAGTCCTGAGCGCTTTTTAAAACGCCACCGCCGACGTGTTTTCCTGCAGCTCAGAGCGTCTTTTCAAGTTGAAAAAAGTTAAACTTTTCTGAAAAAAAAAGCCCTACATCAAGTGCCTTTTTTACAGCTGACCAATGACAAGCGAGTGGTTTCCATAACAACAAGAAAAAAGAAGACAGATCGCACTTGTTTCGGAGCACAAGGAACAGTATGAAACCGTGCATCATCCAACCGGAGCTCCTGGACTAAATTGTTGGAAGTACCATACAGTTTCCTTCCCCGTATAATGTCGTGCTCCCACAAACGTCGTTGTGAACCGACACCCTCCCCCTTAATACATCTTTCGAATCTGTAAAGACTCGTTTATTTGTGTACACTCAGAATAACAATGAAACGTTGCGCTTTAAAGCAATCAGGGTGCGCTTTAGGTCTCTGAGCGAGAAACTTCGAAACTCTGTCTTTGAAAAATATATCTATAGCGAGTGAAATGTCTACTTTCAAATGAAAAAAACAAAACAAAAAACAAAACAAAACTCAAATAGAAAACGTGTGTGTTAGCATGGATGATTTACATAAAATTTAATGTGTGCAATGTTGCCTACACTGTGCATAAACTGGCTTTCAGTTCAATATAATAACAAAAAACTACATTTTGGGTTTTTATTCAACTAAGGTGGGCACGCTGTGATCTGTACTATATTTTTAATGTAACTGACAGATTTCAGCCCAAAAAAAAAATTATAAAAAACCCCCCCCAAAAAAACAGGAGTGGGAGGGAATGGGAGTAATTCTTCCGGGAGTGGGCGGGACGGGATTTCCCCCCAGTTTTTTTCGTGGGATTGGAACGGGACAAAATTTTTTTTTGTGGGAGTGGGACGGGAGAGGTTTCAAAATGCACTCCCGTGTCACCCTCTACCCCGGAGGCCTCCTGATACCCCCTTAATACCCCATGGAATTTTTTTTGGGGGGGGGTAGTAAAGGTCTCGGCTGTAGTGGCCGGGCTGAGGGAGGAGGCCACGGCCACGAAGACCACCTGCCATGGCCTCCAGAGCTCCCAGCTCCACCTTGGCCCGTTCTGTCTATTCCGCTCTGGAGGTCCCTGTCTTGTCTTCCTGTCCATGTCTGTCCTGAGGGTGCCCCCCCCCCCTCTTTCCTCCCTGCTGTGTGCACCGTGACAATGTGTGTGTGTGTGTGTGTGTGTGTGTGTGTATATATATTTAAATATATATAAAAAAGAAAGTTTACATTAAGTTCTTCTTTTATTAACATTAAGGGCTCACCCCCTGTAAGATGCAATTAGTCTTCTGTGTATATTGGTTTGGATAAATGGCCTTTTACAATTATATAAAAAAAGCTATATATATATATATATATATATATATATATATATGTATATACAGTATATATATATATATCTATATATATTAGGGGTTGAAGGACTTCTGATTTTTTTTAAAGTCGACTTTTATGTTATGAAAGTCGAGTCGAAGTTGACTAGTTGCTGATGACGTCATTAATGAACAAATAAATCTGGAGCTGTGACAAACACCTTGTGCACAGCTATGGCATATGATACAGTGCTGCCCACATGGCTATTGCTCCTATGACAGCTAATTTTTGTCTTTGGATCGTTATATTTCTCACAGATTTCTGCACGTTCTAAATCAGATTGTCACGGTTGTGAGCGGTGGACACATAAGATGAGCGGAGACGAAGGTTACAACGGGAATGAGAGATTTAATGGAACTTAAGATGAGGAGGTACACACACAGGGTAACATCAACAATAACCGACAGTTTGAACTCAAAAGGACAGCAACTGATATAGTGGGGATAACGAGAGGCAGACAGGTGAACACAATGAAGGTGATTAACTCATAATGGGAAAATGGCAGAAACTAGGTCACACATGGGGAATGAAAACACAAATAAAAGTCCAGGGGCGTGACATTTCGCCCCCCTCCCGGAAGGCGCGTCCCCGCGCCGTAGAAGGGGAAGGAGAAGGGGAGTGGCGAAAGGTTGGCAGGAAGGCAGGCAATACCGGAGGAGGTTCAGGCGGAGGACGGACACCCGGGAGGAGGACGACTACCAGATTCCAGGGCGGGTCAGAAGGAGGGAGGAGCCAGGACGGAGGAAGGAGGGAACCGGAGCAGGAGGAGCCCGGCAGGACCCAGGCCACAGCCGTGAAGACGGCCCAGGGTGGAGCCGACGGAGGGAGGAGCCATGGAGGAGGAGTGGCCGCCGACTCCATGGGGCCGATCGACGGCGGCAGAGCAGGTGGATGAGGAGCCCGAGCCGGAGCCGGAGAGCTGATGAGTCCGGGCGAAGCCGAGGATCCGGAGGGCCAAGGTGGAGCCGAGGGCTCCGGCGACCGAGGCGGAGGCGGAGATCCGGAGGCACGCGGTGGAGCCGGAGCGACTGAGGACCAAGGTGGAGCTGGAGGGAGGGAGGAGCCCAACGGAGCCGGTGGGACGGAGCGACGAGGCACAGCCGGAGGAGTGGAGTCCTGAGGCGATGGCGGGATGACGACCGACCAAGGCGGAGCCGGAGGGACGAAGGAGCCCGGTGGAGCTGGTGGGCCGACGGGCGACGGTGGAGATGAGGGAGCTAGGAGCTGAGGTGGAGCCGACGGGTCGGAGGGCCGAGGTGGAGTCCAGGATTCAGAGGCTGGAGGCGAAGACGAGGGATCCCCCAGCCACGACGCCGATGGAGACAGGCAGACCCGCGGCGATCCCACCGCACAGATGGTGGGCTGAGGGTGAGCAGAGGGGCTGCCAGGATGCAGCGGTGGCGGGGCTGAGGTAGCTGGGATGATAGGAGAAGGCAGGAGCGGGTGGGAGGGTGGGCATTTTTGAGCCTCCGGGCTAATCCTTGTGGGGTACTTTCGAGGAGCCGGCACTGGAGGGCGCTTTGCAGGTACAGACTCTGGGCGGCGCTCTTGCAGCGCGGATTCAAGGGGGCGCTCTTGCAGCGCGGATTCAAGGGGGCGCTCTTGCAGCGCGGATTCAAGGGGGCGCTCTTGCAGCGCGGATTCAAAGGGGCGCTCTTGCAGCGCGGATTCAAAGGGGCGCTCTTGCAGCGCGGATTCAAAGGGGCGCTCTTGCAGCGCGGAGACAGGGAGGTGCCTTCTTGGTGCAGGCACTGGGCGGCGCTCTTGTAGCGCGGACTCTGGTTTGCGCTCTTGCAGCGCGGGTTCTGATGGGCGCTTTTGCAGCGCGGGTTCTAGGGGGCACTCGGGAGGCTCTGAGCTGGACGGGACCAGCAGAGGCAAAGGTGGGCTGGACGGGACCAGCGGAGGCAAAGGTGGGCTGGACGGGACCAGCGGAGGCAATTCTGGGTAGTTAGAGACTTCAGATGACGGTGTGAGCATGGAAGGCATGTCTGCATGAATTTCCCAATTTGTTGAGTCCTCAGAGTCCTGTAACTGCTCACCCTCAGCGGCGGTGCAGTGGGCGGGGCTTCCTTCAGCACCCTCACGCTCCACTGTAACTTCCACTGTCGCTTGCGATGTAGCCGGCTCTCGCACCTGGTCGGACGGTCCATGTGGCTCTGGCTCCGGGGCAATCTCCAGCTCAGTCGCTCCTCTTTGCGATGGCTCGTAGGTTGCTCTGGGCTCTGGCTCTCCGTCCGCGGTGGGCTCGGGCTGACGCTCTGCGGCTCGGGGTGATGGTGGGCTGGGCTCTGGGTCAGGAGTGGGACTGGTGTCATTCTCCTCGTAGTCCACGGTCAGTGGGGATCCACAAGACACCAGCACCCACTCCACAAAGGTGGCAAAATCTCCCCGAGGACCATCCCCGGACAACCGCGCTCTGCACCCGTCGTTTAGGCTCGTCCGGTAGAACGTGCAGAGGCAGTAGTCCGGGTAGTGGGTGTAATTGGAGATTTCCACGAATAGTCTTGTATGGTCCTCGAGGGAAAGGCTCCTCTGCTCCAGCATGAGGAGAAGGCAGGCAGGGTCATTCATGACAAAACAGAAAATAAAAACTGATGAAAAAACGGAAACAAAACGAGGGGAAACACGCAGCTAGACTTCTTGTTATGGTCGGTTATTCTGTCACGGTTGTGAGCGGTGGACACATAAGATGAGCGGAGACGAAGGTTACAACGGGAATGAGAGATTTAATGGAACTTAAGATGAGGAGGTACACACACAGGGTAACATCAACAATAACCGACAGTTTGAACTCAAAAGGACAGCAACTGATATAGTGGGGATAACGAGAGGCAGACAGGTGAACACAATGAAGGTGATTAACTCATAATGGGAAAATGGCAGAAACTAGGTCACACATGGGGAATGAAAACACAAATAAAAGTCCAGGGGCGTGACACAGATACAGATAAAGTAGCACAGTAAAGATTGCATTCATATGAATGCATTAGTGAGAGCGATTGCGTGCGTGAATGAATTATACCTGGCAGCGACTCTCTACTAGTAGTGAAGCTGTGGGATTTAGTTATTAAGAAATACTTGCTTGAACTTTTCAGTTTCTAAGCTATTTTATTGAGAAATCACAGAACAGTGTTGACAATACATTTCCGCGCTGAATTATTCTGTGCACGCGCGATCTGCGCGGGATGTACGCGCTACTGTCTGAAGCCTATGTGTGTGCGTTACAGAGCAGCAGAGCATTATATTAGAATGGCGATTAACTGACCTGTACTATAAGCTGTTTAAAACGTGCATTCTCCCGTTCAATTTCGAGCATCCAGTAATATAATCACAAATGTCTTGTGGAGCGCTTTTAGAGTATGCATTTAGGCTATTTGTAATTTTAACTTTAGAAACGGAGCGTAAATGTGTAAGTCCTCAGATTTCTTATACTCTTGCACCCTCTATAGGACCAGCGACTAGTTGACGTCAAGCTTAAAGGAACACTCCACTTTTTTTTGGAAATAGGCTCATTCTCCAACTCCCCCAGAGTTAATAAGTTGAGTTTTTTTGAATCCATTCAGCCGATCTCCGGATCTGGCGATAGCACTTTTAGCATAGCTTAGCATAGATAATTGAATCCTATTAGACCAGTAGCATCGCGTTCAAAAACGATCAAAGAGTTTCGATAGTTTTCCTATTTAAAACTTGACTCTTCTGTAGTTATATGGTGTACTAAGACCGGCGGAAAATGAAAAGTTGCGATTTTCTAGTCCGATTTGGCTAGGAACTATACTCTCATTCCGGTGTAATAATCAAGGAACTTTGCTGCCGTAACATGGCCGCAGCAGGCGCAGTGATATTACGCAGCGCCTGAAAGTAGTCCCCAGCTAGGTAACTAGTTATAATAACGCGATGCTACTGGTCTAATAGGATTCAATGATCTATGCTAAGCTATGCTAAAAGTGTTATCGCCAGATCCGGAGATCAGCTGAATGGATTCAAAAACGGTAAAACTCAACTTATTAACTCTGTGGGAGTTGGAGAATGAGCCTATTTCCAAAAAAAGTGGAGTGTTCCTTTAAAGCGTCATGGCAGAGCATTAAAGTCGACTATATATATATATCTACAAAAAGTTATTTGGTCACACTTTATATTAGGTGTCCTTAACTACTATGTACTTGCATCAAAAAATATGTACAATATACTTATTGTGTTCATATTGTATTGCAGAACACTTTTGCTGCTATCGAGGTGGGATATGGGTAAGGCTAGGGACAGGTTTGGTGGTATGGGTAGGTTTAAGGGTGGGTTAAGGTGTAAGTGATGGGTCAACAGTGTAATTATACATGTAATTACAGAAATTAATTACATATAGGTATTTTTAAATGTATAAGTACAGTGTAAAGACATGCATGTACACAATATGTGCATTGTACCAATTAATTTAAATGTTAGTACATATTAGTTAAGGCCACCTAATATAAAGTGGGACCAGTTATTTATATGGTCACACTTTATATTAGGTGGCCTTAACTACTATGTACTTACATCAAAAAATAAGTACAATGTACTTATTGTGGTCATATTGTATTTCAAAACACTTTTGCTGCTATTGAGGTGGGATATGTTTAAGGTTAGTGACAGGTTTGATGGTATTGGTAGGTTTAAGGGTGGGTTAAGGTGTAAGGGTTGGGTCAGCAGTGTAATTATACATTTAATTACAGATGTAATTACATATAGGTATTTTAAAATATATAAGTACAATGTAAAAACATGTATGTATACAATGTGCATTGTATCAAATGATTAATTTCAATGTAAGTACATAGTAGTTAAGGGAACCTAATATAAAGTGGGACCATTTATATTAATGTAAAACGCCATTAAAACAGCACATAATAATGTACATTAGTTTCATAAAATGAGAAATGTACATCATTTCATTTTGGAGTATAGTTAACTTATTGACTTTTGACTAATCCTGTTTATGTAGACAAACCATTTGATAAAGAACTGTCTAATTTCTTTGATCCTGATGCAGTAGATGAAGGGGTTCACTACAGGTGGAAGCAGACTGTAGAACATGACCAGGCTGATCTTCTGACTGCTGTTCATCTGAGCATTTGGGATGTTAGAAGTGGTGTAAACCACAAAACGGGGCACGTAATAGATGGTAATGATAGTCAGCTGTGTGGCACAGGTAGAAAAGCCTTTCATTCGGCCCTGTGCATTTGCTATTCGAAGCACAGACCCCAGGATACTTAAATAGGAAAATATAATGAAAGAGAATGGAGCGAGAAGCACAAACATTGCTACAGCATATGCATTGAGATTTGTGAGGGTGGTATCAGCACAGGCCAGCTGGTTTATAGATGTACCATCACAGAAGCAATGAGCGATCATGTTTGGCCCACAGAATGGCAGTTTCACTGTCTGCATTAAGCTAATGGTTGGAGCAATCATTGCAGTAACCCAGGAAAACCCTATTAGAAGCCTCATAGTGTGGTTAGTCATTAAAACAGGGTATCTTAGCGGGTAACAAATCGCCAAGTATCGATCAAGTGCCATGATCATCATAATAAGAGAGTTCAAGGTACCAAAATAGTGAATCAGCTGCCTTTGAAACAGACAAACATAGAAGCCGATATAACCGTCATTAAACCAATAGCGAGAAATAACTTTGGGCAGAGCGACTGTGCAGAAACCAATATCAGACAAGGACAAACTCAGCATGATAATATACATGGGCTTATGGAGGCTGCGTTCAATCACAAACAAGACCACAATGAGAGAGTTTCCGGCGATTACAGCGATGTAGATGATGAACAAAAGTGCTCCTATCAGGCTGTAGTATTTGGGCTGGAGTCCAGGAAAACCCACGATGAAAAACTCAGTTACAACAGAAGCTGTGGTTTCGTTTACCTGTGACATACTGAAACCCCTGTTTACAAAAGAAACAATATCTGGCTTTAGATAAATTATTGAATTATTATTAAATGGTTTAAATTACATTTAATTACAAAATTATGAACACATAAATTATTAAACATGTAATTTCATAAAGTGATAATAATAATGTAAATTAACACATTTTTCTTTAAATTAATGAGGCATTGTTACCAAAAATATTGGTGACACTTTATTTCGATAGTCCACTTTAGACATTCTACTAACAGTAAGTAACTTTGCAACTACATGTCAACTAGCAGTCATTAGAGTATTAGTAGACTGTCTGCTTAATATCTTCTAACATTTTATTTTTGTAACGACACATCAGACGGAGTGGGATCCATAAGCAGCTTTATTGAGAAACCAGACAGACAGAGTCAAAATACCGGCAAACAGTTCTGGAGTAGGCTAGGCAGAGACAACGTCACAGAGCAAGCAAGGGTCAGGGCAGGCGGCAGAGATCAGAGTCCAGTATGCAATATCCAAGTCGAGGCAGGCGGAGAACGATCACAAGGTCAGTGGGCAACAGAGTCAAAACCAGGAAAACAAACACGGGTAGATAACGCTTGGAATGATAGCTGGGCTAGTCAATACTTCGCGTGGATCAGAGTGTGAGTGCTGCTTATATGTGAGAGATAATGAGGAACAGGTGGTGGAGTGATTGGTCCAGGTATGTGGGATCATGGGAAGTTGAGTTCGGGCAGAATGATCAGAATTCGGGTGACAGTTCCCTCTGGTGGCGAGAAGGAGGTAACACCGGAGTTCCGTTTGTAACAGAGCCCTCCCCCTGCGAGCGGCTCCTGACGCGAGGAGGTAAGCGGCGCCGGGGTCTTCCTCGAGGTCGGGGAGCTGGTCTTTCCGGGTGGTTCCTATGGAATTCCTCAGTGAGTGTGGGGTCCAGGATATCTCCTGCGTTGACCCAGGAACGTTCCTCCGGACCAAACCCCTCCCAGTCGACCAGATATTGCAGAGTCCTGCCCCGACGCCGAGAGTCTAGCAGCTCGTGCACCTCATAGGCCTCCTCGCCGTCAATCAGGAGAGGAGGGGGAATCTGTGGCTCGGGTTCCTCCTCCGGCGTCCCTCTCGGTCCACCAGCGGGTTTCAGTAAGGAGACATGGAAGGTAGGAGAAATACGGTAGTTAGCAGGCAGTTCTAGACGAAATGATACTGGGGTGATTTGTCTGATGATTTGGAATGGGCCCACATACCTGGGGTTGAGTTTCTTGCTGGGAAGTCGTAGACGCAGATCTCTTGTGGATAGCCAGACCCACTGACCTGGTGCGTACGTGGGACCGGCGCGACGATGACGGTTAGCCTGTAGTTCCTGGCGCCTGACAGCTCGTAACAGGTGCGTGTGTGCACGATCCCAGACCGCCTCGCTGTTCTGCAACCATTCCGTGACTGACGGTAGATTGGTGGGTTCACCGGACCATGGGAACATAGGTGGTTGGAAGCCCAGAACACATTGAAATGGGGTCAGTCCAGTGGCGGGTTTTACTAGGGAATTTTGGGCATATTCCGCCCACATCAGGTATCTACTCCACTCGGTCTGGCACTGTTGGCAGTAGGATCTCAAGAACCGGATTACTTCCTGATTTAGGCGTTCTGACTGCCCATTTGACTGGGGATGGTAGCCTGAGGTGAGACTGATATTGACGTTAAGGTGCCTGAAGAAAGCAGACCAGACCCGTGAGGTGAACTGGGGACCCCGGTCTGACACTATGTCCTCTGGGAGACCATACAATCGGAATACCTGATTGCACAACAGTTCGGCGGTCTCGAAAGCAGTAGGCAGTTTGGGTAGTGGTAGTAGCCGGCAGGCCTTAGAGAATCGATCTATGATCGTCAGGATGGTGGTGTTGCCTTGTGAGTTGGGCAGATCTGTGATGAAGTCAATCGCGATGTGGGACCAGGGTCGTTGTGGTGTGGGTAGTGGTTTGAGTAGGCCTGCCGGGAGTTGTCTGGGGCTCTTTGAAGAGATGCAGGTATTGCATTGTTTGATGAATTGGGTGGTGTCAGTCGATAGTGTGGGCCACCAGAAGCGGTTTCTGAGCAGGTGTTCAGTGGCGGTTATGCCAGGGTGACCGGAGCTGGGTGTGGCATGCACCTGTGTGAGCACTCTTTGTCGGAGGGGTTCAGGAACAAAAGTGAGATTAACTGGGCACTCAGCGGGGACCTGAATCTGTTGGTTCATCTGCTCAATTTCGGTCATTAAGTCCCATTGCACGGGAGCCACCAGTAACTTGGTGGGTAGAATGTTATCACAGGTGCTAGTTTGAATGCTGTGGTCTGTCTGACGTGAGAGAGCGTCGGCCTTTGTGTTCTTGGTGCCCGGCCTGTAAGTAACTGTGAATCGGAATCTTGTGAAGAACAATGCCCACCTAGCCTGCCGCGGGTTGAGTCGCTTGGCGGAACGTAGGTACTCTAAGTTCTTGTGGTCCGTTAGCACCACAAATGGGTGAGTAGCGCCCTCCAGCCAGTGGCGCCATTCCTCCAGAGCGAGTTTCATGGCCAAGAGCTCACGATTGCCCACATCATAGTTTCTTTCAGCCACAGACAATTTTCGGGAAAAGAAAGCACAGGGGAACATTTTGGAAGGTTCACCATGTCGTTGCGAGAGAATTGCCCCAACCCCAGAGTTAGAGGCGTCTACCTCGACGATGAATTGGCGGTCGGGGTCTGGATGCTTAAGGATGGGAGCAGACGTGAAGCGGGTCTTAAGTTCCTGAAAGGCACGGAGAGCTTCTTGAGACCATTGGAGCTTGGAAGTGTCACGCTTGGTCATGGTAGTTAGTGGGGCTGCGATGGTACTGAAACTCCGAATGAAACGGCGGTAAAAGTTGGCGAATCCCAAGAAGCGTTGCATTTCCTTTACTGTCTTAGGTTGTGGCCAATCCAGCACTGCTTTTACCTTTCCTTCATCCATTGCCACCCCATGTTGGCTAATTATGTAACCCAGGAATGATGTGCTCGTCTGGTGAAATTCACATTTCTCTAGCTTGGCGCAGAGTTGGTGTTGTATCAGACGTTTAAGAACTGCTCGAACGTGTTGGATGTGTTCCTTGATCGTGCTGGAATAGATCAGGATGTCGTCGATGTAGATGATTACCCCTTTGTCGAGCATGTCTCGAAAGATGTCATTCATAAATGATTGGAAGATGGAAGGACTGTTTGCAAGGCCGAACGGCATAACCCGATATTCATAGTGCCCACTAGTGGTGGAAAATGCCGTCTTCCATTCATCTCCCCTTCTGATACGGATGAGATTATAAGCGTTGCGGAGGTCTAACTTGGTGTAGAACTTGGCTTGGCGTAGTTGTTCGAGGGCAGCAGGAACTAGTGGCAAGGGATAACGGAACTTGATGGTGTTGTCATTAAGGCCCCGGTAATCGATGCACGGCCGCAATCCTCCATCTTTCTTTTTCACGAAGAAGAAGCCCGCCGACGCAGGAGATGTCGACGGTCTAATAAATCCTTTGGCCAACTCCTCTTCAATATACTGCTTCATGGCGGCAGTCTCTGGCTGAGAGAGCGGAAAAATCCTGCCTTTGGGAGGAGTAGTGCCTGGGATGAGGTCAATGGCGCAATCTACCGGTCTGTGACTGGGGAGTTGTGTGGCTCTCCTCTTGTTGAAAGCCTCCGCGAGATCTGTGTATTCGGGTGGTAAGTCTGGGATCTTTGTTCTCAGTTCCGGTGATGAGGAAGGTTTAACTATTTTCAGCAGACAGCGCTCCTGGCATGTTGACCCCCATTCCGTGATTTGCCCTTCTCTCCAGGAGATTTGTGGATTGTGAGTACGCAGCCAGGGGAGGCCAAGGATAAGTGGGTGGTTGGGTGACTGGATGACATAAAACTGAATGGTCTCCATGTGTAGGTTTCCAAGTTGCATCTTGATTTCTTCGGTGAGGCGGCAAATCCTCCCCTCACCGAGCGGGCGTCCGTCTAGCGCTTCCACTGCCAAGGAGGAGTTACAATGGGTTAGTTTCAAATGGTGCTGTCGAACAAATTCAGCAGAGACGAAATTCCCTGCAGCCCCTGAGTCTATAAGTGCCGTTGTCTGAATTACTTTGGCCTGGGTGGTTAAAGTGACTGGTAATTTGAGACTTGAGGTTAAGGAACTGGTGATGACATTCGTACTCACCGATCTTGGGCTGGTAGCCGGACGAACTGGGCATGTAACCTTAACATGGCCGGCCTGACCACAGTAAAGGCATAACTGGTTCTGCATGCGGCGCTCTCTTTCTTGAGGAGTCAGGTGAGTAAATCCCAGCTGCATGGGTTCGTCGGTTGGGCTTGGTTCGGGAATGGCACGGGATGTGGAGCGGCCTGGGCGGCGTGATCGGATGAGGTTATCCACGTGAATGGTTAGATCCATGAATTCTCTCAAATTTCTCCCCTCATCGCGGCATGCCAGCTCGGATTGTAATTCAGCATTCAACCCCTTCCTGAAAAGGAGTTTGAGAGTATCCTCTACCCACGTTGTTTGGGCTGCTAACGTTCTGAATGATAGGGCGTACTCTGCAGCTGATCTCCTTCCTTGACTGAGAGTTAATAGTTGCTCACCCGCACTCTTGCCCTCAGCGGAGTGTTCGAAAACCTCTCTGAAGTCCCGGAGGAAGGAGTTGAAGGTGGGGAAAGCTGATCCATCATCCCTCCAGAGAGCCGTAGCCCAGTCCAACGCCTTTCCAGAGAGCAGTGAGCAAACGAATGCAACGCGACTAGAATCAGTGGGGTAAAGAGTGGGTTGCTGTTCAACGAACAGAGCGCATTGCATCAGAAATCCCTTACATCTGGCTGGCTCGCCGTTAAACTTCTCAGGGAGAGCAAGGCGGGGATTTAGGGACGGAGCCGGTAGGGATGGTGGGCTCGTGGGGACCGCTGGTGGCGGTTGAGCAGCTGCCTCGGGTTGTGGGAGACGGAGTCCCTGTGCCGCTCTAACAAGTTCCTCAGTTAGCGTGGTGAGTCGGCTGAGTTGATGCTGGTGCATGGCGAGTTGAGAGGCCTGAGTAGAGAGCTCGGTAGACAGTTGCATAATCGCTGCTGGATCGTAAGTTGGCGAAGTATTCTGTAACGACACATCAGACGGAGTGGGATCCATAAGCAGCTTTATTGAGAAACCAGACAGACAGAGTCAAAATACCGGCAAACAGTTCTGGAGTAGGCTAGGCAGAGACAACGTCACAGAGCAAGCAAGGGTCAGGGCAGGCGGCAGAGATCAGAGTCCAGTATGCAATATCCAAGTCGAGGCAGGCGGAGAACGATCACAAGGTCAGTGGGCAACAGAGTCAAAACCAGGAAAACAAACACGGGTAGATAACGCTTGGAATGATAGCTGGGCTAGTCAATACTTCGCGTGGATCAGAGTGTGAGTGCTGCTTATATGTGAGAGATAATGAGGAACAGGTGGTGGAGTGATTGGTCCAGGTATGTGGGATCATGGGAAGTTGAGTTCGGGCAGAATGATCAGAATTCGGGTGACAGTTCCCTCTGGTGGCGAGAAGGAGGTAACACCGGAGTTCCGTTTGTAACAATTTTGATGGGTCCACAACATACAACATACTGACTATGAGAAACTTTGCAAGTATGTCAACTTATTCTACTAACCCTAAACCTACCCTATTGAGAGTTAGCAGACATGTAGTTGCAAATAAATGAGAATTAGTTGACATGTAGTTGACATGTTACAAAGTTACTTATAGTTAGTAGAATATCTAAAGTGGGCTATCGAAATAAAGTGTAACCAAAATATTTGTCATTGCAAAAATCTAGATGTTATTTTGGCTTGTATTTCAGCAAATTACCTTGATTATTCCTCTGTCAAGTTATGTGACATCTGCTAAAATGTATTCCTGGGTCAGTGTTCAGTGCTGATGTCAACGTTCTGCTTGTGGCTTCACTATTTTATAGCTGTAGAATCAGTGTTAAAACCTGTAGGGTCCAACATGTCATAGAGGATCATGTTTTGAATAATTTGGTGTCATGAAACAGGGCAGACCTTTGGGGTTTACTGATTGAGGTGCCTTATGTGCTTTTAATATATTTAATATTAAATAAAAATATTTGGTTACTTTATTTTAAGGTCCAATTCTCGCTATTAACAAACACGTTTGCCTCAATAAACTACTAATTTACAACTAATTAATAGTTAGTAAGGTAATTGTTAATTTTAGGTATTGGGTATGATTAGGAATGTAGAATATGGTCATGCAGAATATGTGCCTTATAATCAGGGCTTGAATTAAAGGGGGGATGGCATCCCCCTGGTTGAAAAAAAAAATGACAAAAAGCATCCCCTCTGTAAAACCACCATCCCCTTTAGATTAATAATGTGTATTATGTAAAACTTATCATGCAAATGAAATGTGAAAAAAACTCTACACATTATAATTCACGAATAACGGCGATTGGCCAGTTCGAACTCACTATAACAAGCTGCGCACAAGCGGAAGAAAGTTTTCGTTATTTTTCGTGCAAAATGGTTCAAGCGCAACTTTTGAAGTTCTTTAAAAAGAAGACAACTGAAGGTATGATTTTTCCTTGATTTGAATTTAAAGACATTCCCCTGAGAAGTTACTGTACTGTATGTGCGACTGTGAGTGACTGAGATGATAGGAGAGCTGATTTTATCCAGTCAACGACTTTGCAAAAACCAAACAAAAACTTGAGAGTCCAAAAGCATTCACTGCGCAATGAATGGTGTTTCGTTCCTTGAATGAATCAATTTTTGAATGAATCGAGTGAGCCAGTGATTCAATGGTCCATTCAGATGGACTCACTGGTTCCCATTCAGTCGGTTCGCTCGGAGAAGCGCATTGGGGATTTATTCGCTGTCGGTGCATCCCTCGTGCATCAAATTTTTGAGCTGAGTGGTGTTACATCCGAATGCATAGTACCCTGATGGCAAGTGTACATCACTCCTCTCCACTGTAGGTGTGGTGAGCGCTCTGGCGCCGTTGTTCTGTGGCTGCCTTCGCATCATCCAAATGGGTGCTGCGCACTGGTGGGGTTTGAGGAGAAATCCCCTCATGATTGTAAAGTGCTTTAGGTGTACAAGCAATACACAATGAAAGCGTTATATGAATTCATCCATTCATCACGGGGACGTCTATTTGATGTCTGCGTTTACATCTGCAAGATGTTTTTTTTTACAGTATTTGCTCATCTGCAATATGCCTAGGACGTTTCCTATCGGATGTCAAGTGGACATTTATTAGATGTCTTTAAGATGTTTACGAACATATGGGAAACTGACATTTTAAAGGCGTCTGTCAGATGTTTGTACACAACAGATGCAGATCAAGCGATCTTAACAGACATCTTGACTTGCAGACATGCGTGTGCTATCTGGTTATACACCGGACAGGAATGCACTTCCGTTCAGGTACATTGAGCAGATGCAGGCTGTGACCTGATTTTTGTGCCCGTGTGGAGCCGCTACTTGAATGGCGTTTTTTGCATTGGATTGTAGAAAGCTAGGTCTATAGCATATAAGACATGCCTGTTATGACTAATGCCCGCATGGGTGCTTGGGCGCTCTACGAGGGGCGTGGAAACATCATGGGCATGGTTTAAGATGTTTGTGCGACTGCCAGTTGAGCATCACTGCACTACTCTGTTCGTTTTTTGACTAGACGTCACTGCGGCAGCGGTAGCTATGTCCGTGCTTACTGCAGGGGTTTTTAAACTGCAGGCCATCACTCCACGTGTATGTGGTGGTGCTGGTCCCTTATGTTTAGTTCGGCGACTTTGCGGTGTGTGTATATACAGGTGCTGGTCATATAATTAGAATATCATCAAAAAGTTGATTTATTTCACTAATTCCATTCAAAAAGTGAAACTTGTATATTATATTCATTCATTACACACAGACTGATATATTTCAAATGTTTATTTTTTTAATTTTGATGATTATAACTGACAACTAAGGAAAATCCCAAATTCAGTATCTCAGAAAATTAGAATATTACTTAAGACCAATACAAAGAAAGGATTTTTAGAAATCTTGGCCAACTGAAAAGTATGAAAATGAAAAGTATGAGCATGTACAGCACTCAATACTTAGTTGGGGCTCCTTTTGCCTGAATTACTGCAGAAATGCGGCGTGGCATGGAGTCGATCAGTCTGTGGCACTGCTCAGGTGTTATGAGAGCCCAGGTTGCTCTGATAGTGGCCTTCAGCTCTTCTGCATTGTTGGGTCTGGTGTCTCTCATCTTCCTCTTCACAATACCCCATAGATTCTCTATGGGGTTCAGGTCAGGCGAGTTTGCTGGCCAGTCAAGCACAGTAACACTATGGTCATTGAACCAGCTTTTGGTACCTTTGGCAGTGTGGGCAGGTGCCAAGTCCTGCTGGAAAATGAAATCAGCATCTCCATAAAGCTTGTCAACAGAAGGAAGCATGAAGTGCTCTAAAATTTCCTGGTAGATGGCTGCGTTGACTGTGGACATCAGAAAACACAGTGGACCAACACCAGCAGATGACATGGCAGCCCAAATCATCACTGAGTGTGGAAACTTCACACTGGACTTCAAGCAACATGGAATCTGTGCCTCTCCACTCTTCCTCCAGACTCTGGGACCTTGATTACCAAATGAAATGTAAAATTTACTTTCATCTGAAAAGAGGACTTTGAACCACTGAGCAACAGTCCAGTTCTTTTTCTCCACAGCCCGGGTAAGACACTTCTGACGTTGTCTCTGGTTCAGAAGTGGCTTGGTAGCCCTTTTCCTGAAGACGTCTGAGCGTGGTGACTCTTGAAGTACTGACTCCAGCTTCAGTCCACTCCTTGTGAAGCTCTCCCAAGTGTTTGAATCAGCTTTGCTTGACTGTATTCTCAAGCTTGCGGTCATCCCTGTTGCTTGTGCACCTTTTCCTACCCAAATTCTTCCTTCCAGTCAACTTTGCATTTAATATGCTTTGATACAGCACTCTGTAAACAGCCACACCTTTCAGTAATGACCCTCTGTGACTTACCCTCTTTGTGGAGGGTGTCAATGTTCGTCTTCTGGATCATTGCCAAGTCAACAGTCTTCTCCATTATTGTGGTTTCAAAGAACAAGAGATACCCAGAATTTATAATGTAGGGATGGTCATTTATTGAAACTCAAATATAAATATTATAATATTTTGAGATACTGATTTTTGACTTTCATGAGCTGTAAGCTCTAATCATCAAAATTAAAAGAAATAAACATTTTAAATATATCAGTCTGTGTGTAATGAATGAATATAATATACAAGTTTCAGTTTTTGAATGGAATTAGTGAAATAAATCAACTTTTTGATGATATTCTAATTATATGACCAGCACCTGTATGTCCCATAGTCATGTGTTGTACCGAGTGAACCGACTGAATGGGAACGTTGAGTTATGCATACTGTTCCCAGAAGGAGGGAGATGAGGTACAACACCTCTGGGCCCCGCACAGTCGGAGGCTCGGTGCTGGACTGAACAAAGGGAATGACGCATGCGACCGCATTTATATGCTGTGGGCAGGTAGCCCCACCCACGTTGTCATGCCTCATTGGCCTTTCAGGCGTGATTAGAGGTGTCTTCAGCAGATGGCGCAAGAGCGTGATATCCCATAGTCATGTGTTGTACCTCGTTTCCCTCCTTCTGGGAACAGTAGTTATATGCATGACTCAACGTTTTGTTTCTAATTGAATCAGCCATTTTGAACGAATCGTTTGATTTGAATGATTCAATAAATCATTTATTAAAACAAGTACTTGCTGCCACCTACTGGCGATTATCATCATTATTTATCCATGACAGATCTAAACCAGCCGAAGTGCCAGCACAAAAACACATTCAGCAAAATATTGTTTAGTTATCAATATTGATCAAAATTCCTCCATTTCAAGCCCCAGAAGGGAAAAAAGCTTATAAATAATAGTTCATTTAATTAAGCTAATTTTTCATTAAATAAAAACCTTTTCAAAAATTAGACAAATTTTGTAATTATTATGTAAAATTGGGTACTAAAATTATGAAATTGACCACATCATCCTCCCTACATTTTTTTTTTTTACAATTTGATCACTGCTTATAAATACTAATAAATAGCCAAAATGTTATTAATAGGCATACTAATAAGCAACTAGTTACTAGTGAGAATTGGTCTCTATACTAAGTTTTACCATATATTTAAAGTCTGTGTAAAGAGAATTCTGAGAATTGTTTTTAAACACATTACAAATGTTAGAAATGTATTGCTGAAACACATTACAAAGACTCTGAACTATGTAGTTCTGAATTGTGGAGTTAAACCGTTAAACAGTTTTTCACCGATTCTGTGTTCAGGATTTTTTGGGCGGGGCTAAAACGGTGGCTCCATTGCGTCATCGAGCCACCGTTTTAGCCCCGCTCAAAAAATCTCCACAATTCAGTACTACACTGAAGTGTGGCCCCACCCCTAACACTATAATAATTATGTTGAGAGGTCAAGTTCTTAGTTTGTCTTTTTGAATGTCTGTGATGTTAGATATACAGATTCTAGGCAGGGACGGTTCTAGGGTGAATGGATACCCGGGTCTTAGCCCAGAGACATCAGCCCTTTCGCACCGCTTTAGTTCCAGAACTAAAAGTACAGTACTAAAGTACTGGGATGATTTTGCACGAACTATTTCCCAGTACCATTTAAAGAGTTGCATTCGCACCGACAGTGGGTATTAAGAAGTGACGTAAGCCGGTCGACAGCGACGTCATTTGTGCACGGCGTTCAACAAGGAAAACAAAGAAGAACAATGTTAACAACAGGAGGATGGAGGACGCTGTGATCGGAGCTGTGTTTTTGTTGTGTCTTGCGGGGTTCACAATAATGGACATGGAATGTCGACGTAAATTATACATCAAGCGATTGAAAGATCGGAAAGGAGTTCAAAATGTTCAAAAGTGCCTGCACTTCAGCATCCATCCATCTATCGCTGTTCTCCATTCTTGCGAAATATAAGTTGATGCAATGTTTACACAGTATGTGTTTACACAGCGTTTTAAATCATGGCGGGTGAGGGTGTTTTCGTACGCGTTTAGCCAATCAGCTTACACTTAAATCACGATAGTTCCTATGGAACTGTTTTAGACCCTACTCTGAAGTAGGAGCTAATTAGTTCCTCCAAACAGAGTTCCGGGAACTAAAACAGTTTCTAGTTCCCGCAGTGCGAACACGCCAAAAAGTGGGTAGTTCCACAATTAGTTTGGGTACTATAAAAAGGTTCCTGCGGTGCGAAATGGCCTAATATGTGGCAGAATACATACAATTTAAAAACATAGAATGTTCACAATTTGCATTGGTTTCAACTCAATGCAGCGCTGACACGAGTTGAGCGCGCTTGCGGCGCGTCTACAATTAAATAACGAACTTGCACGCTCAAACATGTATGGCTGTATAAATCCAAATTAAGCTACTAGAGGTAGCATCAGATTCAGTAGCATCCATTCAGGTTGTAGCGGTATTTGACAATTGAGAGAGACGGCTGCTTGGCGCTTTGCCGCGAGTGGGCGTGGTTTCAGCGCCGACAGCGGACATGCCCCCAGCGTTTGAGAGCAGAGAGTCCTGCTTATTATTCAAAGATTTCGATAACTTATTTTGGTTACTTGACGTTTTTTTTATCATTCAAATTTGGCTGGGTGGTTAATAACACATTTTTCTGTTGGGTGACAAACTCAGAACACATATTTTAATATCACTTTACACGGACTTTAAATATAAATATTTTCTTTGTTTAACTGCAATCCTTGACATATGGAGTGATTTACTGAACTAAGGCAAAAGATTTACACTGTCCCTCCTGTCCTCACTCTTAAAAAGTTACTGGACAATCAAGAAATTTACGAAAATTACGAAAGTTTATTAATTTAGTTGAATTGTCTTTAATTTAATGCACAAACAAGTATCCACAGTTAACAGCTGTTTTCATTGTAATGCAATATATTATGGCACTTCTGCACTCAAAAAATATTTAGGCCTAAATTTAAGACTTATCTGTTTGAATGGTGCACAAAATTTCGATCCATATGGATTAGACAGTTTCAACTTAAACTAATAAACATAATGTAATATGACTGTTCTGTGTTTTAAATGTAATATATTTCAGAGCTAGCCATATTTTAACCATGTTCAAATATTTTAATTGATTAAATTCAGTTATTTTCACAATTAACAGATTTATGCTGATTTTAAGCAATTTGTGCAATAAATGCATGAATAAAATACATTCAAATAGTAATTATTAATACATTATTTTTTTTAGAGTGCAGAAATCTTACCAGGTTCTTACCTAGCTGTTTCATTTATGTATGACTGATAAATATACACCACATTAAGTCTAAAATCCAAATGGGTGGACATACTGTACTGTATTTATATGCACTTCAAATACATAAATCCTAAATTCAGGCCTAAATATTTTTTTTGAGTGTGTAAAGACAAACAGATAACTTTATCAATAACATCTTTTCTGTTAACATGTCTGTTTTACCGTACATCCAAAAGGAGCAAATTTTATAAATGCTGTCGTTCATATCAAATCAGATGTTTTTTTTGTTTTTACTTGTATTGGAACCACCAGATTTCACTGGAATACATCACAATACATATTTAAACACAACAGTTACAAATAACAAGAATTTATTTAGTTGCTTCACATACAGTAAATCATTGTATGTTTGTTTCTATTAAAATTCCACAGAACATGATATTTTACAGAGTGATCACATTAATTCTAGACATCTCTCTAAAGGCCTTTTGCCTGCTCGCCCACCGGCTCACAATCCTTCTGATCTCCTGAGTACGTAAACAGTAGATGAAGGGGTTTATCAGTGGTGGAACGAGGCTGTAAAGCAATATGAGAAGTATCCTGAAATCTCTACTGATTTGGATTTGCAGGAAATTGGCTATATACACGGCACAGCGAGGCACATAAAACAGAGCAATGATGGACAGCTGCGTGCTGCAGGTGGCAAAACTTTTCCAGCGACTCTGAGAGCTCGACAGCCTCATCAAAGATGCTATGATGTGACAGTAAGAGTAAATGATGAAGGCCAGAGGGAGAAGGAGCACAAGTAGGGCCACACACAGGGCCAGCAATACCTGCTTGCTGTTTTCAGCACAGGCTAGGCTGGTAATAGAGATGTGGTCACAGTAGCATTGAATGATCAGTTTAGGGCCGCAGTAAGGAAGCTGTTGAGTGTGTAGGGCAGCTATTGTGGGAGCGATGAAGGCAGTTACCCAAGCTGTTGCATTTAGTATGTAAGTCATGCGGTTAGTCATAACAGTTTGGTATCGCAGAGAATAACAAATAGCCACATAGCGATCGAGGGCCATGATCATCATTATCAGCGAGTTCAATGTCCCAAAATAGTGAATTAGCTCCATTTGGAAGAAGCAAGCGTGGAAAGGGGTTGCTCCCGCATTAAACCAGTACCTGGCTATGATTTTAGGTAAGGCAACAGTGGAGAAACACATATCAGACATTGCCAGGCTTGCTAGGATGATGTACATGGGCTTCCTGAGGCTCTCCGAAGTGATAAACAGCACCAGGAAAACGGTGTTACCGGCCACTGTGGTCGTGTAGACGATGAAGAAAATGGCAGAAACCAGGCCATAGTAGTCTGGATGGAGTCCAGGGAAGCCCACGATGATAAACTCTGTGATAGTAGTCCAGTTCTTTGGTAACATGTTGCCAGATCTGCAGAGATTATAGGACACAAGTGATTAAGATTGCCTAATATAAATTTTTATATAATCTGAACAAAATGTTAAAAATATTTAAATATTACAAAATGATAATTTTACATTTAAAATGTTACTAATAATATTAAATATTATTAAATGTAATTTTAAAATTCATTGTAAAAATGTGGTATTCCAAAGAAATATTCCGAAAAGCTTTTAAAGAATCTTTAAAGAAAGTAAAATGCCATAAAATAAAATAAATAAAATATACAGTATGTCAGTAAATTCATTATCAATAAACAGCAAGACATTCAACATTAAGACACCTGTTATGTTGACTCTGTGCTCTAAATTAAGAAAAATGCATTATTGTGTATCACTTATATAGTGTTTGCTGTTATGTACAGTGTGGTTGAGACTTTTTTCCAGATGATGACAGGGTCAGGGTGGCTTTAGGGACTGGATGTCACTCATAGCTCATGAACTTGCCTTAATCAAACAAGGTGGAAAAAATGCCTCAACTCAGGCCTCATACCATTTCAAGTTCTGCTGCCATTGAAGCATAACAATGACATGTCAAATACTAAATATTGCAAGATGTTTTTTCAGTACTATTATTTTAACTTTATAATAATCTTAATAATAATTTTCACTTGTCTCTGACATTAGGACTGTATAGGATGGCCAGAATTAAAAAAAAATATATATTTTAATCACCTTTAACTGAGCTTTGTAGTTCAGTTAAACGGTGCAGAGTGTAGTGAATTATCAATAGAGACTAAACCAACTGAAATGTCATTGTTTTAACACATTTTTTTTTTTTAAAGCTGCTTATGAAACATGATATGAAGTATATAAGTAATTAGTAAATGTCAGTAAATCTTCTCTTAAAGTTTGTGTCATCAAACTTTTCCTGCCTGTCATCAGATCTCATGGGGTTTTCATTGTTTTTGAGAGTCAGTATCTACATTAATTGGTGTTGTCACTAATCTACTGGATTCCTCAGTGTAAATTCTCTCATGTTTGTTTTCCCATCAGTCCATAATCTCCAGGGTCTATCTCTAGACAGTGTCTGTCTCTAGACAGTGTCTCTAGAAAGCAAATTAAGGGCATGTAGCAAATATGTTGACACTCCTCTAGCAAACAACAGTGACAATGTTTACGGGATGTTACATGGAAACCCTTGACCTGGGATGTCTAATGTCTCCCTCAGTGAGCAACCTTTCACTCAAAAACATCAAAACATCCAACTGTATCAAATATTAAAATAAATAATAGCTCGATACATGTGAATAATGTTAGACTATAACCTGCTGTCTCCGCTAATATTTATGCATGCCAAGCATGTAATAGTACTATATTTTATAACAGTAAAACAAAAATGGGCCCAGATATATCAGCTCATGCGTATGGGATATAGTTTTATGACATATAAGACAACTTAGGCAAATAACTAGTCAATTTCAGTTTCAATTGAAAATTTCCATTTCAATCTATTTTGCTTCTGTAACATGCATTTTTTCAGACTAGTAATTTATTTGCATCTGTAGATTTCAAATACAATGCATTTCTTTATTGTCTGTTTTCTCAAAATGATTTTTTCCCTCATGTACTGAGATAGAAATCTCCACTTCAGCAGCACTTGCATGCACCAAACTTTACAGTTTATGCATTTATAGTATATGTTCTGAAGGTTTTTTAGAAAAGCATTTGTTAATATCGTTCACCTGATTTATATAACATTTTATTCCAAAAAAAAAAAAAAAAAATCATCTTTCTGATTTATGGAGTGATGAAAAGAGATACAAAATTTACTGTGTAAAATCCTTTAATATGTCAACAAAAATGTAAATTATGAACCTAGAATCATATTTCTGTTCTTGAAATTTATGTAAATGACTGAATATTTAATTAGACAATACAATTTTCATATTTAAATATTTTACAAATCTTTTGATACTAATCAATTCTCTTAATGTACCGTGATCAATCTACTGGGGCAGTATATGCTATCTAGTTACAATATTTGGGTAACACTTTATTTTGATGGTCCCTTTTGAACATTCTGTTGAGAATAAGTAAAGTTGCACCTACATGTCAACTAACTCTACTAACTCTACAGTCTACTAATATATTAGAATATTAGTAGACTGCTTAGTATCTGCTAACTCTTTATTGTGATGGTCTCCCAACAGATATTCTACTAACTATAAGTAACTTTGCATGTACATGTCAACGTAATCTAACCCTAAGCCTAACAGTCTACTAATAATACCCTAATACTCTACTGAGACTAGTGTTAGTGTATATGTAAGTGCAACATTACTTACAGACAACAGAATGTGTTAAAGGGACCATCAAAATAAAATGAAACCAATCTTTACCCTGTTAGTTCTGTTAAGATGAATTCAGTAGTCCAAAGCATCATATAGTATACTGTATTTATTGAATTATAATCCCCCTTCAGCCTCAAATGCTCAGTGGTGCCAAGCCACTAATACACTGATGATATAATTGAATAATAGATTATTGGCTCTGTTGGGAAAACAAAACATTGTTTGTGTCCTTTTTATTAACACCCCTAATATATTCACATGAGATAACGCAGCAAATTGATGGTATTTATACGACCCTGGACCACAAAACCAGTCATAAGTGTCAAATTATCAAAATGACGATTCATATATCATCTGAAAGCTGAATAAGTAAGCTTTCCATTGATGTATGGCTTGTTAGGATTGGACAATATTTGGCCGAGATCTGGAATCTGAGGGTGCAAAAAAACTCAAAATATTGAGAAAACCACCTTAAATTTGTCCAAATGAAATACTTAGTAATGCATATTACTAATCAAAAATTAAGTTTTGATATATTTACAGTAGAAAATGTACAAAATATCTTCATGGAACATCATCTTTACTTAATATCCTAATGATTTTTGGCATAAAAAAAAAAATCTATAATTTTGACCCATACAATATATTGCTATTGCTACAAATATATCCGAGCAACTTAAGACTGGTTTTGTGGTCCAGGGTCACATATGCTAAATACAGCAGCACATGCGGCTTATTTTTCAGACATTAAGTGTTATTTTAATTTATTTGTCTGCCTCTAAAATATTTCCTTTTTAACAGCTGTTTAATGGTAATGCTAAAATGTTTATTTACATTTTATGGTCCTGACTGCTATTATAGTACTAAATGGACATTAAATTGTTTTAGCTTTTTTGTGAAATGTCCACTGGGTGGCGTAAAAATATTTTAATTTTACCAAAAAAAAGTTCCATTCAGTTGTATTATTTGTACCATATCTCTACTTCAGTGTTAAATTACATTTTAAATCCAGACTTAAACCATAGTTATATTTTGACCTTTGTTTTCATTTTGATCTTAATAATTCATGAAGAAGGTTAAAGGTCACAGATATCTCAAAGAAAACTTGGTTTGAGTGTCATTATCTACATAAATGGGTGTTGTCACTTATTTACTACATCACTCAGTGGTAATTCTCTCAGGTTTGGTTTCCCATCTGTACAATCTTCAGGGTGTCTAGTGTCTCCAGAGAGCAAATTAAGGGCTTGTAGCAAATATCTTGACACTCTTCTGACAAACAGCAGTGACAGGGATTATTGCACATGGTTACGTGAAAACCCATGACATCAAACCTCTAATGAGTTTCTTGATGAGCACCCTTTCTGTCAAAACACAAATGTCAATGTCTGTTAAGTAAGAAAATAAAATGTAGATGGTGTAAATAATGTAAAGCTATAAGCTGCAGTTTTCATAAACCTAATCAGGCATTTTTAAATATATTCAAATACATCAGTTTGTAAGTAGAGATTTTTATAAAAAGTGTATTTGTAATAAGTGTTATACGTATTATCAATATAATATTATCAGAAGGAGTCTTTAAATCTCTTTTGGATGACATTGCTTGCTCACTGATGATCTAAGTGAATAATAGATTGTCATTAATGTCTCTGTTGGGAAATGACTGAAGGAAAATAGTTAATTTATTGTTTAATAATCTAATAGAGTGATAATCTTTTCTGCCCTATTGTATGTATAGCCAACAAACAAACAAACAAGCAAAAAAAAAAAAAAAAAGTTATGAGCAGCACAGTTTGCAACAGTGGGTTTCCGGAATTAAAAATGTATTTGTGTATATGATTTTGTTGAAGTCATCAATCTGTGTTATTTTAATTATTTTATTTTCTGCTTATTTTTTTACCCAGTTGTGGGTAAAAAAATACCCAGTTACCCAGTTTTACCCAGTTTTTTTACCCAGTTGTGTTTAACAATTTTTGGTGAAAAAGTACATTACCCATGATTCTGCCAAAAAATCTCCAGTCAGAAATTTGAAATAAGCAAATTGAAGAACTCTTCAGTGCCTGCCAATTTCCATGAAGCACTGCAAATAATAAAAAAAAACATGTTCTATGTGAACGGCCCACATGTAGGCTATTTTGCAGTATTGAATTATAGACTTTTTAAAAACTGAAATCATTAAAGCATTTCAAATCTTCAAATGTTATTTTATATATCCCTTACATTATTGTATGTGCTCTCTGTCTTTTGTACTTTTGTACTGATATTTGTACTAATGTTACAAAGTAACATTTATTATCATACATGACAAAACAAATCTGACAAAGTATGTATGTAGTTAGAAAGAAAAACTATTTTGAACATGTTTGTCAGTTTTATTCTGTGTCAGTTACAGAGAGCTCTAGACTTTCTGTTGTACATTAACATTATTAATAAATACTGTCCACTTACACCACAAAATATTAACACATCTATGCATTAGCTTAATTTCTAACACAAGCAAGAGTGTCACAAAAGACATTAATAAATGCAACAACAACATCATCACAATCAGCAATGAGAATTAACAAAATAAACTATTATGATAACACCTTTAAATTATTTGGTGCAACTTTTATGCGCAAAAGTACATCTGCTAATCGTTTCCTGATCTCTTTAGTTCTGGTGCAATAAACTGTGGGGTTTATTAATGGAGGAATTAGAGAAGCGACAATCAATATAGCATTTCTCTCTGTTAAAGTTAGAACAACTCCTATTCGAGTTAATAATGCATGGACCATTTTTGGTGCATAATAACTAAACAAGACAATGAGGTGACTCAAGCAAGTGTTGATCATTTGCCTTTTGCTCGCATTGTTGGATAGTTTGGTCACACTATAGGCCAGGACAGCATATGTGCACATAATAAAGGGAAACTGCCCACAGAACCACCACAGATTAATCATTGCAGGTAAGAAAAAATATGGTTCAGGATTAACACAAGCAGCTCTGATCATAGAAGGATAATCACAGAACACATACCTAATGACAGGCTGACAGTACGGAACATTGTCTACCACAGATGTCAAAACACCCATTAAAGTGATAGTAATGAACCAAGTCAGAAAAATGAACAGAAATGTTCGTGAATTTGTTACAATGCTGTGGTATCTCAATGGAAGTCTAATTGCAATAAGTCGGTCAATTGCCATTAATGTCAGAGCCATGCACTCTGTGAAATCACCAAGATGATAGAAGAACATCCTTGAGATGCAAGAGTAGTATGAAACCGTTTTAATCTCAGCCAGCAGCACTGAGATCATGGTTGTGCTGCAGGTAGAGGAGAACATTATGTCAACAACAGCTAGATTACAGATTAATATGTACATTGGTTTGTGTAAATGTCTGTTAGTCGAGATGATACACAGATTGATGCCGTTTCCAAGCAATATGAGCATGTAGGTTATTAAGATGAGGAATCCAAGCAGCTTTTGGTTCTGCAGGTGATCAAATCCAGTGATTATAAAACTGTCTACATTGTTTACAGTGTAATTTGTCATTTTCAGTCCACTGCTAAAACAGAATCAAGTACATTCAAATACACAATATACAGGTAATAAGTCAAAATAAATTATATCCTTGATGTACTCATATATGCACAGAAAAAAAGCTCCTGTGAAAGAAAATGGCAGAAAGATGCAGACAGTGTCCGTAATGGCCAGGTGATGAAAACTGTAAAAGTTGAAGTATATTTTTATCAGAAATACAAAAAGAGTTTCAATCATTTTAGAGTATAAATATAAATGATATGTAGAACATTTTCTTGTCCATTTCTTCTTTCGTCATTCCTCCTTAGAACCTTAAAAACAGAAATGTTTTTCTCATCCAGAAATGTTCTCCTCGTCTAACAGATGTATGACTGATGTCCTGCCTTTTATATTTTATATGATGTAACAGATACGTCATGGTTTCTTAGCAGCTGCGATTAAACTTGAGAGTTTGTTCAGAACACCATAATTCATAACAGTTCAAGGCTGGTAATACATAATGAATAAACCTGTGATTGACAAGTGCTCTAATCTATGCAAAAAAAAAAGGTTTACAAATGCTTGTAGGTTCATAAAATATTGATATTTTGGAACTTATAGGTTGATGTCATTGTATTTACAACCTGAATTCTGGAAATTATAGGTCGACCGATAGTGGATTTTACAGATACTGATAGCTAGGTTGGACCACACTGGCCGTTACCGATTAATCAACCGATAGTTTTCAAAATGGATACTGAAAGAGAGCTAATGCTTTACCACTTAAAAAAAAAAAAGCAACAACAGTACTGAACCATACTTTGTAAATGAATAAAAATATTAATATTATTTACTATATTGATCATTAAAGTTATTTCATAGTTTGCTAATGTTAAAAGAAGAAACTTTAAAATGAAAAAATGTAACCTATTAGTAGCTAATAGTGAATGTTGAATTGAAAACACTAACAAGGAACAATACTTCTACAGTTTTCATTAATGCTACGAATGGACTCTTATTGTTAAGTGTTACCATTTAATTTCAACAGTCATGCTTAAAGATGGCCATCTTTAAATATCTAAGGCCATAGCATTAAAATTATACATATGGATATTGTATGTGTACTCACACACTGTATTTGCTCCTTTTTTTTAACACTTGATAATTATCAAAAAAAAATTTAGTCACACATCGGGCAAAAGCGCAGCGCTGCGTCTAGGAGAACTCAGAGGTATCTCTCACACACACTCTCACACACACACACACCAGACGCTTTGCGTTCAAATCAAGTGGTGGTCTAAAACAATTTATTTAATCACCAAACGGGCATAAGTTTGCTTCAAGAATGAACAATGTGGCATAAATGAGTTTGAAGTTCGGTGTTTAAAAAAACAGAGCAAGTGAAAAGAGAACGTGCGATCTGTATTACAGCTCTCTATATGAAGCATACAGACTTTATTAGAGCCACAGAAAGACAAACCTTTTGCTGAAAAATGCACAACACATAATTATAGCCTAGAGTGAAGTCATTATGTACATTCACATTTGGGACAAATATAATGTAATTTAATAGAAAACTATGTGAATGGTGCTCTGTTCAGCGGCAGGCTTTTCTGTCGGCTGTATTTAAATGCGCGTCTGGAGTTTCCCGCTCTGTGCATCGCGCAGTGTCACGTGTCAAAATAAACAACACGTGCTGTTAGTGATTTCCGCCTCTAGAGGCCGCTCTCATACTGTATAATTCCAGCGGACCCCTCTCAGCCACTCCAGCAACGGTTGCAAACCGGAAAACTATCGGCATGGATTTTTGCAGTCAACTATCGGTGCCGATTAATTGGCAAAACCAATGAATCGGTCGACCTCTACTGGAAATGTTGGGACATTTTTTAAATTTGAATAAAACGAGAACTCAAAGACTTTCAAATCACATGAGCCAACAAATGTTCAAAAAATAAATAGATAAATCTCATCATATACAGTGCATAACATCATCAAAAGATTTAGAGAAACTGGAGAAATCTCTGTGTGTAAGGGACAAGGCCAAAGACCTTTGTTCGATGCCCGTGGTCTTCAGGCCCTCAGATGACACTGCATCACTCATCGGCATGATTCTGTCATTGAAATTACTAAATGGGCCCAGGAATACTTCTAGAAACCACTGTCGGTAAACACAATCCGCCGTGCCATCTGCAGATGCCAACTAAAGCTATGTCATGCAAAAACAAAGCCATATGTGAACATGGTCCAGAAGCGCCGTCGTGTTCTGTGGGCCAAGGCTTATTTAAAATGGACTGTTTCAAAGTGGAAAAGTGTTCTATGGTCAGACGAGTCCAAATTTGACATTCTTGTTGGAAATCTCCGGGCTAAAGAGGAGGGAGACCTTCCAGTGTGTTATCAGCATTCAGTTCAAAAGCCAGCATCTCTGATGGTATGGGGGTGCATAAGTGCATATGGTATGGGCAGCTTGCATGTTTTGGAAGGCACTATGAATGCTGAAAGGTATATAAAGGTTTTAGAGCAACATATGCTCCCCTCCAGACAATGTCTATTTCAGGGAATGTGTATTTCAGCAGGACCAATGCAAAACCACATACTGCAGCTATTACAACAGCATGGCTTCATAGTAGAAGAGTCCGGGTGTTGAATTGGCCTGCCTGCAGTCCAGATCTTTCACCTATAGAGAACATTTGGCATATCATTAAATGAAAAATACATCAAAGATGACCACAAACTCTTCAGCAGCTGGAAACCTATATCAGGCAAAAATGGGACCAAATTCCAACACCAAAACTCCAGAAACCCAGATGCACAGACGTCTTCAAACTGTTTTGAAAAGAAGAGGAGATGCTACACCGTGGTAAACATGCCTCTGTCCCAACTATTTTGAGACCTGTAGCAGGCATCAAATTTGAAATGAGCTCATTTGGTGCATAAAATTGTAATATTTCTCAGTTTAAACATTGTTCTATTGTGAATAAAATATTGGCTCATGTGATTTTAAATTCTTTTAGATTTCATTTCATTCAAATATAAAAAGCGTCCCAACATTTCTGGAATTCAGGTTGTAGTTAATGAGGTTATTAAATGCATTCAGTACCATCACAATGATTGAATATATTTACCTAATTTCACATTATAACGCCACTCCTGCATTCTAGGCCTTACCCACACTTCCCATCTGTCCAAAGTAAAAAACATTGAAGCCGTCCTTGACATTGCATTGTGTACTTTTCCCAAATTTTTAAAGTAGCTGAATGAGCACTAGGCCATTTAAAATGCATTCAATCATACCACACATTAAAAAAAGCAAACACCAATGGAATCTTTAGTTTGGACTGGAGTTTGATATCACTGACATTGTAAATGAATCATGTCTTATAAGTTAGCATAAACAGATGGGACAAAAAAAATTGTATGGAAAAATTTGGATCTGTGCATTAAGCCTTGCAGTTGCACATCCAGTGTAGACCGTATCACTGATTGTAATGGGTTTTGTTTGTGTCATGTCTGGTGGAAACACAGTGTCACAGTGAAGTATTCACAAAGAGCAAAGTCTTCCTTCGTATCAGCTTGTAACAAGGTCTTGAACATTGGGGAACCTTTTTTATTTTTTATTTGTATTTTTATTTTTATTATTATTAAGTATAAAGAAATAGATGTCAGAGAGTCACAATCACCGCCGCCCACGGCAATCACCAGATCACAGTCACCTGACTTCTAATCACCCGCACCTGTCAACCTTCATCAGCACTTCTATAAATACCCATTCTCTCTGACATTCATTGTCCGGTCTACGGTTCACATGCTGAAAAGGAACCAGACTCTCTTTACCTACCTGTGACTACTTACCTGTTGATTTTGATGAGTTTCTCCCCAGTTCCATTGAATTCTCCAAGATGAACTTCCAAGTATCCTGGTTCCAGAGCTCCGACAATCCTGTACACAGAACACTATCTCCCCGTCAAGGCCTTTGGATATTATCTCACATTCTGATACTCACCCACGCCATTCTCTGCACTCTCCAGTCATCAGAACTTTCAATAAACTTCACTGTTACTCACTCGCCTGTAATCTCCGTCTTTGTTTGTGACAACAGAATGATGAAATAATTTCTAGGTCTAATTCCAATTACTGAATAGTACTGTCGGTTGTTTAACATTTCTATTGTATAAAAGTTGTCAAATATGAAATGTTTTGCTACTTCCTCCTTACCTCGCACTCATTTAACATTAAAACTGACACTCCATGCTGGAATTCACACTGTGTTTCTGTGAACAGTAAACCTGTAGGAATACTTTGATTTGATTGGCTTATCTTATTTAGCGGGTGGTTGATATTACTAAAATCTTAGATCACAATATGAGTAATTTTATTTCACAGTAACAATTTGTATCACAAAAATAGTTATTTTTGCATTAAATAAGGTCTTTATGAAATCAAAGTTTTTGATACCTTAGAATAATTCTTGTCACCAGTGTCAATAGTATGGAGCCCTTTAAGAATAAACCAAACCTCCATGTGATTACACCAACTACAATTCTGTAACAATAATTGTTGTAGTGATGGAGGATGATCTGCAGGAGTTTTTAAGGTCACGATATGTTCCAGAAGAGGACATCATCCTCATAAAAAGGGACAAGGTGGGTAATATTTCATTAAAGGCCAATGGACCTATATTTAGCTAATATGTAAATGATAGCTACTTTTAATGATGCAACCAAAGGTGTTGACATGTACGTTATCCCCGTGTGTGTTACGTTAAATATCCTATTCATAAAAAAGGTTCACATATAGGCCTAGGCTGTTTTAGTTATTGCTAGCCAGAGGAACAAGAGGCTGTCAGTGTATCACCACATGACAGTTCTCCACATGCCAAGTCTCATATAGAATCAGAAATGATGTACATACCAACAGTTACCTGGTTCACTAGTAATAAAATTATCTTATAGGGCCTAGGAGTGTAAAAGTTTGCAAAAATGAGAGATCATTTACATTGTATAGTTTTAGAACTGTAAAATAGCCTAATATGGCTATATTACTTAACAGAAGATACTTACATCTATTCCAAAATAACATAAATGAAAACTGAACAAAAATGTTCATCCCCCGGTTGTTTTTATAATGTTTGGCTTCCTGGATGATCATTAATCATTGACTGTTTTTTTTTTTTTTTTTTTGTGTGTGTGTGTGCCTTTCATGAGTTACTGCTTTGGGTTACACTTTATATTAGGTGGCCTTAATACTATGTACTTACGTCAAAAAATAAGTACAATGTACTTATTGTGTTCATGTTGTATTGCAAAACACTTTTGCTGCTATTGAGGGGGGATACGGGTAAGGTTAGGGACAGGTTTGGTGGTCTGGGTAGGTTTAAGGGTGAGTTAAGGTGTAAGGGATGGGTCAACAGTGTAATTATAAATGTAATTACAGAAATTAATTACAGATGTAAGTACATATAGGTATTTTTAAAAATATAAGTACAATGTATGAACATGTATGTATACAATAAGTATATTGTATCAAATGATTAATTTAAATGTAAGTACATGTAGTTAAGGCCACCTAATGTAAAGTGGGACCCTGCTTTGTCCTGAAACATAAAACTGCTCACTGTTGTTGAGCAAAATCCACATTATTTGGTTTCCCAGCATTTTCTGCACATTTTAAGTTGTGTCCTACGTTGCCTATATGATGCTGAGAACCTGATTTTTCACTAAGGACAGTTTAAGGGACTCATACAGAACTATTACAAACAATACACATATCCATTGATAATTAACAATTCAACACACTAGAGTCCAGAGAATGTATTCTTTTGATCAAGTTATGATCTGTGTAAACTGTAATGAATGATGTGTAAAAATAAAGAATAAAACCATTTATCTCATATAAATTACACAGACCATATACTGATGAAAAGTTTACTAAAGTTTAATATAGTGTGTTGCCTTCTTGAGCATCACTGAGTCCTTGAGTCCTTTAAATTAAATTGTGAAAAGTTATTGCATGTGGAATAGATATGTGTTATAATAAATTTGTGTTATGTAAAAGAGCTTCATCAGGGCAGTACTAAACATAATTGAATTTGGGGGGTTGGGGGTGCAAACATTTTCACTCAACTGTAATTACCAGTACCTACTAGCTAGCTTGTTAGATTATCTATACTCTCAAAGTTCATATACAGAACGCCATTGTAAAATCAGCATGACACATAGATCAATAGATGTGACTTTCACTGTTACTTTTTCTATGTAAATGTTGTTACATGTTTAAAAAAACACGTTAGTAAATATAGACTCTTAATTAATGTATTATGAATTCACAGGTGCATTTATGTTCTTTCAAAAACTAATCTATAAAATTACATTTTCACTGCATTTTCAGATTGACAAATCTGTGCTCTCTGTCATGACTGATGAGCAAATGGAAAAGTATATTAGTTCATATGGTGACCGACTGACTGTCATCTCCTTCTGTCAACAAACAGCTGCCTGCTCTGATAAAGAATCTCTGTTACAAAATTTGAGAGCTAAAATTGAAGCAAGGAAACTGGGATCAAAGTCCTCTAAAACTTTGCATGGAAAAGCATGTGCCTTCCCTAAGGAAAATAATTGGTCCCACTTTATATTAGGTGGCCTTAACTACTATGTACTTACATTTAAATTAATCATTTGATACAATGCACTTATTGTGTACATACATGTTTTTACATTGTACTTATATTTTTAAAAATACCTATATGTACTTACATTTGTAATTCATTTCTGTAATTACATTTATAATTACACTGTCAACTCATCCCTTACACCTTAACCCAGCCTTAAACCTACCCATACCACCAAACCTGTCCCTGATCTTACCCGTATCCCACCTCAATAGCAGCAAAAGTGTTTTGCAATACAATATGAACACAATAAGTACATTGTACTTATTTTTTTATGTAAGTACATAGTAGTTAAGGCCACCTAATATAAAGTGTAACCAAATAATTTAATGGCAAGACACAAAAATTTATCTGCAGAAAGAACCTCCAGGAGAATTGAAATTGGATGGCTTCACTTCGGCCGTAATGGATACCAACAAGTGAGGACCAATAATGGTGGTGGAACTAGGCATTTGACAGTTCAAAAAAAGACAACTGTTTTACATATAATGGAAATGGGAAAGAAACTTTTTTTCCCAAATGGAGAGTCACTAAAAGGTCCAGAAACAGACTTCACTTTTCATGTTTGGGATTTTAAAAGAAACCACATTCCCATGGACAGCACTGTTGGAGATCTGTATGAACTAACCAAACTGAAATTGTTGAGATTTTACATTTGCACTAAACAAGAGTTGTGCCACACAGATGTAGAATCTTTATCTGATGATGATAAAGAATAATGTAATGAAAACTCATTACTACAGGACGGAGCAGACAGTGATACTGAGAGACCTGCTGCAAAAGTGTCATCACGTGGACATGACAGTGATCTTGAGGATACAAGCACACATTTATTGGATGACAGACTTTCATCTAACAAAGGCACCAAGCGGAAGGTGAGTAAAGTCATGAAGACTCTGACTTGAATGTATTTTGGGCTTCATTTGTAAATAAAGTCACAGAAGAGTTGTTCATTATCATTTAGGGCTGAAACAATTAGTCACCATTATCCACAATGTTGACAACAATAACAATAACATAACACATGTTTTTGTTATGGTTTACTGTTAGCAAACATCCCAATGTTGCTGTGCGCTTTTGTTTCAAAAATAAACACACTACAAAAATGACAGCGGTGCAAAACTATCTGATCATAGTGATTTCGATATGTTTACACCAGCTCTCAAGTCATGTTTATTTATATGATACTTTATGCAATGCATTGCTTTATAGCAAGCAGCTTTACAGTATTAATCATGAAAACAACAGTCATGTTCAGTCAGAATTACAACTTGATTTTCTGCTATATAGTAGCTCTATCTGTATATGAAAATGTATTGACTGTATAACTGAATAATAAATCAAAGCCTTCTGATTAATCTGAAACAACCGTTGATTAATCGATTATCTAAATATTTTTTTTGCAGCCCTAACATAATTTAATTTGGAATTAAATGTCAATCAATGAATGTTATATTGAATGTTTTTCAGAGACAAGTAATTAGAGAAGCCCAGAGTATAAGAGGAATGGAGGATGTTCCTCAGAGTGGATTTACCTTAGAAACACCCAGCACTTCACACGACTCTCTTTCACCACCCAGAGATATCCAAAGAACACAGACCATCCAAAGATTTACAAGTGACGAGGAGACTGATGAATTGTGGAGACAAAGTGCACAGCATTCACATGAGCTCTTTGATTTTCAGAGAAGCTATGAATTCATTGACTTGACCAATCAGATTCCTCCATTACACAACAGCATAGTTCAGAATCTTGGAGATGATGATGATGATAAGGAAGACACAGTTGAATGGAATGAAGGAGAAGAACTTGAACAAACAGATGAGGACCAAGAAGTTAAAATAACATGGAATCAGAATGAGAACATCATACAGGTAATGTGATCCTGATGGACCAAATGTACACAGTATAAATTTGAAAATTAAATATTCAAACTACAAACATTAAATGGAAATGATGGATCGACTTAAAACTACAATGTACTGTACATCCTAATTACAATATAAATGATCTTCAGGGGGCTTTAGGTCACAATACATCCAATGTCCCCTGCTTTGTGCTTCTTACTCACCACTAGGCAACTGTTACATTGTCAAGTGACGCTGCTTTTTTCTTTTTATGTTTTTTGTGACAATGTGTTTCACTTTCATTTTCTGCATATTTATTGATCCTCCAGAATTCAGAGTTGAATGAAGCTGAAAATGAGGTGCTATCATCAGCCTCAAGTTATAGCAATCCTGCACTGCTGGTAAGAGAGCCAAAATATGTTTTGCATGTGGAAGTCCTTCAGATCATCGATGATCAGTCCTAATTTTGTAAGATTTGGCTTTGTTTGTTTACAAAGAAGATTAAGGAAGGAATAAAGTCTGTATAGATCATATACATAAAACATAAGAACAAACCTTTAAAACTTGAAACATGAATTTATAATGAACAGAGTTCCTCATTGAGGCCCTAAATTAATCTAAGTAATCAGAATCAAGTTTCTTCTAATACCTATAAGTAGGCATTTATGATATTTGTGAACAAGCCTAAAATCACATCACACAAGACTGAAGTTCCATGTAAGTTTTATAGGAACAGTTCTAAATGAAAATTCTGTTGCTCATGTCATTCCAAACCTGGATGACTTTCTTCTTCTGTGCAATACAAATGGGAAGCTTGTAAAATATTTTTTCCCCCCATACAGTTACAAAGAATGGGGACTAGGCTGTGTCAGGAAAATGTATCTTAAATAAATTTTAATAGAAACTACATGAAAACATTGTCATTAACTGGAAAAAGAATAAAGTAACACAAGTGGAAAATCTGGAACTAAACTTAAGTATTAAAAATGTAACTAAAATGATCAAATAGTTATTTTATAATTCTACAGTTATATATTATTATTATTATTGCTTTGCATTTAACTTAATTACACAGTGCCATTTTACAACGGAACTAAAGGAAAGCTTGTTTAGAAGAATATGAGGGTGAGAAAATAATTTTTGAAAAATTATTTAACTAATTAGTAGAAAATAACTAATGAATACACATTGTAAAGAAATTTCAGAATAATTGTTCTAAATTGTTTTTACCTTGCCTTTTCTAGACGGGTAGTGAAATGCCTACACCACCAGAAAATTTGCCATCCCATTCAGGAAACCATCTTTCTCCTGTAACTTCATCTGGAAACTCAGAAAATGCAAAAGTTGTGCATGCTTTAATACACAGGGTAAAGGTTGTAGAAGATCTTTTGGCGGTGTTCATGGATAGCAGCATAATTCAATCTACTCTGAAGATGGAATTTGTAAATGAGAAAGCTGTAGATGATGCTGGAGTGTCCAGAGAAGTTTACACTGCATTCTGGGATCAGTTCCTTGAGCAGTGTGAAGGGGAAGATGAGCGAGTTCCTAGACTGAGACCAGACTTCTCTGAAGCTGAATGGGAGGCAGTAGGAAGGATCTGGGTAAAAGGATTACTTGACCTTGGTGTACTGCCAGGCAGGCTTTCCAGTGCTTTCATTTTAGCATGTATGCACGGAATTGACTCAGTCAATGATGATGTCCTGATGTCATCTTTCCACAACTACCTCTCTTTGACTGAACGAACTGCCGTTGCAAAAGCTTGTCAAGGCACACTGGAGGAATGTGATGAAGATGATTTGCTTGACCTCTTCACAAGAATGGGCTCCCATTGCATCCCTCCAAAAAACACCATGAAAGTTTCTATCCAAACAATGGCTCACAAAGCAATTCTTCAAGAGCCCAAATATGTAATAGACGATTTCTCCAGAGCCATGCAATTTGCACTGCTGAAAGTACCAGACCAGGAAAGTCTAGTGTCTCTGTATGACACAAAGAAGGCCTCTGGCAAAAAAGTGGCACAGCTACTTCAAACAACACAGCTGATTCGCTCTCAGAAAGAACAGATGGTATTCAATCATCTGCAACGTTATCTCAGAAATGCTGACCAAAGCAAAGCAGAAAAATTTCTACGGTTCCGCACTGGTTCTTCTGTTATATGTGCTGATCAAATCAAGGTAAGCTTCAATGCAGAATCTGGCCTCAGCAGAAGACCAGTAGCTCATACCTGTGGAGCTACTCTTGATTTATCTTATACTTACAGTTCTTACCTAGACCTCCGCACAGAGTTTGACAACATTCACTCCAGTGATTACTTTGAAATGGACATCCTGTGAATTTGATGCTGGTCAGGAATAGTTCATAGTCAAAGTCACTTTTTTGGAACTTGATAGTTATGAACTTAACAATCCGTGTGAAGGTATTTTTATGTACCTTGTGAAAAAGAACAGCATGCTACAAACAACAGCAGTTTTTGGATTTAAATGACCCTTATATTATTACTTTGATTTACATTTGACTGTCATAACTGTCATAGCTGTAGAGTTTTCAAGCAAGTGGTCAGGTTTGTTCTCTTTGAAAGCATATCTTCAGTGCTGTTAGTACGGTTTAATTGTTATTTGATTGTCTTGTTGTTGTAAGTGTTTTTTTTTTTTTTGCACAAAAGCAATTTCAGTATATTTTGAAATTCATATTTTTGCATCTGCAAAATATTGTTAGTGTGGAAATTACACTGAATCGTTAACGATTTTGTTAATTACATAAGATGTAACCACATAATATGTGGTCAGGTTTGTTTTGTTTTAAAATGTATTCCTCAGCCATTAATATTGCTAAATTATTATTTGATTCTTATGTCAAATCAATCTTATATGCACTCTGTTTACAGTGAAAAAAGTGATTTTAATGTTTTAAAATATGGATTAATTATGGATTAAACTTTTTGAATTGAAACTGTATTTGAAATTTTAGCAAACATTCAGATTTCCGTTCTATGCAGTACCACTTTGGTTCTTAGTAAGGAAAGTTCTCTGAATCCTTAACCTTTTTTTTTATTTCATAAAGTTTAAACACAGAGTTTACATGTTGATACAGGTTCAAATTTAGAAATTAACATTTCCTCAGTAGCCTTTCTTTCCAATTATAAACAACTTTGTAAACAATAAACAATTTTGCAAAAGTGTTTTCATTTTCAATGACTTTTATGTGTCAAGATTGTAGTCTGGCAAATTGTAATTCTATATAAAATCTTTCCACAATGTTTCAGGTTTCCCCTGGGGACTATATTGTCTACAGATTATGTAAACATTTCAGATAAAAATGACCTTGCCTTCTTACTTACAGTAATGCCCTGATCACATCTCTTAAATGCATGTATAAGTTCATAGCTTGATATGGGTCTCTTGGAATGTTCAACTGAGACTCAGAGATTATAACATTACACAGTTCATTTACATCTGGATCACATGAAATGGGGCGTTGGAAAGTGCATTCGTTCTTGCACAACTGAACACTTTCAGTGTCGGCTGAGGTGAGGAAGTGTCTGGTGTGGTAGAGCTCAGGCAATGCATACATCACACTGGGCCGACCACTGGGGTTACGGATGTTCTTTGATGGCCTAATGGTGTGTGCATTCCAAATCTGCGCAGTGCCATCCAGCTCATCCTGTAAAACATTACAATAAAAATAAAATTAGACAAAACATCGAAATGGAGTACTCAAAACTGTAAATTGTGTCCTCATTTACTAAGTGTTTCATTGTTTCAAACATCCAGACATCTGTGGAAACCAAAGGATGATGGATTCTGCTCTGAATCTGCTCTTTGTGTCCCACCAAAAACAGTCATGTGTTGTATTGTTTGGAACAATGGGGTGAATAATGACAAAATTTCTTTCTCTTTCTCTCTCTCTCACACACACACATGCACGCACGCACACACACACACACACACACACACACACACACACACACACACACACACACACACACACACACACACACACACGCATGCACGCACGCACGCACACTCACAGAAGCATTAAAACATAATTTCAGATAAACTCACTTGGATGAGTCCCATGCAGCAGAACTGGAGCAAACTTTTGTCCAAGAATCCTCCATCGAAGAATCCATTATCTCTGACGTCAGCGAACAGGGAAATCCAGAATTCCATGCACTCTTTGCGCAGAAACCCCCACCAGTACTCGATCCTTTGGTTGGCAGTACTTGCACCTTACAAATAGCTGTCAGGGGTTTCATCTTCATGACTGATGTGAAGAAAACGTTGAAAGTCTCTTACATGACCATTTTCAGTTCCAAGATCCCCCATAACAACTCTAGGGAATCCTCCCAAACGCTCCACCGCTTCAATATAGTAACCACCGATTAGCTTTCGATCGCTACTAGTTGTGTAGGCATTAAGCCAAATAATCTTACGCGAAAATTCATCAATGCAGCCATTAATACAAACGCCATATGGTTTTAACTTATCGTACGAGTCCAAATGCCAAATAAAGTTTGGTCCCTTAGCAAAGTAGTTGCGCCGTTTGAGACGTCTGGCTCTCCACATTGAAACTCCTGCAGGATCCAATTCCTTCAGCACCATGCGCACATCCTCTTTTCTCACACGCAGACCCCTCTCTCTGCATTTCGTGTACATCCATCGGTACCCATGAAGTTGCCCAGAGTACTGCAGCTGATGATTGATGAAATCAACAAGGTCCACTAAGGGGCGAGCAACTTTTCCGTCGAGACAATCCTTTTTTGCGTAATATCCTTTTCAAGTGTCTATCACTGACGTCAAATCCGTGCCTTGTACTAAGCACTGACCGTATTTCTTTATACTTCAGTCCAAGTTCAAAATAAAACTATGAACTGCTCCATTATGAATGTCTGAACCACTGGAAGCGTAAAGTAAACAGGAAGTGTTGAACAGGAAGTGAGAATGCCAAAGTTTCTCGAGAGAACGCAAAAAGTTTTGCGAGGGAACGCAAAGTTTCTCGAGGGAACGCAAAAAGTTTTGCGAGGGAACGCAAAGTTTCTCGTGGGAACGCAAAAGTTTTGTGAGAGAACGCAAAAGATTTGACAAATATTTTTTCCTCTCACCCCAAATTTTTCCCACCACAATGTCCTTTAAAGGGCTCCGTACAATAGTACAAAAAACCTAAAAAAAAAAAGAAACCCTCAGGCTCACAGAAGACAAGTGAACAGTCAACGATTAAATAAGAATGAGAAACTAATTACAAGCAAATAGGACCAAAAAACTACAGTAAAACAAATAAATATGAAATGCTACATACAGTGTATAAAGTAATCAAATATATAAAAACACTGCCTATTGTTCACTGTGTAAATTAAATATATATTTCTTCTTATTAAAGTTAAAAAAGTGATTTGGTCAAGAGCAGTGAAAGATAATGTTATGAAAGCAGTGAAAGGAATATTAAACTGCTGCCACTTTAAGAGCTGCCCGGATCCAATATACATGTTTTCTTTCTCAGCTGTTTGCTTTCACTTAAAGGAACACTCCACTTTTTTTGGAAATAGGCTCATTCTCCAACTCCCCCAGAGTTAATAAGTTGAGTTTTACCGTTTTTGAATCCATTCAGCCGATCTCCGGATCTGGCGATAGCACTTTTAGCATAGCTTAGCATAGATCATTGAATCCGATTAGACCAGTAGCATCAAGGAACTTTGCTGCCGTAACATGGCCGCGGCAGGTGTAGTGATATTACGCAGTGCCTGAAAGTAGTGCCCGGTAGCTGGGGACTACTTTCAGGCGCTGCGTAATATCACTGCGCCTGCCGCGGCCATGTTACGGCAGCAAAGTTCCTTGATTATTACGCAGGAATGAGAGTAGTTCCTAATCATATCAGCCTAGAAAATCGCAACTTTTCATTTTCCGCCGATCTTAGTACACGATATAACTACAGAAGAGTCAAGTTTTAAATAGGACAAATATCGAAACTGTTTGATCCTTTTAGAACGCGATGCTACTGGTCTAATAGGATTCAATGATCTATGCTAAGCTATGCTAAAAGTGCTATCGCCAGATCCGGAGATCGGCTGAATGGATTCAAAAACGGTAAAACTCAACTTATTAACTCTGGGGGAGTTGGAGAATGAGCCTATTTCCAAAAAAAGTGGAGTGTTCCTTTAAGAACTACTGTGTTTAAGAGGATACTTGTAAACACATACAAGTGTGTGTATTTAACCATTCAAGGTGTATAAAGCAGCAAAAATAACTCAGTTCAGTACTGAGCTCTATGAGCACCATCTTCACATGTGCGCTTCTCAGAAAGCGCTCAGAAACAGTCTCTCAGACAGTGTGTGCATATAGCAAAATGAGTTCTCTTCCGCTGCTGAGTGCATTTCAATGGCTTAAAATCACTTTAAAATCATTTTTAACCGCAATGCTTAAAAACATATCTAAACGATAAGTTTTCGTGACCACGTATCACAGCGATATCATGCGAGCGTGTAACCACAATAGAGACTATAGTTAATCGATAGAAATCTCTACTGGTTAATCATGCCTAATCTCAGTCATTTTAACATTGACAAGGGCTTTTAGACAGCTGAGGCAGATCAGCCTAAAAATTAAACTTTTAAACCTTTTTGTCATTCTAAAATTGAGTGGCTCTGGCTTGTACATATATGCTATTCTTTGGAATGGCATTATTCTCTGTATCTGTGTGCATAGTAATTTGTAATCTAGATTGTTGACAATTTTTTGCGGTTTGGATGTAACTCCTGAATGGTTAAAAAATTCATTATGTGTCAGGAGGTTAAACAAAACTGATAAATAGTGTATTTCTGCCTCTGTATCTGAAGCATGAATGATATTAATAATGTTATTAAGTGTAAAAATAAAGACTGCTGTTCCTCTGTCCAAAAAGTGACATTAGACACTGATTCTATTAAAACATTTATGTAATGGGATTTCAAACACTACAAGGGAACATTATCTACTATTAATGGATCATTATGAGGGACCTATTACAGTTTTTCTCGATTGCTAACACACAATTCATGAAACAATTCACCATTTTCTCACAACTATAAACACAATCTCAAAATTACACACCAACTTGTGCAAACTTCAGACTTCCAGGTCAAAATCAAATAGTTTAGTCAAAAACATGTTCTCTTTTGTCAGACTCAAACTTTGGCCTCAGATGATACACAAACCTGTCAAATACTCAGACTACGTTCCTGTCTAGAGAACACTAGAGAGATCAATTCAAAGCACTGTTACAAAAACCTCCTTTTGGGAAATAGGAATCCTTTTGCTAGTCAATGTCTGTTACAGTATACAGCATAAATAAAGGGGTGCAGATACAGTAAAATTCAGCAATAAACTTTAAGAAAAGTTTACTTTCATTACACGACTGTAAAGATATCTTACAGCAGATGAAAAGCACTACAAGAGAAAAATTCAAAGACCAAACAACTGAACATACCATAAATACACATTGGAATATACTGTCAGTTGTTTTACAGAAAGAAAGAAAGAAATAATGGATAAAAGGATAAATAAATAAATTCATTCAGCATCCTCTGCCAAACTGCATTACAGTATTGGCAGTATCCTTATTTTTTATAGCAGTTTCTTATTCTTCTGAGAAAAGACTTCTCTGCCTCCCCTAGACAGACAACTCTCAGTTCTGCACAAATACAGTAAATGTAAGGACTACTTGGCTACAAATCAATTCAACAGTAATGAGTTTGAGGGTGTGTTCTACAGTATTTACTGTATACAGAATAATGAAAGTTGTCTCATCTGAAGTACTGCTGCTATGTACTGTAATTATATTATATGTGTCAGTAGTATTGAAACTTTGTAGACGAGCCTGTAGACCTACTTCCCTCACGGTCAGTCCATGCAGAAGAACGTGGTCAGCCATAGTGCTTTGTATTTCATCAGGAACCAATGACCTTTGACCTCATCCCCTTCATTTTTATTTTCTCCTCCTATTCCTCTTTGTCTCCCACTACCTGGATTCATTTTCCAAAACACATAATCACTTGTGCTCCTGTGCATATCATCCTGAGATTCTGACCTGTGTCTCATCAGTTTTGCTACTGAATGTTCATACATGGATAAATGTGTGCTGTTTGTGTTCATTTTTTGATGTTTGAGTTAATTATATTGTGTGTTTGAGTTTTCTAAATGAGAACATGGTTAAACCTGTGCAAAATGCTGCCGATTTTGTGTAGAGTTTTGCCGAAAACACTGAGCAAATTGGAACGTGTGTGTAAACAGGTGAAATGTGTTAAAAGTTTTGAGAAACATGTCTTTGTTTTGAGAACTGTATGAATGGTTTGGAAAAATGGGCAAAATGAATCAGTTATAGTGTGTTAGCAATTGAGAAAAACTGTAATGAGGTGGAAGCATCATGGCCTACTTTATTAAGATAGTGAAGCAATCACATGAGCAGGAGCTACTAATTTAGTTTCAGTATTACAAATTACTTAACATTCAGCAATTTTAATATACCCCAAGTTTATTTTAACATAATTTTCACATATAAATGGTACATTAAACACAAAAACATGGCAAATCATTAAACCATAAGCAAAAGGTGATGTATTTGAGTCCATTTGAAAATGACTGCTTAGATTTGTGGAAATAGTAGCTTATATTCCTACATAATTTATCTATCTAATTTTTCTTTATATATCTTATCTTTCTTTTTAATACAATTTGATTATTATGTCTTTTGTGAGAGGGGATTCTCATCGAGGAAGTGAGAATTAGAGATCTGATGTCAAGGGTTTTCATGTAACATAGTGCTGTAAACACCGTCACTCTTGTTTGTCTGAAGAGTGTCAATATATTTGCTACATGCTCTTAATTTGGTCTCTGAAGACAAGACAGATCCTGAAGATTGTACAGATGGGAACCAACCCTGAGAGAAATATCAAACATGAGTGATGCAAATAAGTGTCATCCATTAATGTTCACAGTAACAATCAAAATCAGTCAAACCAGCTTGTCTGTGACTTTTAACCTTCACCATTAATTATAAAGATCAATAAAAGCTCAAACAAAATAAATATTGACTTAACTAAATCAATTATTCAGCATTTGGAAATATTAGGTAATTTGACTTCACCACTTGTGAACAACATTGTACAAACAGTGTTTGGTAGGTTTGGACATTGTAGCATTAATTTCTTCCAATATTGACATTATTTTACTACATTATTTTTCTTCATTTAAAAAAAAAAAGAACAGTCTCTAACAAGATCAAGAGCATCACAAAACATTATCGCAATTCGCAGAGAGAATGATGAACACAATAATCCACTATGATAAAACCTTTAAATGATTTGGTGCAACTTTTTTGTGCAAAAATACATCTGTTAATCGTTTTCTGATCTCTTTAGTCCTGGTGCAATAAACAATGGGATTTATTAAGGGAGGAATTAGAGAAGCAATAATCAGCATTGCATTTCTCTCTGTTAAAGTTAGAATAACTCCTATTTGAGTTAGTATGTTAGAGACCAGCTTTGGTAAATAATAACTGAGGAGGACAACGAGGTGACTCAAGCAAGTGTTAATAAATTGCTTTTTGCTTGAGTTATTGGAGAGTTTAGTTACACTATACGCCAGGACACCATAGGTACATAGAATAAAGGGAAACTGTCCACACAGCAACCACAGATTAATCATTGTAGGTAAGAAGAAATATGGTTCAGGATTAACACAAGCAGCTCTGATCATAGAAGGATAGTCACAGAACACATATTTGATGACAGGTTTACAGTATGGAACACTGTCTACTATTGATATCATAACACCCATTATAGCAAAACCAATGAGCCAAGTCAGTGAAATAAGCAGAAATGTTCGTGAATTTGTTACAATGCTGTGGTATCTTAAAGGAAGTCTAATTGCAATAAGTCGGTCAATTGCCATTAATGTCAGAGCCAGGCATTCTGTAATACCACCAAAATGATAGAAGTAAGTCCTTGAAATACAAGAGTAGTATGAAACAGTTTTAATCTCAGCCAGCAGCACTGAGATCATGGTTGTGCTGCAGGTAGAAGAGAAAATTATGTCAACGACAGCTAGATTACAGATTAATATGTACATTGGTCTGTGTAAATGTCTGTCAGTCAAGATGATACACAGATTGATGCCGTTCCCAAGCAATATGAGCATGTAGGTTATTAAGATGAGGAATCCGAGGAGCTTTTGGTTCTGCAGGTGATCAAATCCAGTGATTATAAAGCCATCTACATTTTTCACAGTGAAATTTTCAGCTGCCATTTCAGTCACTCGCTTCCTAACATACAGACACAAGTACTTCAAAATACAGATATAAAATCAAATGACAACAATTATATCCTTGATGTACTCATATATACACAGAAAAAAAGCTCCTATAAAGGAAAATGGCAGAAAGATGCAAACAGTGTCTGTAATGGCCAGGTGATAAAAACTGTGAAACTTGAAGTATAGTTTTAAGAGAAATATAAAAAGAGTTTTGGTCATTTTAAATCCTTAATATGAATCATATGCAAATCATTTTCTAGTGTTATTTTTCTTTAGGAATTCCTTTTTAGATCCTTAAAAAATATTAGAATTTATCATGCAGGTGCTTCTAAAATGTCGCTCTCATCAGTTTCAACAAATGTGTGTGTGTGATATTCTGCCTTTTATTTTATTTTTAACCATGTGACACATACAGTGTGTCATAGTTTCCTAGCAGCAGTGATTAATCAATTTGCAAAATATATGCAAATATATTTCTTTAGCAATGGCTTTAATGTTGGTCTCAAACACACAAAAATGTTTTACATTCAAAAATGTCAAAAAGTTGAATTTTTTTATTTTTTATTTAAAATGCTAATATCATTGTATTTTGTAAAAGGACAGAGGGGAAAACATAGTATAATCATTCTGGAAAAACATTCAGGCAAGGGCCAACCAAGAAGTCAACGGTTGTAGCAGATCACACAAAATGCATCTCCAGATGCTAAATAATTATTTCATTATTCAGTCTCATGTAATAATAAGTTGACCTTTCTTTTATGATGATAGACATCTTAAAAGAAATAGTATTTCATGCTGTAGTGAACAACAGTCAAACTGGTATTCCAAGGACCAGTTTATGGCAGGGCCCCTCTCTAACTGCCGGCGTGGAGGGAGATGTGCCCCACTGTGATTGGATCGTGGTGGAGGAACATAAAAAGATGTTCAGAACCATCAGATAAGATGCCAAGACAACTGCCAGACACCTCCAACAGGACAGGAAGGGAGACCTTCTGCATCCACGACCACCTAAGAGAGGACTTCTCATTGGACTACGGGTTGACCCACACCATCACACCCAATCCTAAGGTTTAGGAAATGACTACCATAAAAATTCCTCCAGATCTCTGGATGCAACAGCAGTGGCTGAAACAAAGAAAGGCCACACAGATCTATCCATATCCATTCATACCCATGTTTAAAGACCTTAAATGGATGCAAACTGCAAGGGATCACTTCATCCTCAGATGAAGTACAGTTTATGTTGATGGCCACTGACTGTTAACACAACAGTTCACGGAAGCGGGCCTATTAACATATTATGGTATGGATAATTGATAGTTCAACAGTTTCCTATCATGTTTGGACTCTTTTTGCTCCTCATGATGCTGACAATAGTTTGAAAGAGGTTTGGTAAAGAAATATTGCATGGGTGAAATGTTAAAGACACTGTTTAACTTTGTACTCCACTGTATGCAAATGATTTCCACACTAGGGCGGGCAACATCATAGCCACCTTGGACACAAGCGGCTAATCACATTCCTGGAACAGAGAGGAGCGAGATTCCAATCTCCTCCTCATCAAAAACAGATAAAGGTACCTTCCCAAAAGACACTCCTTGTTCTGAGTCTGAGTCCTGTTACCGGGAAGACAGCAACAGGAACACTCCCCGTTTCTGAGTCTTTCATCTAGAGAGACACTAACAGAAACACCAAAGTTCTGAGTCTCTGATACATCCAGAGAGATAGTAGCAGATACGACGTTCTGAGTCTCTGGCCTGACGAGGAATGAGATTTCAAGACAGCTAAGGTTTAACTCAGCCCCTGAGCAAACCTTCCTTATCGGATTTGGCTACCCTTCAGTTGCAAAGGACCCAGCAGTGACGGACCCCGTCTGACTCTTGCCGCTCCGAAAGCAGCACAACCCAGTCCGCACAAGACCTCCGCAGTGGCAGACACTGCCTGAAACCCACGGCTCCTCAACGACGCAGCCAGGCTGCAAAGGACCCCGTGAAGACCCATCTGATCCAGCTGCCCGGTCCATGCTCTAAGGACCCTTTGTGGCACAACAGCAGTTCAGCATTCTCCAGGTCAGCACATTGACAGCTACTGGAAAGCAATTCTGTGCCCTCCCCACTGCACGCAGTCTGCATCACCAGTGGAAGACGTCTCTACCGCCGGACTGATCACCCGCCTGTGGAACGTAATTCCTCTTTCCTAAAGACCTTGGCTTAGTTTATACCTGCAGCCTATGTTTCTCTAACCTGTTTAGATAACATTTACTTGTGGTCAGCATTACGAATAATAGCTATATTATTTGTTCAGAGATAAATAAGCAGTTTTTTATCATTAATTCCACCAGAGCCATTAAGTGGTTCCCATAAGCAACACTTCCATAGAAATCTATTCCATTGCTACATTCAGCTCAACAGCATAGCATTCAGCCATTCTGTGTTCATTCCATTTATTTGTTTCTGCGATTCATATTTAGTATCTTCCTTCATATTTAGTTGTCTATTATTCTCTATTAGCAGTGCATATTCACTTATTGGTGTCATCACTAGTTGTTGTATTTACTCTTGCATATCTATTGTTAATAAATTTCATTTATCTTATTATAATAGTGTCTTCTTTGTGTTGATGATCCAAGGCTCTACTAGCTAGCTAAACCACCAATCTTTCAGATAAATCAGTTGACCAGCTCCCTCCAATGTGTGCGATTCAAATTATTGAACAGCTTGTGGGAAACACGCCCGCATTGCCAAATTACAAGTCTTTGACTGGTGCACTAAACTAACTGAGGTGGGAATTGGTCATCTGATATACTCATAACCGCACCTTGAGTGACGTGTGACCCAAAATCACAACGTCTTAGGTGACGTGAGTCCTACACACTACAATGCTATGCAGTCAACCTGGAAATACTGTACTATACTAATTTGTTTCAATTAGGTGAGCTTAGTGCATATTAGCTTTCATTTTAAGTTTATTATCGACAGCTATCACGATGGAGCGCTATCAATATCACGCTGCAGCTTACTTTATTTGAAGATGTGTTTCGAGTTACAAAATTCTTTTCTACAGTCTCCAGAGCTGGACCTTGCATCTACCACAGACCTTGTACAGTCTGTCATCGTGGCACTCTCCGAAAAGCAAAGCGAGTCAGCATGGAACGAAATATGGACCAGAGCACAGGCCCAGTGTACAAAGGCTGGCATTTCTACCCAGCTGTGGTCTGACAAGAGACAGACACAGCACCCGCACCATCTGCATGATTTTGTAATTGATGCCCATACAGGAGACCGTCCACCTTCCAAAACTGCAGATGAAATGCACACTTTTTTTATCAAGTTATTGACCATCTTATCAGTGAAATGAATCGACGCTTTTCTCCAGAGACATGTGATGTGTTGAAAGGTGTTTCTGCTTTAAACCCAAGGCAGAATTCATTCCTTGACAAGGACTGTTTGTCACCTATGGCTCAGCAGTATGGGATCACAAATGAAAACTTATCTGCTGAACTACACCAAGTGTGACGGCTTCTAGACAGAAAATAAGAACGGGGGTGATTGCAAGCACCACACTGGAATTTCTTTCCTTACTCAGGCCGTACAAGAACACCTTCATCGATTTGTACAGACTTCTTTGTATCTCCGTTACACTTCCTGTCACCTCATCATCGTGTGAGCGCAGATTTTCTTGCTTAAAGCGCGTGAAAAACTACCTGAGAAGTACCAGCGGAGATGATGGAAACAGTAACTTGGCAATGATAGCGATCAACTCCTCAAGAACAAAGGCCCTTAATGTGCAGGACATCATTGACTCGTTTGCCGTTAATCACAAATAGTTTTTTGAATTGTCAGCATTTTATTGTAATATGCTTCTGGTGAGTAGCTATACTCTTAAAAATGAATTTACAATGTTTTCCTGCCAGTTGGCATTGAGAGGGAATGACACTGGATGGTCCAAAAATAATGACTAGATGTGTAAAAATAAATAAATAAAAAATACAAAAAATCCCCACTTTCTCTTTTCTATGTGCGTTCATAAATTGTATTAATTTGTAAGTGTCATATTTGGCAGTAGGCATTAGAAGTGATATTACTAATAATGAGAAGTTTAATACCACAAAAAAAAAAAAGCCTTTTTCGAAGCTGCTGTATATTAAAAAAAACCCCAAGGTGGCTGAATTTGCATGCTATTTACATAGCTGAATCTTAGGCGTTCATTAATTTCTCTCAACTTAATTAGTTTTTTTTAGCACCCCCTCTGAACTGTTAAGTCCCCCCTTGGCACCCCCTGGAGCCGCCACTGCTCAGTAGTGACATTTCTCAGTGCTGTCACTGTTCTTGAAGCAGTTAAACTTATAGTTTCGCTATTAGTTAACATTGTTAAAAAACACTATTGAGAGAAGCACATACTCAGGTAATACACACAACCTTCAATCACACAGCTATAATTAATTTCTTGCCTGCTCTCTCTGATAACTGCATTAGACTGCATTATTAACGGCATTAGCAATGGCGCAAGCCTCTGTAACTAGCTCTAAAATAACGTTTTGGAATTAGCAATGGAGGCTTGAGATGCTTAAGAAATGATTTAAGTTCAGTGTCTTGAGGTGTGATAATATTTAGTATAAGTGGAGTAATTGACTCCGGGCCATACAGTTATTAGAAAAATATGGGATAGGCTAGGGTATGTTGACTGCCATTATCTGCCGTATGAAAATGCTGCCTTTGTTTGTGTTGTGGCTGCATTACTATCTTGGGTGTGCATTATTTTTCTAATAATTCAATACATATATGCCTTACATATAGGCCTACTGTATACAGCGGGTAAAATAAGTATTGAACACATCAACATTTTTCTCTGTAAATATATTTCTAAAGGTGCTGTTGACTTGAAATTGTCACCAGATGTCGGTAACAACCCAAGTAATCCATATATACAAAGAAAACAAAACAAATAAGTTCAGAAATTAAGTTATGTGTAATCAAATGGAATGACACAGGGAAAAAGTATTGAACACATGAAGAAAGGGAGGTGCAAAAAGGCATGGAAAGCCAAGACACCAGCTAAAATATATCAGTAATTAGAAAGAAATCCTGCCCCTAGTGAGTGGAAATTAATATTAGCTTGTTCAGTCCCAACACCTACAGTACCAGGATGATGAAGATGAAACAAGGGTGGACATTTCAGCAAGACAGTGATCCAAAACACAGCCAATCAAAGTCTCAATTGGTTTCATAAAAAGAAAATAAAGCTGCTAGAATGGCCCAGCCAATCACCTGACTTGAATCCAATAGAAAAAAAGAACTAAAGATCAGAGTTCATAGAAGAGGCCCACAGAACCTTCAATATTTGAAGACTGTGGAAAAATGGGCCAAAATCACACCTGAGCAATGCATGTGACTAGTTTCTCCATACAGGAGGCTTCTTGAAGCTGTCATTACCAACAAAGGGTTTTGTACAAAGTATTAAATAAATTTCAGTAGTTCAATACTTTTCCCGTGTCATTCCATTTTATTACACAACTTAATTTCTGAACTTATTTGTTTTGTTTTATTTGTATGTATGGATTACTTTGGTTGTTACCGACATCTGGTAAAAATTTCATGCCAACAGCACTTTTAGAAATATATTTACTGGGAAAAATGGTGACGTGTTCAATACTTATTTTACCCGCGGTATATCTACCTTTATTTTGCAAAGCTTAAGTAAGCAATTTTTGTTAAATGTGCGAGACTCCTGATTCATTAGTCACTATACACTCTTAAAAATAAATGTGCTTCACGATGCCATGGAAGAACCTTTTTCTTTAAACGGTTCCATAAAGAACCTTAAACATTTCACAAAAGGTTCTTTGTGGTGAAAGAAGGTTCTTCAGATTATAAAAAGAAAGAGATGGTTTGTGGAACCAAAAATGGTTCTTCTATGGCATCGCTGTGAAGAACCTTTTAAAGCACCTTTATTTTTAAGAGTGTACGTAGGTAAATAACCAGAAAAGTAACAACACACAGTAAACAGTAAAACTATTTGCACTAGAAAACAGTGTTTATGATTATGATAATAAAATATGATAACAAAATACTAGTTTTTGTACAGGTAAAATAACCAGTTACTGATGCAGTATTATGGTTGGAGCTGAGGGACAGCAGACTTAATTTTATGTTTATTATGATTATTAATATTATTCATGCTTCACATATACAGCATTGTTCAAGCTTCACACACAAAGATTAAATACACAATAAATCTACAAACAGTACTGTTTAATACGTAGGCTGTTTTCCAATGAATGGAAATTCTTTTTGTTCAGCATTTCAAATTTCTGCCAATACTGTCATTTTAAAAATAAGCAGAGCTCCAAATATTTTCCCTATTTTCTTTTACTTAATTTTGAAAACAAACAATTAAACATTAGCATGTCTATGCGTTTGGGTTATAGTTTCTAACATGAGCAAAAGCACTGAAAAACACATCAAAACAATCAACACAATCAGAATTAAGATGATACAGCCATTGAAATTGACTTCAGATTATTTGGTACTATTTTTTTTCGCAAAAATACATCTGCTAATCGTGTCCTGATCTCTTTAGTTCTGGTGCAGTAAACAGCAGGGTTTATTAAGGGAGAAACTAGAGAGGCTACAATCAAAATTGCATTTCGCTCTGTTAAATTTAGCACAACTCCTATTCGAGTTAGTAAAACAGAGACAAGCTTTGGCGCATAATAACTAAACAAGACAATGAGGTGACTGGAGCAGGTGCTGATCATTTGCTTTTTGCTTGAGTTGTTGGAGAGTTTAGTCACACTATAAGCCAGGACAGCATAGGTACACAGAATAAAAGGAAACTGTCCACACAGTAGCCACAGACTTATCATTACAGGTATGAGAAAATATGGTTCAGGATTAACACAAGCAGCTCTGATCATGGAAGCATATTCACAAAACACATATCTGATGACAGGTTGACAATATGGAACACTGTCTACTACTGATATCACATGACATATAACAGCAAAACCAGCGAGCCAGGTCAGAGAAATGAGCAGAAAGGTTCGTGAATTTGTTACAATGCTGTGGTATCTCAAAGGAAGCCTGATTGCAATAAGTCGGTCTATTGCCATTAATGTCAGAGCCATGCACTCTGTGAAATCACCAAGATGATAGAAGTATGTCCTTGAGATACATGAATAGTATGAAACAGTTTTAATCTCAGCCAGCAGCACTGAGATCATGGTTGTGCTGCAGGTAGAAGAGAACATTATGTCAACGACAGCTAGATTACAGATTAATATGTACATTGGTTTGTGCAAATGTCTGTTAGTCGAGATGATACACAGATTGATGCCATTCCCAAGCAATATGAGCATGTAGGTTAGCAAGATGAGGAATCCGAGGAGCTTTTGGTTCTGCAGGTGATCAAATCCAGTGATTATAAAGCCATCTACATTTTTCACAGTGTAATTTTCATTTGCCATTTTCAAACAGCCACTTAAAATATGCAACTATTTTAAAATACAGTTAGTACAGATGATAATATGAAGTCAATTAGAGCCTCAATGTACTCATATACGCATAGAAAAAAAGCTCCTATGAAGGAAAATGGCAGAAAGATGCAGACAGCGTCTGTAACTGCAAGGTGATGAAAACTCTGAAAGTTGAAATATAGTTTTATCAGAAATAAAAAAAGGGTTTCATGCATTTTTAAGAATGAAAAAAAAATGATCTGAAATATAATTTGTCCTTTTTTTCTTTTCTTCCTTAATTCCAGTCAGAGTACTCTAAAAAGCATGAACTGTCTGAGATGTTCCTCCCATCCAGATAAACATACGACTGAAATCCTGCCATTTATATTTTACTATGTGACATACGTCATGGTTTCCTCCTAGCACCCATGATTGAGTAAACTTAGGACTTCATCAACATAGAAAGTCTCTCAAGTATAATTTATGTTTAAACAAAAACAAAAATCTCACAGAAAAATATCTGACAATGTTACAATGCCTTAACCTATTAATTAATTAGACATGATTGGGAGATAGGGGTAGTTTGTCACATAAGGATAAAGGGGCTATAACTCTCGTCTCATTCTCTGTGTAAAACACTTTTCTTTAGTGTAATGCACCACCTTAACCTCTTCGAAAATCAAATTAGGTTAAATAATTGTTAAATTTTAACCAATTTGTAATATTGGACCTGAAACCATTAGATTCTAGTCAATGAGATTGCTAATTAAAGAGACTTCACTGTAAACCATAATGTATAGACCAGCTTATTAATATACACAAGGGCCTTCTTAATGTTCAGTTAATAGCTGAGCTGATAAATGTTCCCTGTAGTGTTTGAGATCCCATTACACAAATGTTTTAATAGAATTAGTAACTGCTGGGAATGGGGGTCAACAGATGGTATTTTATGTTGATTTGCTTTATTAATATTATTCATACACAGCAGAAATACACATTGCATCTACAAATATTATCTGTTTCACCTTTCATTAAAAATTTATACTAATCCAAAAAATGTTCATGATTTTTTTTTACAATGCTTTGGTACCTCATTGGAATCCTGATCACAATAAAGTCGATTGCTTTTGCCTTTAATAAGGCAAGGCCCAGTGTATAAAGGCTGGCATTTCTACCCAGCTGCGGTCTGACAAGAGACAGACACAGCACCCGCACCACCTGCATGATTTTGTAATTGATGCCCATACAGGAGACCGTCCACCTTCCAAAACTGCTGATGAAATGCACACTTTTTTTTATCAAGTTATTGACCATCTTATCAGTGAAATGAATCGCCGCATTTCTCCAGAGACATGTGATGTGTTGAAAGGTGTTTCTGCTTTAAACCCAAGGCAGAATTCATTCCTTGACAAGGACTGTTTGTCACCTATGGCTCAGCAGTATGGGATCACAAATTAAAACTTATCTGCTGAACTACACCAAGTGTGACAGCTTCTAGACAGAAAACAAGAACAGGGGGTGACTGCAAGCACCACACTGGAATTTCTTTCCTTACTCAGGCCGTACAAGGACGCCTTCATCGATTTGTACAGGCTTCTTTGCATCTCCGTTACACTTCCAGTCACCTCATCATTGTGTGAGCGCAGCTTTTCTTACTTAAAGCGAGTGAAAAACTACCTGAGAAGTACCAGCAGAGATGATCGAAACAGTAACTTGGCAATGTTAGCGATCAACTCCTCAAGAACAAAGGCCCTTAATGTGCAGGACATCATTGACTCGTTTGCCGTTAATCACAACAATAGACAAATTGTCCTGTTGTAATATGCTTCTGGTGAGTAGCTACTCTTAAAAAAATAGCTTATGTGGAAATAGTTTTATGAATTGTCGGCACTTGATTATAATATGCTTCTGTTGAGTAGCTATTACAAAATATCTTATGTGTAAATTTTGTCAGCACTTTATTGTAATATGCTTCTGGTGAGTAGCTATACTCTTAAAAATTGCTATGTGGAAATAGTTTTATGAATTGTTGGCACTTTATATATTGTAAAAAATGGTTAGAATTTACAATGTTTTCCTGGCAGTTGGCATTGAGAGTGACTGACACTGCATGGTCCAAAAATAATGACTAACTAGATGTGTAAAAAAAAAATCCCTACTTTCTCTTTTCTATGTGCCTTCATAAATTGTATTAATTTGTAAGTGTCATATTTGGCAGTAGGCATTAGAAGTTATATTACTAATAACAGTGGCATATACGAGAAGTTTAATATCACAGAAAAAAAAAGCCTTTTTCGAAGCTGCTGTATATAAAAAAAACACAAGGTGGCTGAATTTGCATGCTATTTACATAGCTGAAGCTTAGGCATTCATTAATTTCTCTCAACTTAATTAGTTTTTTTTTTTTTGGCACCCCCTCTGACCTGTTAAGTCCCCCCTTGGCACCCCCAACAAAAAAAATCCTGGAGCCGCCACTGCTCAGTAGTGACATTTCTCAGTACTGTCACTGTTCTTGAAGCAGTTAAACTTATAGTTTCGCTATTAGTTAACGTTGTTACCAAACACTGTTGAGAGAAGCACATACTCAGGTAATCCGCACAACCTTCAATCACACAACTATAATTAATCTCTTGCCTGCTCTCTCTGATAACTGCATTGGACAGCATTATTAACGGCATTAGCAATGGCGCAAGCCTCTGTAACTAGCTCTAAAATAACGTTTTGGAATTAGCAATGGAGGCTTGAGATGCTTAAGAAATGATTTAAGTTCAGTGTCTTGAGGTGTGATAATATTTAGTATAAGTGGAGTAATTGACTCCGGGCCATACAGTTATTAGAAAAATATGGGATAGGCTAGGGTATGTTGACTGTCATTATCTGCCGTATGAAAATGCTGCCTTTGTTTGTGTTGTGGCTGCATTACTATCTTGGGTGTGCATTATTTTTCTAATAATTCAATACATATATGCCTTACATATAGGCCTACTGTATACAGCGGGTAAAATAAGTATTGAACATATCAACATTTTTCTCTGTAAATATATTTCTAAAGGTGCTGTTGACTTGAAATTGTCACCAGATGTCGGTAACAACCCAAGTAATCCATATATACAAAGAAAACAAAACAAATAAGTTCAGAAATTAAGTTATGTGTAATCAAATGGAATGACACAGGGAAAAAGTATTGAACACATGAAGAAAGGGAGGTGCAAAAAGGCATGGAAAGCCAAGACACCAGCTAAAATCTATCAGTAATTAGAAAGAAATCCTACCCCTAGTGAGTGGAAATTAATATTAGCTTGTTCAGTCCCAACACCTACAGTACCAGGATGATGAAGATGAAACAAGGGTGGACATTTCAGCAAGAAAGTGATCCAAAACACAGCCAATCAAAGTCTCAACTGGTTTCATAAAAAGAAAATAAAGCTGCTAGAATGGCCCAGCCAATCACCTGACTTGAATCCAATAGAAAAAAAGAACTAAAGATCAGAGTTCATAGAAGAGGCCCACAGAACCTTCAATATTTGAAGACTGTGGAAAAATGGGCCAAAATCACACCTGAGCAATGCATGTGACTAGTTTCTCCATACAGGAGGCTTCTTGAAGCTGTCATTACCAACAAAGGGTTTTGTACAAAGTATTAAATAAATTTCAGTAGTTCAATACTTTTCCCGTGTCATTCAATTTTATTACACAATTTAATTTCTGAATTTATTTGTTTTGTTTTATTTGTATGTATGGATTACTTTGGTTGTTATCGACATCTGGTAAAAATTTCATGTCAACAGCACTTTTAGAAACACATTTACTGGGAAAAATGGTGACGTGTTCAATACTTATTTTACCCGCGGTATATCTACCTTTATTTTGCAAAGCTTAAGTAAGCAATTTTTGTTAAATGTGCGAGACTCCTGATTCATTAGTCACTATACACTCTTAAAAATAAATGTGCTTCACGATGCCATAGAAGAACCTTTTTCTCTAAACGGTTCTATAAAGAACCTTAAACATTTCACAAAAGGTTCTTTGGTGAAAGAAGGTTCTTCAGATTATAAAAAGGTAAGAAAGAGATGGTTTGTGGAACCAAAAATGGTTCTTCTATGGCATCGCTGTGAAGAACCTTTTAAAGCACCTTTATTTTTAAGAGTGTACGTAGGTAAATAACCAGAAAAGTAACAACACACAGTAAACAGTAAAACTATTTGCACTAGAAAACAATGTTTATGATTATGATAATAAAATATGATAACAAAATACTAGTTTTTGTACAGGTAAAATAACCAGTTACTGATGCAGTATTATGGTTGGAGCTGAGGGACAGCAGACTTAATTTTATGTTTATTGTGATTATTAATATTATTCATGCTTCACATATACAGCATTGTTCAAGCTTCACACACAAAGATTAAATACACAATAAATCTACAAACAGTACTGTTTAATACGTAGGCTGTTTTCCAATGAATGGAAATTCTTTTTGTTCAGCATTTCAAATTTCTGCCAATACTGTCATTTTAAAAATAAGCAGAGCTCCAAATATTTTCCCTATTTTCTTTTACTTAATTTGAAAACAAACAATTCAACATTAGCATGTCTATGCGTTTGGGTTATAGTTTCTAACATGAGCAAAAGCACTGAAAAACACATCAAAACAATCAACACAATCAGAATTAAGATGATACAGCCATTGAAATTGACTTCAGATTATTTGGTACTATTTTTTTGCGCAAAAATACATCTGCTAATCGTGTCCTGATCTCTTTAGTTCTGGTGCAGTAAACAGCAGGGTTTATTAAGGGAGAAACTAGAGAGGCTACAATCAAAATTGCATTTCGCTCTGTCAAATTTAGCACAACTCCTATTCGAGTTAGTATTCCAGAGACAAGCTTTGGCGCATAATAACTAAACAAGACAATGAGGTGACTGGAGCAGGTGCTGGTCATTTGCTTTTTGCTTGAGTTGTTGGAGAGTTTAGTCACACTATAAGCCAGGACAGCATAGGTACACAGAATAAAAGGAAACGGTCCACACAGTATCCAAAGACTTATCATGACAGGTATGAAAAAATATGGTTCAGGATTAACACAAGCAGCTCTGATCATAGAAGGATAGTCACAGAACACATATTTGATGACAGGTTGACAATATGGAACACTGTCTACTACTGATATCACATAACCTATAACAGCAAAACCAGCGAGCCAGGTCAGAGAAATGAGCAGAAAGGTTCGTGAATTTGTTACAATGCTGTGGTATCTCAAAGGAAGCCTGATTGCAATAAGTCGGTCTATTGCCATTAATGTCAGAGCCATGCACTCTGTGAAATCACCAAGATGATAGAAGTATGTCCTTGAGATACATGAATAGTATGAAACAGTTTTAATCTCAGCCAACAGCACTGAGATCATGGTTGTGCTGCAGGTAGAAGAGAACATTATGTCAACGACAGCTAGATTACAGATTAATATGTACATTGGTTTGTGCAAATGTCTGTTAGTCGAGATGATACACAGATTGATGCCATTCCCAAGCAATATGAGCATGTAGGTTAGCAAGATGAGGAATCCGAGGAGCTTTTGGTTCTGCAGGTGATCAAATCCAGTGATTATAAAGCCATCTACATTTTTCACAGTGTAATTTTCATTTGCCATTTTCAAACAGCCACTTAAAATATGCAACTATTTTAAAATACAGTTAGTACAGATGATAATATGAAGTCAATTAGAGCCTCAATGTACTCATATACGCATAGAAAAAAAGCTCCTATGAAGGAAAATGGCAGAAAGATGCAGACAGCGTCTGTAACTGCAAGGTGATGAAAACTCTGAAAGTTGAAATATAGTTTTATCAGAAATAAAAAAAGGGTTTCATGCATTTTTAAGAATGAAAAAAAAAATGTTCTGAAATATAATTTGTCCTTTTTTTCTTTTCTTCCTTAATTCCAGTCAGAGTACTCTAAAAAGCATGAACTGTCTGAGATGTTCCTCCCATCCAGATAAACATACGACTGAAATCCTGCCATTTATATTTTACTATGTGACATACGTCATGGTTTCCTCCTAGCAGCCATGATTGAGTAAACTTAGGACTTCATCAACATAGAAAGTCTCTCAAGTATAATTTATGTTTAAACAAAAACAAAAATCTCACAGAAAAATATCTGACAATGTTACAATGCCTTAACCTATTAATTAATTAGACATGATTGGGAGATAGGGGTAGTTTGTCACATAAGGATAAAGGGGCTATAACTCTCGTCTCATTCTCTGTGTAAAACACTTTTCTTTAGTGTAATGCACCACCTTAACCTCTTCGAAAATCAAATTAGGTTAAATAATTGTTAAATTTTAACCAATTTGTAATATTGGACCTGAAACCATTAGATTCTAGTCAATGAGATTGCTAATTAAAGAGACTTCACTGTAAACCATAATGTATAGACCAGCTTATTAATATACACAAGGGCCTTCTTAATGTTCAGTTAATAGCTGAGCTGATAAATGTTCCCTGTAGTGTTTGAGATCCCATTACACAAATGTTTTAATAGAATTAGTAACTGCTGGGAATGGGGGTCAACAGATGGTATTTTATGTTGATTTGCTTTATTAATATTATTCATACACAGCAGAAATACACATTGCATCTACAAATATTATCTGTTTCACCTTTCATTAAAAATTTATACTAATCCAAAAAATGTTCATGATTTTTTTTTACAATGCTTTGGTACCTCATTGGAATCCTGATCACAATAAAGTCGATTGCTTTTGCCTTTAATAAGGCAAGGCCCAGTGTATAAAGGCTGGCATTTCTACCCAGCTGCGGTCTGACAAGAGACAGACACAGCACCCGCACCACCTGCATGATTTTGTAATTGATGCCCATACAGGAGACCGTCCACCTTCCAAAACTGCTGATGAAATGCACACTTTTTTTTATCAAGTTATTGACCATCTTATCAGTGAAATGAATCGCCGCATTTCTCCAGAGACATGTGATGTGTTGAAAGGTGTTTCTGCTTTAAACCCAAGGCAGAATTCATTCCTTGACAAGGACTGTTTGTCACCTATGGCTCAGCAGTATGGGATCACAAATTAAAACTTATCTGCTGAACTACACCAAGTGTGACGGCTTCTAGACAGAAAACAAGAACAGGGGGTGACTGCAAGCACCACACTGGAATTTCTTTCCTTACTCAGGCCGTACAAGGACGCCTTCATCGATTTGTACAGGCTTCTTTGCATCTCCGTTACACTTCCAGTCACCTCATCATTGTGTGAGCGCAGCTTTTCTTACTTAAAGCGAGTGAAAAACTACCTGAGAAGTACCAGCGGAGATGATCGAAACAGTAACTTGGCAATGTTAGCGATCAACTCCTCAAGAACAAAGGCCCTTAATGTGCAGGACATCATTGACTCGTTTGCCGTTAATCACAACAATAGACAAATTGTCCTGTTGTAATATGCTTCTGGTGAGTAGCTACTCTTAAAAAAATAGCTTATGTGGAAATAGTTTTATGAATTGTCGGCACTTGATTATAATATGCTTCTGTTGAGTAGCTATTACAAAATATCTTATGTGTAAATTTTGTCAGCACTTTATTGTAATATGCTTCTGGTGAGTAGCTATACTCTTAAAAATTGCTATGTGGAAATAGTTTTATGAATTGTTGGCACTTTATATATTGTAAAAAATGGTTAGAATTTACAATGTTTTCCTGGCAGTTGGCATTGAGAGTGACTGACACTGCATGGTCCAAAAATAATGACTAACTAGATGTGTAAAAAAAAAATCCCTACTTTCTCTTTTCTATGTGCCTTCATAAATTGTATTAATTTGTAAGTGTCATATTTGGCAGTAGGCATTAGAAGTTATATTACTAATAACAGTGGCATATACGAGAAGTTTAATATCACAGAAAAAAAAGCCTTTTTCGAAGCTGCTGTATATAAAAAAAAACACAAGGTGGCTGAATTTGCATGCTATTTACATAGCTGAAGCTTAGGCATTCATTAATTTCTCTCAACTTAATTAGTTTTTTTTTTTTTGGCACCCCCTCTGACCTGTTAAGTCCCCCCTTGGCACCCCCAACAAAAAAAATCCTGGAGCCGCCACTGCTCAGTAGTGACATTTCTCAGTACTGTCACTGTTCTTGAAGCAGTTAAACTTATAGTTTCGCTATTAGTTAACGTTGTTACCAAACACTGTTGAGAGAAGCACATACTCAGGTAATCCGCACAACCTTCAATCACACAACTATAATTAATCTCTTGCCTGCTCTCTCTGATAACTGCATTGGACAGCATTATTAACGGCATTAGCAATGGCGCAAGCCTCTGTAACTAGCTCTAAAATAACGTTTTGGAATTAGCAATGGAGGCTTGAGATGCTTAAGAAATGATTTAAGTTCAGTGTCTTGAGGTGTGATAATATTTAGTATAAGTGGAGTAATTGACTCCGGGCCATACAGTTATTAGAAAAATATGGGATAGGCTAGGGTATGTTGACTGTCATTATCTGCCGTATGAAAATGCTGCCTTTGTTTGTGTTGTGGCTGCATTACTATCTTGGGTGTGCATTATTTTTCTAATAATTCAATACATATATGCCTTACATATAGGCCTACTGTATACAGCGGGTAAAATAAGTATTGAACATATCAACATTTTTCTCTGTAAATATATTTCTAAAGGTGCTGTTGACTTGAAATTGTCACCAGATGTCGGTAACAACCCAAGTAATCCATATATACAAAGAAAACAAAACAAATAAGTTCAGAAATTAAGTTATGTGTAATCAAATGGAATGACACAGGGAAAAAGTATTGAACACATGAAGAAAGGGAGGTGCAAAAAGGCATGGAAAGCCAAGACACCAGCTAAAATCTATCAGTAATTAGAAAGAAATCCTACCCCTAGTGAGTGGAAATTAATATTAGCTTGTTCAGTCCCAACACCTACAGTACCAGGATGATGAAGATGAAACAAGGGTGGACATTTCAGCAAGAAAGTGATCCAAAACACAGCCAATCAAAGTCTCAACTGGTTTCATAAAAAGAAAATAAAGCTGCTAGAATGGCCCAGCCAATCACCTGACTTGAATCCAATAGAAAAAAAGAACTAAAGATCAGAGTTCATAGAAGAGGCCCACAGAACCTTCAATATTTGAAGACTGTGGAAAAATGGGCCAAAATCACACCTGAGCAATGCATGCGGCTAGTTTCTCCATACAGGAGGCTTCTTGAAGCTGTCATTACCAACAAAGGGTTTTGTACAAAGTATTAAATAAATTTCAGTAGTTCAATACTTTTCCCGTGTCATTCAATTTTATTACACAATTTAATTTCTGAATTTATTTGTTTTGTTTTATTTGTATGTATGGATTACTTTGGTTGTTATCGACATCTGGTAAAAATTTCATGTCAACAGCACTTTTAGAAACACATTTACTGGGAAAAATGGTGACGTGTTCAATACTTATTTTACCCGTGGTATATCTACCTTTATTTTGCAAAGCTTAAGTAAGCAATTTTTGTTAAATGTGCGAGACTCCTGATTCATTAGTCACTATACACTCTTAAAAATAAATGTGCTTCACGATGCCATAGAAGAACCTTTTTCTCTAAACGGTTCTATAAAGAACCTTAAACATTTCACAAAAGGTTCTTTGGTGAAAGAAGGTTCTTCAGATTATAAAAAGGTAAGAAAGAGATGGTTTGTGGAACCAAAAATGGTTCTTCTATGGCATCGCTGTGAAGAACCTTTTAAAGCACCTTTATTTTTAAGAGTGTACGTAGGTAAATAACCAGAAAAGTAACAACACACAGTAAACAGTAAAACTATTTGCACTAGAAAACAATGTTTATGATTATGATAATAAAATATGATAACAAAATACTAGTTTTTGTACAGGTAAAATAACCAGTTACTGATGCAGTATTATGGTTGGAGCTGAGGGACAGCAGACTTAATTTTATGTTTATTGTGATTATTAATATTATTCATGCTTCACATATACAGCATTGTTCAAGCTTCACACACAAAGATTAAATACACAATAAATCTACAAACAGTACTGTTTAATACGTAGGCTGTTTTCCAATGAATGGAAATTCTTTTTGTTCAGCATTTCAAATTTCTGCCAATACTGTCATTTTAAAAATAAGCAGAGCTCCAAATATTTTCCCTATTTTCTTTTACTTAATTTGAAAACAAACAATTCAACATTAGCATGTCTATGCGTTTGGGTTATAGTTTCTAACATGAGCAAAAGCACTGAAAAACACATCAAAACAATCAACACAATCAGAATTAAGATGATACAGCCATTGAAATTGACTTCAGATTATTTGGTACTATTTTTTTGCGCAAAAATACATCTGCTAATCGTGTCCTGATCTCTTTAGTTCTGGTGCAGTAAACAGCAGGGTTTATTAAGGGAGAAACTAGAGAGGCTACAATCAAAATTGCATTTCGCTCTGTCAAATTTAGCACAACTCCTATTCGAGTTAGTATTCCAGAGACAAGCTTTGGCGCATAATAACTAAACAAGACAATGAGGTGACTGGAGCAGGTGCTGATCATTTGCTTTTTGCTTGAGTTGTTGGAGAGTTTAGTCACACTATAAGCCAGGACAGCATAGGTACACAGAATAAAAGGAAACGGTCCACACAGTATCCAAAGACTTATCATGACAGGTATGAAAAAATATGGTTCAGGATTAACACAAGAAGCTCTGATCATAGAAGGATAGTCACAGAACACATATTTGATGACAGGTTGACAATATGGAACACTGTCTACTACTGATATCACATAACCTATAACAGCAAAACCAGCGAGCCAGGTCAGAGAAATGAGCAGAAAGGTTTGTGAATTTGTTACAATGCTGTGGTATCTCAAAGGAAGCCTGATTGCAATAAGTCGGTCTATTGCCATTAATGTCAGAGCCATGCACTCTGTGAAATCACCAAGATGATAGAAGTATGTCCTTGAGATACATGAATAGTATGAAACAGTTTTAATCTCAGCCAACAGCACTGAGATCATGGTTGTGCTGCAGGTAGAAGAGAACATTATGTCAACGACAGCTAGATTACAGATTAATATGTACATTGGTTTGTGCAAATGTCTGTTAGTCGAGATGATACACAGATTGATGCCATTCCCAAGCAATATGAGCATGTAGGTTAGCAAGATGAGGAATCCGAGGAGCTTTTGGTTCTGCAGGTGATCAAATCCAGTGATTATAAAGCCATCTACATTTTTCACAGTGTAATTTTCATTTGCCATTTTCAAACAGCCACTTAAAATATGCAACTATTTTAAAATACAGTTAGTACAGATGATAATATGAAGTCAATTAGAGCCTCAATGTACTCATATACGCATAGAAAAAAAGCTCCTATGAAGGAAAATGGCAGAAAGATGCAGACAGCGTCTGTAACTGCAAGGTGATGAAAACTCTGAAAGTTGAAATATAGTTTTATCAGAAATAAAAAAAGGGTTTCATGCATTTTTAAGAATGAAAAAAAAAATGTTCTGAAATATAATTTGTCCTTTTTTTCTTTTCTTCCTTAATTCCAGTCAGAGTACTCTAAAAAGCATGAACTGTCTGAGATGTTCCTCCCATCCAGATAAACATACGACTGAAATCCTGCCATTTATATTTTACTATGTGACATACGTCATGGTTTCCTCCTAGCAGCCATGATTGAGTAAACTTAGGACTTCATCAACATAGAAAGTCTCTCAAGTATAATTTATGTTTAAACAAAAACAAAAATCTCACAGAAAAATATCTGACAATGTTACAATGCCTTAACCTATTAATTAATTAGACATGATTGGGAGATAGGGGTAGTTTGTCACATAAGGATAAAGGGGCTATAACTCTCGTCTCATTCTCTGTGTAAAACACTTTTCTTTAGTGTAATGCACCACCTTAACCTCTTCGAAAATCAAATTAGGTTAAATAATTGTTAAATTTTAACCAATTTGTAATATTGGACCTGAAACCATTAGATTCTAGTCAATGAGATTGCTAATTAAAGAGACTTCACTGTAAACCATAATGTATAGACCAGCTTATTAATATACACAAGGGCCTTCTTAATGTTCAGTTAATAGCTGAGCTGATAAATGTTCCCTGTAGTGTTTGAGATCCCATTACACAAATGTTTTAATAGAATTAGTAACTGCTGGGAATGGGGGTCAACAGATGGTATTTTATGTTGATTTGCTTTATTAATATTATTCATACACAGCAGAAATACACATTGCATCTACAAATATTATCTGTTTCACCTTTCATTAAAAATTTATACTAATCCAAAAAATGTTCATGATTTTTTTTTACAATGCTTTGGTACCTCATTGGAATCCTGATCACAATAAAGTCGATTGCTTTTGCCTTTAATAAGGCAAGGCCCAGTGTATAAAGGCTGGCATTTCTACCCAGCTGCGGTCTGACAAGAGACAGACACAGCACCCGCACCACCTGCATGATTTTGTAATTGATGCCCATACAGGAGACCGTCCACCTTCCAAAACTGCTGATGAAATGCACACTTTTTTTTATCAAGTTATTGACCATCTTATCAGTGAAATGAATCGCCGCATTTCTCCAGAGACATGTGATGTGTTGAAAGGTGTTTCTGCTTTAAACCCAAGGCAGAATTCATTCCTTGACAAGGACTGTTTGTCACCTATGGCTCAGCAGTATGGGATCACAAATTAAAACTTATCTGCTGAACTACACCAAGTGTGACGGCTTCTAGACAGAAAACAAGAACAGGGGGTGACTGCAAGCACCACACTGGAATTTCTTTCCTTACTCAGGCCGTACAAGGACGCCTTCATCGATTTGTACAGGCTTCTTTGCATCTCCGTTACACTTCCAGTCACCTCATCATTGTGTGAGCGCAGCTTTTCTTACTTAAAGCGAGTGAAAAACTACCTGAGAAGTACCAGCGGAGATGATCGAAACAGTAACTTGGCAATGTTAGCGATCAACTCCTCAAGAACAAAGGCCCTTAATGTGCAGGACATCATTGACTCGTTTGCCGTTAATCACAACAATAGACAAATTGTCCTGTTGTAATATGCTTCTGGTGAGTAGCTACTCTTAAAAAAATAGCTTATGTGGAAATAGTTTTATGAATTGTCGGCACTTGATTATAATATGCTTCTGTTGAGTAGCTATTACAAAATATCTTATGTGTAAATTTTGTCAGCACTTTATTGTAATATGCTTCTGGTGAGTAGCTATACTCTTAAAAATTGCTATGTGGAAATAGTTTTATGAATTGTTGGCACTTTATATATTGTAAAAAATGGTTAGAATTTACAATGTTTTCCTGGCAGTTGGCATTGAGAGTGACTGACACTGCATGGTCCAAAAATAATGACTAACTAGATGTGTAAAAAAAAAATCCCTACTTTCTCTTTTCTATGTGCCTTCATAAATTGTATTAATTTGTAAGTGTCATATTTGGCAGTAGGCATTAGAAGTTATATTACTAATAACAGTGGCATATACGAGAAGTTTAATATCACAGAAAAAAAAGCCTTTTTCGAAGCTGCTGTATATAAAAAAAAACACAAGGTGGCTGAATTTGCATGCTATTTACATAGCTGAAGCTTAGGCATTCATTAATTTCTCTCAACTTAATTAGTTTTTTTTTTTTTGGCACCCCCTCTGACCTGTTAAGTCCCCCCTTGGCACCCCCAACAAAAAAAATCCTGGAGCCGCCACTGCTCAGTAGTGACATTTCTCAGTACTGTCACTGTTCTTGAAGCAGTTAAACTTATAGTTTCGCTATTAGTTAACGTTGTTACCAAACACTGTTGAGAGAAGCACATACTCAGGTAATCCGCACAACCTTCAATCACACAACTATAATTAATCTCTTGCCTGCTCTCTCTGATAACTGCATTGGACAGCATTATTAACGGCATTAGCAATGGCGCAAGCCTCTGTAACTAGCTCTAAAATAACGTTTTGGAATTAGCAATGGAGGCTTGAGATGCTTAAGAAATGATTTAAGTTCAGTGTCTTGAGGTGTGATAATATTTAGTATAAGTGGAGTAATTGACTCCGGGCCATACAGTTATTAGAAAAATATGGGATAGGCTAGGGTATGTTGACTGTCATTATCTGCCGTATGAAAATGCTGCCTTTGTTTGTGTTGTGGCTGCATTACTATCTTGGGTGTGCATTATTTTTCTAATAATTCAATACATATATGCCTTACATATAGGCCTACTGTATACAGCGGGTAAAATAAGTATTGAACATATCAACATTTTTCTCTGTAAATATATTTCTAAAGGTGCTGTTGACTTGAAATTGTCACCAGATGTCGGTAACAACCCAAGTAATCCATATATACAAAGAAAACAAAACAAATAAGTTCAGAAATTAAGTTATGTGTAATCAAATGGAATGACACAGGGAAAAAGTATTGAACACATGAAGAAAGGGAGGTGCAAAAAGGCATGGAAAGCCAAGACACCAGCTAAAATCTATCAGTAATTAGAAAGAAATCCTACCCCTAGTGAGTGGAAATTAATATTAGCTTGTTCAGTCCCAACACCTACAGTACCAGGATGATGAAGATGAAACAAGGGTGGACATTTCAGCAAGAAAGTGATCCAAAACACAGCCAATCAAAGTCTCAACTGGTTTCATAAAAAGAAAATAAAGCTGCTAGAATGGCCCAGCCAATCACCTGACTTGAATCCAATAGAAAAAAAGAACTAAAGATCAGAGTTCATAGAAGAGGCCCACAGAACCTTCAATATTTGAAGACTGTGGAAAAATGGGCCAAAATCACACCTGAGCAATGCATGCGGCTAGTTTCTCCATACAGGAGGCTTCTTGAAGCTGTCATTACCAACAAAGGGTTTTGTACAAAGTATTAAATAAATTTCAGTAGTTCAATACTTTTCCCGTGTCATTCAATTTTATTACACAATTTAATTTCTGAATTTATTTGTTTTGTTTTATTTGTATGTATGGATTACTTTGGTTGTTATCGACATCTGGTAAAAATTTCATGTCAACAGCACTTTTAGAAACACATTTACTGGGAAAAATGGTGACGTGTTCAATACTTATTTTACCCGTGGTATATCTACCTTTATTTTGCAAAGCTTAAGTAAGCAATTTTTGTTAAATGTGCGAGACTCCTGATTCATTAGTCACTATACACTCTTAAAAATAAATGTGCTTCACGATGCCATAGAAGAACCTTTTTCTCTAAACGGTTCTATAAAGAACCTTAAACATTTCACAAAAGGTTCTTTGGTGAAAGAAGGTTCTTCAGATTATAAAAAGGTAAGAAAGAGATGGTTTGTGGAACCAAAAATGGTTCTTCTATGGCATCGCTGTGAAGAACCTTTTAAAGCACCTTTATTTTTAAGAGTGTACGTAGGTAAATAACCAGAAAAGTAACAACACACAGTAAACAGTAAAACTATTTGCACTAGAAAACAATGTTTATGATTATGATAATAAAATATGATAACAAAATACTAGTTTTTGTACAGGTAAAATAACCAGTTACTGATGCAGTATTATGGTTGGAGCTGAGGGACAGCAGACTTAATTTTATGTTTATTGTGATTATTAATATTATTCATGCTTCACATATACAGCATTGTTCAAGCTTCACACACAAAGATTAAATACACAATAAATCTACAAACAGTACTGTTTAATACGTAGGCTGTTTTCCAATGAATGGAAATTCTTTTTGTTCAGCATTTCAAATTTCTGCCAATACTGTCATTTTAAAAATAAGCAGAGCTCCAAATATTTTCCCTATTTTCTTTTACTTAATTTGAAAACAAACAATTCAACATTAGCATGTCTATGCGTTTGGGTTATAGTTTCTAACATGAGCAAAAGCACTGAAAAACACATCAAAACAATCAACACAATCAGAATTAAGATGATACAGCCATTGAAATTGACTTCAGATTATTTGGTACTATTTTTTTGCGCAAAAATACATCTGCTAATCGTGTCCTGATCTCTTTAGTTCTGGTGCAGTAAACAGCAGGGTTTATTAAGGGAGAAACTAGAGAGGCTACAATCAAAATTGCATTTCGCTCTGTCAAATTTAGCACAACTCCTATTCGAGTTAGTATTCCAGAGACAAGCTTTGGCGCATAATAACTAAACAAGACAATGAGGTGACTGGAGCAGGTGCTGATCATTTGCTTTTTGCTTGAGTTGTTGGAGAGTTTAGTCACACTATAAGCCAGGACAGCATAGGTACACAGAATAAAAGGAAACGGTCCACACAGTATCCAAAGACTTATCATGACAGGTATGAAAAAATATGGTTCAGGATTAACACAAGCAGCTCTGATCATAGAAGGATAGTCACAGAACACATATTTGATGACAGGTTGACAATATGGAACACTGTCTACTACTGATATCACATAACCTATAACAGCAAAACCAGCGAGCCAGGTCAGAGAAATGAGCAGAAAGGTTCGTGAATTTGTTACAATGCTGTGGTATCTCAAAGGAAGCCTGATTGCAATAAGTCGGTCTATTGCCATTAATGTCAGAGCCATGCACTCTGTGAAATCACCAAGATGATAGAAGTATGTCCTTGAGATACATGAATAGTATGAAACAGTTTTAATCTCAGCCAACAGCACTGAGATCATGGTTGTGCTGCAGGTAGAAGAGAACATTATGTCAACGACAGCTAGATTACAGATTAATATGTACATTGGTTTGTGCAAATGTCTGTTAGTCGAGATGATACACAGATTGATGCCATTCCCAAGCAATATGAGCATGTAGGTTAGCAAGATGAGGAATCCGAGGAGCTTTTGGTTCTGCAGGTGATCAAATCCAGTGATTATAAAGCCATCTACATTTTTCACAGTGTAATTTTCATTTGCCATTTTCAAACAGCCACTTAAAATATGCAACTATTTTAAAATACAGTTAGTACAGATGATAATATGAAGTCAATTAGAGCCTCAATGTACTCATATACGCATAGAAAAAAAGCTCCTATGAAGGAAAATGGCAGAAAGATGCAGACAGCGTCTGTAACTGCAAGGTGATGAAAACTCTGAAAGTTGAAATATAGTTTTATCAGAAATAAAAAAAGGGTTTCATGCATTTTTAAGAATGAAAAAAAAAATGTTCTGAAATATAATTTGTCCTTTTTTTCTTTTCTTCCTTAATTCCAGTCAGAGTACTCTAAAAAGCATGAACTGTCTGAGATGTTCCTCCCATCCAGATAAACATACGACTGAAATCCTGCCATTTATATTTTACTATGTGACATACGTCATGGTTTCCTCCTAGCAGCCATGATTGAGTAAACTTAGGACTTCATCAACATAGAAAGTCTCTCAAGTATAATTTATGTTTAAACAAAAACAAAAATCTCACAGAAAAATATCTGACAATGTTACAATGCCTTAACCTATTAATTAATTAGACATGATTGGGAGATAGGGGTAGTTTGTCACATAAGGATAAAGGGGCTATAACTCTCGTCTCATTCTCTGTGTAAAACACTTTTCTTTAGTGTAATGCACCACCTTAACCTCTTCGAAAATCAAATTAGGTTAAATAATTGTTAAATTTTAACCAATTTGTAATATTGGACCTGAAACCATTAGATTCTAGTCAATGAGATTGCTAATTAAAGAGACTTCACTGTAAACCATAATGTATAGACCAGCTTATTAATATACACAAGGGCCTTCTTAATGTTCAGTTAATAGCTGAGCTGATAAATGTTCCCTGTAGTGTTTGAGATCCCATTACACAAATGTTTTAATAGAATTAGTAACTGCTGGGAATGGGGGTCAACAGATGGTATTTTATGTTGATTTGCTTTATTAATATTATTCATACACAGCAGAAATACACATTGCATCTACAAATATTATCTGTTTCACCTTTCATTAAAAATTTATACTAATCCAAAAAATGTTCATGATTTTTTTTTACAATGCTTTGGTACCTCATTGGAATCCTGATCACAATAAAGTCGATTGCTTTTGCCTTTAATAAGGCAAGGCCCAGTGTATAAAGGCTGGCATTTCTACCCAGCTGCGGTCTGACAAGAGACAGACACAGCACCCGCACCACCTGCATGATTTTGTAATTGATGCCCATACAGGAGACCGTCCACCTTCCAAAACTGCTGATGAAATGCACACTTTTTTTTATCAAGTTATTGACCATCTTATCAGTGAAATGAATCGCCGCATTTCTCCAGAGACATGTGATGTGTTGAAAGGTGTTTCTGCTTTAAACCCAAGGCAGAATTCATTCCTTGACAAGGACTGTTTGTCACCTATGGCTCAGCAGTATGGGATCACAAATTAAAACTTATCTGCTGAACTACACCAAGTGTGACGGCTTCTAGACAGAAAACAAGAACAGGGGGTGACTGCAAGCACCACACTGGAATTTCTTTCCTTACTCAGGCCGTACAAGGACGCCTTCATCGATTTGTACAGGCTTCTTTGCATCTCCGTTACACTTCCAGTCACCTCATCATTGTGTGAGCGCAGCTTTTCTTACTTAAAGCGAGTGAAAAACTACCTGAGAAGTACCAGCGGAGATGATCGAAACAGTAACTTGGCAATGTTAGCGATCAACTCCTCAAGAACAAAGGCCCTTAATGTGCAGGACATCATTGACTCGTTTGCCGTTAATCACAACAATAGACAAATTGTCCTGTTGTAATATGCTTCTGGTGAGTAGCTACTCTTAAAAAAATAGCTTATGTGGAAATAGTTTTATGAATTGTCGGCACTTGATTATAATATGCTTCTGTTGAGTAGCTATTACAAAATATCTTATGTGTAAATTTTGTCAGCACTTTATTGTAATATGCTTCTGGTGAGTAGCTATACTCTTAAAAATTGCTATGTGGAAATAGTTTTATGAATTGTTGGCACTTTATATATTGTAAAAAATGGTTAGAATTTACAATGTTTTCCTGGCAGTTGGCATTGAGAGTGACTGACACTGCATGGTCCAAAAATAATGACTAACTAGATGTGTAAAAAAAAAATCCCTACTTTCTCTTTTCTATGTGCCTTCATAAATTGTATTAATTTGTAAGTGTCATATTTGGCAGTAGGCATTAGAAGTTATATTACTAATAACAGTGGCATATACGAGAAGTTTAATATCACAGAAAAAAAAAGCCTTTTTCGAAGCTGCTGTATATAAAAAAAACACAAGGTGGCTGAATTTGCATGCTATTTACATAGCTGAAGCTTAGGCATTCATTAATTTCTCTCAACTTAATTAGTTTTTTTTTTTTTTGGCACCCCCTCTGACCTGTTAAGTCCCCCCTTGGCACCCCCAACAAAAAAAATCCTGGAGCCGCCACTGCTCAGTAGTGACATTTCTCAGTACTGTCACTGTTCTTGAAGCAGTTAAACTTATAGTTTCGCTATTAGTTAACGTTGTTACCAAACACTGTTGAGAGAAGCACATACTCAGGTAATCCGCACAACCTTCAATCACACAACTATAATTAATCTCTTGCCTGCTCTCTCTGATAACTGCATTGGACAGCATTATTAACGGCATTAGCAATGGCGCAAGCCTCTGTAACTAGCTCTAAAATAACGTTTTGGAATTAGCAATGGAGGCTTGAGATGCTTAAGAAATGATTTAAGTTCAGTGTCTTGAGGTGTGATAATATTTAGTATAAGTGGAGTAATTGACTCCGGGCCATACAGTTATTAGAAAAATATGGGATAGGCTAGGGTATGTTGACTGTCATTATCTGCCGTATGAAAATGCTGCCTTTGTTTGTGTTGTGGCTGCATTACTATCTTGGGTGTGCATTATTTTTCTAATAATTCAATACATATATGCCTTACATATAGGCCTACTGTATACAGCGGGTAAAATAAGTATTGAACATATCAACATTTTTCTCTGTAAATATATTTCTAAAGGTGCTGTTGACTTGAAATTGTCACCAGATGTCGGTAACAACCCAAGTAATCCATATATACAAAGAAAACAAAACAAATAAGTTCAGAAATTAAGTTATGTGTAATCAAATGGAATGACACAGGGAAAAAGTATTGAACACATGAAGAAAGGGAGGTGCAAAAAGGCATGGAAAGCCAAGACACCAGCTAAAATCTATCAGTAATTAGAAAGAAATCCTACCCCTAGTGAGTGGAAATTAATATTAGCTTGTTCAGTCCCAACACCTACAGTACCAGGATGATGAAGATGAAACAAGGGTGGACATTTCAGCAAGAAAGTGATCCAAAACACAGCCAATCAAAGTCTCAACTGGTTTCATAAAAAGAAAATAAAGCTGCTAGAATGGCCCAGCCAATCACCTGACTTGAATCCAATAGAAAAAAAGAACTAAAGATCAGAGTTCATAGAAGAGGCCCACAGAACCTTCAATATTTGAAGACTGTGGAAAAATGGGCCAAAATCACACCTGAGCAATGCATGTGACTAGTTTCTCCATACAGGAGGCTTCTTGAAGCTGTCATTACCAACAAAGGGTTTTGTACAAAGTATTAAATAAATTTCAGTAGTTCAATACTTTTCCCGTGTCATTCAATTTTATTACACAATTTAATTTCTGAATTTATTTGTTTTGTTTTATTTGTATGTATGGATTACTTTGGTTGTTATCGACATCTGGTAAAAATTTCATGTCAACAGCACTTTTAGAAACACATTTACTGGGAAAAATGGTGACGTGTTCAATACTTATTTTACCCGTGGTATATCTGCCTTTATTTTGCAAAGCTTAAGTAAGCAATTTTTGTTAAATGTGCGAGACTCCTGATTCATTAGTCACTATACACTCTTAAAAATAAATGTGCTTCACGATGCCATAGAAGAACCTTTTTCTCTAAACGATTCTATAAAGAACCTTAAACATTTCACAAAAGGTTTTTTGGTGAAAGAAGGTTCTTCAGATTATAAAAAGGTAAGAAAGAGATGGTTTGTGCACCAAAAATGGTTCTTCTATGGCATCGCTGTGAAGAACCTTTTAAAGCACCTTTATTTTTAAGAGTGTATGTAGGTAAATAACCAGAAAAGTAACAACACACAGTAAACAGTAAAACTATTTGCACTAGAAAACAATGTTTATGATTATGATAATAAAATATGATAACAAAATACTAGTTTTTGTACAGGTAAAATAACCAGTTACTGATGCAGTATTATGGTTGGAGCTGAGGGACAGCAGACTTAATTTTATGTTTATTGTGATTATTAATATTATTCATGCTTCACATATACAGCATTGTTCAAGCTTCACACACAAAGATTAAATACACAATAAATCTACAAACAGTACTGTTTAATACGTAGGCTGTTTTCCAATGAATGGAAATTCTTTTTGTTCAGCATTTCAAATTTCTGCCAATACTGTCATTTTAAAAATAAGCAGAGCTCCAAATATTTTCCCTATTTTCTTTTACTTAATTTGAAAACAAACAATTCAACATTAGCATGTCTATGCGTTTGGGTTATAGTTTCTAACATGAGCAAAAGCACTGAAAAACACATCAAAACAATCAACACAATCAGAATTAAGATGATACAGCCATTGAAATTGACTTCAGATTATTTGGTACTATTTTTTTGCGCAAAAATACATCTGCTAATCGTGTCCTGATCTCTTTAGTTCTGGTGCAGTAAACAGCAGGGTTTATTAAGGGAGAAACTAGAGAGGCTACAATCAAAATTGCATTTCGCTCTGTCAAATTTAGCACAACTCCTATTCGAGTTAGTATTCCAGAGACAAGCTTTGGCGCATAATAACTAAACAAGACAATGAGGTGACTGGAGCAGGTGCTGATCATTTGCTTTTTGCTTGAGTTGTTGGAGAGTTTAGTCACACTATAAGCCAGGACAGCATAGGTACACAGAATAAAAGGAAACGGTCCACACAGTATCCAAAGACTTATCATGACAGGTATGAAAAAATATGGTTCAGGATTAACACAAGCAGCTCTGATCATAGAAGGATAGTCACAGAACACATATTTGATGACAGGTTGACAATATGGAACACTGTCTACTACTGATATCACATAACCTATAACAGCAAAACCAGCGAGCCAGGTCAGAGAAATGAGCAGAAAGGTTTGTGAATTTGTTACAATGCTGTGGTATCTCAAAGGAAGCCTGATTGCAATAAGTCGGTCTATTGCCATTAATGTCAGAGCCATGCACTCTGTGAAATCACCAAGATGATAGAAGTATGTCCTTGAGATACATGAATAGTATGAAACAGTTTTAATCTCAGCCAACAGCACTGAGATCATGGTTGTGCTGCAGGTAGAAGAGAACATTATGTCAACAACAGCTAGATTACAGATTAATATGTACATTGGTTTGTGCAAATGTCTGTTAGTCGAGATGATACACAGATTGATGCCGTTCCCAAGCAATATGAGCATGTAGGTTAGCAAGATGAGGAATCCGAGGAGCTTTTGGTTCTGCAGGTGATCAAATCCAGTGATTATAAAGCCATCTACATTTTTCACAGTGTAATTTTCATTTGCCATTTTCAAACAGCCACTTAAAATATGCAACTATTTTAAAATACAGTTAGTACAGATGATAATATGAAGTCAATTAGAGCCTCAATGTACTCATATACGCATAGAAAAAAAGCTCCTATGAAGGAAAATGGCAGAAAGATGCAGACAGCGTCTGTAACTGCAAGGTGATGAAAACTCTGAAAGTTGAAATATAGTTTTATCAGAAATAAAAAAAGGGTTTCATGCATTTTTAAGAATGAAAAAAAATGTTATGAAATATAATTTGTCCTTTTTTTCTTTTCTTCCTTAATTCCAGTCAGAGTACTCTAAAAAGCATGAACTGTCTGAGATGTTCCTCCCATCCAGATAAACATATGACTGAAATCTTGCCATTTATATTTTACTATGTGACATACGTCATGGTTTCCTCCTAGCAGCCATGATTGAGTAAACTTAGGACTTCATCAACATAGAAAGTCTCTCAAGTATAATTTATGTTTAAACAAAAACAAAAATCTCACAGAAAAATATCTGACAATGTTACAATGCCTTAACCTATTAATTAATTAGACATGATTGGGAGATAGGGGTAGTTTGTCACAAGAATAAAGGGTCTATAACTCTCGTCTCATTCTCTGTGTAAAACACTTTTCTTTAGTGTAATGCATCACCTTAACCTCTTCAAAAATCAAATTATGTATGTTAAATAATTGTTAAATTTTAACCAATTTGTAATATTGGACCTGAAACCATTAGATTCTAGTCAATGAGATTGCTAATTAAAGAGACTTCACTGTAAACCATAATGTATAGACCAGCTTATTAATATACACAAGGGCCTTCTTAATGTTCAGTTAATAGCTGAGCTGATAATGTTCCCTGTAGTGTTTGAGATCCCATTACACAAATGTTTTAATAGAATTAGTAACTGCTGGGAATGGGGGTCAGCAGATGGTGTTTTATGTTGATTTGCTTTATTAATATTATTCATACACAGCAGAAATACACATTGCATCTACAGATATTATCTGTTTCACCTTTCATTAAAAATTTATACTAATCCAAAAAATGTTCATGATTTTTTTACAATGCTTTGGTACCTCATTGGAATCCTGATCACAATAAAGTCGATTGCTTTTGCCTTTAATAAGGCAAGGCCCAGTGTATAAAGGCTGGCATTTCTACCCAGCTGCGGTCTGACAAGAGACAGACACAGCACCCGCACCACCTGCATGATTTTGTAATTGATGCCCATACAGGAGACCGTCCACCTTCCAAAACTGCCGATGAAATGCACACTTTTTTTTATCAAGTTATTGACCATCTTATCAGTGAAATGAATCGCCGCTTTTCTCCAGAGACATGTGATGTATTGAAAGGTGTTTCTGCTTTAAACCCAAGGCAGAATTCATTCCTTGACAAGGACTGTTTGTCACCTATGGCTCAGCAGTATGGGATCACAAATTAAAACTTATCTGCTGAACAGATAAACAAGAACAGGGGGTGACTGCAAGCAGCACACTGGAATTTCTTTCCTTACTCAGGCCGTACAAGGACGCCTTCATCGATTTGTACAGGCTTCTTTGCATCTCCGTTACACTTCCTGTCACCTCATCATTGTGTGAGCGCAGCTTTTCTTGCTTAAAGCGCGTGAAAAACTACCTGAGAAGTACCAGCGGAGATGATCGAAACAGTAACTTGGCAATGTTAGCGATCAACTCCTCAAGAACAAAGGCCCTTAATGTGCAGGACATCATTGACTCGTTTGCCGTTAATCACAACAATAGACAAATTGTCCTGTTGTAATATGCTTCTGGTGAGTAGCTACTCTTAAAAAATAGCTTATGTGGAAATAGTTTTATGAATTGTCGGCACTTGATTATAATATGCTTCTGTTGAGTAGCTATTACAAAATATCTTATGTGTAAATTTTGTCAGCACTTTATTGTAATATGCTTCTGGTGAGTAGCTATACTCTTAAAAATTGCTATGTGGAAATAGTTTTATGAATTGTTGGCACTTTATATATTGTAAAAAATGGTTAGAATTTACAATGTTTTCCTGGCAGTTGGCATTGAGAGTGACTGACACTGCATGGTCCAAAAATAATGACTAACTAGATGTGTAAAAAAAAAATCCCTACTTTCTCTTTTCTATGTGCCTTCATAAATTGTATTAATTTGTAAGTGTCATATTTGGCAGTAGGCATTAGAAGTTATATTACTAATAACAGTGGCATATACGAGAAGTTTAATATCACAGAAAAAAAAGCCTTTTTCGAAGCTGCTGTATATAAAAAAAAACACAAGGTGGCTGAATTTGCATGCTATTTACATAGCTGAAGCTTAGGCATTCATTAATTTCTCTCAACTTAATTAGTTTTTTTTTTTTTGGCACCCCCTCTGACCTGTTAAGTCCCCCCTTGGCACCCCCAACAAAAAAAATCCTGGAGCCGCCACTGCTCAGTAGTGACATTTCTCAGTACTGTCACTGTTCTTGAAGCAGTTAAACTTATAGTTTCGCTATTAGTTAACGTTGTTACCAAACACTGTTGAGAGAAGCACATACTCAGGTAATCCGCACAACCTTCAATCACACAACTATAATTAATCTCTTGCCTGCTCTCTCTGATAACTGCATTGGACAGCATTATTAACGGCATTAGCAATGGCGCAAGCCTCTGTAACTAGCTCTAAAATAACGTTTTGGAATTAGCAATGGAGGCTTGAGATGCTTAAGAAATGATTTAAGTTCAGTGTCTTGAGGTGTGATAATATTTAGTATAAGTGGAGTAATTGACTCCGGGCCATACAGTTATTAGAAAAATATGGGATAGGCTAGGGTATGTTGACTGTCATTATCTGCCGTATGAAAATGCTGCCTTTGTTTGTGTTGTGGCTGCATTACTATCTTGGGTGTGCATTATTTTTCTAATAATTCAATACATATATGCCTTACATATAGGCCTACTGTATACAGCGGGTAAAATAAGTATTGAACATATCAACATTTTTCTCTGTAAATATATTTCTAAAGGTGCTGTTGACTTGAAATTGTCACCAGATGTCGGTAACAACCCAAGTAATCCATATATACAAAGAAAACAAAACAAATAAGTTCAGAAATTAAGTTATGTGTAATCAAATGGAATGACACAGGGAAAAAGTATTGAACACATGAAGAAAGGGAGGTGCAAAAAGGCATGGAAAGCCAAGACACCAGCTAAAATCTATCAGTAATTAGAAAGAAATCCTACCCCTAGTGAGTGGAAATTAATATTAGCTTGTTCAGTCCCAACACCTACAGTACCAGGATGATGAAGATGAAACAAGGGTGGACATTTCAGCAAGAAAGTGATCCAAAACACAGCCAATCAAAGTCTCAACTGGTTTCATAAAAAGAAAATAAAGCTGCTAGAATGGCCCAGCCAATCACCTGACTTGAATCCAATAGAAAAAAAGAACTAAAGATCAGAGTTCATAGAAGAGGCCCACAGAACCTTCAATATTTGAAGACTGTGGAAAAATGGGCCAAAATCACACCTGAGCAATGCATGCGGCTAGTTTCTCCATACAGGAGGCTTCTTGAAGCTGTCATTACCAACAAAGGGTTTTGTACAAAGTATTAAATAAATTTCAGTAGTTCAATACTTTTCCCGTGTCATTCAATTTTATTACACAATTTAATTTCTGAATTTATTTGTTTTGTTTTATTTGTATGTATGGATTACTTTGGTTGTTATCGACATCTGGTAAAAATTTCATGTCAACAGCACTTTTAGAAACACATTTACTGGGAAAAATGGTGACGTGTTCAATACTTATTTTACCCGTGGTATATCTACCTTTATTTTGCAAAGCTTAAGTAAGCAATTTTTGTTAAATGTGCGAGACTCCTGATTCATTAGTCACTATACACTCTTAAAAATAAATGTGCTTCACGATGCCATAGAAGAACCTTTTTCTCTAAACGGTTCTATAAAGAACCTTAAACATTTCACAAAAGGTTCTTTGGTGAAAGAAGGTTCTTCAGATTATAAAAAGGTAAGAAAGAGATGGTTTGTGGAACCAAAAATGGTTCTTCTATGGCATCGCTGTGAAGAACCTTTTAAAGCACCTTTATTTTTAAGAGTGTACGTAGGTAAATAACCAGAAAAGTAACAACACACAGTAAACAGTAAAACTATTTGCACTAGAAAACAATGTTTATGATTATGATAATAAAATATGATAACAAAATACTAGTTTTTGTACAGGTAAAATAACCAGTTACTGATGCAGTATTATGGTTGGAGCTGAGGGACAGCAGACTTAATTTTATGTTTATTGTGATTATTAATATTATTCATGCTTCACATATACAGCATTGTTCAAGCTTCACACACAAAGATTAAATACACAATAAATCTACAAACAGTACTGTTTAATACGTAGGCTGTTTTCCAATGAATGGAAATTCTTTTTGTTCAGCATTTCAAATTTCTGCCAATACTGTCATTTTAAAAATAAGCAGAGCTCCAAATATTTTCCCTATTTTCTTTTACTTAATTTGAAAACAAACAATTCAACATTAGCATGTCTATGCGTTTGGGTTATAGTTTCTAACATGAGCAAAAGCACTGAAAAACACATCAAAACAATCAACACAATCAGAATTAAGATGATACAGCCATTGAAATTGACTTCAGATTATTTGGTACTATTTTTTTGCGCAAAAATACATCTGCTAATCGTGTCCTGATCTCTTTAGTTCTGGTGCAGTAAACAGCAGGGTTTATTAAGGGAGAAACTAGAGAGGCTACAATCAAAATTGCATTTCGCTCTGTCAAATTTAGCACAACTCCTATTCGAGTTAGTATTCCAGAGACAAGCTTTGGCGCATAATAACTAAACAAGACAATGAGGTGACTGGAGCAGGTGCTGATCATTTGCTTTTTGCTTGAGTTGTTGGAGAGTTTAGTCACACTATAAGCCAGGACAGCATAGGTACACAGAATAAAAGGAAACGGTCCACACAGTATCCAAAGACTTATCATGACAGGTATGAAAAAATATGGTTCAGGATTAACACAAGCAGCTCTGATCATAGAAGGATAGTCACAGAACACATATTTGATGACAGGTTGACAATATGGAACACTGTCTACTACTGATATCACATAACCTATAACAGCAAAACCAGCGAGCCAGGTCAGAGAAATGAGCAGAAAGGTTCGTGAATTTGTTACAATGCTGTGGTATCTCAAAGGAAGCCTGATTGCAATAAGTCGGTCTATTGCCATTAATGTCAGAGCCATGCACTCTGTGAAATCACCAAGATGATAGAAGTATGTCCTTGAGATACATGAATAGTATGAAACAGTTTTAATCTCAGCCAACAGCACTGAGATCATGGTTGTGCTGCAGGTAGAAGAGAACATTATGTCAACGACAGCTAGATTACAGATTAATATGTACATTGGTTTGTGCAAATGTCTGTTAGTCGAGATGATACACAGATTGATGCCATTCCCAAGCAATATGAGCATGTAGGTTAGCAAGATGAGGAATCCGAGGAGCTTTTGGTTCTGCAGGTGATCAAATCCAGTGATTATAAAGCCATCTACATTTTTCACAGTGTAATTTTCATTTGCCATTTTCAAACAGCCACTTAAAATATGCAACTATTTTAAAATACAGTTAGTACAGATGATAATATGAAGTCAATTAGAGCCTCAATGTACTCATATACGCATAGAAAAAAAGCTCCTATGAAGGAAAATGGCAGAAAGATGCAGACAGCGTCTGTAACTGCAAGGTGATGAAAACTCTGAAAGTTGAAATATAGTTTTATCAGAAATAAAAAAAGGGTTTCATGCATTTTTAAGAATGAAAAAAAAAATGTTCTGAAATATAATTTGTCCTTTTTTTCTTTTCTTCCTTAATTCCAGTCAGAGTACTCTAAAAAGCATGAACTGTCTGAGATGTTCCTCCCATCCAGATAAACATACGACTGAAATCCTGCCATTTATATTTTACTATGTGACATACGTCATGGTTTCCTCCTAGCAGCCATGATTGAGTAAACTTAGGACTTCATCAACATAGAAAGTCTCTCAAGTATAATTTATGTTTAAACAAAAACAAAAATCTCACAGAAAAATATCTGACAATGTTACAATGCCTTAACCTATTAATTAATTAGACATGATTGGGAGATAGGGGTAGTTTGTCACATAAGGATAAAGGGGCTATAACTCTCGTCTCATTCTCTGTGTAAAACACTTTTCTTTAGTGTAATGCACCACCTTAACCTCTTCGAAAATCAAATTAGGTTAAATAATTGTTAAATTTTAACCAATTTGTAATATTGGACCTGAAACCATTAGATTCTAGTCAATGAGATTGCTAATTAAAGAGACTTCACTGTAAACCATAATGTATAGACCAGCTTATTAATATACACAAGGGCCTTCTTAATGTTCAGTTAATAGCTGAGCTGATAAATGTTCCCTGTAGTGTTTGAGATCCCATTACACAAATGTTTTAATAGAATTAGTAACTGCTGGGAATGGGGGTCAACAGATGGTATTTTATGTTGATTTGCTTTATTAATATTATTCATACACAGCAGAAATACACATTGCATCTACAAATATTATCTGTTTCACCTTTCATTAAAAATTTATACTAATCCAAAAAATGTTCATGATTTTTTTTTACAATGCTTTGGTACCTCATTGGAATCCTGATCACAATAAAGTCGATTGCTTTTGCCTTTAATAAGGCAAGGCCCAGTGTATAAAGGCTGGCATTTCTACCCAGCTGCGGTCTGACAAGAGACAGACACAGCACCCGCACCACCTGCATGATTTTGTAATTGATGCCCATACAGGAGACCGTCCACCTTCCAAAACTGCTGATGAAATGCACACTTTTTTTTATCAAGTTATTGACCATCTTATCAGTGAAATGAATCGCCGCATTTCTCCAGAGACATGTGATGTGTTGAAAGGTGTTTCTGCTTTAAACCCAAGGCAGAATTCATTCCTTGACAAGGACTGTTTGTCACCTATGGCTCAGCAGTATGGGATCACAAATTAAAACTTATCTGCTGAACTACACCAAGTGTGACGGCTTCTAGACAGAAAACAAGAACAGGGGGTGACTGCAAGCACCACACTGGAATTTCTTTCCTTACTCAGGCCGTACAAGGACGCCTTCATCGATTTGTACAGGCTTCTTTGCATCTCCGTTACACTTCCAGTCACCTCATCATTGTGTGAGCGCAGCTTTTCTTACTTAAAGCGAGTGAAAAACTACCTGAGAAGTACCAGCGGAGATGATCGAAACAGTAACTTGGCAATGTTAGCGATCAACTCCTCAAGAACAAAGGCCCTTAATGTGCAGGACATCATTGACTCGTTTGCCGTTAATCACAACAATAGACAAATTGTCCTGTTGTAATATGCTTCTGGTGAGTAGCTACTCTTAAAAAAATAGCTTATGTGGAAATAGTTTTATGAATTGTCGGCACTTGATTATAATATGCTTCTGTTGAGTAGCTATTACAAAATATCTTATGTGTAAATTTTGTCAGCACTTTATTGTAATATGCTTCTGGTGAGTAGCTATACTCTTAAAAATTGCTATGTGGAAATAGTTTTATGAATTGTTGGCACTTTATATATTGTAAAAAATGGTTAGAATTTACAATGTTTTCCTGGCAGTTGGCATTGAGAGTGACTGACACTGCATGGTCCAAAAATAATGACTAACTAGATGTGTAAAAAAAAAATCCCTACTTTCTCTTTTCTATGTGCCTTCATAAATTGTATTAATTTGTAAGTGTCATATTTGGCAGTAGGCATTAGAAGTTATATTACTAATAACAGTGGCATATACGAGAAGTTTAATATCACAGAAAAAAAAGCCTTTTTCGAAGCTGCTGTATATAAAAAAAAACACAAGGTGGCTGAATTTGCATGCTATTTACATAGCTGAAGCTTAGGCATTCATTAATTTCTCTCAACTTAATTAGTTTTTTTTTTTTTGGCACCCCCTCTGACCTGTTAAGTCCCCCCTTGGCACCCCCAACAAAAAAAATCCTGGAGCCGCCACTGCTCAGTAGTGACATTTCTCAGTACTGTCACTGTTCTTGAAGCAGTTAAACTTATAGTTTCGCTATTAGTTAACGTTGTTACCAAACACTGTTGAGAGAAGCACATACTCAGGTAATCCGCACAACCTTCAATCACACAACTATAATTAATCTCTTGCCTGCTCTCTCTGATAACTGCATTGGACAGCATTATTAACGGCATTAGCAATGGCGCAAGCCTCTGTAACTAGCTCTAAAATAACGTTTTGGAATTAGCAATGGAGGCTTGAGATGCTTAAGAAATGATTTAAGTTCAGTGTCTTGAGGTGTGATAATATTTAGTATAAGTGGAGTAATTGACTCCGGGCCATACAGTTATTAGAAAAATATGGGATAGGCTAGGGTATGTTGACTGTCATTATCTGCCGTATGAAAATGCTGCCTTTGTTTGTGTTGTGGCTGCATTACTATCTTGGGTGTGCATTATTTTTCTAATAATTCAATACATATATGCCTTACATATAGGCCTACTGTATACAGCGGGTAAAATAAGTATTGAACATATCAACATTTTTCTCTGTAAATATATTTCTAAAGGTGCTGTTGACTTGAAATTGTCACCAGATGTCGGTAACAACCCAAGTAATCCATATATACAAAGAAAACAAAACAAATAAGTTCAGAAATTAAGTTATGTGTAATCAAATGGAATGACACAGGGAAAAAGTATTGAACACATGAAGAAAGGGAGGTGCAAAAAGGCATGGAAAGCCAAGACACCAGCTAAAATCTATCAGTAATTAGAAAGAAATCCTACCCCTAGTGAGTGGAAATTAATATTAGCTTGTTCAGTCCCAACACCTACAGTACCAGGATGATGAAGATGAAACAAGGGTGGACATTTCAGCAAGAAAGTGATCCAAAACACAGCCAATCAAAGTCTCAACTGGTTTCATAAAAAGAAAATAAAGCTGCTAGAATGGCCCAGCCAATCACCTGACTTGAATCCAATAGAAAAAAAGAACTAAAGATCAGAGTTCATAGAAGAGGCCCACAGAACCTTCAATATTTGAAGACTGTGGAAAAATGGGCCAAAATCACACCTGAGCAATGCATGCGGCTAGTTTCTCCATACAGGAGGCTTCTTGAAGCTGTCATTACCAACAAAGGGTTTTGTACAAAGTATTAAATAAATTTCAGTAGTTCAATACTTTTCCCGTGTCATTCAATTTTATTACACAATTTAATTTCTGAATTTATTTGTTTTGTTTTATTTGTATGTATGGATTACTTTGGTTGTTATCGACATCTGGTAAAAATTTCATGTCAACAGCACTTTTAGAAACACATTTACTGGGAAAAATGGTGACGTGTTCAATACTTATTTTACCCGTGGTATATCTACCTTTATTTTGCAAAGCTTAAGTAAGCAATTTTTGTTAAATGTGCGAGACTCCTGATTCATTAGTCACTATACACTCTTAAAAATAAATGTGCTTCACGATGCCATAGAAGAACCTTTTTCTCTAAACGGTTCTATAAAGAACCTTAAACATTTCACAAAAGGTTCTTTGGTGAAAGAAGGTTCTTCAGATTATAAAAAGGTAAGAAAGAGATGGTTTGTGGAACCAAAAATGGTTCTTCTATGGCATCGCTGTGAAGAACCTTTTAAAGCACCTTTATTTTTAAGAGTGTACGTAGGTAAATAACCAGAAAAGTAACAACACACAGTAAACAGTAAAACTATTTGCACTAGAAAACAATGTTTATGATTATGATAATAAAATATGATAACAAAATACTAGTTTTTGTACAGGTAAAATAACCAGTTACTGATGCAGTATTATGGTTGGAGCTGAGGGACAGCAGACTTAATTTTATGTTTATTGTGATTATTAATATTATTCATGCTTCACATATACAGCATTGTTCAAGCTTCACACACAAAGATTAAATACACAATAAATCTACAAACAGTACTGTTTAATACGTAGGCTGTTTTCCAATGAATGGAAATTCTTTTTGTTCAGCATTTCAAATTTCTGCCAATACTGTCATTTTAAAAATAAGCAGAGCTCCAAATATTTTCCCTATTTTCTTTTACTTAATTTGAAAACAAACAATTCAACATTAGCATGTCTATGCGTTTGGGTTATAGTTTCTAACATGAGCAAAAGCACTGAAAAACACATCAAAACAATCAACACAATCAGAATTAAGATGATACAGCCATTGAAATTGACTTCAGATTATTTGGTACTATTTTTTTGCGCAAAAATACATCTGCTAATCGTGTCCTGATCTCTTTAGTTCTGGTGCAGTAAACAGCAGGGTTTATTAAGGGAGAAACTAGAGAGGCTACAATCAAAATTGCATTTCGCTCTGTCAAATTTAGCACAACTCCTATTCGAGTTAGTATTCCAGAGACAAGCTTTGGCGCATAATAACTAAACAAGACAATGAGGTGACTGGAGCAGGTGCTGATCATTTGCTTTTTGCTTGAGTTGTTGGAGAGTTTAGTCACACTATAAGCCAGGACAGCATAGGTACACAGAATAAAAGGAAACGGTCCACACAGTATCCAAAGACTTATCATGACAGGTATGAAAAAATATGGTTCAGGATTAACACAAGCAGCTCTGATCATAGAAGGATAGTCACAGAACACATATTTGATGACAGGTTGACAATATGGAACACTGTCTACTACTGATATCACATAACCTATAACAGCAAAACCAGCGAGCCAGGTCAGAGAAATGAGCAGAAAGGTTCGTGAATTTGTTACAATGCTGTGGTATCTCAAAGGAAGCCTGATTGCAATAAGTCGGTCTATTGCCATTAATGTCAGAGCCATGCACTCTGTGAAATCACCAAGATGATAGAAGTATGTCCTTGAGATACATGAATAGTATGAAACAGTTTTAATCTCAGCCAACAGCACTGAGATCATGGTTGTGCTGCAGGTAGAAGAGAACATTATGTCAACGACAGCTAGATTACAGATTAATATGTACATTGGTTTGTGCAAATGTCTGTTAGTCGAGATGATACACAGATTGATGCCATTCCCAAGCAATATGAGCATGTAGGTTAGCAAGATGAGGAATCCGAGGAGCTTTTGGTTCTGCAGGTGATCAAATCCAGTGATTATAAAGCCATCTACATTTTTCACAGTGTAATTTTCATTTGCCATTTTCAAACAGCCACTTAAAATATGCAACTATTTTAAAATACAGTTAGTACAGATGATAATATGAAGTCAATTAGAGCCTCAATGTACTCATATACGCATAGAAAAAAAGCTCCTATGAAGGAAAATGGCAGAAAGATGCAGACAGCGTCTGTAACTGCAAGGTGATGAAAACTCTGAAAGTTGAAATATAGTTTTATCAGAAATAAAAAAAGGGTTTCATGCATTTTTAAGAATGAAAAAAAAAATGTTCTGAAATATAATTTGTCCTTTTTTTCTTTTCTTCCTTAATTCCAGTCAGAGTACTCTAAAAAGCATGAACTGTCTGAGATGTTCCTCCCATCCAGATAAACATACGACTGAAATCCTGCCATTTATATTTTACTATGTGACATACGTCATGGTTTCCTCCTAGCAGCCATGATTGAGTAAACTTAGGACTTCATCAACATAGAAAGTCTCTCAAGTATAATTTATGTTTAAACAAAAACAAAAATCTCACAGAAAAATATCTGACAATGTTACAATGCCTTAACCTATTAATTAATTAGACATGATTGGGAGATAGGGGTAGTTTGTCACATAAGGATAAAGGGGCTATAACTCTCGTCTCATTCTCTGTGTAAAACACTTTTCTTTAGTGTAATGCACCACCTTAACCTCTTCGAAAATCAAATTAGGTTAAATAATTGTTAAATTTTAACCAATTTGTAATATTGGACCTGAAACCATTAGATTCTAGTCAATGAGATTGCTAATTAAAGAGACTTCACTGTAAACCATAATGTATAGACCAGCTTATTAATATACACAAGGGCCTTCTTAATGTTCAGTTAATAGCTGAGCTGATAAATGTTCCCTGTAGTGTTTGAGATCCCATTACACAAATGTTTTAATAGAATTAGTAACTGCTGGGAATGGGGGTCAACAGATGGTATTTTATGTTGATTTGCTTTATTAATATTATTCATACACAGCAGAAATACACATTGCATCTACAAATATTATCTGTTTCACCTTTCATTAAAAATTTATACTAATCCAAAAAATGTTCATGATTTTTTTTTACAATGCTTTGGTACCTCATTGGAATCCTGATCACAATAAAGTCGATTGCTTTTGCCTTTAATAAGGCAAGGCCCAGTGTATAAAGGCTGGCATTTCTACCCAGCTGCGGTCTGACAAGAGACAGACACAGCACCCGCACCACCTGCATGATTTTGTAATTGATGCCCATACAGGAGACCGTCCACCTTCCAAAACTGCTGATGAAATGCACACTTTTTTTTATCAAGTTATTGACCATCTTATCAGTGAAATGAATCGCCGCATTTCTCCAGAGACATGTGATGTGTTGAAAGGTGTTTCTGCTTTAAACCCAAGGCAGAATTCATTCCTTGACAAGGACTGTTTGTCACCTATGGCTCAGCAGTATGGGATCACAAATTAAAACTTATCTGCTGAACTACACCAAGTGTGACGGCTTCTAGACAGAAAACAAGAACAGGGGGTGACTGCAAGCACCACACTGGAATTTCTTTCCTTACTCAGGCCGTACAAGGACGCCTTCATCGATTTGTACAGGCTTCTTTGCATCTCCGTTACACTTCCAGTCACCTCATCATTGTGTGAGCGCAGCTTTTCTTACTTAAAGCGAGTGAAAAACTACCTGAGAAGTACCAGCGGAGATGATCGAAACAGTAACTTGGCAATGTTAGCGATCAACTCCTCAAGAACAAAGGCCCTTAATGTGCAGGACATCATTGACTCGTTTGCCGTTAATCACAACAATAGACAAATTGTCCTGTTGTAATATGCTTCTGGTGAGTAGCTACTCTTAAAAAAATAGCTTATGTGGAAATAGTTTTATGAATTGTCGGCACTTGATTATAATATGCTTCTGTTGAGTAGCTATTACAAAATATCTTATGTGTAAATTTTGTCAGCACTTTATTGTAATATGCTTCTGGTGAGTAGCTATACTCTTAAAAATTGCTATGTGGAAATAGTTTTATGAATTGTTGGCACTTTATATATTGTAAAAAATGGTTAGAATTTACAATGTTTTCCTGGCAGTTGGCATTGAGAGTGACTGACACTGCATGGTCCAAAAATAATGACTAACTAGATGTGTAAAAAAAAAATCCCTACTTTCTCTTTTCTATGTGCCTTCATAAATTGTATTAATTTGTAAGTGTCATATTTGGCAGTAGGCATTAGAAGTTATATTACTAATAACAGTGGCATATACGAGAAGTTTAATATCACAGAAAAAAAAAGCCTTTTTCGAAGCTGCTGTATATAAAAAAAACACAAGGTGGCTGAATTTGCATGCTATTTACATAGCTGAAGCTTAGGCATTCATTAATTTCTCTCAACTTAATTAGTTTTTTTTTTTTTTGGCACCCCCTCTGACCTGTTAAGTCCCCCCTTGGCACCCCCAACAAAAAAAATCCTGGAGCCGCCACTGCTCAGTAGTGACATTTCTCAGTACTGTCACTGTTCTTGAAGCAGTTAAACTTATAGTTTCGCTATTAGTTAACGTTGTTACCAAACACTGTTGAGAGAAGCACATACTCAGGTAATCCGCACAACCTTCAATCACACAACTATAATTAATCTCTTGCCTGCTCTCTCTGATAACTGCATTGGACAGCATTATTAACGGCATTAGCAATGGCGCAAGCCTCTGTAACTAGCTCTAAAATAACGTTTTGGAATTAGCAATGGAGGCTTGAGATGCTTAAGAAATGATTTAAGTTCAGTGTCTTGAGGTGTGATAATATTTAGTATAAGTGGAGTAATTGACTCCGGGCCATACAGTTATTAGAAAAATATGGGATAGGCTAGGGTATGTTGACTGTCATTATCTGCCGTATGAAAATGCTGCCTTTGTTTGTGTTGTGGCTGCATTACTATCTTGGGTGTGCATTATTTTTCTAATAATTCAATACATATATGCCTTACATATAGGCCTACTGTATACAGCGGGTAAAATAAGTATTGAACATATCAACATTTTTCTCTGTAAATATATTTCTAAAGGTGCTGTTGACTTGAAATTGTCACCAGATGTCGGTAACAACCCAAGTAATCCATATATACAAAGAAAACAAAACAAATAAGTTCAGAAATTAAGTTATGTGTAATCAAATGGAATGACACAGGGAAAAAGTATTGAACACATGAAGAAAGGGAGGTGCAAAAAGGCATGGAAAGCCAAGACACCAGCTAAAATCTATCAGTAATTAGAAAGAAATCCTACCCCTAGTGAGTGGAAATTAATATTAGCTTGTTCAGTCCCAACACCTACAGTACCAGGATGATGAAGATGAAACAAGGGTGGACATTTCAGCAAGAAAGTGATCCAAAACACAGCCAATCAAAGTCTCAACTGGTTTCATAAAAAGAAAATAAAGCTGCTAGAATGGCCCAGCCAATCACCTGACTTGAATCCAATAGAAAAAAAGAACTAAAGATCAGAGTTCATAGAAGAGGCCCACAGAACCTTCAATATTTGAAGACTGTGGAAAAATGGGCCAAAATCACACCTGAGCAATGCATGTGACTAGTTTCTCCATACAGGAGGCTTCTTGAAGCTGTCATTACCAACAAAGGGTTTTGTACAAAGTATTAAATAAATTTCAGTAGTTCAATACTTTTCCCGTGTCATTCAATTTTATTACACAATTTAATTTCTGAATTTATTTGTTTTGTTTTATTTGTATGTATGGATTACTTTGGTTGTTATCGACATCTGGTAAAAATTTCATGTCAACAGCACTTTTAGAAACACATTTACTGGGAAAAATGGTGACGTGTTCAATACTTATTTTACCCGTGGTATATCTGCCTTTATTTTGCAAAGCTTAAGTAAGCAATTTTTGTTAAATGTGCGAGACTCCTGATTCATTAGTCACTATACACTCTTAAAAATAAATGTGCTTCACGATGCCATAGAAGAACCTTTTTCTCTAAACGATTCTATAAAGAACCTTAAACATTTCACAAAAGGTTTTTTGGTGAAAGAAGGTTCTTCAGATTATAAAAAGGTAAGAAAGAGATGGTTTGTGCACCAAAAATGGTTCTTCTATGGCATCGCTGTGAAGAACCTTTTAAAGCACCTTTATTTTTAAGAGTGTATGTAGGTAAATAACCAGAAAAGTAACAACACACAGTAAACAGTAAAACTATTTGCACTAGAAAACAATGTTTATGATTATGATAATAAAATATGATAACAAAATACTAGTTTTTGTACAGGTAAAATAACCAGTTACTGATGCAGTATTATGGTTGGAGCTGAGGGACAGCAGACTTAATTTTATGTTTATTGTGATTATTAATATTATTCATGCTTCACATATACAGCATTGTTCAAGCTTCACACACAAAGATTAAATACACAATAAATCTACAAACAGTACTGTTTAATACGTAGGCTGTTTTCCAATGAATGGAAATTCTTTTTGTTCAGCATTTCAAATTTCTGCCAATACTGTCATTTTAAAAATAAGCAGAGCTCCAAATATTTTCCCTATTTTCTTTTACTTAATTTGAAAACAAACAATTCAACATTAGCATGTCTATGCGTTTGGGTTATAGTTTCTAACATGAGCAAAAGCACTGAAAAACACATCAAAACAATCAACACAATCAGAATTAAGATGATACAGCCATTGAAATTGACTTCAGATTATTTGGTACTATTTTTTTGCGCAAAAATACATCTGCTAATCGTGTCCTGATCTCTTTAGTTCTGGTGCAGTAAACAGCAGGGTTTATTAAGGGAGAAACTAGAGAGGCTACAATCAAAATTGCATTTCGCTCTGTCAAATTTAGCACAACTCCTATTCGAGTTAGTATTCCAGAGACAAGCTTTGGCGCATAATAACTAAACAAGACAATGAGGTGACTGGAGCAGGTGCTGATCATTTGCTTTTTGCTTGAGTTGTTGGAGAGTTTAGTCACACTATAAGCCAGGACAGCATAGGTACACAGAATAAAAGGAAACGGTCCACACAGTATCCAAAGACTTATCATGACAGGTATGAAAAAATATGGTTCAGGATTAACACAAGCAGCTCTGATCATAGAAGGATAGTCACAGAACACATATTTGATGACAGGTTGACAATATGGAACACTGTCTACTACTGATATCACATAACCTATAACAGCAAAACCAGCGAGCCAGGTCAGAGAAATGAGCAGAAAGGTTTGTGAATTTGTTACAATGCTGTGGTATCTCAAAGGAAGCCTGATTGCAATAAGTCGGTCTATTGCCATTAATGTCAGAGCCATGCACTCTGTGAAATCACCAAGATGATAGAAGTATGTCCTTGAGATACATGAATAGTATGAAACAGTTTTAATCTCAGCCAACAGCACTGAGATCATGGTTGTGCTGCAGGTAGAAGAGAACATTATGTCAACAACAGCTAGATTACAGATTAATATGTACATTGGTTTGTGCAAATGTCTGTTAGTCGAGATGATACACAGATTGATGCCGTTCCCAAGCAATATGAGCATGTAGGTTAGCAAGATGAGGAATCCGAGGAGCTTTTGGTTCTGCAGGTGATCAAATCCAGTGATTATAAAGCCATCTACATTTTTCACAGTGTAATTTTCATTTGCCATTTTCAAACAGCCACTTAAAATATGCAACTATTTTAAAATACAGTTAGTACAGATGATAATATGAAGTCAATTAGAGCCTCAATGTACTCATATACGCATAGAAAAAAAGCTCCTATGAAGGAAAATGGCAGAAAGATGCAGACAGCGTCTGTAACTGCAAGGTGATGAAAACTCTGAAAGTTGAAATATAGTTTTATCAGAAATAAAAAAAGGGTTTCATGCATTTTTAAGAATGAAAAAAAATGTTATGAAATATAATTTGTCCTTTTTTTCTTTTCTTCCTTAATTCCAGTCAGAGTACTCTAAAAAGCATGAACTGTCTGAGATGTTCCTCCCATCCAGATAAACATATGACTGAAATCTTGCCATTTATATTTTACTATGTGACATACGTCATGGTTTCCTCCTAGCAGCCATGATTGAGTAAACTTAGGACTTCATCAACATAGAAAGTCTCTCAAGTATAATTTATGTTTAAACAAAAACAAAAATCTCACAGAAAAATATCTGACAATGTTACAATGCCTTAACCTATTAATTAATTAGACATGATTGGGAGATAGGGGTAGTTTGTCACAAGAATAAAGGGTCTATAACTCTCGTCTCATTCTCTGTGTAAAACACTTTTCTTTAGTGTAATGCATCACCTTAACCTCTTCAAAAATCAAATTATGTATGTTAAATAATTGTTAAATTTTAACCAATTTGTAATATTGGACCTGAAACCATTAGATTCTAGTCAATGAGATTGCTAATTAAAGAGACTTCACTGTAAACCATAATGTATAGACCAGCTTATTAATATACACAAGGGCCTTCTTAATGTTCAGTTAATAGCTGAGCTGATAATGTTCCCTGTAGTGTTTGAGATCCCATTACACAAATGTTTTAATAGAATTAGTAACTGCTGGGAATGGGGGTCAGCAGATGGTGTTTTATGTTGATTTGCTTTATTAATATTATTCATACACAGCAGAAATACACATTGCATCTACAGATATTATCTGTTTCACCTTTCATTAAAAATTTATACTAATCCAAAAAATGTTCATGATTTTTTTACAATGCTTTGGTACCTCATTGGAATCCTGATCACAATAAAGTCGATTGCTTTTGCCTTTAATAAGGCAAGGCCCAGTGTATAAAGGCTGGCATTTCTACCCAGCTGCGGTCTGACAAGAGACAGACACAGCACCCGCACCACCTGCATGATTTTGTAATTGATGCCCATACAGGAGACCGTCCACCTTCCAAAACTGCCGATGAAATGCACACTTTTTTTTATCAAGTTATTGACCATCTTATCAGTGAAATGAATCGCCGCTTTTCTCCAGAGACATGTGATGTATTGAAAGGTGTTTCTGCTTTAAACCCAAGGCAGAATTCATTCCTTGACAAGGACTGTTTGTCACCTATGGCTCAGCAGTATGGGATCACAAATTAAAACTTATCTGCTGAACAGATAAACAAGAACAGGGGGTGACTGCAAGCAGCACACTGGAATTTCTTTCCTTACTCAGGCCGTACAAGGACGCCTTCATCGATTTGTACAGGCTTCTTTGCATCTCCGTTACACTTCCTGTCACCTCATCATTGTGTGAGCGCAGCTTTTCTTGCTTAAAGCGCGTGAAAAACTACCTGAGAAGTACCAGCGGAGATGATCGAAACAGTAACTTGGCAATGTTAGCGATCAACTCCTCAAGAACAAAGGCCCTTAATGTGCAGGACATCATTGACTCGTTTGCCGTTAATCACAACAATAGACAAATTGTCCTGTTGTAATATGCTTCTGGTGAGTAGCTACTCTTAAAAAATAGCTTATGTGGAAATAGTTTTATGAATTGTCGGCACTTGATTATAATATGCTTCTGTTGAGTAGCTATTAAAAAATATCTTATGTGTAAATATTGTCAGCACTTTATTGTAATATGCTTCTGGTGAGTAGCTATACTCTTAAAAATTGCTATGTGGAAATAGTTTTATGAATTGTTGGCACTTTATATATTGTAAAAAATGGTTAGAATTTACAATGTTTTCCTGGCAGTTGGCATTGAGAGTGACTGACACTGGATGGTCCGAAAATAAAGACTAACTAGATGTGTAAAAAAAAAATCCCTACTTTCTCTTTTCTATGTGCCTTCATAAATTGTATTAATTTGTAAGTGTCATATTTGGCAGTAGGCATTAGAAGTTATATTACTAATAAAAGTGGCATATACGAGAAGTTTAATATCACAGAAAAAAAAAAGCCTTTTTCGAAGCTGCTGTATATAAAAAAAACGCAAGGTGGCTGAATTTGCATGCTATTTACATAGCTGAAGCTTAGGCATTCATTAATTTCTCTCAACTTAATTAGTTTTTTTTTGGCACCCCCTCTGACCTGTTAAGTCCCCCCTTAGCACCCCCAACAAAAAAATCCTGGAGCCGCCACTGCTCAGTAGTGACATTTCTCAGTACTGTCACTGTTCTTGGAGCAGTTAAACTTATAGTTTCGCTATTAGTTAACGTTGTTACCAAACACTGTTGAGAGAAGCACATACTCAGGTAATCCGCACAACCTTCAATCACACAACTATAATTAATCTCTTGCCTGCTCTCTCTGATAACTGCATTGGACAGCATTATTAACGGCATTAGCAATGGCGCAAGCCTCTGTAACTAGCTCTAAAATAACGTTTTGGAATTAGCAATGGAGGCTTGAGATGCTTAAGAAATGATTTAAGTTCAGTGTCTTGAGGTGTGATAATATTTAGTATAAGTGGAGTAATTGACTCCGGGCCATACAGTTATTAGAAAAATATGGGATAGGCTAGGGTATGTTGACTGCCATTATCTGCCGTATGAAAATGCTGCCTTTGTTTGTGTTGTGGCTGCATTACTATCTTGGGTGTGCATTATTTTTCTAATAATTCAATACATATATGCCTTACATACAGGCCTACTGTATACAGCGGGTAAAATAAGTATTGAACATATCAACATTTTTCTCTGTAAATATATTTCTAAAGGTGCTGTTGACTTGAAATTGTCACCAGATGTCGGTAACAACCCAAGTAATCCATATATACAAAGAAAAAAACAAAACAAATAAGTTCAGAAATTAAGTTATGTGTAATCAAATGGAATGACACAGGGAAAAAGTATTGAACACATGAAGAAAGGGAGGTGCAAAAAGGCATGGAAAGCCAAGACACCAGCTAAAATCTATCAGTAATTAGAAAGAAATCCTGCCCCTAGTGAGTGGAAATTAATATTAGCTTGTTCAGTCCCAACACCTACAGTACCAGGATGATGAAGATGAAACAAGGGTGGACATTTCAGCAAGACAGTGATCCAAAACACAGCCAATCAAAGTCTCAACTGGTTTCATAAAAAGAAAATAAAGCTGCTAGAATGGCCCAGCCAATCACCTGACTTGAATCCAATAGAAAAAAAGAACTAAAGATCAGAGTTCATAGAAGAGGCCCACAGAACCTTCAATATTTGAAGACTGTGGAAAAATGGGCCAAAATCACACCTGAGCAATGCATGCGGCTAGTTTCTCCATACAGGAGGCTTCTTGAAGCTGTCATTACCAACAAAGGCTTTTGTACAAAGTATTAAATAAATTTCAGTAGTTCAATACTTTCCCCTTGTGTCATTCCATTTTGTTACACAATTTAATTTCTGAACTTATTTGTATTGTTTTATTTATATGTATGGATTACTTTGGTTGTTACAGACATCTGGTAAAAATTTCATGCCAACAGCACTTTTAGAAACACATTTACTGGGAAAAATGGCGATGTGTTCAATACTTATTTTACCCGCGGTATATCTACCTTTATTTTGCAAAGCTTAAGTAAGCAATTTTTGTTAAATGTGCGAGACTCCTGATTCATTAGTCACTATACACTCTTAAAAATAAATGTGCTTCACGATGCCATAGAAGAACCTTTTTCTCTAAACGGTTCCATAAAGAACCTTTAACATTTCACAAAAGGTTCTTTGGTGAAAGAAGGTTCTTCAGATTATAAAAAGGTAAGAAAGAGATGGTTTGTGGAACCAAAAATGGTTCTTTTATGGCATCGCTGTGAAGAACCTTTTAAAGCACCTTTATTTTTAAGAGTGTACGTAGGTAAATAACCAGAAAAGTAACAACACACAGTAAACAGTAAAACTATTTGCACTAGAAAACAGTGTTTATGATTATGATAATAAAATATGATAACAAAATACTAGTTTTTGTACAGGTAAAATAACCAGTTACTGATGCAGTATTATGGTTGGAGCTGAGGGACAGCAGACTTAATTTTATGTTTATTATGATTATTAATATTATTCATGCTTCACATATACAGCATTGTTCAAGCTTCACATACAAAGATTAAATACACAATAAATCTACAAACAGTACTGTTTAATACGTAGGCTATTTTCCAATGAATGGAAATTCTTTTTGTTCAGCATTTCAAATTTCTGCCAATACTGTCATTTTAAAAATAAGCAGAGCTCCAAATATTTTCCCTATTTTCTTTTACTTAATTTGAAAACAAACAATTCAACATTAGCATGTCTATGCGTTTGGGTTATAGTTTCTAACATGAGCAAAAGCACTGAAAAAAACATCAAAACAATCAACACAATCAAAATTAAGATGATACAGCCATTGAAATTGACTTCAGATTATTTGGTACTATTTTTTGGCGCAAAAATACATCTGCTAATCGTGTCCTGATCTCTTTAGTTCTGGTGCAGTAAACAGCAGGGTTTATTAAGGGAGAAACTAGAGAGGCTACAATCAAAATTGCATTTCGCTCTGTTAAATTTAGCACAACTCCTATTCGAGTTAGTATTCCAGAGACCAGCTTGGGTGCATAAAAACTGAGCAGAACAATGAGGTGACTGGAGCAGGTGCTGATCATTTGCTTTTTGCTTGAGTTGTTGGAGAGTTTAGTCACACTGTATGCCAAGGCAGCATATGTGCACATAATAAAAGGAAACTGTCCACACATTGGCCAAAGACTTATCATGACAGGTATGAAAAAATATGGTTCAGGATTAACACAAGCAGCTCTGATCATGGAAGCATATTCACAAAACACATATCTGATGACAGGTTGACAATATGGAACACTGTCTACTACTGATATCACATAACCTATAACAGCAAAACCAGCGAGCCAGGTCAGAGAAATGAGCAGAAAGGTTCGTGAATTTGTTACAATGCTGTGGTATCTCAAAGGAAGCCTGATTGCAATAAGTCGGTCTATTGCCATTAATGTCAGAGCCATGCACTCTGTGAAATCACCAAGATGATAGAAGTATGTCCTTGAGATACATGAATAGTATGAAACAGTTTTAATCTCAGCCAACAGCACTGAGATCATGGTTGTGCTGCAGGTAGAAGAGAACATTATGTCAACAACAGCTAGATTACAGATTAATATGTACATTGGTTTGTGCAAATGTCTGTTAGTCGAGATGATACACAGATTGATGCCGTTCCCAAGCAATATGAGCATGTAGGTTATTAAGATGAGGAATCCGAGGAGCTTTTGGTTCTGCAGGTGATCAAATCCAGTGATTATAAAGCCATCTACATTTTTCACAGTGTAATTTTCATTTGCCATTTTCAATCAGCCACTTACTTACATACAACTATTTTAAAATACAGTTAGTACAGATGATAATATGAAGTCAATTAGAGCCTCAATGTACTCATATACGCATAGAAAAAAAGCTCCTATGAAGGAAAATGGCAGAAAGATGCAGACAGCGTCTGTAACTGCAAGGTGATGAAAACTCTGAAAGTTGAAATATAGTTTTATCAGAAATAAAAAAAGGGTTTCATGCATTTTTAAGAATGAAAAAAAAAAATGTTATGTAATATAATTTGTCCTTTTTTTCTTTTCTTCCTTAATTCCAGTCAGAGTACTTTAAAAAGCATGAACTGTCTGAGATGTTCCTCCCATCCAGATAAACATATGACTGAAATCCTGCCATTTATATTTTACTATGTGACATACGTCATGGTTTCCTCCTAGCAGCCATGATTGAGTAAACTTAGGACTTCATCAACATAGAAAGTCTCTCAAGTATAATTTATGGTTAAACAAAAACAAACATCTCACAGAAAAATATCTGACAATGTTACAATGCATTAACCTATTATTTAATTAGACATGATTGGGAGATAGGGGTAGTTTGTCACAAGAATAAAGGGGCTATAACTCTCTTGTCTCATTCTCTGTGTAAAACACTTTTCTTTAGTGTAATGCATCACCTTAACCTCTTCGAAAATCAAATTAGGTATGTTAAATAATTGTTAAATTTTAACCAATTTATAATATTGGACCTGAAACCATTAGATTCTAGTCAATGAGATTGCTAATTAAAGAGACTTCACTGTAAACCATAATGTATAGACCAGCTTATTAATATACACAAGGGCCTTCTTAATGTTCAGTTAATAGCTGAGCTGATAATGTTCCCTGTAGTGTTTGAGATCCCATTACACAAATGTTTTAATAGAATCAGTAACTGCTGGGAATGGGGGTCAGCAGATGGTTTTTTATGTTGATTTGCTTTATTAATATTATTCATACACAGCAGAAATTGCAAATTCATACACATTGCATCTACAAATATGATCTGTTTCACCTTTCATAAAAAAAATGCACACTTGAAACATGTTTTTGAAAAGTTGAAGTTCTTTTAACTTGAGTGCTATGCTTTTAGAACGCTGTAAGTGTGAGACGCTTTATATTTTCATGCGCAAGATGTTGCAGAATTTGCAAGCGCATTATGACAGACCAATCAGAGCTGGTTGTCACAAATTCAGCCTCTGTGGCTCCCTTGCTCTCCTTGTGAAGTCTTGTTTTGCTATGCAGTCATTTCTGAGCGTTTTCCCTGTGTTTGCTTACCTGTTGATGACCTGGATTGTTTACCCATTTCCGAAGGATTGCTGCCTGCCTCTTTTGACTCTGCCTGCCTTGCTGAGTATCTCTATTGTCTGTTTGCCGCCTGCCCTGACCATCAGCCCGAACTCTGTTTCTGATTCTGTCCTGCCTCTGCTATATCTGACACCAGTTACTGATTTATGCCTGTCTGACTTCTCTTGTGTTTCAATAAAACTGCACATGGATCCTAACGCCACTGCCTCCTCATTACAGAAGACTTCGCCAGAAATCGATCCAGCAGTTTTCTACCACTTTACCACAGAGGTATCTGCACAATCCTCAATGCTTGCCACACACCAACAACAACTAGACCGGCTTACCTCACTAACTGAAGAAATGGTAAGGGCCTTGCAAGGCCTCCGTCTACAAGCTCCGGCTTCATCTACATTCACCGCCAGTCCTCGTTTGGCGTTTCCAGAGAAATTCGATGGATCACCCATGAAGTGTAAGGGTTTTCTACTCCAATGCTCTATGTTTGTTAACCAACAACCCATGCTGTATCCCACAGATGATAGTCGCATTGCATTTGTCTGTTCGCTCCTCACTGGAAGAACGTTAGAATGGGCTACCGCGGTGTGGAGTGAAGACCATTCTGTTTTCCCTTCCTTCTCTGCCTTTATCCTGCGGTTTAAGGAGGTTTTCAAACATCCCGCTGGTGGAAAGGAGGCGGGTGAGCAGCTATTATCTCTACGCCAAGGAAGAGGATCGGCGGCTGATTATGCTTTCTCCTTCCATACACTCGCAGCTCAAACAGTTTGGCTGGATGACCCGCTCAGACTACACTTTCGCAGAGGTTTGAGTCCGGAGCTACAGTCTGAATTAGCCTGTCGGGATGAGGGGAGATCACTGGATCAATTCATTGAGCTGGCCATTCGGATTGATAACCTTCTTCGCTCTCGTCGTCAGACTCGTTTCTCCTCTGCTCCAGTCGGCACCACATTTCCACCACCTGACACCGAACCCATGCAGATTGGTTTCACTCATCTCAGCGGAGAGGAGAGAGGAAGACGCATTTATCTAAATCTGTGCCTATATTGTGGATTATCTGGACACATGAGAGCTTCCTGCCCCACTCATCCACCTCACAATCCTGCTGCGGTGAGTCCGAATCTTAATCCTTCCACTGTATTAGAGATTGCAGTTACCCTAAAGATAAATGGGCAGATCACGGAGACTAGAGCTCTGATTGATTCGGGGGCAGCAGGAAATTTCATTGATGCTAGTTTCGCAAAGACTCATGATATTCCTCTTGTTCCTTGTATATCTCATCTGGCAGTGGCAGCGCTAGATGGCCGTCCGCTGGGCTCTGGCCGAGTTCAATTCATCACCAAAGACATTGAATTATGCATTGGAGCTCTTCACAGCTAAACTATCCGTTTCTTCGTATTCCAATCTCCACAAACACAATCATCCTGGGACTGCCTTGGCTAGAGAAACACAACCCCTCTATTTCATGGTCCGAAAGACAAATTACTCAATGGTCCGAATCCTGCCGTCAGAATTGCCTCAACAATACTCCAGTCAGAAAGAAGGCGCACACCCCTATCTCACAACTCCCTGCCGAATACCACGAATTCGCTGAGGCCTTCAGTAAGATCAAAGCTTCCCAGCTACCTCCGCACAGAACAGACGATTGTGCCATTGATCTCCAACCAGGTTCCCATTCTCCCAAAGGAAGAGTCTTCCCTTTATCACAACCAGAAGCAGAGGCTATGAAATTATATATAGAAGAGGAACTCTCTAAAGGTTTCATCAGACCATCCACATCACCTGCCTCTGCTGGGTTCTTCTTCGTCAAGAAGAAGGATGGAGGACTTCGTCCCTGCATCGATTACCGAGGTCTCAACGACATAACCATCAAATTTTGCTATCCCTTACCTCTAGTCCCTGCAGCTCTGGAACAGCTCCGAAAAGCAAGGTATTTCACCAAACTAGATCTGCGATGTGCTTACAATCTCATTTGTATCCGTGAGGGCGACGAGTGGAAAACTGCCTTCTCCACCACAACTGGGCACTACGAATATCTTGTTATTCCGTTTGGGCTTGCCAACAGTCCTTCGGTGTTCCAATCCTTCATCAACGATGTGTTCAGAGACATGTTAAATCACTGGGTCATCATCTATATTGACGACATCTTGATTTACTCGGAGTCATACGAAGATCATGTTAAACACGTTCGGGCAGTCTTACAACGTCTCATCAACCATCAGCTATATGCCAAAGCCGAAAAGTGTGAGTTTCACCAAGAGTCAGTGTCCTTCCTGGGGTATGTGATTAGTTCTGGAGGGGTAGCCATGGACGACAAGAAGATTCAAGCAGTGGTCAACTGGCCTCAACCTGCCACTTTAAAGGAACTACAACGCTTTTTTGGGGTTTGCCAACTTTTACCGGAGATTCATTCGCAACTTCAGCACCGTAGCGGCTCCCATGACTTCGATGACTAAGAAGGGTAGTCAGCGCCTCACTTGGTCTCCGGCAGCCCGTTTGGCCTTCCAAACCCTCAAAGACAGGTTTACAACTGCACCCATCTTGTACCATCCTGATCCTGAACAAGAATTCATAGTGGAGGTGGATGCATCCAGCACAGGCATTGGAGCGGTCATTTCTCAACGCCAAGGTAATCCACCGAAACTACATCCCTGTGCCTTCTACTCTCGCAAGATTACCCCCACCAAACAAAATTACGATGTGGGCAACCGGGAACTTCTCGCCATGAAGGCCGCTCTTGAGGAGTGGCGTCACTGGCTTGAGGGAGCCAAACACTCCTTTACTGTCCTCACTGATCACCACAATCTGGAGTACCTGAAATCGGCCAAAAGACTCAATCACCGACAGGCAGGATGGTCACTTTTCTTCACCAGATTCAACTTCAGAATAACCTACCGTCCAGGCTCTCAAAATACTAAGGCAGACACTCTCTCTTGACTCTACAAATCCTCCACATTGACTCCCAACCAAGAATTCATCATTCCGTCAACCATCATTCTCGCACCCATCCAATGGGATATCATGACTGAGATAACCAACGCTCACATCACTGAACCACCACCAGCTGAGACCCCACCTAATCTCACATATGTGCCTCAAGCTTTGCGACAAAGAGTCATCCATCTAGTTCACTCAACTCCTAGCTCCGGACACCCAGGTGTAGCAGCCACACTGCAATTACTGAATAACCGCTTTTGGTGGCCCACTCTGCAAGCGGAGACAATCGCCTACATAGGAGGCTGTTCTACATGCTCCATGACCAAATCATCTCATCAACTGCCCGCAGGTCTTCTCCAACCATTACCTATCCCACAACGCCCTTGGTCACACATAGTCATTGACTTTGTAACAGATTTACCGGCCTCGCAGGGTCACACTGCCATCCTCACGGTTATCGATCGCTTTTCCAAGGCCTGTCGCCTAATCCCTCTACCCAAGCTACCCACAGCCTTCGAAACCGCTGAGGCTCTTTGTAACTACGTGTTCAGGTTTTACGGTCTTCCTGTGGATGTGGTCTCTGATCGCGGTCCACAATTCACGTCTCGAGTCTGGACCGCATTCTGCCAAAAACTCAACATAAATGTTATATCATCCGGATATCATCCTCAATCCAACGGCCAGGTGGAACGTCTCAATCAAGAGCTCATCCGATCATACTGCCATCGAAATCAGTCCGACTGGAGCTGTTATCTATTCTGGGCCGAGTATGCTCAATTCACTCTGCAAACCTGCCACTGGTATCACCCCTTTCCAATGTGTCTTGGGTTTCCAACCCCCACTGTTCCCATGGTCCGGAGAACCCTCAGAACTTCCTGCCGTTGACTCATGGCTGCAAAGAAGCGAGGAGACATGGAATGAGGCTCATACTCGCCTCCAAAGGGCAGTGCGTCGAACAAGGGAACAAGCCAATCGTCATCGGTGCACAAATCCCAACTATCAGCCAGGTCAGTGGGTCTGGTTATCCACTCGGGATCTTCGTCTCCAATTACCCTGCAAGAAGCTCAGTCCCAGGTACGTGGGTCCATTCAAAATTCTTAGACAAATAACTCCTGTTTCATTCCGTTTGGCTCTACCTGCCCATTATCGTATCTCACCCACTTTTCATGTTTCCTTGCTCAAGCCCATTGGTGGTTCGAGAGGAGCGGAGGACCAGGAGGAGGCTGGTGACCAGAGGGTCCCTCCCATCACCATAGACGGCGAGGAGGCGTACCAAGTTCGCGAGCTTCTGGACTCTCGTCGCCGGGGCAGAATGTGGACTGGGAGGGGTACGGCCCGGAGGAACGGTCCTGGGTCAAAACAGAGGATATTCTGGATCCCTCTCTTACCACAGACTTTCATCGCGACCACCCGGATAGGCCTGCCCCGAGACCCCGTGGAAGACCCCGGCGTCGTTTGCCTCTTCGCGTCAGGAGCCGCTCACAGGGGAGGGGCTCTGTCACAAATTCAGCCTCTGTGGCTCCCTCCAATCACCACCAGAGGGAACCATCACCAGAGTATTAACCGGTTCATTAAGACTTCATTTCCCACGTACCCCGTGCCAGAGACTGATCACCTGCACAGGTGTTCCTCATTGCTTGGTCTATTTAAACTGTGCCGACCTTGCTCTCCTTGCGAAGTCTTGTTTTGCTATGCAGTCATTTCTGAGCGTTTTCCCTGTGTTTGCTTACCCGTTGATGACCTGGATTGTTTACCCATTTCCGAAGGATTGCTGCCTGCCTCTTCTGACTCTGCCTGCCTTGTTGAGTATCTCAATTGTCTGTTTGCCGCCTGCCCTGACCCTCAGCTCGAACTCTGTTTCTGATTCTGCCCTGCCTCTGCTATATCTGACACCAGTTACTGATTTATGCCTGTCTGACTTCTCTTGTGTTTCAATAAAACTGCACATGGATCCTAACGCCACTGCCTCCTCATTACACTGGTCTGCCACAAGCATGTGTTCCTTGACTGGGAATCAAATAAAGCTTTATATCAGCATGGCTGTGATTACCTACAGCATTATGGCCTTGTGCCTGCAGGCGAATCACAGCTGTTTTGGCATAAAGCAATATCGCATGGCTACTTGTGTGATATTTCTCACATATAGCCCTATATATCCTCCATATTTTGCAATGTGGAAGTAAGCTATTTTCATTGCATGTGCGAGACTTGTGATTCATTAGCCACAATAGGTAAATAACAAGAAGAATAACAACGAGCAGTAAACAGTACATCTATTTGCACTATAAACCAGTGAGTTTATGATTATGATAATAAAAGAATATGAACAAAATACCATTGCAATAAAAAGCAGCATAACAGAATGTTTTTGTACAGGTAATAACATAACTGGAAGCAAATGTCATCAGAAGCTTTGAACATTTAAGTTCCAAAATAATTTCCATGTAGTTCTGTAGAATATATTGTAGCTTAGCAAGCTAAAAATTTTTTCAGTTGCTTCCCATAACTGACTGAGACAGAGCCACAATGCTTTCACCTTACACAAGGGTCCTCTTAATGATCCATTATTAGCTGAGCAGAGATGTTGTCACGAATCCGGTTCATGGTCTTCCGTCCACTCGCCATCAGACGTCGCCTTCCTTCATATTGACTCTTACACCACACAGACTGTTACATGTCACTCCGGACTACAGTTCCCATCATCCATTGCACTGATTGCACATACACAGCTGAATGCACTGATCACACAGCTGTCACCCTCACACGCTCAGCTAAGAGCTATTTCACACAATACATAAAACACACTCAGATCCTGATTTAGCTGCCAAGTATTGTCTAGCGTTTAGCACTCTCCTAGTGTTGGCTACTTGCCAAGCCTTTCCGTGTTTGTTTTGTGTTTAGTCTCCTGTATTGTTCTGCGTTTCACTCTCCTAGTGGTAGCTGCTTTACGGAGTCATTCTAATTTCCAGTCTTCATTCCAGTCTTAGTCTTAGTCTAGTTTATTCGTATTGCCTTGTTGTCTGTATCTTGGATTAACCCTTTGCCTGCTGTTTTGGACTCTGTTTGTTCCTCGCCTGGATTATTGCTCACGTTATTGAATTACCCCTCTTGTCAAGCCCTCTGGATATTGTTCGCTGATCGAAGACCACACCTGTTTACTTGAGTATTCATCGGTCTTGTCCTCAATATACCTGTTTGCCACTGTTTGAACCATGCCTGTTATGACCATGTCTCAGTCTAATAAAGCCTTGCAAAAGGATCCGCATGCCTCTCGTATTGTCGGCTCCATTACAGACGTGCTTTACATCTCAGTGCACAAATGTTTTACTAGAATCAGTAACTGATATTATTGTTGAACCTGAGGGACAACAGACTTAATTTTATGTTTATTATGATTAATGTTATGTATGCTTAACATACACAGTATGTAAGTAAGTTTCACATACAAAGATTAAATACACAATACAGCTACAAAGTTTTATTTCACAGGTAGGCGATTTGTCAATGCATAGAAAGTCTTTTTGTTTAACATTTCAAAAATTAAAATAAAAAGAGCTCCAACTATTTTCCCCATTTTCTTTTGCTTAACCTCTTAATCCCCTCTGTGGGACGCCTAAGTGTCATGGGTGCGTGGTTGTAGTAATAATGAATATAAATGAAAGACAGGAGAACGAAACGGCATCAACTCACTTTTCCCATTTATTGAACTCAAGATCAGACAAAATACAAGGGGAGAACAGAGGATTTATATATGAATGGGAACAAAAGAGCAAACAACATAATTCAAATCAGGTGGGGACAATGAATGATAATTAACAAATGAGAAAAGGAACCAAACCAAATAAGGAAAACAGAAACTCAGACAGGCCGACACGTGACACTAAGTTTACTTCACTATTTTACAATTAAATCCTAATCTAATCATGTCCAACTATATATCATTGGAAAGGTCTAAGACTCCTAAATAGATATTTTACCACTTTTTTTTTGTTAAATTATGTAGGAAAAGTAATAGATTAATTTATGACGAGTGCACCTGAAAAATCTACATCATAACAGGAGTTCTGACCTTTGTCACAGAAAGTCTTAGTTGCCTTTTTCTCTATCACGCTTTAGTAATCATAAGAAATTATATATCAGTTGAAAAATTAAAATCTAAAAATTCATCCTTTGAAACCCATTTTAAAATCAGACATTGCATTACCATGGAAATGGTACATCAAAATCATGTTGCAAAATGTTTTCATTCATGAATTATAAAAATTTAAGTTTGGATAGTGCACTTTAATGTCTATGTTCAAAACTGTGAGTGACAGTTAAGGGGTTAATTTGAAAAAAAAAAAAAACCTTTTAAACATCAGCATGTCTATGCTTTGGCTTGTAGTTTCTAATATGAGCAGGAGCATCACAAACATGATCAAAACAAACAATACCATCACAATCAGAATTAAGACAATAAAGCTATTGAAATTAACTTTAAATGATGTGGTACTATTTTCTTGCTCAAAAATACATCTGCTAATCGTTTCCTGATCTCTTTAGTTCTGGTGCAATAAACAGTGGGGTTTATTAAGGGAGGAATTAGAGAGGCTACAATCAAAATTGCATTTCGCTCTGTCAAATTTAGCACAACTCCTATTCGAGTTAGTAAAATAGAGACAAGCTTTGGCGCATAATAACTAAACAAGACAATGAGGTGACTGGAGCAGGTGCTGATCATTTGCTTTTTGCTTGAGTTGTTGGAGAGTTTAGTCACACTGTAAGCCAGGACAGCATAGGTACACAGAATAAAAGGAAACTGTCCACACAGTAGCCACAGACTTATCATTACAGGTATGAGAAAATATGGTTCAGGATCAACACAAGCAGCTCTGATGAGGGAAGGATGATCACAGAACACATATCTGATGACAGGCTGACGACAGTATGGAACACTGTCTACCAATGATGCCATATAACTAACAAAAGCAAAACCAAAGAGCCAGGACAGAAAAATAAGCAGACATGTTCGTGAATTTGTTACAATGCTGTGGTATCTTAATGGAAGCATTATTGCAATAAGTCGGTCCATTGCCATTAATGTCAGAGCCATGCATATTGTGACATCCCCAAGATGATAGAAGTACATACTGGAGATACACGAATAGTATGAAATAGTTTTAATCTCAGCCAGCAAAACTGAGATCATGGTTGTGCTACAGCTAGAAGAGAACATTATGTCAATAACAGCTAGATTACAGATTAATATATACATTGGTTTGTGTAAATGTCTGTCAGTCAAGATAATACACAAATTTATGCCGTTCCCAAGCAATATGAGCATGTAGGTTATTAAAATGAGGAATCCGAGGAGCTTTTGGTTCTGCAGGTGATCAAATCCAGTGATTATAAAGCTGTGTAAAGTGTAATTTTCATTCGCCATTTTCAATCAGCCACTTCACAATATACAAATATTCTAAAATACAGTTAGTACAGATAAAAAGATGAAATCAATTAGAGCCTCAATGTACTCATATATGCACAGAAAAAAAGCTCCTATGAAGGAAAATGGCAGGAAGATGCAGACAGCGTCTGTAACTGCAAGGTGATGAAAAGTCTGAAAGTTGAAATATAGTTTTAACAGAAATACAAAAAGAGTTTCATTCATTCTTAAGAATAAAAAAGAAGATATTATGTAATATAATTTCTTGTCCTTTTCTTCTTTAGTTTTTAAATTCCAATCAGAGTACTTTAAAATAGCATAAAATAATCTGTTTGAGATGTTCCTTTCATCAAAAACATATGACTGAAAACCTGCCTTTTATATTTTAATATATGACAGATACGTCATGGTTTCCTAGCAGCCGTGATTAAGTAAACTTAGGATTTCATCAACGCAGAATGTCTCTCCAAATATTTTTTTTAATATTACACACACACAAAAGAAAATATCTACAATTAAATAGACATGAATAGGAGATGGAGTAGTTTGTCACACAAGGGGCTATAATCTAAGTAACTACAGGGTAGTTAAAACAAACAAACAAACAAACAAACAAACAAACAAACAAAATAATGCATGTTTTTTGTAGAAAAGTGAAATTGTTTTCAAAAAGTTTCTGGGTAGGGAGGATGTTGTCACCTTTATTTTTTGTAAAAATTAAATTTTAAATTTGTTTATATGTTACCTGTTTTGTGATTTGTAAACCATTTCAACCAATCATGTTTTCAAACTATTTCAAATATAAAATATTTTAATTTAGCTGAAAAACATAAAATAGGTTATTTAATGGCAGGTTTCATTGTGACAACTTACCCCATATAGACTGACAACATGCTGATTATATTAGTTTACAAGGAAAATTAGCACATGTTTCTGTAAAATGAAACTGTTTTAGTATCCCCATTATAATTCATCAACTGTAGATGGACTTGGGTACTTCTTACCTTGAGGAAATTATTTCAGTAGTGTAGTTTTTAGATTTTAAATGACCTCTGCAGGACAGTGACCAAGACCAGGAATTATTTTTGTTTTCTGTTATTTTTTTCTGTTAAGTTCCATGTGACCTCTGTCACCTCTGTGTCTGTTTTCTTGCGGGTACATTGCAAGTCACACTCCACTTGTTTCCCCCCCCCTGTTGCCTCACACTAATGAGCTTTGAGACACTAGACTGAAATCTCTCAGGCTCTATATGAACCTCTCCACAGGTTTACCTGAGCAAACACAGTGCTATTAGCAGGGTAATTAACAAGTTACTCATTATCCTTTGGAACAGATGCCTCAAAATTAGATGATGCAACACTTGTTGATTACTACACATCCTCAACACACACATTTGAGGGCAGACTATGCTTTGGCTAAATAAATCATCATACTTTGTAATACAGAAACTGATGCTTATGATTGTCATAGGTAATAAATTATGCAATGTTACGCTTTACACATACACTAGCCACAGAACACAGTATAATTTACTACAATAGCTATAATTTACTAAAAAGTCAGAAAACCTGCGTTCATGTAAAACATGTAACTGTAATTATCAAACTTTCTGAGAGCGAAGGCCATCCTTCACAGTGCCTAGGTTTTAGATAGCAAACAACCTCTCTAGGTTTTCAAAATGGAGTATCTTTTTAGATACTGAGATTATCTAAAAGATTTAGAGGATTGGCCATCATGAAGCAGCGACACAGTGTCAGGCTTGCGTTGTGTTTTCTGTCAATGTGTTCCATGTTTGAGTTTTTCCCCGTGTTTCCTTATGCCCTTATTTGGTTGTTCCTGTACTTGTTTAGTTAGTTGATTATTCCTTGTTTAGTTTCATTGATTTATCCCCTGCACCTGTGTTTGTTAATCATCCTGTGTAGGCTACTTAAGTTCCTGTCTGTTCAGTTCTGGTTTGTCGGGTCTACTTGTTACGTTCCCTGTATTTCTTTGATTTATGTTCAAGCCTTCATGTTGGATTATCCCTGTGGTTCGTCATTAAAGACTGTTATTTTGTTATGTCATGCCTCCTGCGTTCTCCCTGCTTCCAGGTTATGTGACACACAGCAGTTTCTCCTCTCTATGGATTATTAATGCGATGTAGCTTATCATGCCATCAGTAACACGATTGGTCAGTTGACAAGTCCAGAGAGGCCTCGCATTCATACTATCTCATAATCAGTGGCATATATAGTTCAGTATGTAACAGGTCAGGGATATTTTTACAGGGAGGTGTGCTTGTATAAGTCTGAGCTTTCCAGGGCCCCACTGAGCCACTCTTGACGATTCTATGGGTATATCATACTGTACATTAATTGCATTGTAGCATTTTCTTAAAATCTTGTGTATTATATACCAAATTTGAGTTTAATTTAGCAATGTGAGATCATTTTTTTAAACCATTGCATGCCTGATAAAATGTTTATCAGAATATGGTTTTTAGAATATGGAATGTTTGGGCTTTTTGGTTGGGATATAACTGAGAGTCTTAACTATAATGTAGTAGTTGTTACCATGTTTAATATAACTCCATTTGTGCTTTTCTATCCAGACAGCATGAATACAGGATCAGTCAGTGAAATGGTTGTGAATCAAGATGTGACTGAAAACAGAAATGTTTCCATCCCGTCTTATTTCTATATCAGTGGATTTTCTGGAATACCTCACATGAGATACTATTATATATTTCTGTTTTTTGTCTACATTATTACTGTGCTTGGAAATTCTTGCCTCATGTTTGTTATCATTATGGACCGAAATCTTCACACTCCTAAATATTTAGCTGTCTTTAATTTGTCTTTGACTGACATTAGTGAGAGCACTGCTGTGATCCCTCAGCTACTGGATACATTTTTTTTTGGGAATCAGTTGATCCCGTATGGATTGTGCATGTCCAATATGTTCTCTGTTTTGTTATTTCTCGCAATGCAGTCACTAACTCTCACTATTTTGTCTTTTGACAGATTAGTAGCTATTTCATTACCACTGAGGTATCATATGATTGTGACTCACAAATCAATGTTTGTTATGATTGGTGCTTCATGGATAATAGGACTGTTGCTAGCGAGCACTGCAATAGTTTTCCTGACTAGACTTTCTTTCTGCAAATTTATTGTCACTGTTAACAGTTTCTACTGTGATCATGGGCCAATATATCGTTCAGCTTGTAACAATAATTTCCCAAGCTCTGTGATAGCCAGTTTGTTCCCAGCAATCATCCTTGGGATTCCAATAGCTTTTATTATCTTTTCATATACATGCATAGCTGTGACATTGTTCAAAATCACAACCCCACAAGACCGTCAAAGAGCCACAAAGACATGTTCTGCTCATTTAATATTAGTGGCTATATTTTATGTACCCATCACTTTTACATATGCATTCTGGCCCTTTATTAACACGAACACAAGGATCATTAATCTTTCTCTGACTTCAGCACTTCCTCCAATGCTTAACCCTATAATCTACACATTCATGACTGAGGAGTTCATGGTGTCTGTTAAAAGACTTCTTAAACGAAGATTCATATTCCCATCTCATAAATAAACCTTTTGTGGTATTTCATTATATTTTTTCCTGTGTGTTATTCTGTGATGTTTACAGTAATGAATGTTTAAATAAATTATTTTATTCTTTTAAAATGCAGTATTACCAGTTTTATATATATAAAAAAGCCAGAAAACAGGTATCATGGTGTCAGCTTCATCTGCACATATTACCATTGTTCATCTGGTTCCTCTTTATTTGTACTGCAATAATGCTGATAATCTCATAAACTAAAAATAAAGATTCTTTATTGGCATCTATGGGTCCATGAAGAACCTTTGGAACCTTGGAACATTCACAGAACCTTTCCATTACACAAACGTTTCTTTTTAACTATTCAAAAATGGCTTCACTGTGAAACCCCCCTTTGGAACCTTTATTTTTAAGAGTGTATTTCTGCATTGCTGTGTATCTGCAAAATAAGATGGCCCATGAAAGCTATAAAAAACCTACACCTCCAACCTCATGATGGCAATTTTTTATTTCTCAGTTTTAGGCCTTGATGTAGCAGCTCAGTTGACCGATTAGTAGTTTCTTAATTTAATGCTTTGATTTTGAGGTTCTGATTTGTTTATTTTTTGTTCATATGGTACTATTATTTTTAAGGCCTATTATGTTTATACTTTTAAAATGTGAACTATAACTTAACAGTGTAAAAATAATTGTAGGATACATTTTCAGACAGGCATTACAAATGTCAACTTCTTCGGGACAAAGGGGATAGGATCAGTCAGGAGATAGTGGGTGAATTTGAAATAGCATACTAGCATGTATACTGTAGTACGCTAATTCAGGAAGAATCGTGCACAGCTCATTATCTTTATTGGTATTTCAGAAGATTCTTCAGTGAAAATACACCCTCATCACTGAAACAAAAAGCATCTGTAATTCCCATACTTTTAGAAGGCAACATGCACAAATACTTTTTTTTTTTATTTAACACACTTGGAATACTTTGATTAGGTCATCATGAAGCAGCAGCACAACAGTTTCTCCTCTCTATGGATTAGTCTCTGTGTCTGACGTAGCTAATAATGCCATCAGTGTCAGTTCTGTGTCGTGACTGGTTAACTGATAAGTCCAGAGAGCCCTAGAATTTGTACCACAATCAGTGTTCTACTGATATATATAGTTCAGTATGTACCAGGTCGGGGAACTGTTTTACCCTTGCCGTGCCTGGATAAGCCTGAAGAAAAACTTCCCAAGGCCTGATTGAGCTGCTCTTGACAAATAAATAACACTTTATTCACAGCATTTATTATTTTGAAATCTTGCACGTTAAGCTTAATAAGGCAATGGTAAGAAATTACTTTCAAAGATTTGCACATTAAGATATTTTGTAGGGATCAAATACAGAATTGTAATTATAAGGAGAAAAAACACTTTTAATTGTTTATTGTGAAAATCATTAGACAATTTTCTGTAGTCTAGATATGACCAAGTGTCTATCTGTGATTCTTGAACTGCAATATTTGTTGTAGAGGAAATGAACATTATAAAAAACATTTTTTTTCAACACTTTAACATGCTACTTTTCCATCCAGACAGGATGAATAAAGGATCTGTGAGTGCACCGACCATGAATCCAGATTTCACTGAAAACAGGAATATTTCCATCCCTTCTTATTTCTATATCAGTGGTTTTTCTGGAATACCTCACATGAGATACTATTATATATTTCTCTTTATTGTCTACATTATTACTGTGCTTGGAAACTCTTGTCTTATGATTGTTGTCATTATGGACCGAAATCTTTACACTCCGAAATATATTGCTGTCTTCAGTTTGTCACTGACAGACATTTTTGAGAGTACTGCTGTGATCCCTCAGCAATTGAATGCATTTTGGTTTGGGAACCAGTGGGTTCCGTATGGATTGTGCATTACCGAATTGTTTTCCAATATTTTGTTTTTTGCAGGGCAGTCAATGACTCTTACTATTTTGTCTTTTGACAGATTAGCAGCCATTTGTTTACCACTAAGGTATCATATGATTGTGACTCACAAATCAATGTTTGTTATGATTGGTGCTTCATGGATAATAGGACTGTTACTAGCGAGCACTGCAATAGTTTTCCTGACTAGACTTTCTTTCTGTAAACTTATTGTAAGCGTTAATAGTTTCTACTGTGATCATGGCCCTATATATCGTTCTGCCTGTAACAATAATTTCCCAAGTTTTGTGATAGCCAAATTGTATCCGGTGATTCTCCTTGGGTTTCCAGTAACTTTTATTGTTTTTTCATATACATGCATAGCTGTGACATTGTTTAGAATCACAACCCCACAAGACCGTCAACGAGCCACAAAGACATGTACTGCTCATTTAATATTAGTGGCTATATTTTATGTACCCATCAGTCTTACATATGCATTTTGGCCCTTTATTAACACGAACACAAGGATCATTAATCTTTCTCTGACCACTGTGCTTCCTCCAATGCTTAACCCAATAATCTACACATTCATGACTGAGGAGTTCATGGTGTCTGTGAAAAGACTTCTTAAACGAAAATTCATATTCCTGTCTCATAGATAAAAACTTCAGTATCAGCACTTGGACTGCGTGTGTCTGTGTTTTCTAGACATCCAGCACTTCTCCCAGAGTGTGGCCATGATGGAGGAGAAAAGCCACTATAATTTTTGAAATACTGTTGTTGTTTCACAGAATGTAGTTTTAAGATTTTTGTTGTTGTTGTTGTTTTCAGGTGAAAATTTAGTTGTTTAACCCCTTAACTGTCACCATCCTATATACGGTGTTTACTTCACTATATTACAATTAAATCCTAATGTAATCATGACAAACTATATATCATTGGAAAGGTCTAAGACTCCTAAATAGTTATTTTACTATTTTTTGTTGTTACAAATTATGTAGTAACAGTAATAGATTCATTCATGACAAGAGTGCACCAAGAGTCTATGATAAATATACATCATAACAGGAGTTCTGACCTTTGTCACAAAAAGTCTTTATTTCCTTGCCTTTTGCCCTATCACATGTTTTAGCAATCATCATAAGTTATATACCATTTGAAATTAACCATTTAAAATCTCAAAAATCATCCTGTGAAAACCATTTTGAAATCGGACATTGCGTTACCATAGAAATGGTAGTTCAAAAAGTTTTAGCGGTCTCCTCCCCCTTAGCGGGGGTGTCATATTACAAAATGTATTACAAAATGTCTTTTAGAATCAAAACTTTTTGATTCTTTTGACAAAATACATACAAAATACCTGCAGAACATCTGATGGTTCGGCTGGCGGCTGGCATAGAACATGGGCGGGTATGTTGGGGGCGTAACTATTAGTGATCCCGACTGTCACAGTCGGTGTTATGTTCTGATTCGCCTATTTATCAGTGGTCTTTTTTATTTGGCCCATGTTCTATGCCAGCCGCCAGCCGAACCATCAGAAGTTCTGCAGGTATTGTGAAGAAACAAGCGAGGACTACAGCGAAAATGGCAGATGTAAGAAATGTAAGAAATACTGCTGCTGCAAATATAACATGCATGAAATAACCCCCCACAAAGCATGAGACATAGAAGGGACAATACAAGCCAAAACAAGAACAAAACAGCCCCCAACAAGCAGATCTATCGCCAAGACATATGTATTGCTGCTGCTCCGAAGAGCCATGTGAACCGCATGTATTGCTATCTATGTGTGCCTGGGCTACCACGCTGACTGGCTTAACGCAATGGGGAAAAATTTACATAAATTGGAACTATTTTTAAGTTTTTATCAGTTTTCATAATGTTAATCAACTGAAAACAGCATGACAATGTTAGTTTCAGTTGTCTCAAGGCATTTAATACACAGAGCCGTAGATCACTGATAAGCTACGCAATATCAAGTTCATTATCGAAGGCGATTCATCTGCGATAATGAACTCGATATTGCGTAGCTTGTCAGTTAAACTTAAATGCAGTTAAACTGCATTGTGTTAAACTACTGTTTACACAATGCAGTGTGTTTCTGTAACTGTCCAAAGCATGTGAATATGAGGCAAATGATTGGTTGTCTGTTAATAAGCACCTAGCTGCAACATTCTAACATTGTTCCACATCTTGTTTGGCACCGCAATGTGGGGATAATAGCGCAAAAGCGGTTCTAACCCTACTCTGGATCAGGGTTTTCATAAGCGGTGCTAACCCCGCTTCTAAATTACTAGCGTCCCTTTACCTGGGATTAAAAGTGGGGTTTAGAATGATGATAATTCACAAATCATTGTATATCCCACATGAGAAGACTTTCTTTGACTTGGGGAGTGTGTGGTCTTTAGAGGTGAATGAAATAGACAGAATACCAGCAGTGGTCACTCATACATCAGTTAATAAATAAGAAACAGTTAATTTTGCTGAAAAAATATATAGACCAGTTTTGACAGTAAATTGATTATATATTGACAGTATACACCCTACCAAAGTAATACTCAGATTGAAGCAGTCATAACCATGCTTTATCAGAAATAAAACACGACAAATGACCAATCAGCATCAAGGACCAGAATAATCCATTTTTTTATGTTGGTCAGTTAGCATGCATCATGCATCTATATTGACATTTAAAAAAAACAAAAAAAAACACTTGAAATAAAAACAATTCCTCACTACTGAAACAAGTGACTGTAATTCCCATACAACAAGATGAGTATCTGCCTGTGTTTCTTGAATTGCAGAATTTGTAGTAAAGGACATAACTATTAGAAAAAGCTTTGTAAAATTATGATTTCCATAAAACTTCCATCCAGACAGGCTGAATACAGGATCAGTGACCATGAATCCAGATTTCACCGAAAGCAGGAATATTTCCATCCCGTCTTATTTCTATGTCACTGGTTTTTCTGGTGTATTTCACATTAGATACTATTATATATGTGGCGGGCACGAGGGAGAGGGGAGTCAGAAATACATGTTATGGACTATGCCAAGTATGGCAGTTTCTATTCAAAGGGGCTGAAGTATCTTATCACCTAACAGTCCTCACACACACTTCGTGACTTAATAATCAGGCCACCACAAGGGGCCGCTACACAAACACTGACTACGCCACCCCGTTTTAGTGTCCAGGGAACACACCTTTTCAGAGCAAAGCTCACAGGTTCGATACGGTGGAGTCAGGTATCAGGCTGAGTGGAGTCAATTAATGAAAACTTTATTTACAACAATAAAATACCATCTTTATTAATATATGACAAGCACAGGAGAAAAATCAAAATGAAACTATACTACGGTCAACTTCTCCAGAATTTCAGGTGGCACACCTAGACAGGATGGAAACAGCAAATCAACAGTGCACACTCACACCACAGCATACCACACCTCCAGTGAACATGGCATTCAGGCAAAAAGCCCACCACCACACACAAGGGAAGGCTGCCCCTCCGCAGTTGGCCACCTGGTTCTGATGAGAAACAATAAAAGTAGATAAAGAATCAATATCTCCAACACTTAATTAGATCTAAAACACCATGGTCAGATCACATATACACAATACAAATTAAAACATGGAAAAGTATTCAACATCTCCGTTCTGCCCAAATAGGTGAGGGATCGCATCCAGCACACTACAGCTCTGAACGTGGGCTAGAACCAGGTCATAACCACAGACTGGTTACAATAAAAAGATAACATTCCATAAACACATCAAAATAAAAATCACAGAAAACAAAAGCACAAAAAAAAAAAAAAAAAAAATCTTCAGTTAAGAATCAACCAAACTCAAAAAAAGGACGGTGACGCAAAAGGGCCGATCGTCTCTTATACACCGCTATAGACTGTAACTGCAACGTTTCTGTTTCACGTTACTCACAACCCAAAAAGGAGCGAGAAGAACGCCACACCCCGGTCCAGCTGATCCTGTGAAAGTTGAACACAGTCAATGTACTCAATTTATAAAGGAAAAGTGCACTTGCGCAATCCAATGACCGGTTACTCGAACCGATCCGCCAGCTCGATTTGACTACAGCCTCGTACGATCCCGGGGAAAAAAGATGATAATCCCGATGCTGAGGCACGAAGCCCCCAGTATGGGAAAACAATTTGCGGCCACTGGAACAGCCAATCGTCAAGCCTCCAACAATAGTTGAAACACACACCGAGCCAGACACCAGCCCACTGCAACACCACACACGTTGGCTCACACCCAGGGCCGTAGCTACAGGATTGGGGGCCCCCTGAAAAAATATTGATGTGGCCCCCCCCCCCCCCCCCCCCCCACACACACACACATATCATATACTGTACAATATACACGCATGGAGGCCCACATATATCCTAATAGGTGTTTCTTACAAGATAACAAAACAGTTAACAAATAAATGCATATAAAGTTTTTTTTACTGAACCTAATGCCTAATGCCTTTGCGCCTGAGTAGCGAGCCAGACTACTACCATCTGACCAAGTTTCAGCTCTCTAACTCTTATGATTTGGGCTGCATGATCAGTTTTAGCACGGGATAATAATAATAATAATAAAATCCTAACAAATACAATAGGGTTTCAGCACTGCGTGCTTGAACCCCTAAAAATAAAACCTGGAGGTTTGACTACACTATATGGTTGGCGGCCGATACGCGCCAGTAGCCTAAATAAAATTGTGATGGCGGCAGCGGTGGTCAGTAGTTTACATAACAACATACTAACCTGTCTTAAAGAAGGTCTTGATAGACTGGGATACAGCAATTCTCCTGGCCCCTCTCTCCTTCTTTTCATTCCGTTTCCGGTAACCTGATTTATATTTTCTTTTCCCCGACATTGTCAGTCAGCATGTATGTTAGTGATGGGTCATTCTTGAACGATTCGTTCTTTTTGAACAAATCTTTAATGTGATTCGGGAAGAACGAGTCGTCTCGGAGAGTGATTTGTTCAGTTGCGCATGCGCAACATCCTATAGGTTCTGCACTGAATTAGTTCACCTGTTTCGAGTCTTCAGATTTGAGTCGTTCGTTCATCACGTGACAGCCCCATAAGCGTAACCTATGCAGTCAGAGCCGGAAAGAGAATTGATTAGTTTGTCTCCCTTCTTCGGGTTTGAGTCGTTCCTTCATCACGTGACTGCCTCATAAGCTACACCTATTCAGTCTGAGGGGAAAATACTCAATAATAACAATAATAACCAACTCTTTAGTTTATTACCTTTGTTACCACATTCAGTGTTATGGAAAAGAACCATCATGACAGAAATTCACATTTATAAACTGTAATTAAAAAGCTACAATTTGAGACCAGAAATGAATCACATAACCGTAAGAGTAAATAATAATAATAATAATAATAATAATAACTAGGAAGCTTGTAAATTAACTAATTTATCTGTCCAATGCTGTCACGTCACATGACAAAAGAACGAATGACTCGAAAGACTCGAGAGATGAACTAATCAATTCTCTTTCCGGCTCTGACTGCATAGGTTTAGCTTTTGAGGCTGTCACGTGATGAACGAGCGACTCAAACCCGAAGACTTGTCAGATACAATACAATACAATACAATACAACGTTTATTTATATAGCACATTTAAAACAACCGAAGTCGACCAAAGTGCTTCACAGATTATGCATACACAAACAAGTCGACAAGTTTATAAGCAATAAAACAAGACTATAACACAAAAAATGTAAAATGAATGAGATTCACTAAAATAAAGTCATTCCACAGCAAGTCAAAAAATATTAAATGCCAAGGAAAAGAGATAAGTTTTAAGAGTAGACTTAAAAACAGATAATGTTGAGGCAGTTCTGATATGAATCGGGAGACTGTTCCACAGCTTGGGGCCAACAACAGAAAAGGCACGATCACCTCTGTTTTTGAGACGTGCCCTAGGGACTTGCAACAAACCATAATCAGCAGATCTGAGTACTCTTGACTGAGTATAAGGTTGTAACAGATCAGATAGGTACTGTGGAGCCAGATTATGGAGAGATTTATAGACAAACAATAGGATTTTAAAATCAATTCTGTATTTGACTGGCAGCCAATGCAATGAAATCAGGGCAGGCGTAATAGACTCGTACTTGCGCTTCCCATAGAGAACCCGAGCTGCAGCATTCTGAACCAACTGCAGACGGGAAACACATGACTGAGAAACACCAATGTACAGTGAGTTGCAGTAATCCATTCGAGATGTAACAAAAGCATGCATAACCATTTCAAACTTCTTTAAAGACAAAATTGGCTTCACCTTCGTCAGAAGACGAAGATGATAAAAACAGGACTTAACCACAGCACTTATCTGCTTACCAAATTTAAGATTGTTATCAAACCATACACCCAAGTTTTTTGCATATGTGGTACTATATGGGGTGAGAGGTCCAAATTCAAAGTCGTGCACACAATGATCATTTGAGCCAAACAAAATAAATTCTGTTTTACTTTCGTTGATGCTTAAGAAGTTACTTGTAAGCCAAAGTTTTAGTTCATCCAAACAGTCTAAAATAGGCTTTAAGGCCTGTTTGTTATCACGCCTCAAAGGAATATAGATTTGCGTGTCATCGGCATAAAGATGAAAAGAGACCCCATACTTATTAAGAATCGATCCTAGGGGAAGCATATAAAGAGAAAACAGTACCGGACCAAGGATCGAGCCCTGAGGAACACCAGATTTTAAAGATATTTCAGATGAGGAGTGGTTTCCAATACTAACAATGTACCTCCTATTAGTGAGATATGAACGAAACCACTGCAATACCGTGCCCCGAAGGCCAACACAAGTTTCAAGACGCGATATAAGTATGTTGTGATCAACTAAATCGAAGGCAGAACTGAGGTCTAAAAGAACCAAAGCCACTGACTGGCCAGTGTCAGTAATTAGCATGATGTCATTCAAAACTCTTAAAAGAGCTGACTCAGTGCTATGACAGGATTTAAAACCAGATTGGAATTTTTCAGATATTGAACTGATGGTCAGGTAAGACTGAAGTTGGTTTACAACCACTTTCTCTAAAATTTTAGAAAGAAAAGTCAAATTTGAGATGGGACGAAAATTAGCCGGTAATGTGGGATCCAAACTTGGTTTTTTAAGATGAGGCCGCACAGTGGCAAGTTTAAAGTTACCAGGTACAGTGCCAGTATAGAGACATTTGTTAATGATAGACAATAAGTCAGGGCCAACAGTTTCAATAATCTGTCCAAGAAAACGTGGAGGAATTACATCCTGAGGACACATAGTAGCTTTTAGAGTAGACATGATCTCGAATAGAGTATTCAAGTTTACAGGCTCAAAGACAGACCAGGTGGAAGAGGTGATTAAAATATCTGGCAAATTATATGACGTCAAAGGCATCAAATATCTAATTTGGGAAATCTTGTTATTAAAATGTCTTGCAAAATCCTCGCAAAGAGAAACAGATGTCTCAGGAAACAGATTAACATTTGGGTGAAGAACAGATTCAACCGTGGAAAAAAGAATGTTTGGCTTATGGCTATTTTTTAAAATTAACTCCGAGAGATAGCTACACTTTGCAGCTTTTACAGCTCGCTGATAGGCAGAAAGAGAGCCCTTTAAAATTTCATATGACACTTGTAATTGATCTTTTTTCCATTTACGTTCAGCCCTTCTACAGGTCTGTCTAAGAGAACGAGTAAAGTCATTTTGCCAAGGTACTAAATTTTGTTTATGTTTTTTAACTTTTAGTGGTGCAACAGAGTTTAAAATATTAGAACAGACAGCATTAAACAGACTAAGATGTTCATCGGCATCCAAGTGATGTGTAGCGGAAATCATATCCTGATTGGCACTTAAATGTGCATACATGTAGGAAAACTCGTCACTTGAATGATCAGTGATGATACGAGTCCAACGTGGAAGTGGAAAATGTCTCTGAATTTTCCCGTCTGATGGAATGGAGAACAATATAGGCCTATGATCAGACAAGCCTGTATCATCAATATTAATGTCCAAGACAGTTAACCCACGGGATAAAATCAAGTCCAGAGTATGGCCCTGGACATGAGTTGGACCAGACACCCATTGCAGAAAATCAAAGGTGTCAAGTAGACTAAGAAAGTCTTTTGAAAGTGGCTTGGATTCACAGCAGACATGAATGTTAAAATCCCCCATGATCAGGATTCTATCATAATTAGTAACAATTTCCCCCAAGAGTTCGGCGAATTCATTGAGGAAATCCTTGTTTACATGAGGTGGCCGATATATGATAGCAAAAACCACTGGGTTGTCCAAACAAAGTAAGAACAACTGAACCTCAAAGCTGCTACGAGTCCCGGTTGATAAACAACGACAAGAGTGAGAGTCTTTAAAAACTGTCGCCAATCCACCACCACGACCAGATAACCGAGGGGAGTTAAAGAAATTACAGCCCTGAGGCACCAACTCAGTAAAAGGACTTAAATCTCCGGGTTTAATCCAGGTTTCCGTAATGCATAATATATCTAAAGCATGTGAAGTGAAGAAGTCATTTAGTAAAAAAGTTTTGTTTACCAGAGAGCGCGCGTTGATCAAAGCCACCTTATACATCGACGAATCTTCGTGAAACTGTGTTGTCCGACTCAGCGATCGAAGATTGAGGGTATTCACTCCACGGCAGCAAACACGGGAAGGAGGACGGCGCGAAGACATGGAGAGAAAGCTGGGTACAACAGGTCGAAGCCACCGATACGATGCATCCAGCCTACCTCGGCAAGCACCGCGTTCACAGGCCAAACCAGGCCCATCAGACAACGGAAACAGCATCCATGCGAGGGATCTTAGCCGAACAGCGACTCCACTCCTCTTTCCACGTTTCCTCCGGCGCTTCCTTTTCCAAGGCAAATCAGCCAAACGCCAGCAATGATGTAAAGGGAGATATGAATATGTAGGCAGAGGAGAAGTGCTAGACACGCAAATGTCACACCTGGCAGTTTCAACGGCCACTCGAATGTCCATTAGCGTTTGGCGGTCGTAAACCATCACCATTTCACAACTTGTGATTAAAAAGGACACACATAAAAACAGAAAAACAAAGGGTGACAAGGAGAGCAGCAGACGGCGTGCCACACACGGCGCCATCTTGAAACATGAAGTAACTAATCCGTAAGAGGTGAGGTGAGGTGAGCTAATAATAGACAGATCCAGGTAAACAATGAATTAATCTTTTCTGTTTCTTATAGCATTAGTTTTGTATTGTTTGTAGTGTGATCAACGTTTGCATAAGTAGCAGATGTATTAGGGAAGTAGCACGTAACATTTTAATTATATTTTGCTAAAATGAACGAAATGACTCGAAAAATGATTCGTTCATTTTGCTGAATGAGACTCAAAGGTCCGAGTCAGTAAAATTATCCGAACTTCCCATCACTAATGTACATCGCTAACAGACTAAACCATTTTTCGGGAGGGTAGAGGAGCAGATATTAGAAAATTTATTTAACCAAATTGCATGCTATTTTGTGGTTTTTATAATATCTCAGTTATACAACTAATAAAATATTAGAATTATTCACAGAACATGGGCCTATACAGTATAATTCCTGGATTTTGTGGGGCCTCCTGGGAGGTGGGGGCCCCTAGAATTGTCACCACCTTTCACCCCACTAGCTACGGCCCTGCTCACACCTATAATATACAAACACGCATTTTGACGAGCCAAACACTAAAGGCACTCGCAGCAGATTAAACTTACCTTTAATGAGATTCACATAGCCTAGTCGCGGTTATGTTTCAATACATCGCCATACAGATCGCCATTACTGCCGACATCCCATACAGCTCCTCAATCCACCCTTTGACAAAATGAACCCATGAGACCAAATAAAGAAAGTCCGCCATACAGTTACTGTCAACAACTCCTACCTCCCAATGTTCGCACACCTCGCCGGAAGTGAGAGTTACCTTGCTCTCGTGGACACAGAACGGACGCACACACATAGCACCCCTACGGTCACTTTTATTTGCCATTCAGTTAAAGCAATTACCAACCACTCCCCCTCCTTCTATTACAGGGTACGTCACAGGCAAACAGTACTGCTACATATATTTCAGTTTTTTTTTGTCTACATTATTACTGTTCTAGGAAACTCTTTTCTTATGGTTGTTATTATTATGGACTGAAATCTTTACACACCTAAATATGTCGCTGTCTTTAATTGATCACTGACAGACATTTGTGAGACTACTGCTGTGATCCCTCAGCAACTGGAAGCATATTTGTTTGGAAATTAGTTAATTCCGTATGGATTGTGCATGTCCCAAATGTTTTTCAATTGTTATTTTTACAGTGCAATCAATTACTCTCACTATTTTGTCTTTTGACAGATTAGTAGCTATTTGTTTACCACTGAGGTATCATATGATTGTGATCCACAGATCAGTGCCTGTTATGATTGGTGCTTCATGGATAATAGGACTGTTGATAGCAACAACTGCAATCATTTGTAGCAAATTAGCTTAAAAGGGAATTGTATGTTTAAATAATTACAATTAATTATGATTAATTACAATTATTTATATGGGCTGACAGTAATAACTGTAGCGGAATTAAATTGCCATCAACTGATCTGTTCGTCCAGCGACCATTCAGTGTAAGTTCATATCAACTCTAAGAAAGGATATTTTCGTGGTCACAGAAAATACTTTCCTAAGTATTAATGTATTAGAGCATGTAGTAAGGATCGAAAATCGTAAAGGGACATTCATTTGCAAGGCAGAACCAGAAACTCATGTAATTTGTGCACACAACTTTTAGTAACTAAACGCTAACACACATAACTAATCTAAGCAAACAAACAAACATACATACACTCGCGTGTATACAGTATATACAAAAGGGGAGCTAAAGTGGATGAATGAAGCCATTAGAGAAAACAGAATGCAGTTATGGAAGAGTCAGTTAACCACCTGAGTAAAACAATCAGCGCCGTTTATAATGGGGTCTATAGCTTATACTAAACCTCTGTTTAGTTTAGTTAGATGTACCATACTTGCACTTCCATGGCTGTTGGCGTGTGTTTGGAATGCAGTCTTGGATGAAAAGTCTTGATGGTTTCAAAGTTTTGGACTCGCGATCGCGTTCTTCCGGGTTGAAGAGTGATGAATTCCAAAGATGTTATTCTGGCTCTGAGGTCCGAGGAGCTTTGGTTGAATGGAAAGTCAAGGCCGCAAGGCCTGGCGCAAGACTTAAGGTTCCGGAAGAGTTCTAGCTCACATCCTTCTAGGATCTAACAGAACCGCAGACTGAGATATGTTGGAGCCCACTGGGCACGCCGGTACCGGCTCAGGCTCTCCACACGGGCAGCAATCCGGAGATTTTGCAGAAGAGAGTGTTCGGAATTGTGCGTGAGCCCTTTAAAGTCTGTGAAGAGTCACACCTCTCAGGATGGGCTTGACCAATGAGAAAAGCTGAATTTCCAAGCGGGAGTTTGGAAATACTGGGGGGTTTTATGACCCTTTGTCTGAGAGCATGGTAATTTGCAAAGGGTTGGATTAGAAGTTGATATACAAACTATTAAAGATTCTTAGGACACTAATATGTTGCATAGGTATCAACATGTAATATTCACTCTCATTTAGATCATCCGAAGACGAATTGATAGAGACCAGACATGGTATGAGTTAAGGTGATAGGCCTACTCATAAAGTGAGTTAACTAGTGATCTATCATAAGCATGCATAAAACAGTATACAATACACAAAAACATATACAAGAACAGTAATACTATACACAATGACCTTTAGATGTGTGTGTTCATTCAAAGAAAGGTTTTTTAGAGAAGAGTCCATTTTATGGCATAATGTCTTTTTCCTAAAGAGGATATGAAGTGAGTGTTGCTCAGCCCACATTCCTTTGAGCACTAAAACAAGTGTTATCAGATTGGTTGCCATGGAACCGGGGGCCTGGAGGCGACCACACATAGGGGCACCCAGTTATGTGTATTGGGCGAGGGGTCTGTGATTATTTGTTAATCTAATAACTAATTGATTTGTTAAATCAAATGCAAAATTGTGTGTCTGATTGGTCCAATGCTACAATTTTCCTCTCTAGACTGTCTTTCTGCAGAGTTGTTTGAACTGTTAAAAGTTTCTACTGTGATCATGGGCCTATGTCATGGCCCCATCACTTTTACATATGCATTTTGGCCCTTAATACTAACACAAGGATCATTAATCTTTCCCTGACTTCTTCTCTTCCTCCAATGCTTAACCCAATAATTTTCACATTGATGACAGAGCAGTTTATGGTGTCTGTGAAAAGACTTCTTAAACAAAGATTCATATTCCCATCTTCAAAATAAACCTCTTTCCTCCCTCTTTATTAATGGTAATAGTTGTAGTTGTAGGAGTGGATTCTTCATGATGTTTACAGTAATTAAGATTTCAAAATTCTCAATTTTATTATGCATTTCAACAATCCCATATCACAGTTTCTATATTAAACAAACAAACAAACAAACAAACAAACAAACAAACAAACGCAGCAGGTACCATGCTGTCTGCTTTATCTGCACATATAAACTTCCATTCATCCAGGTCCTCTGTATCTGTACTCCAATTATACTGACTATCTCATATTTCTGCATTGCTGTGCTTTTGTTTTTAATGTCCATAAAATTCATAAAAACTGCACCCCCCACCTCATAATGACAATTTATATTAATTTTGGGCCTTGATGTTGCAGTTGGCTTCACTGATTAGTAGCTTTTTGTTAATTTAATGCTTCAAAGTTTTGTTTTTCTTGTTACATTTTTTGTTATATTTTATTTTGAAGTCATGTTAAGCTTATACTTTTAAAGGTGACTGGCTGCTTTTCAGCAACCTGAAATACTACAAAATCACTTGACATATTTACATTAACAATGTATATGACAATTACCATCTTTTAAATTAACTTGCATATATAATGTATTTTTTGCCAGGTGACTAGTGTTTGCAACCAAACTCAAGAACTTTTCCCAATTCTGTTTCCCTCTCTACTCTCCCTTTAGTTCCCTTTTTATCCTTAATTGTCCTATAAGGCAAAAGATGCAAAAATATTTTTTAATCATGATAATTAGAAATAATAATATATATGTTACTCAGCAAAAAGCAACAAGAAAAAAAAGAAATGCCCTCAAGACATAAACTGAACAAGTTTCACGGGCATTTGATGAACAGGAATGGAATAATGAGATTGTTGTCCATTTCACGTTAAAGAGAAGAGCAAGCAAACATGTCTGCCATGGAGGACACCATGTTGAGCCAGCTTAACATGTTGAGGAACCCTATAGGCATCATTCTTTTGGTCAGAGTCAGTAGAAAGATCTCTTTAATCTCATCAATGTCCTAAGCATTGATTATAGTCTGTAAACTGCACCTGTGTTCTATAGGTGCATGCGTAATAATTGTTTATGGTTCATTTAACAAGCATGGAAAACATTTAAACAATTTCTGTAGAGATATGTAAAGCTTTAGATATGCAACCAACCCTAACTTATAACTTCTTATAGCATATTTTGTGGGTTAAGGGCTTCCTTCGCTACTACAGTTTTGCGCATCCCTGTATATTAGTCAGTGTATTAGATTATGGTGTACCTGATCATGCCAGATCTGTGCTATGATTGGTCAACTGACAAGCCTGGAGAGGCCTGCCATTCGGACCTGAAGGATATATAGTTCAGTATGTATCAGTCTGGGGAAGTCTTTTTACAATGCCGTTTCTGTACTTGAGCAAGACTTCCATGGTCACATCTTTATTTCTGTGAGTACACCTTATCTACTGTATTCACAGCAAGTATTATACAAAATCTTGCATGTTGTATACAAAATTTTAGTTTAATAGCGCAATGGAAGTTTTTACAATGCATGTTAAAATGTAATTATGCTTTTAGAGCTTGAAATGCCTAATATGTCCATATGTTTGGCTTTGTTCTGGAGAAATTAAATTTAGAGTCTTAAGTATAAAGGGATATGTGTGTGTGTGTGTGTGTGTGTATACAATTTACTGCATATTTGTTGTAGAGGAAAATATAAAGAAATTTTTACTTACCATGTTGAATAATAATAATAAACCTGCTTGTTTTTTTTTTTTTTTTGTACAGGATGAATAGAGGATCAGTGAGTGAACTCGCCATGAATCTTGATTTAACTGAAAACAGGAATATTTCCATCCCGTCTTATTTCTATATCAGTGGTTTTTCTGGTATACCTCACATGAGGTACTATTATATATTCTTGTTTTTTGTCTACATTATTTCGTTGCTTGGAAACTCCTGCCTCATGCTTGTTATTATTATAGACCGAAATCTTCACACACCTAAATATATTGCTATCTTTAATTTATCACTGACAGACATTTGTGAGAGTACTGCTGTGATCCCTCCGCTACTGGATATGTTTTTGTTTGGGAATCAGTTGATCCCGTATGGATTGTGCTTGTGTAATATGTTCTCTGTCTTTGTATCTATTTCCACACAGTCCTTAAATCTTGCTGTTCTGTCTTTTGACAGATTTGTAGCAATTTGTTTACCACTGAGGTATCATATGATTGTGACCAACAGATCAATGCTTGTTATAATTGGAGTCATGTGGGCAGTGGCACTGCTTATGGTAATCATCGCTACAGTTTTCATCAGCAGGCTTTCTTTCTGCAGAGTTATTGTCATCATAAATAGTTTCTACTGTGATCATGGCCCTATATTTAATTCTGCCTGTAGCAGCAATTTCCCAAGTTCTGTGATAAGCGATTTGTACCCAATATTAATTCTTGGCTTTCCAGTATTTTTTATAATCTTTTCATATACATGCATAGCTGTGACACTGTTCAGAATCACAACTCCACAAGATCGTCAAAGAGCCACAAAGACATGTACTGCTCATTTATTAGTAGTGGCCATATTTTATGTGCCCATCACTTTTACATATGCTCTTTCTTCCATTATAAGCACGAACACAAGGATCATTAATCTCTCTCTGACCTCTGCACTTCCTCCAATGCTTAACCCTATAATCTACACATTCAAGACAGAGGAGTTCATAATCTCTTTTAAAAGGATTTTTAAGCGGAGAATCATATTTCCATCTCCAAAATAAACTCTTTTTTCCCCAATTTTAAAAACATTGTCAGACACTGTTGTCATTTGTATTGTTTTATTGTTGTTGTTGAATAATTTTTGCTTCAATGTTCTGCATTTCTAAATATAATTTAATATGACAAACCAGACAACAGGTATCATGACTTCATAAACCCACAACAAATGCTAAAGCCACTACTGTGATGTATTAAATGATAATAAAAAAAAAACAGATAAATAACATTGTTATTAAAATAATAAAACAAAGAGTGGGAAAGTAATAGCATTCTACCTTTAGTGTGTAATTTTTTTGTTCCTTACTTAAAATGTATCCCTGCTTCTTTCCATCTGACCTCTTCAGGGAAGTAATAAAAGGGGCACTTTGGGCTACCCACCAAAAAAGGGCCAAAACAAGAGGGAATTACAGTGTTTACTTTTGTACTATAATCATAGTTATTAAATTTATTTATTTATTTACTTTTAATCAGTAATTGCAATAATATTAAGTAAATGCATAGTGTAGATGAAAAGGAATCGATAAGTAAATAATTAATGGCCTACACTGATTTGTTAAATAAATTTGTGAATAAAAAGCATTAAAAACACAGACTGCCTAAAAGTAATAGTTGTACACAAAATAGTAAAATATATATATATATTTAATTCTCTAAATACATATATTACATTGAATATTCAAGAAAGCCTTTTGTTGTCAGGTGCGTGTCAAGTTTTTAACAATATGCAAAAAGTTATCCACTTTATTTTGCAACTCAGAAGTAAACTGTTTTAAAGTCTTTCGGTTCATTAGCTGTTGAACCAGCAGTAAACGGTAAAACAAATTGCTTTACAAACCAGTGTGATTACGATAATAAATTTAAATGATAACAAATAACACTTTGCAATATCAAGCAGCATAAGGTAATGTTTTTGTACAGCTAAAATAATTGTAAGCACATAACACCGGAAGCCTTGCACATTCAGGTTACAAATGGCCGCACCCACTCTTACGTTAAAAATAAGGTGGATAGGCCTTCAGTGATGACTGGAATACTGACAGTTCATGCACACTCAAATGTTTATTTAGTTGTGCTTTTGGGAAACACATAGCAATGTAATGTAGGCCTAACAAATGTTTAGAACTTCTCTTGTAGAGCATGTTCAACACATGCTACATTGTTGTGGGAAAATGTGGCCCAGACAAGTCCTTTAGCTGATTTTTTTTTTGTGCTTATAAAAGGGTGTTCTTTCATCCTCAATATTGTTGCATTTGTCTGTTCACATAACTATGTTCATTTACAAAAACCATTCAATGATGAAGTGAATGATTATTAGCTCTGGATTCATGCCTTTATGCTAGCCGTGTTTCCAAAACTCTATCCAAATCTACTTTTTAAAAAACAGCTATAAAGGATAATATTTCTGTTTCTTTTGAGATTTTTTTTTAGAAGATTTAGCCTTAGTCATTATGGATCAACAAATGTAGGCTTCAGTTTCTCCTCTCTATGGATTTGTACCAGTGCCAGTTATGTGCCATGATTGGTCACACTGTTAGACATTTCAAAGGGTTTTGAAACACTGTTGCCAGTAAGTTACTGTAATTAAAATTTACAGTAGCAAACTGCATTTGATTTACAGTTGCAAACTGTACTGTTTTACAGTAAATTACTGTAAAGAAATCCAATTCATCAGTATATTACTGTAATTCATTCATTTTAATATAGATTTCATTATTTTTTATATAGAATTAATTTTATTATTACTCTACATAGGTACTACTGGCATTCAGTTAAAACAGACACAATAATGACAAAATATCAAATTCTCTATTTAAAACATTGCATGTATATCCCTTAAAAATATAGTCTTCCAATGCTGGAACAGTGCATCTTCACCATTTCTCCTGTCTTAGGACGTTTTGCAGTGCATTATGTTGTGTCCTCTGGAGTCATCCTCACAAAGAATCTTTAGGCAACAGAAACATAATGGGGAAAAAAGACAAACATCTGCAAAACCCAGGTGCTGCTCCAAAACGTGGCCACCATCTTTGCTCACCATCCACTTTGTTAGTGACAGAAATGTCTTCTCTGAAAAACAAGAAGTAGAAATGACACACTTTTAAAAGGCAAACTCAATACAGAATACACAAACCTCTCAAAACCATAGTTGGCCAACAACATTAACTACTAACACCTGAACAAAATTTCACATTCGTTAACCTAATGTTAATATAAGATAAGCGTTGCTCGTTAAAAATAATTTTAATTCGGTAACTTAAGTCAATAAGCTGACAAAACTTGTTTGAAACAACAGCCCAGAACAGAAATGTTACTGTTAGGTAAACTGGTGTGCAAAAATCTGACACAAACACACAGACAAACGTACATATATTTGTACCTTGCTTGCTGGTTTTATTCTCTCGTAAGGTGCATCGACACACAGCGCAGATGCTCTCTGGAGCTCTTCCGCTCTCGCGGGTTCATCCCCGGGAAAAACCTGCAGCGCTGCCCTGCTGCTTCCGTGTCTTCCTCGGACGCGAGTGGCGCAGTGAGGTGCGACTCGATAAAAAAACAATATAGAACCAATTATATATACTATCTACAGTGGATGCGGACAGTAAACTGATGCCCCGGTATATTTCTGACGTACAGATGCACTCCAAGCCCTCGCACTGTTTCTGACACAAAGTACAAACGGATTTTTCCAATCATTACAAGTGATGTAACACATCCTGTAGTCAGTCCCAAGCTGTTGCGGCGTTGTAGACACGGTGTTGGGCAAATTGTGTCAATCCAAATGTAAGAAATGAGGAAAATAAAACAACCTCAATAAAATGGCGCCAAAGCGGCTGTTACAGCAAATACAGTAGTATACAGCACATTTTAAAAATACAGTAAGTCTCTGTATGTGGGGTCTGACGTCACAGAAAATTCCCATGATGCAAAGGGTATTACAGTTATTTACTGTAAAGGGAATTTGCAGTATTATACTGGGTGATATACAGTAAATAACTGCAGAAATTACAGAAATGTCTAAAAGTGCAGCTGACTAGTCCAGTGAGGCCTGGAGTTTGTAGTAATTGATCATCTGAGGGATATATAGTTCAATATATAACCGGTCAGGGAAAATTTTTTTTTACAGTGCTGTCTGTTGTATACACCAGACCCACTCTTCACCTTTCTGTGAGTACAAGTATTTAATGATGCATGATAAACTTATTTTTCTGTGTTTATGTCAACATACCTATCTTTTCTTGTGAAATTAGTTGTTATTTCAAGTGATTTCCTACCACAATAAGTAAACACACTTATTTTCTGCCCAGACAGGATGAATAGAGGATCAGTGAATGAACTAACCATGAATCTTGATTTCACTGGAAACAGGAATATTTCTATTCCATCTTACTTCTACATCACTGGTTTGTCTGGTATACCTCACATGAGATACTATTACATTTTTTGTCTATTTTATCTCTTTGCTTGGAAACTCCTGGCTCATGTTTATTATCGTTATGGACCGGAATCTTTACACTCCTAAATATATCTCTGTGTTTAACTTATCACTGACAGACATTTGTGAGCGTACCGCTGTGATCCCTCAGCTTTTATTTGGGAATCAGTTGATACCTTATGGATTGTGCATGTCCAATATGTTCTCCAATATATTATTTTTTACAGTACAATCACTAACTCTTGCTGTTCTCTCGTATGACAGATTAGTAGCTATTTCATTACCATTAAGGTATCATATGATTGTGACCCACAGATCAATGCTTGTTATGATTGGTGCTTCATGGGCACTAGCACTGTTGCTAACAATGATCGGAGCAATATTTATGAGCAGACTTTCTTTCTGCAAATTTATTGTCACTGTTAACAGTTTCTACTGGGATCATGCTGGCAGCCATGTCACCCTGTAGCCCAAGATTGGTTGCCCGCTGAAGCTAAGCAGGGTTGAGCCTGGTCAGTACCTGGATGGGAGACCTTCTGGAAAAACTAGGTTACTGCTGGAAGAGGTGCTAGTGAGACCAGCAGGGGGTGCTCACCCTGTGGTCTGTTTGGGTCCTAGTGCCCCAGTATAGTGATGGGGACTCTATACTGTAAAAAGCGCCGTCCTTTGGATGAGATGGTAAACCGAGGTCCTGACTCTCTGAGGTCATTAAAAATCCCAGGATGTCTTTTGAAAAGAGTAGAGGTGTGACCTCGGCATCCTGGCCAAATTTACCCATTGGCCACTGACCATCATGGCCTCCTAACAATCCCCATATCTGCTGATTGGCTTCATCACTCTGTCTCCTCTCCACCAATAAGCCGGGCGTTCTGGCACACTATGGCTGCCGCCGCATCATCCAGGTGGATGCTGCACACTGGTGGTGGATGATGAGGCCCCCTCTTCACAATGTAAAGCGCTTTGAGTGCTTAGAAAAGCGCTATATAAATGTAAGGAATTATTAATTATTATTATTATTATTATTATGATACCGAAAGACTGACCTTGAAGATCTGGGTGCAGCAGACAGGAAGTAACGGGACTCTGGATGATCAACAGTGATGAGGCGAGACTCTGGACGGTAAACTGCTACAAGACGAGACTCTGGGAGATCAGCTGGGACATGAGGAGACTCTGGGAGATCAGCTGAGACGTGATGAGACTCTGGGAGGTCAGCTGAGACATGACTTGACTCATGACGATCAATTGTGACTTTACTTGTCTCAGGAAGATCAACTGTGACTTGACTTGCCTCATGACGATCAGCTGTGACTTGACTGGCCTCATGATGATCAGCTGTGACTTGACTGGCATCATGACGATCAACTGTGACTTCACTGGACTCATGAAGATTAGCTGTGACTTGATTGGACTCACGAAGATCAGCTGTGACTTGACTGGACTCACAAAGATCAGCTGTGACTTGACTGGGTGTTGTTGTGGCCACCATTTTGCGAACGCGCTCCGGTGCGTCTGCCATTTCAGTCATGGACGTGGTGTTGCATTCTTCCTCTGCGAACCCCCATAGTAAACAAAGAGCCAACAGTCAACAAGGCATAATCCATAAACTGAGCGAGTGACAAATGCGGACCCTCACCCTCAGATAGTAGAGGTTGGTTAATGCCATCACAGAAAAACTCTATCAACAAACAGTCCGGTAGATCAGAATAGTTCACAATAGCTAAAAATTTGCAGATATAGTTCTACAGCGATCGTGGGCCTTGTTTAAGGGCTAACAAAATTCTTGCCATGTCCATACCTGGCCAAGGTTCTTCAGAAAAGCTGCTGGATCCTTGTGTGGCTAAGTATTCTGTAACAGGGCGAACGAGACGAGAGATGGGCGGATCCATTTGCAAGCTTCATTAATCAGAGACGTGGTCAAAAACACAGGCAGGGTCCAAACACCAGCAAACAGGTATGGCAAGGGCAAAACACAAGAATAATCCAGTGAACAGATGGGGTCGATCAGCAGCGAACATAATCCAGGGTGGCAAAACAAAAAGAGATAATCCAAATACAAGGTAATAGTCCAGGCAGGGGAGTCCAAAAGACAAAACGAGAAAAATCCAAGGCAGGGTATAAACTAAAGGAATGAACAAGACTAAACTTAAACATGGGAAACACAGAATGGCTCGGTAAATCAGCTATCACTAGGAGAGTGATAAATGCAGAACAATACTCTGCGATCTGAATGAGGAAGTCCAGGGCTTATAAAGTGTGTCTGACTGGTAGCAGATGTGAGTGTGTAATCAGTGCAATGGATGATGGGAACTGTAGTCCGGAGTGACTGTGTAGTGTGAGAGTCAATTTAACAGAAGCGCGACCTCTTGAAACAACAACTTTTTTTAAAACTATAGTTCGGTCCATATATATTTGGATACAGGCACAATTTTTATTATTTTAACTGCTGACCAAAACATATTCAAGTTACAGTTATATAATATGAGCTTAAAGTACACACTCTTTAATTTGAGGGTATTCTCATCAAAACTGGAGGAAAGGTTAAGGAATTACAGCTCTTTAATTTGTACTTCCCTTTTTCAAGGGAATTAAGTGATTGGACAATTGACTCAAAAGCTGTTTCATGGACAGGCGTGGGCTATTCTTTTGTTATTTCTACATCAGTTAAGCAGGTTGAAGGTCTGGAGTTGATTCCAAGTGTGCCATTTGCATTTGGAAGCTGTTGCTGTGTACCCACATAATACAGTTAAAGGAGCTCTCCATGCAAGTGAATCAGGCAATTTTTAGGCTTCAAAAACAAAACTAATTAATCAGAGAGATAGCAGGAACATTATGAGTGGTCAAATAAACAGTTTGGTACATTCTGGTGAAAGAAAAACATAGTGGGGAGCTCAGAAACAAAGAAATCCTGGACATCCATGGAGGACAACAGTGGTGGATGATTGGAGAATCCTCTCCATGGTAAAGAAAACCCCTTTCACAAAATCCTGCCAAGTGAAGAACACTCTCCAGGAGGTAGGCGTGTCACTGTCTACAATCAAGGTAAGACTTCACCAGAGCAAATACAGAGGCTTCACCACAAACTGCAAACAAGGCCAGATTAGACTTTGCCAAAACACATCTAAAAAGTCAGACCACTTCTGGAAAAGCATTCTTTGGACGGCTGAAATTAATATCAACCTGTTCCAGAATGACAGGAAGAAAAAGTATTGAGAAGGCTTGGAACAGCTCATGATCGCAGGTGGGAGTTTTACTTACTCAAACATGTTCTGAGGGCAGAAAGGAAAATGATTGGTTCACAGATTCAACCAATGAAATTGAAGCAGAGGCAGGGTCAGGAAATTTGAACACGCGTGTGTGTGGAGGAGGGAATACATCAGACAGATACGTTACTGGCGCTTCGTGGAAGGCATTTATAACAAGGTAAGTGAATTTACCATGTATTTTAATGAAATAAACAAACAAAAAACCCATCTCAAACCTTTAGTGAGATAATTAGCGAACAAAGATGCACAGAACAAATAGTATGCATTTTCATTAGACTGCTTCATCAGTCGATCGCACCAAAGCTGCTAATGAGGTAACTGGAGTAAAACATGCTTTTCCAATGCTACCGCGCTCTCTGTGAAACCGATATGAGCGACAACATAACTAGTTCAAATCTCCGTGACATTTCATCAGTCAGTTAGCGTTAGCATTAGCATTAGCATTAGTACTGCTCTCAGGGCAGGAGTACTCAATATTCATATCACTGTTATTTTTACTGAACTATGCGCTGCTCTCAGGGCAGGAGTACTCAATATTCATATTATTTTTTTTTTACTGAACTATGTGCTGCTCTCAGGGCAGGAGTACTTAATATTCATATTATTTTTTACTGAACTATGTGCTGCTCTCAGGGCAGGAGTACTCAATAGGTCCGCATTACTGTTCTTTTTACTGAACTATGTGCTGCTCTCAGGGCAGGAGTACTCAGTATTAATATCACTGTTCTTTTTACTGAACTATGTGCTGCTCCCAGGCTAGGAGTACTCAATATTCATATTACTGTTCTTTTTATTGAACTATGTGCTGCTCTCGGGACAGGAGTACTCAATAGGTCCCTATTACTGTTCTTTTTACTGAACTATGTGCTGCTCTCAGGGCAGGAGTACTCAGTATTAATATCACTGTTCTTTTTACTGAACTATGAGCTTCTCTCAGGGCAGGAGTACTCAATAGGTCCCTGTTACTGTTCTTTTTACTGAACTATGTGCTGCTCTCAGGGCAGGAGTACTTAATATTCATATTCCTTTTATTTTTACTGAACTATGTGCTGCTCTCAGGGCAGGAGTACTCAACAGGTCCCTATTACTGTTCTTTTTACTGAACTATGTGCTGCTCTCAGGGCAGGAGTACACAATATTCATATTCCTTTTATTTTTACTGAACTATGTGCTGCTCTCAGGGCAGGAGTACTTAATATTCATATTCCTTTTATTTTTACTGAACTATGTGCTGCTCTCAGGGCAGGAGTACTCAGTATTAATATCACTGTTCTTTTTACTGAACTATGTGCTGCTCCCAGGCCAGGAGTACTCAATATTCATATTACTGTTCTTTTTATTGAACTATGTGCTGCTCTCGGGACAGGAGTACTCAATAGGTCCCTATTACTGTTCTTTTTACTGAACTATGTGCTGCTCTCAGGGCAGGAGTACTCAGTATTAATATCACTGTTCTTTTTACTGAACTATGTGCTGCTCTCAGGGCAGGCGTACTCAATATTCATATTATTATTACTGAACTATGTGCTGCTCTCAGGGCAGGAGTACTTCATATTCATATTCCTTTTATTTTTTACTGAACTATGTGCTGCTCTCAGGGCAGGAGTACTTCATATTTATATTATTATTACTGAACTATGTGCTGCTCTCAGGGCAGGAGTACACAATATTCATATTCCTTTTATTTTTACTGAACTATGTGCTGCTCTCAGGGCAGGAGTACTTAATATTCATATTCCTTTTATTTTTACTGAACTATGTGCTGCTCTCAGGGCAGGAGTACTCAATAGGTCCCTGTTACTGTTCTTTTTACTGAACTATGTGCTGCTCTCAGGGCAGGAGTGCTTCATATTCATATTCCTTTTATTTTTTACTGAACTATGTGCTGCTCTCAGGGCAGGAGTACTCAGTATTAATATCACTGTTATTTTTACTGAACTATGTGCTGCTCTCAGGGCAGGAGTACTCAATAGTTCCCTATTACTGTTCTTTTTACTGAACTATGTGCTGCTCTCAGGGCAGGAGTACTCAATAGGTCCCTATTACTGTTCTTTTTACTGAACTATGAGCTGCTCTCAGGGCAGGAGTACTTAATATTCATATTACTGTTATTTTTACTGAACTATGTGCTGCTCTCAGGGCAGGAGTGCTTCATATTCCTTTTATTTTTTACTGAACTATGTGCTGCTCTCAGGGCAGGAGTACTGAGTATTAATATCACTGTTATTTTTACTGAACTATGTGCTGCTCTCAGGGCAGGAGTGCTTCATATTCATATTCCTTTTATTTTTTACTGAACTATGCGCTGCTCTCAGGGCAGGAGTACTCAATATTCATATTATTATTACTGAACTATGTGCTGCTCTCGGGGCAGGAGTACTCAGCAGGTCCCTATTACTGTTCTTTTTACTGAATTATGTGCTGCTCTCAGGGCAGGCATACTTAATATTCATATTATTTTTACCGAACTATATGCTGCTCTCAGGGCAGGAGTATTCAATATTCATATTATTTTTACTGAACTATGTGCTGCTCTCAGGTCAGGAGTACTCAATAGGTCCCTATTACTGTTATATTTACTGAACTATGTGCTGCTCTCAGGGCAGGAGTACTCAGTATTAATATCACTGTTATTTTTACTGAACTATTTGCTGCTCTCAGGGCAGGAGTACTTAATATTCATATTATTATTACTGAACTATGTGCTGCTCTCAGGGCAGGAGTACTCAATATTCATATTATTTTTACTGAACTATGCGTTGCTCTCGGGGCAGGAGTACTCAATAGGTCCCTATTACTGTTCTTTTTACTGAACTATGTGCTGCTCTCAGGGCAGGAGTACTCAATAGGTCTCTATTACTGTTCTTTTTACTGAACTATGTGCTGCTCTCAGGGCAGGAGTACTCAGTATTAATATCACTGTTATTTTTACTGAACTATACGCTGCTCTCAGGGCAGGAGTACTCAATAGGTCTCTATTACTGTTCTTTTTACTGAACTATGCGCTGCTCTCAGGGCAGGAGTACTCAGTATTAATATCACTGTTATTTTTACTGAACTATACGCTGCTCTCAGGGCAGGAGTACTCAATAGGTCTCTATTACTGTTCTTTTTACTGAACTATGCGCTGCTCTCAGGGCAGGAGTACTCAGTATTAATTTCACTGTTATTTTTACTGAACTATGTGCGGCTCTCAGGGCAGGAGTACTCAATAGGTCTCTATTACTGTTCTTTTTACTGAACTATGCGCTGCTCTCAGGGCAGGAGTACTCAGTATTGATATCACTGTTATTTTTACTGAACTATGTGCTGCTCTCAGGGCAGGAGTACTCAATAGGTCTCTATTACTGTTCTTTTTACTGAACTATGCGCTGCTCTCAGGGCAGGAGTACTCAGTATTGATATCACTGTTATTTTTACTGAACTATGCTCTGCTCTCAGGGCAGGAGTACTCAGTATTGATATCACTGTTCTTTTTACTGAACTATGCGCTGCTCTCAGGGCAGGAGTACTCAGTATTGATATCACTGTTCTTTTTACTGAACTATGCGCTGCTCTCAGGGCAGGAGTACTCAGTATTGATATCACTGTTCTTTTTACTGAACTATGCGCTGCTCTCAGGGCAGGAGTACTCAGTATTGATATCACTGTTCTTTTTACTGAACTATGCGCTGCTCTCAGGGCAGGAGTACTCAGTATTGATATCACTGTTCTTTTTACTGAACTATGCGCTGCTCTCAGGGCAGGAGTACTCAGTATTAATATCACTGTTCTTTTTACTGAACTATGCGCTGCTCTCAGGGCAGGAGTACTCAGTATTAATATCACTGTTCTTTTTACTGAACTATGCGCTGCTCTCAGGGCAGGAGTACTCAGTATTAATATCACTGTTCTTTTTACTGAACTATGCGCTGCTCTCAGGGCAGGAGTACTCAGTATTAATATCACTGTTCTTTTTACTGAACTATGCTCTGCTCTCAGGGCAGGAGTACTCAGTATTAATATCACTGTTCTTTTTACTGAACTATGCGCTGCTCTCAGGGCAGGAGTACTCAATAGGTCAGTGTTACTGTTATTTTTAGTATACTATGTGCTATCCTCTATGATCTAACCATTGTTCATTCTTTTAAACAACACATTATATCAAGCATGAAGAACATTCAGTAAACATGGCTGTTAGCTCCCTGGCCATTCTTGACTGTTGTAAAACTGAAGCAAGTTGTCCCATAATATATATTGTATTCTACACTGCGTAGATATATATATATATATTCATTTTTTTTCTATATAGTATTGATATTTTGGCATAACCTTCCTGTTTATTTTTTACTAGTTTTAGTCTAGTAAATGTATGCATATTTTTAAGGGTATTCAATTTATTTATTTTTTTAAATCATTACATTTATAAATCAGTAGACAATTACTGTATTATTGATTTGTCTTTTATTTTATTCTTCAGTTACCTGGACGAGCTGGCAGAAATTCGACAATCAAAGGAGCTACCACTGAAGAGGCATCTGATGCTGCCTAGTACAAAATGGTGCAAAAATGGAGATGTATGAAAAATGGTGTATGTTTGGTTCCACCTGATAAAAGCACATAATAGCCAGATTTGGATGGTTATTGGTTCTCATGGGGACGTAAGCGATTTTCAGCATTTACAGGGGTTAGTCTGTGATTTTATTGCCATCCGAATCCAGAATGTCAGTGTTTTTCTCCCACCATCCCTTTAAAATCCCCGGTCGAATTAATAAGGTCATGTGGTAATTTAATTGCTGTCTGAATCCACATCTCTGAGAAGAAGAAATAGATTCAAAACTAACTGTTTAAATCCTTTTTGACCACCGTTTAACATGATATACTAACTGTTGTACTTTGCATGCATATTACTGAAAAAAAAATACTGAAATGCTATAAAGTATTTACAAGAACAGTATTTCATAACTGCTCCACCTCAACAATTGAGTGCTGTTAAGAACAAAAAGACCAGAAAGCATGTAAACATTTGAAATGGGTCATTATTATGGCAGTAACAGGTATACAATCCAACTTTAAAATATGTATAGCCCTACAAGTACATACATAAAAATGTAAACCAAGCAGCTTTGTTTACCTCATGTAAACAAGAGGTTGCAACGCATTTCTGCTAATCTCTACATTTTTAATGACACCCATCATTTTGAGAGACAAAATTTAAGAAAACTATTTAAACTATAGTAGGTCTATTTTCCTATTTTTAAACCAGAGATGTAAATAAATAATGAATAGTATATTACATTTAAGTTTATTTATTATTCCAAGCATATGCCATTTTATTTATTTATAGCAGACAACCATGCGATTGGCCATGTCAGCAGTGCATTTCTAGGTTCATATGATCACACATCTTGCTTCTCCACTGTGAAAAAAGCATCAAATCCATGAGTAAATATATTTTTACATATGTTCACATGAGAAACAATTACCATCTGATAGGTCTTCTGTCACAGAGTTGACTTATGTTATTTTTGTGAGTTGACTTGTGTTAAATGTGATTGCAAAAGATTCCAGTGTCAATCTACAGTATGTGCAACCACTTTGTCACGGTTGTGAACGGTGGACACACAAGATGAGCGGAGACGAAGGTTTCAACGGGAATGAGAGATTTAATCGAACTTTAAGATGACATGGTACACACACACAGGGTAACATCAACAATAACCGACAACTGGAACTCAAAAGGACAGCAACTAATATAGTGGAGATAACGAGTGGCAGACAGGTGAACACAATGACGGTGATTAACTGATAATGAGATAAATGGCAGAAACTAGGTCACACATGGGGAGTGAAAACACAAATAAAAGTCCAGGGGCGTGACATTTCGCCCCCCTCCCGGAAGGCGCGTCCCCGCGCCGTAGAAGGGGAAGGAGAAAGGCTGGCAGGAAAGCAGGCAATACCGGAGGAGGTTCGGGAGGAGGACGGACACCCGGGAGGAGGACGACTACCAGATTCCAGGGTGGATCAGATGGAGGGAGGAGCCAGGACAGAGAAAGGAGGGATCCGGAGCAGGAGGAGCCCGGCAGGACCCAGGCCACAGCCATGAAGACGGCCCAGGGTGGAGCCGACGGAGGGAGGAGCCATGGAGGAGGAATGGCCGCCGACTCCATGGGGCCGATCGACGGCGGCAGAGCAGGTGGATGAGGAGCCCGAGCCGGAGCCGGAGAGCTGATGAGTCCGGGCGAAGCCGAGGATCCGGAGGGCCAAGGTGGAGCCGAGGGCTCCGGCGACCGAGGCGGAGGCGGAGATCCGGAGGCACGCGGTGGAGCCGGAGCGACTAAGGACCAAGGTGGAGCTGGAGGGAGGGAGGAGCCCAACGGAGCCGGTGGGACGGAGCGACGAGGCACAGCCGGAGGAGTGGAGTCCTGAGGCGATGGCGGGATGACGACCGACCAAGGCGGAGCCGGAGGGACGAAGGAGCCCGGTGGAGCTGGTGGGCCAACGGGCGACGGTGGAGATGAGGGAGCTAGGAGCTGAGGTGGAGCCGACGGGTCGGAGGGCCGAGGTGGAGTCCAGGATTCAGAGGCTGGAGGCGAAGACGAGGGATCCCCCAGCCACGACGCCGATGGAGACAGGCAGACCCGCGGCGATCCCACCGCACAGATGGTGGGCTGAGGGTGAGCAGAGGGGCTGCTAGGATGCAGCGGTGGCGGGGCTGAGGTAGCTGGGATGATAGAAGAAGGCAGGAGCGGGTGGGAGGGTGGGCATTTTTGAGCCTCCGGGCTAATCCTTGTGGGGTACTTTCGAGGAGCCGGCACTGGAGGGCGCTTTGCAGGTACAGACTCTGGGCGGCGCTCTTGCAGCGCGGATTCAAAGGGGCGCTCTTGCAGCACGGATTCAAAGGGGCGCTCTTGCAGCACGGATTCAAAGGGGCGCTCTTGCAGCGCGGAGACAGGGAGGTGCCTTCTTGGTGCAGGCACTGGGCGGCGCTCTTGTAGCGCGGGCTCTGGTTTGCGCTCTTGCAGCGCGGGTTCTGATGGGCGCTTTTGCAGCGCGGGTTCTAGGGGGCACTCGGGAGGCTCTGAGCTGGACGGGACCAGCAGAGGCGAAGGTGGGCTGGACGGGACCAGCGGAGGCAAAGGTGGGCTGGACGGGACCAGCGGAGGCAATTCTGGGTAGTTAGAGACTTCAGATGACAGCGTGAGCATGGAAGGCATGTCTGCATGAATTTCCCAATTTATTGAGTCCTCAGAGTCCTGTAACTGCTCACCCTCAGCGGCGGTGCAGTGGGCGGGGCTTCCTTCAGCACCCTCACGCTCCACTGTAACTTCCACTGTCGCTTGCGATGTAGCCGGCTCTCGCACCTGGTCGGACGGTCCATGAGGCTCTGGCTCCGGGGCAATCTCCAGCTCAGTCGCTCCTCTTTGCGATGGCTCGTAGGTTGCTCTGGGCTCTGGCTCTCCGTCCGCGGTGGGCTCGGGCTGACGCTCTGCGGCTCGGGGTGATGGTGGGCTGGGCTCTGGGTCAGGAGTGGGACTGGTGTCATTCTCCTCGTAGTCCACGGTCAGTGGGGATCCACAAGACACCAGCACCCACTCCACAAAGGTGGCAAAATCTCCCCGAGGACCATCCCCGGACAACCGCGCTCTGCACCCGTCGTTTAGGCTCGTCCGGTAGAACGTGCAGAGGCAGTAGTCCGGGTAGTGGGTGTAGTTGGATATTTCCACAAAGAGTCTTGTATGGTCCTCGAGGGAAAGGCTCCTCTGCTCCAGCATGAGGAGAAGGCAGGCAGGGTCGTTCATGACAAAACAGAAAATAAAAACTGATGAAAAAACGGAAACAAAACGAGGGGAAACACGCAGCTAGACTTCTTGTTATGGTCGGTTATTCTGTCACGGTTGTGAACGGTGGACACACAAGATGAGCGGAGACGAAGGTTTCAACGGGAATGAGAGATTTAATCGAACTTTAAGATGACATGGTACACACACACAGGGTAACATCAACAATAACCGACAACTGGAACTCAAAAGGACAGCAACTAATATAGTGGAGATAACGAGTGGCAGACAGGTGAACACAATGACGGTGATTAACTGATAATGAGATAAATGGCAGAAACTAGGTCACACATGGGGAGTGAAAACACAAATAAAAGTCCAGGGGCGTGACACACTTAATGTTCTCATAGTCTATTGCAGTTGCGCTTGTAATGTAAAAAATAGCCAAAATATTTTTTTCTTCTTCTCCGTGCTGTTAATGTTGTTTAATTCAATGTTAATTCAATTGTTTGTGCAAGAACAAAATGAAAGAAATTTTGATTGAAAATCAGTTTACAGGTCCAATATTACAATAAAATAATCAAGTATAATTATGACTTCTTTCCATTTTTATACAATTACAAACAAATCCAGAGAATTAAATGCATGTATAATCCACAGGAACATTTCACAACAAAAAGGTATAGCAGGTGTATCATTAAACTGCTGTAGTTTGAATGTGCTCCCTTTAAACCAGGCCATAGGTTGGCTTGCCAGATATCTTCTCAAAGTCTCCAGACGCGTTTGCAACGTCTTCCTGCATTTGAAATGCATAAAGAATCTGGTTTCAATTTACACTGATAGTCATGAAAAAATAAGAATTTAATTAAAACAAATGTAAAAACAAATGTATTTTACCTGAAGTGTTTAGTTTAGAATATTGAATCATGAACATCTTCATTTTCATATATTTCCTGGACCACTTTATATTGTGGAGCAAACTTGCATACCAGGAACATTACATTACTGACCAGCTCACTGCACAGCATCTGAAATGTAGCAATGTAAACAAACATAATTACTAGTAAAATCATAAGATCAAAGATAAAAGTCAGATTTTCAACGTCCTCAAATGTGACAATTCCTTAAATGACATGTAATACATCCTTAAACACTGCCATTCCTAGAGCCTACTGTACTCTGGCCTCAGCTACAACTACAGTGATAGAGGGCAGATTAGAGTAGACGTCTGAGGGACAGCTGATGAAGTCCATAGGCTGGCATTATGCAGACAAACCTAACAGGTAATTGCTAACAGGAAGTGAGACTGGAGTTTCTGACACTCACTTCAGCACAGCAGTTCAGAATCAATTCTTACTTTTAGGAGACAAAACTTTATTTGTCATGAAATTTGATCTTTAAACTTTTGCAGACCTTTTACATTTACAAACAGCTATTTTACAATGCATGAAAAGTAATATTTGGGGGAAAAAATATGGGCACTTCAAATATCAACAATATTCTCAACTAAATCTAGAGGAATTTACAAAGAAAGTCCAGAGATTCCCTTACTCAAAGTATGGGCCAATGATGGCTTCTGCTTTTTCAAGAATGTTATTCTGCAAAGAGAAGAAAAACTACATGAAACAGTCACAGTCAATGACAGGTTTGTTGTCATTATAAGCATGTGAAAATGTAAATTTAAAAAAAAAATGTAGTTGAATCTACAGTGCATTTGTGAGTTCTCCAGGATTATAGACAGAAACAATTATGAATAATATACAGAAAACAGATACCTTATATGTGTGTAGTTACCAGTGCATATTGAATAAGATAACAAATATACAGTCCAGTAAATATACAGTACTTTAGTTTTTGGTAAACCATCTGCACTTCATTGCAATAGTTGTACCATACTACTCTCTATACATCTACTAAGAAATACTACTAGAAAACATAGAGCTTATAATATGGAAAAAGTACCCTAGCAAAAGTCAAGAAAGTTGTACAAATATGAATTGTAATAGAAACCAATTATTATTATTTTTTTTTTTTAAATTTACCTCATCAGGAAGCTGCTGATACAAAGGGTATATGGCCCAGATATTATTATTTTTCTTCCCAATGCTGGTCTTTCTGTCCTGAAATATATAAATATATAAAGCTGGCAAGTTATATTCAACAAATCAGTTATAATCATTTTTTCTTAGACTACTGTATTTTCAGCTACATACAGTTTAAACCAGGAGTGCCCAGTCCTGTTCCTGGAGATCTACCTTCCAGCAGAGTTCAGCTCCAATCCTGATCAAACACCTGTCTGTAAAGTGCTCTTGAAGAGCTTAATTAGCTGGTTCTTGTTTGTTTGATTAAAGCCTGAAACACACTGCACGATTTTAGGCTGTCCCAGATGAAAGACCGCCTTCGTGAAGCAATCGTGGTGATTTCTGATTGGCCACAATTGTTTCATGATGCCAATCTTTTGCCTGGGACAGCCGAAAATCGTGCAGTGTGTTTAGGGCATATGGCTGAAGCTGAACTTTGCAGGAAGGTAGATCTCTAGGAACAGGATTAGTTTAAACCAAGGGTTTTAAAATTGTTCCTAGAGTCTCTCAAGGTAATATAAGGAATAAGGAAAACTTTCAAAATGTGCAATGCTGTCGACTGGGGAGGCTCCAGGAAAAAAATAAATAAATAAATAAAACAAAATGCTTGAGGTGGTTTTTGGCTTGTGTGATTAAGAGTAAATGCAAATAATGTGAGTTGGAAATGCAATTTCCGTATAAATTCCTCTATGCACATCAAAAAAGTCATGTAACTTTGTGCGACAGGGCGGCATAACCTGACTAACCAGCAGACCAATCTTATTGCACAGCATCTGAAATGTAGTTAAGGTCATTCTTAAATGCCCAAGCAAAGTATAGTCATACAGAAATACTTTGATGAATGTAGCGAATAGTACACTAAAAATAACAGTGATATGAACCTATTGAGTACTCCTGCCCTGAGAGCAGCGCATAGTTCAGTAAAAATAACAGTAATATGAATATTGAGTACTCCTGCCCTGAGAGCAGCGCATAGTTCAGTAAAAATAACAGTAATATGAATATTGAATACTCCTGCCCTGAGAGCAGCACATAGTTCAGTAAAAATAACAGTAATATGAATATTGAATACTCCTGCCCTGAGAGCAGGGACGTGCAGAGAGTTCCTCAGGGGCAGGGGCTCAAATGTAAAAAAGGCAATATGAGGAAAAAAAAAATATAGGTCAAAAGATTGGATACATTACTATTTTATATTTTTGCAAGAAGTCACTTATAGTCAACAAGCCTGCATTTATTTGATCAAAATTTTACTTATTTACTTAATGCATTTTAAGCAATGCTGACTTATTAGCGATGTTGAAATCCTGTGATACTTTTTTCAGGATTCTTTGACGAATAAAAAGTTAAATAAGAGCAGCATTTATTTATTTATTTATTTAATATAACTTTTGTAACAATATAGCTCAATAAAGGTCGGTATTATTTTAATTTTTTTTTTTTAAAGAAATTAGTTTTTAATCAGCAAGGATTTGTTAAATTGGTAGAAACAGTGATAAAGATAGACATTGTTAAAAAAAAATAAATCTCTATTTTGAATAAATGCTGTTCTTTTAAACTTTTTATTTATCAATGAACCCCAAAAAAGTATCACAGATTCCAATAAAAAAAAAATAATAATTAAGCAGCACAACTGTTTCCAACATTGATAATAAATCAGCGTATTAGAATGATTTCTGAAGGACCATGCATTGAAGAATGGAGTAATGATGCTGAAAATTCAGCTTTGAATAACAGAAATAAATTAGATTTTATTAAAATAGTATAAATGTATATTAAAATAGAAAAACATTATTTTAAATTGTAATAATCATTCACAATATTAGGCTACAGTTTTTTTTCTGTATTTTTGATCAAATAAATGCAGGCTTGATGAGCATAAGACACTTTCATAATGCTGTATAATTATCAAAAATGGTAATATAATAAAGTCCTTTCACCTCACCATTTCGCCAGCCTAAACTTCACATGATAGGCCTGTAGGTGGCACTTGGGCTTAAATAACTATGATAGTTTCATCAAATAGTAAACGGTGTATATCATACATAAATATAAGTGGATTGAATAGCCTACTGATTACCATTATTGGAGTTTTAGCGCTGCACGGTTTTGTGCAGTGCTTTTAGCATACATTTTGTAATTTGTATGTAATGTGATTTATAAAATGAGACAAACCACGGATCCAGACCACTCCACAAATAAGTCTGTCCCATGTAATTTTCAACCAATTTATGAATAAGAACAGAAAATAACCGCTCCACTGCAGGTATTTGAACTTCTCGTGCCAGATCATGATTGGTTGGTTTATTATACGACAAACGGGTATTGATGAATTATGTAGTATTCTAAAATATATAATATGTTTAAAATACTGTTTAGTTTATTTTTTCCTTCCGTCGGCCCATAGGCACTCACTGAAAGAACCATGGCTCCAGAGCCTCGGTTTCCGAGCAGAGCATAGTTCAGTAAAAATAACAGTGATATGAATATTGAGTACTCCTGCCCTGAGAGCAGCGCATAGTTCAGTAAAAATAACAGTGATATGAATATTGAGTACTCCTGCCCTGAGAGCAGTGCATAGTTCAGTAAAAATAACAGTGATATGAATATTGAGTACTCCTGCCCTGAGAGCAGTGCATAGTTCAGTAAAAATAATATGAATATTGAGTACTCCTGCCCCGAGAGCAGCGCATAGTTCAGTAATAATAATATGAATATTGAGTACTCCTGCCCTGAGAGCAGTGCATAGTTCAGTAAAAATAACAGTGATATGAATATTGAGTACTCCTGCCCTGAGAGCAGTGCATAGTTCAGTAAAAATAATATGAATATTGAGTACTCCTGCCCTGAGAGCAGCACATAGTTCAGTAAAAATAATATGAATATTGAGTACTCCTGCCCCGAGAGCAGCGCATAGTTTAGTAATAATAATATGAATATTGAGTACTCCTGCTCTGAGAACAGCACATAGTTCAGAAAAAGAACAGTAATATGAACATTGAGTACTCCTGCCCTGAGAGCAGCACATAGTCCAGTAAAAATAACAGTAATATGAATATTGAGTACTCCTGCCTCGAGAGCAGCACATAGTTCACTAATAATAATATGAATATTGAGTACTCCTGCCCTGAGAGCAGCACATAGTTCAGTAAAAAAATAATATGAATATTAAGTACTCCTGCCTCGAGAGCAGCACATAGTTCACTAATAATAATATGAATATTGAGTACTCCTGCCCTGAGAGCAGCACATAGTTCAGTAAAAAAATAATATGAATATTGAGTACTCCTGCCCTGAGAGCAGCACATAGTTCAGTAAAAAAATAATATGAATATTAAGTACTCCTGCCCTGAGAGCAGCACATAGTTCAGTAAAAAGAACAGTAATATGAACATTGAGTACTCCTGCCCTGAGAGCAGCACATAGTTCAGTAAAAAGAACAGTAATATGAATATTGAGTACTCCTGCCCTGAGAGCAGCACATAGTTCAGTAAAAAAATAATATGAATATTAAGTACTCCTGCCCTGAGAGCAGCACATAGTTCAGTAAAAAGAACAGTAATATGAATATTGAGTACTCCTGCCCTGAGAGCAGCACATAGTTCAGTTAAAAAAATAATATGAATATTGAGTACTCCTGCCCTGAGAGCAGCACATAGTTAAGTAATAAGAACAGTAATATGAACATTGAGTACTCCTGCCCTGAGAGCAGTGCATAGTTCAGTAAAAATAACACTAATATGAATATTGAGTACTTCTGCCCTGAGAGCAGTACTAATGCTAATGCTAACGCTAACTGACTGATGAAATGTCACGGAGATTTGAACTAGTTATGTTGTCGCTCGTATCGGTTTCAAAGAGAGCGTGGTAGCATTGGAAAAGCATGTTTTCATTAGCAGCTTTGGTGCGATCGACTGATGAAGCAGTCTAATGAAAATGCATACTATATGATATATTTAGTCGATGATTATTTGCTCTGTGCATCTTTGTTCGCTAATTATCTCACTAAAGGTTTGAGATGGTTTTTTTTTTTTTTGTTTGTTTGTTTATTTCATTAAAATACATGGTAAATTCACTTACCTTGTTATAAATGCCTCCCTCGAAGCGTCAGTAACGTATCTGTCTGATGTATTCCCTCCTCCACACACACGCGCGTTCAAATTTCCTGATCCCGCCTCTGCTTCAATTTCATTGGTTGAATCTGTGAACCAATCATTTTCCTTTCTGCCCTCAGAACATGTTTGAGTAAGTAAAACTCCCATCTGCCTCATGATCCAAAGCATACAGCATCATCTGTGAAACATGGCGGAGCAGTGTGATGGCATGAGTAATGAATTGCTTCCAGTGGCACTGGGTTACTGGTGTTTAGTGATGACGTGACAGAAGACAGAAGCAGCCGGATGAATTCTGAAGTGAATAGGGATATACTCAATGCCCAGATTCAGTCAAATACAGCAAAGTTGATTGGGCAGCACTTCATAGTACAAATGGACGATGACCTAAAACATACTGCAAAAGCAACCCAGGAGTTTTGAAGGTAAAAAATGGAATATTCTGCAATGGCCAAGTCAATCTTCTGATTTCAACCTGAATGAGCATGCATTTCACTTGCTGAAGACAAAAATAAAGGCAGAAAGACCCACAAACACACAACAACTGAAGTCAGCTGCAATAAAGGCCTGGCAAAGCATCACAAAGGAGGAAACCCAGTCTCTTGTCAGGTCCATGAGTTCCAGACTTAAGGCAGTCATTGCCTGCAAAGGATCCTCAACAAAATATTAAAAATTAAAATTTTATTTATGATTATATTTATTTGTCCAATTACATTTGAGCCTCTGAAAATGGGGGGACTGTGTATAGAAAATTCTTAAGCATTTTATGTTATATTTTTTAATTAAAGCTTAAAGTCTGCACTTCAATTTAATCTTGATTGGTTTATTTTAATTCTGTTCTGGTGGCATACAGAGTTGAAATTATGAAAATTGTGCCATTGTCCAAATATATACGGACCTAACTGTATATGGTCGATGGCATAACCGTATGGTTTTGGTTACTATTGTAACCTCCGTTCTCTGATGGAGGGAACAATATGTTGTGTCAGAACTGCTCGTGGTCTCAGCCAACCCAGCACTTCATCACAACTTCTCTATACAGCTAGGTTCGTCAACAATTAACTCCTTTCAGGACAGCTAGGAACCTGGGAATTGTGATTGATGATCAGTTAAGATTTACAGACCATATTGCTACAATGGCCCAGTCATGCAGATTAGCCTTTTACAACATTTGGAAGATTAGACCATTCCTATCAGAGCAGGCCATAAACTCCTTGTCCAAGCTCTTCTTCTCTCCAGACTGGACTTTTGTAATGCTATTTTGGCTGGCCCTCCGGCATGTACTATCAAGACTCTGCAACTGTTCCAGAATGCAGCAGTGAAAGTGGTCTTCAACAAGCTGAAGAAAGCTCACGTCACACCCCTCTTCATCATTTTGCACTGGCTGCCTAAACTCACTAGTTCAGACTTATGTGTCTCAAGAAGCTTGAATTATTCAAGTTAAATGACACCTGGTGCCATCCCAAAGGGCCACAAAATCACTCTCATGGACCTTTTCCTGGACTGTTCCTAGCTGGTGGAATAACCTGCCTATCATAATTTGAGCAGCTGAGTCTTTAGCCATTTTCGAAAAACGTCTAAAGACACATCTTTTTCGTCAGCACCAGACCAATTAATACTAGCACTTCCATATTCTATTCTATTCTATTCTATTCTATTCTATTCTATTCTATTCTATTCTAATTTACTTTAAAAAAAAAACTTGCTATGTGTACTGTGCTAGACTAACTGAGACTTGTCACAGCACTTGCTCTCTTATTGGTTGCTTCTGTTGTTCTCCTCATTTGTAAGCCGCTTTGCATAAAAGCATCTGCTAAATGATTCAATGTAAATGTAATTGAAGGGATTAGTGGGAACTTTGGACACCTACACTGTAAAAAAAATGACCGTGAATTTAATGGTAAAAGACTGTAAAAAAAAAACTGCGGTAAAAACCTGTTACATGGTTAAGGGTAAGTTCTGCTACTATATACAGTTAAAAACTGTATTGGACTTTACATGTAATTTTACGGTAATACAGGTGCATCTCAATAAATTAGAATGTTGTGGAAAAGTTCATTTATTTCAGTAATTCAACTCAAATTGTGAAACTTAAGCAGAGCAGGAGCAGCGTGCGTTCATTCGGTCACGCTTTTCAGGTGTTCTCCGACAACTGTCTGTCATGTGCTTTGATGTGGGCAGCATGCTGTGATGCGGCCGTGTTCCTCTCTGTCACGTGCATATAACATGCTGTACATGTAGTTTACATGATAAAAAGTAATTTTAAAGTTAATAAATGCGGTAACACTTTAGAATACTGTTCCATCATTAATAAATAACTACACAAGAACACACGAGTAATGCAATATTATCACTCTAGTAACTATAGTAACTAACAAGCACCCTGAATTAGTAAGTAATAGTGCTTAGTCGAGTGTGGTAGTTCACTATTAGCTAATCAGTAACTATTATTTTTTTTCATACCTCCCCAAGAACTACTGTATACAGGTTGATAATTAACCTACCACTAGTAATGACTCAAGTATACCAAATTCTTCAGAAGGAATTACTAATTATTTGGATCAGTATTCTATAGTGAAGATCATGATAACTCCCTAGTAATGACTGAAATCATTGTAAGCTTTTGAGGTTTTTGTAAAGTATTGAATAGTAATTATTCAGGTGTTATGACATCCTTCTAAAGGAATTAGTAATTTTTTGGATCAGTATTCTAAGTGAATAACATGATAATTATCTAGTAATTACTGAAGTCATTGTAACCTTTTGAGGTTTTTGTAAGGTCCTGGTTAGTAGTTCATTTTGCTAGATTTGGTAACACTTAAATCATTACTAATGGGTTACCGTGATCTTCACTTTAGAATACTGATCCAAATAATTAGTAGTTTCTTCAGAAGGATGTAGTAACACATGAGTCATTACTATCCAAAAGCTCACAATGACATCAGTCAATATTAGGAAATTATGATGGTTTTCACTTTAGAATACTGATCCAAGTAATTAGTAGTTAATTTAGAAGGATTTGGTTATACTTGAGTCATTACTAGTGGCTTACCATGATCTTCATTTTAGAATTAATTATTCATTATGCATAATTCACATTAACTATGAACCTGTATAAAGTAGTTCTTAGGAGTTCTCAGGATATATGAAAAAAATAGTAGTTATTGGTTAGCTAATAGTGAACTACCAGTTACAACTTAGGGCTATTACTTAATAAGTCGTTAATCAGAGTTTCTTGTTTGGTAATAGTAGTTACTACAATGTTAATAGTGCATTAATCATTTGTTCCTGTGTAGTTATTCATTAATGACGGAACAGTATTCTAAAGTGTTACCCTAGGGAGTTATCATGATCTTCACTTTAGAATACTGATCCAAATAATTAGTAGTTTCTTCAGAAGGATGTAGTAACACCTGAATAATTACTATTCAATACTTTACAAAAACCTCAAAAGCTTACAATGATTTCAGTCATTACTAGGGAGTTATCATGATCTTCACTTTAGAATACTGGCCGCTCAAGCGTGCTGAAACGAGCGTTTCTCTATCTCTCTCTGGACATGCGCTGGCGCCAAGTTTAGAGCTGCGGATGACGCGGTTACTTTAACAACAACAGAAACAGCAGAATACAACAATGCTGCAAATATAGTCATTCTACAGAAACGTCCACTTTTCTGACCCTAGACTTTACAGAAATATTACAATTGAAATACACATTAGCGTTACAATTTTATTTATATTTTACAACAATATGTTATTTGAACAATTACACCTATCTGAGCCATCAATGTGGCATTTTTATTTGTATTTTTATTAATTATATAGAGTTCCAAGTACCACAAAACTGCTTGTCCCCACAGCCATGTAAAGAGGGAAAGTGCTTTATTTTGAAGTCAAAAACAGGATTTTCTACCATTTAAAATATAAAATTCTATTCATAACATCAAATGATGTAAATGGCATAAAAAAATTTGGTCACACTTTATATTAGGTGGCCCTTAACTACTATGTACTTACATCAAAAAATAAGTACAATGTACTAGTTGTTTTCATACTATACTGCAAAACACTATTGCTGCTATTGAGGTGGGATACGGGTAAGGTTAGAGACCGGTTTGGTGGTGTGGGTAGGTTTAAGGGTGGGTTAAGGTGTAAGGGATGGGTCAACGGTGTAATTATAAATGTAATTACAGAAATGAATTACAGATGTAATTACATATAGGTATTTTTAAAAATATAAGTACAATGTAAAAACATGTATGTACACAATAAGTGCATTGTACCAAATGATTAATTCAAATGTAAGTACATAGTAGTTAAGGCCACCTAATATAAAGTGGGACCAAACATTTTTTTTTAAAAAAAAAGCCGAAATAAATATTATAAAATATATAATGAAAATAGTGGTCCCCTGGAGTGTCACTGGTGTTATCGCTTAACAAAAGTCTTTTATTTTATACTATTGTCAAATATACTACACACTGACTAAAATTCAAAAATTGAAAAAGCATAATATTACCCCTTTAAGATTGCCCACGGTGCTGACCGGATCAAAGCCTTAAAAACCTGCACTTCACATCTCATATTGGTGGCAATTTTTTATCTCCCAGTTGTATGCAATGTCCTTGCATCTGTAACAACACCTTTGCATCCAAATGCCCAGATAATTAACAATTCCCTGGCAGATAATACCGCCTATGCTGAATCCCATCATATAAACTCTAAGACAGAGGAGGTCATGCAATCCATAAAAGACCTGTACAAATGCAGCAGGGTGAGCATAGAGAGAAAAATTAAATGCAGTAGGATAAGGTGATAATAATTACAGGTTTAATCTCATGTCTTCTGATGAGTGTGTTATTGGTGTTGACTTTCATTACCTGCTTGAAAGAAACTCTTTGACTACAGATTATTTGATTAGTTGTTTCTTCAGTTGTGATCATTCAACAAATATCTTATTTAACAGATTAATTTTGTACCGTATGTAGATGTTGTAACAGCAATGGTGTTATAAATAGACAAAATGTTGAAAAATTAAATATAGCAAAGTTTCTTTGTTATTGCTTCTTTTATTCAAAACAGTGTACTAACTATTTAACTATTTAAAATAAAGCTTTTCAAATCACATTTCCTTTCAGTGCTTTAAGTTTAACAAGTCACTTGAAAAAACATTTACATTTGCTGTCAATATAACAAATGTTTTCAAAATGCTTCCGCATCATTACTGTTATCCTTATCAACAGACATCTTGAATGAATCATTTGCTGGTATTTGTTTGAGTTCCGCTGATTCTCAGACAGTTTGTTAATTTTATACTGATTTCCAGGCTGTTATTTTGTCATGTAATGCAGACATATGTTTCTGTGAACAAATGCCATATAACAGCTTTCTGCATCTATAAACCCACACAGTACGGCAAGACAGTGTTTTAGTACTGCAAAAACTAATCCACAAAACAGATTAAAAAAAAAGTAAATGTCATGTAAATACTCTACTATGAATTCCATTATAAACTACCCTGGTCTGTTTGACAACACTGCTCAAAAAGTGCACGATCCAAGCTGTCAACAAAATGAAAGATATTTATTTAAAACTTCAGAGACGCTTACATGGTTTTATATGGGTTAGCCTGCTTTTCCTGAGCCCATAACTTACATTTGACTGTGATATAATTATTTTTGAATAATATACATTCACAGAAGTATTTATATTCAGCATAAAGTCCCATGCAGAAACCGAGGGAATCTCCACTCAGCTTTGCAACCTTCACAAAGTAAGCACCTTAGTTTGCATGTGATAAGGAAAAGAGTGCAGTAATGTTGACTGAAATATATTTTTAATGAAATATTTGTTGTTGAATGTCAGAGTTAGTTTTGAGTTACATTTAATTAAAACATGTAACACTATTTTATGACATTTTTGTGAGAAGTGGGAACAGCAATGAAACTTTTTTTTGCTAGAGCTCAAGCTTTAATCGGAAACATCACACCTGGTTAATCCCCCCAAATGAACACCCATATGTTGCTGCTTGGTAAGAAGCAAAATAAAAATATATATTAAAAAAAAACATTGACGAAGTGGCATTTCTCATGCTTGCACTGATTTACTTCATCCATTCATCCGTCTGTCCATCTATCTATCTATATCTGTATTATAGATAGAATATATAAAAATATATATCAATTTATATAAATTATATATAATGGTGAGTTTTGAGTTTTTGCCTTCCAGACCCCTCCTTTTTTTTTTTTTTTTTACCACTGAATGAGTTTGCATCCTGACCCTTAACCTAAGCAATTCTTAGATGACTGACAATTAGCATACAGTTTGGATTGTGTTTTATGTTTCTGTTCTGGGCAAAAAATCCCTGCCCATCCATGCAGCCAGCATGGATAAGAACAGGGAGAGCAGTGATATACAAATGAGGACAATAGAAGCAATCAAAACCAACAAAACAGCAATAAAATGCAAGTGCTATGACAAGTCTTGGTTAGTCCAACATGGCTGGTTTGGTTACAATGGCATGATACCGTAGAGGTAAAGCAATAGCAACCAGTCTGTCATAAGCCAAGGTGAGTAGTGTCAAAGACTGCAGATTCATGAAATGATATACAAAAAAACATATTTGTTAAACACACTTCATAAGAAATGTCTTGTTGATCAAATAAAAACATGTGATTCAATGAGAAATATCAGAAAGCCCTGACCATGGAAGAGAGGAGCTGGGGATGGAGGAGGGTAATTAGCTCCTAAGCAAACTGATAAAGCTGCTGAATAATACTGAATAGACCTTATGTGGGGATGCTGTGTCATATTCTTATAGGTAGATGTGGATCAGCTGAGAGTCAGCTGATGCAAGCTTGACTGACATGAACTGCCAGAAATAATGCTACGCTTGATTAGTGTAGCTACTGTTAACTGCTTAGCTAATGTTTTAATTCTTCAAGTGATCAAAATATCTACATAATATGGTGTAACTACAAAGTTTTTGTTGCTGTTCAATTAAAAATCCTACCCCAACATAATAATGCATTGTTTTGTCTATATACTTTCATGACAATAAAATCCCCTTGCCCTTTGCATCTGTCTTTTGACGCCAGATGTTTCTCTTTGACAGCAATGGGGTAGCCTACTAGTCGAGTCACAATAAAGATGTTAAAAGGTGCTTTTGGTGCGACACAAATCTTGGATTTGGGACATTTTTGGGTGCCCGATAGTGAGAACAGATGTTTCACAATATTACACAACTACACAATACATTAATGCTTGCTAAAGCTGGTGATTTGTGGAAATGGGGACTATTGCTAATATTAACTAGAGCAATACTCACAAGCCAACTAATCAAAATGAGTTTCTGTGGTTATGTCTGTATCAATGTACTGCCCATGTAAAAAATTCAAAGCTTAAATTTTCTATTCTATAATTGCAGAGTCCAGAGATTTTGCTATGTTTTCATATGCATGCCCCTGCTTCTTCATGTCTATAGGGAGAAGGGTTGATCCATGAACTAAAGTCCCAAAGCTCATGATTTAATATAAATATGTCTGATGACTGGTAGCATAATGTCATTCTGGCAGCTTTGGAGAAGGTAAAGTATAAACTATGTGTTTTCTTTGTTTCTCTCTAATGATTTTACTGCAATTACTGTAAAAATATGATTAATTTAATGTTAATGTAAAAGAACATCTAAGACTTTTTATTTATTAATCTTTGAGATTGGAATTGAAATCAGTGTAGGAATATTCTGTTATTTTGTGTTTTTGTATAACAGTTCTTTATCACAGGTGAAACAAAATCCAGACAACAGGTATCATGAGCTCCATGCAGGCAGACTCCTCTACAAATGTGACCTTTGTTCGTCCTGCAACATTTTTTATCAGTGACTTTTCTAATATCCCACATGCAAAATATTACTATGTGTTCTTGTCTTTAGTGTATGTTGTGACTGTTTTAGGGAATTCATTTATCATGTCTATCATTTATTTGGCCCGCAGGCTTCACACAGCCAAATACATTGCTGTTTTTCATCTGGCCCTTTCTGATCTGTGTGGAAGCTCAGCTTTGATTCCAAAAATCATAGACATGTTTTTATTTGATCACCAAGACATTTCTTATGAAGCGTGTTTAACAAATATGTTTTTTGTATATCATTTCATGAATCTGCAGTCTTTGACACTGCTCGCTTTGGCTTATGATAGACTGGTTGCTATTTGTTTTCCTCTACGGTATCATGTCATTGTAACCAAACCAGCCATGTTTCTGATCATAGGGCTGATGTGGATTGTGTCTGTGACATTTTTTTCTGTACTTGTAGGTTTTGTGAATAGAATGTCTTTTTGTAGGTCTAATGTACTTAATAGTTATTTTTGTGATTATGCCCCAATCTGTAGACTAGCTTGTAATGATATTTCCATAAATATTTTGATGGGTAAAATTTCCTACGGTCTCCTGATTTGCACACCACTAATACTGATAATCATCACATATTTCTGCATTTCTCTGGCTCTGCTTAAGATTGCTCATGGTGCTGACCGGATCAAGGCCATAAAAACCTGCACCTCACATCTCATATTGGTGGCAATTTTTTATCTCCCAGTTTTATGCAATGTCCTTGCATCTGTAACAACACCTTTGCATCCAAATGCCCAGATAATTAACAATTCCCTGACACAGACAATACCACCTATGCTGAATCCCATCATATACACTCTAAAGACAGAGGAGGTCATGCAATCCATAAAAGAACTGTACAAACGCAGCAGGGTGAATACAACGAGAGAAATAAAAATGAAATGCAGCAGGATAAAGTGAAAATAATTATAGGTTTAATCTTATGTCTTCTGATCAGTGTGTTATTGGTGTTGACTTTCATTACCTGCTTGAAAGAAACTCTTTGACTACAGATATTTGTTTAGTTGTTTCTTCAGCTGTGATCATTAAACAAATATCTTATTTAAAAGATTTATTTTGTACAGTATGTAGATGTTGTAGCAGCAATGGTATTATAAATAGACAAAAAACTGTATGTTGAAAAATGAAATATAGTAAAGTTTCTTTGTTATTGCTTGTTTTATTCAAAACAGTGTACATAAAATCTATTTAAGTCCAGAGCCTAATAAATAAATAAAAATAAAGCTTTTAAAATAGTCACATTCTCTGTCAGTGCTTTAAGTTTAACAAGTCAATTGAAAGAACATTTACGTTTGCTGCCAATATAACAAATGTTTAAAAAAAATGCTTCTGCATCATTACTGTTATCCTTATCGACAGAGATCTTGAAAGAATCATTAGCTGGTATTTGTTTGAGTTTGGTTGACTGTGACCCTCAGACAGTTTGTGAATTCAATAGCGACTTTATAGCACTTTTTTTTCTTGAGACCCCAGATCATGTAATGCAGCAGGCATATGCTTCTGCGAACTAATGCCATATAACAACGTTCTGCATCTATAAGATTGATGATTCTATATGGGTTAGTCTGCTTTTCCTGAGCCCATATACATTTGACTGAGATATCATTGCTTTTGAATAATATACATTCACAGAAATAAGTATAATTAGTATAAAGGCCCTTCCTGAAAGTGAGGCAATCTCCACTCAGCTTCACAAAGTAAGCATGTGCACATGCACCTTAGTTTGCACTTGACAAGGAAAAGAGTGTTATAATGTTGACTGAAATATAGTTATGAAATTGTTGTTGTTGAATGTTTCAATTAGTTTTGGGTCACATTTAATTAAAACATTTAACACTATTTTGTGACATTTTATTAACGTTCAAATAATTAACATGTAGGAGCACAATCAGTAATTCCCCTCGGAGAGCATGGCAAATACACAAACTTTATTCTATTTATTATATGGAAGTGTGAACAGCAATGAGACCAATGATACTTTTTTACTTAAAAAATAAACAATAAATAAAAGCATAGAGGAGACAATGAACAATGAGGAGTCAGATCCATTTGCAGCGTTTTATTAAGATCAGTATCACAAGCAAGCAGAGGTCGATCAACAGCGTCAGGGATATCACAGAGAACCAGAATCATAAACGTATTACCAGGCTTGGGTCGGGGCAGGCGGCAGGCGGCAGGCTAGGATCAGGTCAGAATCAGAACAAACAATCAAAGGGGCAGGCGACAGAGAATCCCAAGGGTCAAGGCAGTCCAGGATCAAATACAGAATAACAGTCAAAGTAACCGCTCCGAAATGTCAGACAGGGCTAAACAAGACTTTGCGCTGAAGGAGAGTGAGAGTTTGGCTTATATGGTGGGGTTGATGAGAAACACCTGGCGGTGATTAGTCCTAGGTACGGGGTGTGTGGGTAATGGAGTCCATGAGAGTGTTAGTACTCAGGTGAGGGTGCCCTCCGATGGTGATCGGAGAGAGCCACAGTGGCCTGGCTTGTGACAATAGCGTTTCACATGCTTGCATTGATTTACTCCATCCCCTTCTTGCTCTATAGGGAACTAAAAAAGCATTGCTCCATAAAGATTAAGAGAATGACCTAATATAAAATTGTCTGATGGTTGGTAGAATAATTGCACTGGGGCATTGAAGCAAAGTCGAATCCAAGTCAGACAGTTGGGTTGAAGGAATATGCTAATTTATTTTAAAGTTTCAGAAATAATAACTGTCAAACATAACTCGAAAATGAAACATTAATAATAATATGCAAAACAGCATATGCACCTGTTAGTACAATTTAGTAAATGTCAATCATAATTCAAACCAAACATATTTAAAACCATTCGAAAGAATGATAATTAATCTTGAATTAGCAACAAGTATTAATAAGGAATAATTTCCTCTTGAAATTATTCTAAACATCTTCACGAAAGAATAAATCAACCTGCTATGAATAAAAACCGTCATAAAAGTTATAAAGGTGCACCCCAAGTATTGAAGAGTGAAGCCTGAAGTATCAAAGAAGAGAAGAGAAGAGTAGAGAGAAGGAGAGTGTGTTGTATGAGAGGTGCAGCACCTCTTATATACTCTTACAAAAGCTAAATATAAAAAGAGCTCAATAATTAACATAAACAGAAGATTATCATAATCCAAAGTCCGTCTGCAAGCTCAACCCGAATATATGGGTACTTTCACATCCTCTCTGGGGATCAAAACATTTTTCCCTTTTCTGTTATTTACTGGCCGCTTAGGGTTAGACAGAAATATCAACTTGGCCTTTAACTTCAGACAGTGGGCGAAAGAGCATAAAGGTTTTCTACAAAAGCCATCTCACAGAGCCAAAACCTCCTGACCTTCTGAATAATCAATAATTATATTTGATTACATTTTGATTACAAGTTAAGGTAAATATAGGATATGCATAAAGTCTGACTACTTCAGTTATTTTAAAACAAAATCATACACATAAGCATACAAGAATCATACACATAAGCATAATCCATATTTGTATACGTCAACTGTCCCTATCGGAAACACCAGACATCTTTGGAGAAGGTAGAGTTTAAGCCATAAGTTTCTTTTCTTTCTCTTATCCTTTTACTGCAGTTACTTATTTTATTACTTTACTATCATTGTAATTTCCATTCATAAATGTACTGTGAGTGGAAATGAAATGAGATAATTTTTTTTATATATATATATACTCTCTAATTAAGTGTATTTCTACATATTTCTGCACGTTTCGCCGCAGTATCAAATAGAAATATCCACTGAGTGGCGCTAAAACACAGGTTCAATATGTGAACCCTGGCATGTTTTTATTACGTAGATATTGGTACGTATTGCTGTTTTTTTTATTATGTTGCTTCAGATACGTATTGTGGCGGTTCAGAATTCAAATATCTGGGGACTATCGGGTAGGTTTAGGGCTGGATTTGGTGTAGGGCGTATTCCTACACCAAATCCAGCCCTAAACCTACCCGATAGTGTTAACAAATGCAAAACTGATATAAAAACATATTAATTGATGCAACTGTACCATTTGAACTTCCTTTTACGCAGATTTTAACTGCTTTGTGGTACTGCAGTTTCACGGGATTCGACTCTGTGCTTCTCGTCTCCTAAGTCCATCTCCGTACTCCGTGAGCTACCGAACAAACTCATCAGCGATGAAAACCCATAGATATGAAGCTGGATGTGTGCGATGTTAACGTTCGAAAGCATCACTTTTCAAATCTCCCAGCATATTAATATTGTTTTGAAGTCATAGCGTCATATTTTTCAAGTAATTGTGCCAAAATTACGCTTTATTAATCGCAACTCTGTAAATTTGTGTGAAAATGTTCATTTATTTTGGAAACTGCAATGATATGTACTTATTGGTACGTATTTCATGGCACGCTAAAAAGTGCACCCAGGTACGTAAATGCCATGAGACCAGGTTGTCTTTAGTATATGTTTTGATTGTTTTAGGGAATTCATTTATCATGTCTATCATTTATTTGGCCCGCAGACTTCACACAGCCAAATGCATTGCTGTTTTTCCATCTGGCCCTTTCTGATCTGTGTGGAAGCTCAGCTTTGATTCCAAATGTCATTAACACATTTTTATTCGAGCACTAGGACATTTCATATGAAGCGTGCTTAACAAATATGTTTTTTTTTACATGTCATTTCATGAATCTGCGGTCTTTGACAATACTTGTCTTGGCTTATGACCGACTGGTTGCTATTTGTTTTCCTCTACGGTATCATTCTGTTGTAACCAAACCTGCCATGTTTCTGATCATTGGGGTGATGTGGATTGTGTCTGTGACATTTCTTTCTGTGCGTGTATGTTTGCTGAATAGATTCTCTGGGCCCTATCATGCACCCGGCTCAATGTGGCGCCAGGTGCGACGCAAGTGTTTTTTGCTAGTTTCAGCCTGACGCAGTTATCATTTTTATCATTTTATCATTTGCACCCATTTGTGTGCTCGTGGGTGTGCTGGTCTGAAAACGAGGTGTGTCCAGGCGCATTGTTGGCGCTGTTGCCATTTTGAGGCAAATGAAATAGACTGCGCCATTGACCAACTAAAACCTGGTCTAAAGTCAACGGCACAGTATTTTTTTGTTATTTGAAGAGCGAGTTAGTAATATGTGCCTAAAGGCGGGTCCACAACGCACATACACTTTGCTTATTTTACACACAGAGATGCACAGCAGCACACAAAAATGCCAAATATTAAAAAATTAATACTCTGTTCACAAATAGATTTTAATAGTGTGCTAAACAATAATAATTAGTTTCTCAGATATAAATATCCTTTTTTATGATAGTACAAAGCATGCGTGAGTCTATGGCTACAAAACTTATGTGCCCTCCAAAAGTATTGGAATGTGAAGACAAAATTGTTCTGTTGGCTGTGGAGTCAAGACATTTGCAAATATGATGAAAAGATGAATATGAGACAAAACTACAGAATGTCACATTTTATTATTAGCCGCTTCAACACATACTTGTTTTACCAAATAAAAAGAACAGCACTTTTAGAGTTTATCCCACTCATTGATGTGAGCATAAGTATTGGGACAGTTGAACATAAGGCAGATATAAAAGATTAAAAGATATTATTTAGTTGCAGATCCCTTCCGCACAATCACAGCAGTGAGTCTGTGACCCATAGACATCACCAGACTCCTGGTCTCATCCTCTGAAATACTTTTCCTAGCCTTTAATGCAGCTAATTCCAATTGTTGCTTGTTTTGGGGAGTTTCTGCCTTTACTCTCCTCTTCAGCTGGTGAAATTCATGTTCAATCGGATTTAAATCTGGAGATTGACTTGGGCAATCTAAGACTTTCCATTTCTTCGCCCTTATAAATTCCTTGACTGAACTGGCAGGGTGTTTTGGGTCATTGTCCTGATGCAATATGAAGCACTTCCCAATGAATCTGGTGGCATTTTCTTGAATATTGGTTGGCAAGATGGATTTGTACCCTTCCAAATTCATTCTGCTACTGTCATCATACATTAAGTCATCAGTAAAGTTGAGAGGGCCTGTTCCAGAGGCAGCTATGCATGCCCATGCCATGACACCACCTCCACCATGCTTTACAGATGAGGCTGTATGCTTGGAATCATTGCAGTTCCCTTTTTTTCTCCACATTTTTGCTTTCCCATCACTTCGATAAAGGTTCATCTTTGTCTCATCGGTCCATAAACAGTTCCAAAACTGTTCTGGCTCACCTTTGTGATTTCTTGCAAACTCTAATCTTGCCTTTCTATTTTTGGTGCTGGTCAGAGGTTTGCATCTTGCTGTGTAGCATCTGTAATTCACCCCAGCATCACCCCAGCTTTATGGAAGCTGTTGGTGATTTTACAGACACATCTTTTAGGGTTCATTCTCCGGGTCTGGCGATAGCACTTTTAGCATAGCTTAGCATAGATCATTGAATCCGATTAGACCAGTAGCATCGCGTTCAAAAATGACCAAAGAGTTTCGATATTTGTCCTATTTAAAACTCGACTCTTCTGTAGTTATATCGTGTACTAAGACCGGCGGAAAATGAAAAGTTGCGTCCAAATTGCTTGCTTTTCTCTCAAAGTTAGCTCCCTCATATTCATCCTGATTTATGAGTGTCATCATCGAAAGCGAGATTCAGAATGCAAAAGTAATGGATATAACTGATACGACACATTCCCTGCTTTTAATATCTGAAGAATTAACGCAACAGGACACAGCTGATCACTTAGAAAGACCTGTGAGGCAACTGTTCCAATACTTATGCTCACATCAGATAGAGGGATGAAACTCTAAAAGTGCTGAACTTCTTAGCTGGTAAAACATCTGTGTTGAATCACCAAATAATAAAATGTGACATTCTGTAGTTTTGTCTCATATTTATCTTTTAATCATATTTGTAAATGTCTTGACTCCACAGCCAACAGAGTATTTTTTGTCTTTACTGTTCCAATACTTTTGGAGGGCACTGTATATACAGATGCTCCTGATATTTTTTTTTTTGGTTGTTTGTATTTTTTTGAATCAGATACCTGCACCACAGATGAATCCTGATGACTTTCACTTGAGTCTCTTCAAACTGTTTTCCCCTGAGAGTGCTGTACCAACATCAGAACTACTCTGATATTCTATGGTAAAACAAGCTCCTTGACTACTGATTATGTTTTCCTTCTTCTTCTCGAATCCATGTAAAGGAGCAGAAACACTTAAATAACACACATAAATATCAGGTATGATTTACTTGTTTCACTTGTTGAACAGAATCTGTTGCAGAAATGACTCAAAGTCTGTTCACATCTCTGTGGTTAGATCAGTGTGCACAATAATGTGTCTTTGACCTTCATTATGTTTGTTTTGATTATACTGTGTTGTAAATAAAATACAAATAATTAAAAAAACAACAATATTTTTTCAATCTCCTCACATTCTCTCTCACCTGCCTCAAAGTAACAGTCACACTGATGGGCCATTAGGGGGTCTCTCAGGTGTCTTCACTTTGTCTCTCAAGTGTGAATAACTAAATATTCAAGGCCATTGTCAGTACCTCGCATATAGGCTTTCGATCACAAAACATGTCTTTAAAAATTTAAATCAATATATTGTTTTCTGTGACAGAGTAAGCAAGATGATCACATAATTTTGAAGTAAATATTCTAGCCTACAAGACTATATTCAGAAGTAATACTTATTCAGAAGTATTCAGTATGTGTTTTATGGCCTTATTTCAGATAAATGTTTCCCACAAAACCTACTAACCATGCATAATCTTTTTTTTTCTAAAACATGCAAACATATACATCAATCTTGCTCACTTATGGGTATGGAAGTCGTGGCCTAATGGTTAGAGAGTCGGACTCGTAATCCAAAGGTTGTGAGTTCGAGTCTCAGGCCGGCAGGAATTGAAGGTGGGGGGAGTGAAAGTACAGCGCTCTCTCCACCCTCAATACCATGACTGAGGTGCCCTTGAGCAAGGCACCGAACCCCCAACTGCTCCCCGGGTGCCGCAGCATAAATGGCTGCCCACTGCTCCGGGTGTGTGTTCACGGTGTGTATGTGTTCGCTGCTGTGTGTGTGCACTTTGGATGGGTTAAATGCAGAGCACAAATTCTGAGTATGGGTCACCATACTTGGCCGTATGTCACTTCACTTTCACTTATCTTGCTTTACTTACACAAACCTGTTTACATTTTTGCACGACAGGGCAGCTCACTTCTTCTGAACATGCAAATGTACATTTATTATTTTTTTAAATGTAAATAAATGTACATTTATTACGCATTAATCACGAGTTAATAAAATTAGAGCTCATAAAATTAGGCCAGGGCCAGTTAACAAATGTTGAGCTCATTTTAAATTTGATGCCTGCTACAGGTCTCAAAATAGTTGAGACAGGAGCATGCTTACCATGGTGTAGCATCTCCTCTTCTTTTCAAAACAGTTTGAAGACATATGGGCATCGAGGTTTGAGTTTCTGGAGTTTTGGTGTTGGAATTTGGTCCATATCATTCTTGCCTGATATAGGTTTCCAGCTGCTGAAGAGTTTGTGGTTGTCTTTGACGTATTTTTCGTTTAATGATGCGGCAAATGTTCTCTATAGGTGAAAAATCTGGACTGCAGGCAGGTCAATTCAGCACCCGGACTCTTCTACTACAAAGCCATGCTTTTGTAATAGCTGCAGTATGTGGTTTTGCATTGTTCTGCTAAAATACACAAGGCCTTCCATGAAATAGACATCGTCTGGAGGGGAGCATATGTTGCTCTAAAACCTTTATATACTTTTAAGCATTCATAGTGCCTTCCAAAACATGCAAGCTGCCCATACCGTATGCACTTATGCACCCCCATACCATCAGAGATGCTAGCTTTTGAACTGAACGCTGATAACACGCTAGAAGGTCTCCCTCCTCTTTAGCCCGGAGGACACGGCGTCCGTGATTTCCAACAAGAATGTCAAATTTGGACTCGTCTGACCATAGAACACTTTTCCACTTTGAAACTGTCCATTTTAAATGAGCCTTGGCCCACAGGACACGATGGCACTTCTGCACCATGTTCACATATGGCTTCCTTTTTGCATGATAGAGCTTTAGTTGGCATCTGCAGATGGCATGGCGGATTGTGTTTACCGACAGTGGTTTCTGGAAGTATTCCTGGGCTCAAGTATTCCTGAGTGATGCAGTGTCGTCTGAAGGCCCAAAGACCATGGGCATTCAACAAAGGTCTTCGGCCTGGACCTTATGCACTGAGATTTCTCCAGTTTCTCTGAATCTTTTAATGATGTTATGCACTGTAGATGATGAGATTTGCAAACCCTTTGCAATTTGATGTTGAGGAACGTTGTTTTTAAAGTATTCCACAAACTTTTTACGCTCTTTTTCACAGATTGGAGAGCCTCTGCCCATCTTTACTTCTGAGAGCCTCTGCCTCTCTAAGACATCCCTTTTACAGCTAATCACGTTACAAGACCTGATATCAATTAACTTAATTAGTTGTTAGATGTTTTCCCAGCTGAATCTTTTTAAAATTTCTTGCTTTTTCGTGCCAACTTTTTTGAGACCTGTAGCAGGCATCAAATTTGAAATGAGCTCATTTAGTGGATAAAAGTGTAAAGTTATGTTCTCTATGCTCTATTGTGAATAAAATATTGGCTCATGTAATCTGAAAGTCTTTTAGTTTTCATTTTATTCAAAAAAAAAAAAAAACGTCCCAACATTTCCAGAATTCGGGTTGCATGTATGTATGCATAATCTGAAGTTGTGTATGCATACATTAAAAAAATATTTTCTAGATAATGGCTTACATGCTTACGTTGATTTACTCCTGCCCCTTTTTGTGCAAGTCTATAGGGAGAAGCATTGCTCCATCAACTAAAGTCCCAAGCCCAAGCTATGATCTAATATAAATCTGTCTGATGGCTTGTATAGTAGTGTCATTCTGGCAGCTTTGGAGAAGGTAGAGTATGTGCTTCCTTTGTTTGTAATGGTTTTACTGCAGTGACAGTTTTATTATTTGGTAAAAATGATTATATCAAAGATATTCCAAGCATTTTGTCTATAAAGCATTACTTGAATATTCTCTGTTATTTAGTGTATTTCTATAACAGTTCTTCATCAAAGTTGACACGAAAAAACCCAGACAACAGGCATCATGAGCTCCATGCAGTCAAACTCTTCTGAAAATGTGACATTTGTTCGTCCTGCTACATTTTTCATCAGTGGCTTTTCTAATGTTCCACATGTGAAATACTACTATATGTTCTTGTCTTTAGTGTATGTTGTGACTGTTTTGGGGAATTCATTTATCATGTGTATAATTTATTTGGCCCGCAGACTTCACACAGCCAAATACATTGCTGTTTTTCATTTGGCCCTTTCTGATCTATGTGGAAGCACAGCTTTGATTCCAAAAGTCATTGACACATTTTTATTTGGGCACCAGGTTGTTTCATATGAAGCATGTTTGACAAATATGTTTTTTGTATATCATTTCATGAATCTCCAGTCTTTGACACTACTTGTTTTGGCTTATGACAGACTGGTTGCTATTTGTTTTCCTCTACGGTATCATGCCATTGTAACTAAACCAGCCATGTTTCTGATCATAGGGGTGATATGGATTTTTTCTGTGACATATTTTTCTGTACTTGTAGGTTTGGTGAATAGACTCTCGTTTTGTGGATCTAATGTGATTGATAGTCATTTTTGTGATCAAGGCCTTATCTATAAACTAGCTTGTAATGATAATTCTATAAATATTATGATGGGAAAAATTAGTTTTGGTCTCCTCATGTGCACACCACTCATACTCATCATCATCTCATATTTCTGCATTGCTCTGGCTCTGCTTAAGATTGCTCACGGTGCTGATCGGATCAAGGCCATGAAAACCTGCACCTCTCATCTCATGTTGGTGGCAATCGGATATCTCCCACTTATAAGCAATAATATTGCAGCCTTAACAACATCTATTGATCCAAACACCCGGATAATTAACAATTCTTTGAGACAGGTTATACCATCTATGCTAAATCCCATAATATACACTCTAAAGACAGAGGAGGTCATGCAATCCGTAAAAGAACTGTACAAACGCAGTAAGGTGAACACAATTCAAGAAAGAGGAATGAAATTCAGTTGGAAAAAATAAAAAACAATAATTACAATAACAATGATAATCATACTGCTTATCAACTTTGATCATTCAACAAGTATCTATATAACAAACTTCACTGATATTGCTTGTTTGATATTGTAACCGATACTGTGTTGTAAACACGCCGAATGTGTTTAAACTTCTGGGCTGAAACCTAGTAACCTGAACCTGACACCTAAGCTGCTTTGTGTTTCCTTCCTTTGTTCAAGGCAATATACAAATAATTTTAGTCAAGATTCTATTAAAAAAATGTCTCAGCACATAATTCTCTTTAGAATGTAATGAAATTTAGATAAATGGTCAAAAAATTATAACAAAGGTTTTTAGGAATGCTTCTGCATCATGTTTTTTTTACCATCATGAACTGAAAACTTCACACTCCATATATAAATATCTTGAATTAATAATTAGCTGGCATTTGTTTGAGTTCTGCTGGCTGTGACCCTCAGACAGATTGTGAATTAAACAGTGACTTTCAGGAGATCACCTTTTTTTCTCGACAGTGATCCCAGACCTTTAAAGCGATTACATAGAGTAAACCCAGCACAATATACACAGTACTCAGAATAACGACACACAACAGCTTTCTACATCTGTAAACCCACCTAGTAAATAATAACAGAAAGAAAGAAACTATACAAAAGATGGATTCAGTAAATTGGCCTGCTTATATGTGACAACAACACTTTCTTGTGTCTTAAGAATGTTTTTAAAGATAAAATACATTAAATGTTTTCTGTAAAAAGGAGGTGTCAGTAAAATCTTAATAAATGTACACTTTTTGGACGTCCCGCATACAATGTTCATATTTTTCACATAGTAAGAGTAGTACTGTATGCTATTATGTGGGGCTATTAGGTGGGGGCTTAGGAGGTGGACATGGAGCTGGAGAGAGGCATGAGAGAGGCAGAGGGACAAGCAGCTGAGTCAGCTCTGACAACCAATGCTGGTTCTTCCAGAGGGGGGCCACCAAAAGAACCTTGTGCCCTTGTTCCCTGATTCACCTGATTACCTGTGGGATCAGGAATTGCATAAAGGAGAAGGTTGGGCCAGTCGTGGGCCAACGCGTCCCTGTCCTTCAAATAACAAACTGGGCAGTGAGAGATTTCTTCTGAGGTGAAAGAGGTCTACATTTGCCATGCCAAAGATTTTCCAGATTTTCTGAATCGTCTGCGGATGGAGCATCCAGTCCTCTGAGGGGACCTTGCTCCTTGATAGCATGTCTGCTCCTCAGTTCAATCTTCTCAGTGAAGGCTCATGTTGTGGGATTATTCAACACAATAATCCCACAACAGCTCATCAACAAACTAAACCTGCTGGGCCTTAACAATTCCCTCTGTAATTGGATTCTGGACTTTCTAACCGGAAGACCTCAGTCAGTCCGTGTCGGCCACAACACCTCGAGCACTACCACATTGAGCACAGGTGCCCCACAAGGCTGTGTGCTCAGCCCACTGCTCTTCACGCTGCTGACCCACGACTGCACTGCCAAGTCCAGCTCCAACCACATCATCAAGTTTGCTGATGACACAACAGTGGTAGGTCTCATCAGCAACAACAATGAAACGCACTACAGAGAGGAAGTGGCACAGCTGGCGAAATGGTGTGGCACTAACAACCTGTCCCTCAATGTGAGTAAGACAAAGGAGGTTGTGATGGACTTCAGAAGGAACTCTGTTGACCACCCCCCACTGACCATCGACAGCTCGCCTGTGGAGAGAGTCAGCAGCACTAAATTCCTGGGGGTGCACATCACAGAGGATCTCACCTGGACCACCAACACCATGTCACTCTCCAAGAAGGCACAACAGCGCCTACACTTTCTCCGCCGGCTGAAAAGAGCAAGTCTCCCTCCACCCATCCTCACCACTTTCTAGAGGGGAACCATTGAGAGTGTGCTGACCAGCTGCATCACTGTCTGGTACGGGAACTGTACTGCAGCAGACCGCAAGACCCTCCAGCAGACAGTGAACACAGCTGCAAGGATCATCGGTGCCCCTCTCCCCTCCATCCTGGACATTTTCCTCACACGATGCTCCAGCAAAGCCAATAGTATCGTGAAGAACTCTACGCACCCTTCCCACAGTCTCTTCCAGCTCCTACCATCAGGAAGATGGTACCGGAGCATCAGAGCCTGCTCTGCCAGACTGCTCAACAGCTTTTTCCCCCAGGCTGTGAGAGCCCTGAACTCAAATCACCCCGCCCCTCTCTGAAACTCCATACAAACCCCCTACCTCCTGAAACATGGACCATCTGAAACTTATGGAACTTTTTTTGTGCAATCAAAGTGTGCTACACGCAGGTGAGTGGGCCTGTACAAACCACCTGTAGTAGCACACTCTCCTCCTCTATGCGCACTAGTCACTTTCCACACATACTGCTGTGTGTATACAAATCCCACAAAAAGACTCAGTAATATATGTATGTTTACATGCTCAAGCACTACAAATCATCCTGCACTGTTCCCCAGCCAGATGCTGACTCACAATGTTTTCTCTTATTCTCTTATAGTGTGTACAGTATTTATCTGAAGCACTCGTATAGTTTGTATTGTTTGTTTTTTTTAGTTTATGTATAGGTAAAACATTTTTTTATATATAGTATATTTATAGTCAAATCTATCAGTAGGATAGTTATGTATAGGTTTATATTGTTTTACTTCATTGCTGTATGCCTGTATTTATGTAGCACCGTGGTCCAGTGAGGCACGACATTTCGTTCCACTGTATGCCCCCGCATGTAGTGGAATGACAATAAAGCTGAACTTGACTTGACTTGACTTGAAGTTGAGTTGAGCCCATTCCAAAAGGCGCTCTACCAGAATGAAGAAGCGCTTCGAGGAGAGACCTCACTGGCAATGTATGTAGGACACCACAGACATGTTGTCCGAGCGAACCAACACGTGGTGTCCCTTTAGGTCTGGCAGGAAGAACTGACAGACCCGACACACTGCTTGCATTTCCAGGCAGTTGATGTGAAGCCCTTGGTCCATTTTCGACCAATGGCCGAAAGTCGGTTTGCCGTCGCACAGAGCTCCCCAAACCGTGTTGGAAGTATCTGTCGATACAACCTTTCTCCTGCAAACCATTCCCAGGGCCATGCCCTTTTCCATCCACTGAGAGTTCTTCCATGGGGCCAGGGCTGCTGCATGGCCAGAACACGTTCTTGTGTGACTACCGCTGTCATCTGAGTCGAGAACTGTCCCCAGGAACGATATTCGTTGGCTGGGGGACAGTGTGCTCTTGGCAAAATTTAGTCCCAGGTGCTCTAAGTGGCTGAGGAGGAGGGTCCTGTGAGATATCAATTCTGCCTCCAACTGGGTCAAAATGAGTCAGTCGTCGAGGTAGTTGAGAATTCTGCAGCTCTTTCCCCCCATCTGCCTCAGAGGGGAAAGAGCTGCATCCAAAACGCTTCGTAAAAGTGCGGGGAGCCAGAGACAGTCCGAAAGGAAGGACCATATATTGATAAGCCACTCCCTTGATGGTGAATGTCAAGAATTGCCTGTGATGGGGGGCTATCTGGATGTAAAAGTACGTGTCTTTCAGATCCAGAGAAAAGAACCAGTCCCCTGTGTGAATCTGCGAGATGATCTGTTCAGCGTAGTCATCCTGAACGGCCTTTTCATGAGGGAATGGTTCAGGCATCGAGAATGGGCCGGAGGCCGCCATCCTTTTTGGGGACGAGGAAGGATTCTGACACTCCGGGGATGGCCTGCCAAGCCTCAGCCCACATGGCAAGGGGTTGGATTGGTTCAAGTGGCTGGGTGCTGCACAGGGGCAGGGCACTCGTGAGAAATGGAAGAGGAAATTTGCTCTCTTTTTGAAAATGTGTGTGCTTTATTTTTCCCACTATAACAGCGGGTGATTGCTTGGGCGCTTGAACGGACCCAGAATTTGCAACAGACACACTGTCCTCTGCACCTGGAACTGGACGGGGTGTTAGGAGGCTTAACTCTCTGGGGTCGACGGTATCGCCGGCGATACCAGATAGGTTTTTTTAAGATCAGTGCAAAAGACACTAAAAATACTCTGTTGATTTTGGTCACACAAATAAGTGTTATACATCAATCGAAACTGTTAAACAACTTTGTGCTTTTGGAAAAATAAGAAAACAAACAGTGTGCGCTCTTTGTCTTCTCCGTCTCCGTGAACTGTTTTTAGAAACGCGTCATTAAAATGAACTGTAACTCAGCGAATACTCAACACAGAGACATGGGAGTTATATCTATAGAAATCTTGAAGTGTCTACTTTGAAATGAAGCAAGTCCTATCGAAAACAAACATTCTGTGATGAAGTAATCTGTATGAAACCAACACGAAGTTCAATCTGTCCCGTCTGACTCATTATCTCTAATGTGATCCCGCCCCCACCGTTCATATGTAAATAGCTGCGTGGGACGTGCGCACGTGCAAACGCCCAACACAAACAAAGAGCTGAGATCCTCATCGTGGCTACTGTTACTGTTCGCGCTGAGTAAAGGAAGGATTTCCCTTGAAAGAAGAACACGATTTCATCCAGAAGAGGAACTCAATCTGTTGAGTAAGTAATGTTTCTTTTTTGCATTAGTTACCGTCTTATTGTGACATAACAGTTAGTCAGGTTTTTTCCCAAAGGACAACATGATGAATGCTATGCGTCTAAGAATGTTTAGACCATATTTATTATTAATACTCTGTTCACAAATAGATTTTAATAGCGTGCTAAACAATAATAATTAGTTTCTCAGATATGAAATATCATTTTGTATAGTACAAAGTACATAGTTTTATTGTACAAAGCATGCTCGCGTGGCTACAGAATCATATCATAGGCTACTATAAAATCATACATACTAGACTATATGACTACAAAATCATAGTTGGGTTTTTCCCAAACTATAATTCCTGACTACAATGTTTGAAATCGTGTAAAATATTTTGAATATGACGGGCAATTCATTTTATTTAAATTTCTTACGGCGCGATGATGTTTTCATGCTCTATATAAAACAATAAAAGTAATATGAGTGTACACTGTAACATGATGAATGCTACGAGTCTAAGTATGTTTAGTACATGTTTATTATTAATAGCCTGCTCTGTTCAGAAATAGATTTTAATAACGTGCTAAACAATAATAATTAGTTTCTCAGATATAAGATTTCTTTCTCTTTTTTTTATGATAGTACAAAACATGTGTGAGTCTATGGCTACAAACATATATATATATATATATATATATATACACACACAGATGTTCCTGATATTAACATGCTCACAAATGTTTTTTTTTTTTTTTTGTATTTTATTGAATCAGATACCACCACCAGATGTATCCTGATGTCTCTTCAAACTGTTTTCCTCAGAGCGCAGTACCAACATCAGATGTTCAACTACACTGATATTCTATGTTAAAACAAGCTCCTTTTTTACTGATTATGTTTTTTTCTTCTTGAATCCATGGAAAGAAGTAGAAACACTTAAATAAAACACGTAAATATAATTTACTTGTTTCACTTGTTGAACAGAATCTGTTGCAGGAATGACTCAAAGTCTGTTCACATCTCTGTGGTTAGATCAGTGTGCACAATAATGTGTCTTTGACCTTCATTATGTATGTTTTGATTATACTGTGTTGTAAATAAAATACAAATAATTAAAAAAAAACTTTTTTTCAATCTCCTCACATTCTCTCTTACCTGCCTCAAAGTCACAGTCACACTGATGTATTGAATTGATGGCGACGGTGGCCTAACGTTAGGCTCAATAGCAGGAGATTGAGGTTCATCTGCAGCCACAGGTGGTCCGGTGTTATTAGAGTTGGGTTCTTGCTGCAGTACAATTATATCCAATTTAAGCTTTTTAAAGTACTGACTAATTGATATTTGCTTCGCCATTTTAAAATAAAACTCAAACGCACGATTACTACAATTATGTCTTTACGTCGTAAAGCGGGCAAACGTAACTGAAACTGACCAATCATATTTAACTTTTATTTTTGACAAGCATACTTTATAAATTGCATTTAATAATTATTTATACATTTTATGAAGTTTTAATGTGATAAGAAAGTTATTACTATTATTATTATTATTGTTAATTAAATAATTTGGAAAATGACTGATTTCTGATTGGGTGGGCCACAGGCTTCCTGGCACCCTCAGGGGGCCGCTGTACAATCTCCGCCACCACTGGTGTTTCGGGGATCGGCAGTCTCCAGCGAAATGTTAGGTGTTCGGTTGCCTCTTGCCACGTTTCATGACACCAGACATCTAACATCCCCCCATCAAAGCAAAGTGTGCTGGCAGCATGGAAGCTACTGCCAAATATCTCTCCGTGGGTAGAAAGGACTGTAGGGAAAGGCTACAGGATTCATTTTGCATATCGGCCTCGTTTCCTCGTTTCAACGGCATGCTCTCCACTTCCGTGAAACCGGAACGAGTGCATTTGTTGACACAGGAATTACAAGCTCTGTTGGACAAAGGGGCCATAGAACGTGTTCCCCTGCCAGACAGAGAGTCAGGCTATTTCAGCCGGTATTTTCTGGTTCCCAAGAAAGATGGGGGATTGCTTCCGATTTTAGATCTTCACGGATTAAACCGCTACCTCAGAACATACAAGTTCAAAATGTTGACAATCAAGATGATTGTGTCTCAGATCCAAGCGGAGGATTGGTTCGTGACAATCGATCTCAAGGACGCATATTTTCATGTAGAAATCTTGCCACAACACAGGAAGTTCTTGAGGTTCGCTTTTGGGGGCGAAGCTTACCAGTATCAGGTTCTTCCGTTCGGCCTAGCCTTGTCACCCTGCACATACACCAAATGCATGGATGCAGCTCTGGCTCCTCTACGACTCCAGGGCATCCGCATTTTAAACTATATAGACGACTGGCTGATTCTGGCTCAGTCTCTGGAGCTAGCGCTTCGACATCGAGATGTCGTCCTAGCTTATCTCGAATCAGTGTTAATTTCGTCAACAAAGACGACGACGAAAAATATTCGTTAACGAACCTTTTTTCTGTGACTAAGACTAGACGTTGACGAGCTAAAATTAATATCTGATGATAAAAACTATGACGAAATTTATGCCGCGTCTTCGTTAACGAGACGAGACGGGACTAAAATGTTATTTGAGGACTACCAGACATTCAAAATACATCCTATAGGCTAAATTAACGGTCTTGTCTTTCAAAATGTGCGTCCCTGTCATTGGATTACAATCAAACGAGGGGCGTTCGTATATCTAATCTCAGTATGGCAGCTGCGGACGGATTGGCTACCAAAACGCGAACTAGCGATCTGAAACAATGGTCTCAGCACCTGAAGGGTTAGCGATAGGGTGACCAGACCGTCCCGTTTTTCCCGGGAGTCACAATTCGTTGTCGATTAACTTAAAGTTAGTGAAGGCGGGGTCGCGCTGATAGAAGCGTGCTCTCTCTCGCGCACGCTCCACTTCTTCAGTTCTCATACAGCGCGCGATCAGTTCTCGGTACTCAAATACATACACAGCAGTCCAAATGTCTATTGTGTACTAGAATATCTCACGTAAATACAGTCGGATATGGCTTAAGTGAACGTAAACAGGTGGGTGAAAACTGAATGTGTGTCAGTATTACATGCATCCGTTTTAAATGGACAGCATTCCTATTAAATACCTATATGTGTCATTTATGTTAACCAACGAAAAATATTAAATAAATGTATACTTGTCATGGTGACAATACTGACAATACTACTGAATCTGAAAAATGAGTTTAATTTGTATATCTACCAAAAAATGAATATTTATTCCAGTTTTTCCAGATTTAATCCTTGATTCAAATTTCTCATAAGCTTATTGATTTAAAGAGAGATTAATGAATGACTATTTTTGTTTGAAGACTACATATAAAATGGCTACCAAAATAAATGTTGGTAACTGCAGTCTGACTAAAAGTAATGACTAAAAGTTAACAAAAATGCAATGACTTTTCGTCAACTAAAACTAGACTAAAACTATGAAAGACTCAAATGACTAAAATGTGACTAAGACTATTAAGCATTTTCGTCTCATGATAAAGACTAAGACTAAATAAAAAATGCTTGCCAAAATTAACACTGTCTCGAATCTCTGGGGTTGAGACTCAACTCCAAGAAAAGCGTTCTCTCTCCTGCTCAGAGGACAATGTATTTGGGGGTCGTATGGGATTCGATCACGATGTGGGCACAGCTGTCTCCTGCACGCGTCAAATCCATTCTAAACACCCTAAAGAACATCAAGCTAGACCAGAAAGTCACGGTTCATCACTTTCAGAGAGCGCTAGGTCTCATGGCAGCTGCATCCACGGTGATACCTTTGGGCCTCCTGCACATGAGATCCTTTCAGTTGTGGCTCAGAGCCAGGGGATTTCATCCAAGGGCCAATCCCCAGAGGCAAATAACAGTTACACGCTGGGGGCTTCGAACCCTATCTATGAGGTTCAGACCCCGGTTTTTGACTTTGGGTCCCACTCTAGGTCCGTGTTGTCGTCGCAAGATGCTAACGACAGACGCATCCCTCACGGGTTGGGGAGCAGTCTTAGATGGCCGTCCAGCCCAAGGGATCTGGAGAGGTCATCTTCTCGAATGGCATATCAATTGCCTCAAAATGAAGGCTGTATTTCTGGCCCTGAAATACTTCCTCCAGCAGTTGAGAGGCTACCATGTCCTAGTGCGGGTGGACAACACGGCGGTAGTCTCTTACATAAATCACCAGGGCGGACTGCGTTCGCGCCGCCTGAACAGGCTAGCGCAGCAGGTTCTGCTTTGGGCACAGGACAAGTTCCTGTCCCTCAGGGCGATTTACATCCCCGGGCATATGAATGTGGGAGCAGACTTGCTGTCCAGACAAGCTGTGACACATGGGGAATGGAAACTCCACCCCAAAGTAGTCAGTCAAGTCAGGGAAAGATTTTATGAAGCAGAGGTGGACCTCTTTGCTTCACAGGAGACAGCACAATGTCCCCTCTACCTCTCTCTGACTCATCCAGCTCCCCTGGGTCTGAACGCTATGGCCCATACGTGGCCCAGACGGGGTCTTTAAGCATTTTCGCAGGCACGTGGTCAAGCTTCGCCTCTAGGAGTTAGGGCCCATTCAACCAGGGGAATTGCATCTTCTACGGCTTTGGCAAGAGGTGTCCCCTTGCAGCAAGTGTGTGATGCGGCAGGCTGGTCCTCTCCGCACACATTTGTCAGATTCTTTAGTTTGGATGTCCATGCTACTCTGGGCTCGCATGTCCTTGAGTCAACATCCCATAGGCATGTCTGAGATCTTTTTCAATGTTTGTGCAAACACTACACAACCTTGGGGGGTCCAAACACTTCCAGTGCGGCGGCGTTAGTATTCTCGTTCCCATTAGCGTTATTGAAACGCAGCATTGAGAGTAGCTTTTGATAGGGAACGTCTCGGGTTACTTGACTGTAACCCTGTTCCCTGAAAAAGCGGAAACGAGATGCTGCACCTCAATGCCGCACTGTAAGCGTGACTGGACGTCCTTTCAGAGAAAAAATTTGACCTGAGGATGTCACATCTATTTATAACCTCCAGGTGTTCATAATCGAATGACGTCACCTAACCGAGGATATTTAAGCCGAGTTTGGCGTGTTTGACACACGTGCTTCAACAACCAGTCGAACAAAGAATGTTCTCATTAGCGTTATTGAAACGCAGCATCTCGTTCCTGCTTTTTCAGGGAACAGGGTTACAGTCAAGTAACCCGAGACGTTCTCTGAATAGGGTAACAAGACGCTGCGTAGCCATCGCTATGGGAACAATATACAATTACACCTTAACATACCTGAAGATAGCTGGAGATTAGGGAATGAGACTGCTCATGCAGATAAAACATGAGAGCTGGGATCTGATTCTTTTAAGAGAAGACAGAGCCACCCAAAGGATCATCTTTAGTGCTTATTTAGAGGGCACAAACCCCCATCTTTCTTTGGAATTAGAAAATAACAGGAGTTATAGCCCCTCTGAGTTTCACCCACTGGAACATGCCTTATAGCTCTTTTCTCCAAGAGGGAGGATATTTCTGCTTCCAGCACCAGAGCCGAATCCCCGGTTGCTACAGATGCTATAACCCTGTTGAAAGGAGGGGATTTTACAGTGATCTGAAGCATGTAACCCTTGGTTACAGTTGCGAGGACCCACGGATGCGCAGAACACTCTCTCCAAGTCTCCTGATGAAGACCCAGAGGGTTCTGTTGAACCGATTCCAAAGATGGATTGCTGGTGTCTAGTGGAAAGAGAAAAAACCGTCCAGGATCTGTGTGGCAGAGAGACTGATTTATCTCTTGGTTCTTTGATATTATTATATTTTTGTCTCCCTGTGCCCTCGGCATTGAGCCTGGATGCGACAGAGGATTTTTTATTTGTTGTGAACCCAGGGGCTGAAGTGCTTTGTAACAATACACTTGGGAACTTGTGCTTGGACTCGACAGACCACATTCTTTTGGTGGCTGTGTTCTCAGCACTCGAACTTGCAGAATTTCTGTCAGCAATCCACGGAACCGTGTGTGTTGAGGGAAAGCTGAACTGGCCTGAACACAACTTAGAACCATTTCTCCGCCCATAATCCACATCCTCCGTTTTTTTGTGGGTGGGGGAACAAACATGGTGAACTCGGGAGAGGACATCACAGAAAACCCTAGGTGCTGCCTGTCCCTCCCATGTGGAGATTGCGTCCTAGGCAGAGGTGGACAGTGGTGAAGTATTTTTACTTTACTCAAGTAAATTTGAAAAGTATCTGTAGTTTATCAGAGTGTTTTTCTTTGGAAAACTTTACTTCACTACATTCGAAAGCATACTGTCATACTTTTTACTGCACTGCATTTCATAAATAAAAGTTGTTGTTTGTTTTACCTTTAATAAGTAAGAACATTAAAAATGTAGTTATTTCTTGTACTCAAGTAAATCTTTGAATTTTACTTGAGTAAAAGTAAGAAATTAATAGATTTCTAATGTAATTGTCACAATTCCTTACGAGGAACGAGAGAGAGACGTGGAGAAACGTTGAACGGCCTTTAATACTGGAATCACAGGGGAAAATCCATTACAGGATCACAGGAAACAAACGACATCCAACAAGTAGACCCGACAAACACAAACTGAATGGACTGGGGCTTTTAAAGACAAGGAAATCAGGGGAAAAACAAGACACACCTGGAGCAAAATAACTAATAACCTAAAGGACAGGAACAGGAACAAACCAAATATGGGCACGATAGGAGGGGAAACACAAGACACAGGAAGACAGGATTGACAGTAATTAAGTATGCACGCCGGCAAAGCAGTTGCTTCGCCTGGGGAAGGTGGGAAGGGAGCCTTTTCCCGTCATAGATATCCCGTTTAACTCCTGGATCCACAGGAGTAACAGGCCAAGCGATGCCAATACACGCCGCTAATTACAGTGAAGCAAAGAAGCTCAGCAATGAGCAGAGAATCCACAACAGATTATTTCTTTTGACTGTACTGCATTTGTCAACATCAACCTTGATGGTACGTTTACGAACTGAGAGCGGCATAGCCTAGGTGCTGAAGGAAAGTCTTCACGGGGAAGAGAACGGAGAATGCTTCGGGGATCACAGTTGTATATATAGGGAGGGGATGGGCTCCTTGTCAAGAGCTCTGATTGGTGCTTCCATAGTCTATCACGCCTGGGATGTTTCCCATAGTGAGATACCAAGCGATTGTTTGAAAGAGAACTCCAACATTGGAGATACAGTCCAATGAATTGGGTCTAGGTTGCACAGCTTGCACCAAGAAGTGAAAACCTTTCAATTAAGGGTGTATAGACACCTCGTAGTAGGGGCCCTGGAGCTCAAGACAGTTTCGGTAACCAGAACCAGAACACATCAATGCACTCCACTCAGGGGACACACACACAGCCTCCATAAGTCCAGGCGAGGGTGCCAAATCATACCCTCGGCCTGAGTTAATAGGTTGGGCCTGAGAGGAACCTCCCAAGGAGGACTGATTGATCAAGACTGACTGACAGTCTTGATCAACAGACTGATCAAGTCGAAAAACGCTGCTGCCATAAGACCCATCAGTCTGTGACATAAGCCTACATTGGCTAAATGACCACTTTAGAGGACTACCCACATTAATCACATGATGGCCCAGTGTGGGCCAGCTCATTCGGGCACAGAGCAACATTTGTATCCTTTGGGCCCATGCATGTTTTGTGTAGGAAGGCCTGTAATGCAAATAGGAGAATACAAACAATATTGACTGGCCATTCTTTAGCCACTCAATTGAACTGGAATGGCTCAAACCAAATGAGACCTTTTCAGAACCTGTTGTTTCATATAGGTCAGGGATCCTCAAATCTGGCTCACGAGATTAATTTTCGAGTTTAGTTCTATTCTTAATCAAACACACCTGAGCATGTCTTCAAGATCATTAGAAAATCACAGGTGGGTGAGTTTGATCAAAGTTGGAGCTAAATTCTGTAGGAAAGTGGATCTCATGAGCCATATTTGAGGTGTAACAGACATGAGCTTGTTAATAAGAATTTTGTAGGCAGTTTTCTTCCTTACCATTAGAGGTACTAAGGTGTTTTAAGTTTCCTTAAGTAAAGCCATGTGGTAGAGGGAGTTAGCAATAGCAAGCAGCAGTAGCCAGCATGGCTCACCTGCTAAACACATTGTGCTGGTTGGGAAATGTGTAATTTCAAGCCCAGTCTAAAGGCCAACGTATACTTTGAAAATATTAAGAAAAATGCACTTAATTATTTTTTTTCCCCCTGGAAACAAGACTAAATATCTTAAGTTATTTTACTTATATTGATTTAAGGATTTCTGGATATTTTGACTAGAAACAAGACAAAAACAGTAAGTAAGATAAGCCTAAATTTTAAGTAAGATTTTTTGCAGTGAGACCATTGTCTGGACTATTTTTGACTGTTCCTGGTTAGGAAGAGTCTGGTGTTTGAGAGCTGTGGCATGTTTTCATTACAAGAGGTTGGATTATTCATTTGCTGTCAGCCAGCTTCTGCTATGGACAGTGTTTGGACATTGATGTACTACAGATAAGACTTTCAGTTTGAGTTTGTCAGGTATCGTCAATGTGTATATGTGTAACCAGCCTTCCTGTGTATGGATTTACCGATATGTGGATATATTAAAGAGTGTTAACCTTCATCTCCGTGCCTGTTCTCCAATGCAGTATCGTGACAGAATACCTGACCAAACAAAGAAATATTCTCCGGCTTCACCTCATCCCTCCATCCTTCTGGCTCCATGGGCTCCTCCCTCCCTCCAGCTCCACCTTGGTCCTCTGTTGCTCTGGCTCTACTGCAGCCTTCCAGATCCCCGCCAGCGCCCCTGTTGCCTGAGCCATCTGCTCCAACTTGGCCCTCCGAATCCTCCCCGTCTCCCTGGCTCTGCGGCTCTCCGTCTCCACCATGGGCTCCTCTCCCACCTGCTCTGCCTCTATCATTTGGCCCCCTGGTGTTGTCAGCCTTTCCTCCACCATGTCTCCTTCGTCCGTCGGCTCCACCGTGGGTGGTCTTCCTGGATGGGCTCTGGAGCATCTCTTGTCTCCTCCTGCTACAGGCTCCTTGTTAGTTCTTCCCTCCATCTGTTCCATCCTGACTCCTCCAACCATTTTCGCGACCCTGGCTCTTACCTCCATCATCGCCGCCCTGGTTGTCTGCCTGCCAGCCTTTCTGCCAGCCTTTCGCAATCCCTTGTCGCCATCCCGTGTCGCCATCCCTCGGGCTGTCTTTCTTCTCTGCAGCTTGAGGTCGCACCTTCTGGGAGAGGGGGTGATCTGTCACAATATCAATTTGTTTTGACTTTGGTTGCCTCTCTAGTTTTGTTCTTTGACCTAGTTTCTGTTTCCCCTTTGATTATGTTAGTTCACCTGTGTCTTGTGAAAGAAATTTAAATTTCTGTCCGTTCAGTTTGAGTTTGTCGGTTATTATTGTTGGATACATTTGCTTTGCTGTTTTGAACATTTTCTGGATTTTATATGTTCATTTTCCTGTGGATATACTAAAGACTGTGTATTAGATCTTCTCTGTGTCACGCTCTTGATCTGAGCAAAGCACCCTGTGACAATTTATCCATTACCATAATAAATTCTGACAACATACAATGGGCTACCTTCAGTTCACCCATAATTAACATGGTACCATTAGCTTGATGGCTAACAGTGATTATCTGTGTACAGTAGCACTCTGAATTTTCCAAGCTTGAGGATAAAGGGGCAGGAGTATCTATGCAGGTCTATAGAGAGGGTCCTAAACTCAAGAGTAATCTAACTATAAATTTGTCTGATGGCTGGTAAATTAATGAGATGGTTCCAGTTTGGAGAAGGTAGAGTATAGACCATGTGTTCTTTCTGATTCTTTCTAATGATTTTACTGAAAGATTATTTTATTATTAGTTCAATAAGATTAGATCAAATAACATTCAAACATTTTTATCCATAAAAGCACTGTGAATGATAATTAAATAATTACTTGAATATTCTCTGCTACTGAATGATTTTCTGTAACGTCTTTTAATCACAGGTGATATAAAATATCAGACAACAGGTATCATGAGCTCCATACACTCAAACTCCTCTGCAAAAGTGACCTTTGTTCGTCCTGCAACATTTTTCATCAATGGCTTTTTTAATATCCCACATGCAAAATACTACTATGTGTTCCTGTCTTTAGTGTATGTTGTGACTGTTTTAGGGAATTCATTTATCATGTGTATTATATATTTGGCCCACAGACTCCACACGGCCAAATACATTGCTGTTTTTCATTTGGCCCTTTCTGATCTGTGTGGAAGCTCAGCTTTAATTCCAAAAGTCATTGACACATTTTTATTTGAGCACCAGGACATTTCATATGAAGCATGCTTGATATATATGTTTTTTGTATATCATTTCATGAATCTGCAGTCTTTAACAATACTTGTCTTGGCTTATGATAGACTGGTTGCTATTTGTTTTCCTCTACGGTATCATGCCATTGTAACCAAACCAGCCATGTTTCTGATCATAGGGGTGATATGGATTTTTTCTGTGACATTTTTTTCTGTACTTGTAAGTTCTGTGAATAGACTTTCTTTTTGTGGATCTAATGTGCTCAATAGTTATTTTTGTGATTATGGCCCTATCTATAGAATAGCTTGTAATGATAATTCTCTAAATATTTTGTTGGGTAAAATTTGCTATAGTCTTCTGATTTTTACACCACTGATATTGATCTTAATTTCATATTTCTGCATTGCTCTGGTTTTGTTTAAGATTCCCCAAGGTGTTGACCGTATCAAGGCCATAAAAACCTTTACCTCACATCTCATGTTGGTGGCAATTTTTTATATCCCGATTTTGAGCAATAATATTGCATCGATGATAACACCTTTGCATCCAAACGCCCGGATAATTAACAATTCCCTGACGCAGACAATACCACCTATGCTGAATCCCATCATACACACTCTAAAGACAGAGGAGGTCATGCAATCAATAAAAGAACTGTACAAACGCAGCAAGGTGAATGCAACCACAGAAAGAAGAGTGAAATGCAGCAGGAGAATTTAAAAAATTAAAACGTATAGCTTTAATCTCACTGTTTATCAGCTGTGATCAAGTTTGATTTTGTCTGTACTTGTAAGAGAAATTGTGTTGTAAACAGGTCAAATTCTTTTAAAACCTTTGGTCCGAAACTTAGTAGAGCTGATTTGTGATTCCTTACCTTTTTAAGAATAACAATTTCAGTGAAGATTCTAAATAGACATTTTGAATTCAGTGTTCACCTTTCCATTTTATTATTTTAGGTTAACAGTAAATCAAAAGAAAAGAAAAAAACAAACAAACAGACAAACAAACAAACAAAAAACATTTGAATTACATTTGCTTTCAATATAACATCTTTTATAAATGCTTTTCTGAATAATGATTAGCTGTATTTGTGAGAGAACTGCACAGATATTGGATAGTGAACACTTTTTTTGTTGTTGTTCTTATATGTATTGTGAATGTGTAATATTTTATTATTTTGTGGAGTCACTAATTCTCACCATTCTGTGCTAAAGGTCACATAGGTGTTTTATGATGATCACAGACCATGTAAGCATGTGCCTCAGTCAACTAAATTAATTAAAAATAATGATTAAATTATGCCTCGTTAATTTAACAAAATTAATGCAATATACAAATATGATAAACAGCTGTGTAAACCCTGCACACAGTACTCAATACAGTGCCTTACAACAGCTTTTACATATTCTGTTAAATAACACAATGACATACCAGAAATTATGTCAAAAATGCATGATACAGCACATAGGTCTATATGTAACAACTTCTATGCATAAGTTTTTCTATGATAGAGTAACATACACTTTTACTTTTTCAACCTACTGCATCCAATGTGAATGCGCATGTAGTTTTTAGCTTTGGTCCGAGTGTTTTCTCTTGACACAAATGTCTCTTAAATATTGTAAATGTTGTACCTGGTTACATCATGCCTTGTAACAGAGAATTTAAACCAAAAAGGGCAGTAACTGTTCAAGATAAAATCAAAAAATAAATCTCAAACTCATCTTCTCATGTGATATAAGTGATTTTCCATTTCTAGCCCAAATGGTTATGAAACTAGTCAGTCAGTAGTATCAGCAACACTATTTGGTTAGGCAGGGCTACAATTTCAAACAGTTCCACACATGGCCTGTGTCTGATTTTGAAGGCTGCGATGGCTGCATAAGTCATAGAGGTTGTCTAATTTCAGAAAAGCATTCATTACATTCAAAAGTAAGAAAGAAATTAAAGTAATTAGGCTTTACGAGGAATAACAGTCCTCAATGATGTACTGGATGCAACTGACAAATATAGTGGGGAAAAACATTATTTGATCCCCTGCTGATTTTGTACGTTTGCCCACTGACAAAGAAATGATCAGTCTTTAATTTTAATGGTGGGTTTATTTGAACAGCAAGAGATAGAATTACAACAAAAAAAATCCAGAAAAGTGCAATTAAAAAAAGTTATAAATTGATTTGCATTTGAATGAGTTTTAATGCACCAAGCTGCTTGGTGATGGTTTTGTAGTCCATTCCAGCCTTGTGTAGGTCTACAATCTTGTCCCCGACATCCTTGGACAGCTCTTTGGTCTTGGCCATGGTGGAGAGTTTAGATTCTGATTGATTGTTTGCTTCTGTGGACAGGTGTCTTTCATACAGGTAACACCCTTTAAGAGAGTGCTCCTAATCTCAGCTCCTTACCTGTATTAAAGACACCTAGGAGCCAGAAATCTTGCTGATTGATAGGGGATCAAATACTTATTTGACTCATTAAAATGCAAATCAATTTATAACTTTTTAAAAATGCGGTTTTCTGGATTTTTTTGTTTTTCTGTCTCTCACTATTCAAATAAAGCTACCATTAAAATTATAGACTGATAATTTCTTTGTCAGTGGGAAAACGTACAAAATTAGCAGGGGATCAAATAATCCCCCCCCCCCCACTGTATTGAGACACAACAGATACACAAAATTATGTGAGTATAGGAGAGCATAAGTCTAAGTGGACGTCCATGACATGCGGAGTCCCACAAGGCTCAATTCTTGCACCACTCTTGTTTAGCCTGTATATGCTCCCACTAAGTTAAATAATGTGAAATAATCAAATTGCCTATCACAGCTATGCTGATGATACCCAGATTTACCTAGCCTTATCTCCAAATGACTACAGCCCCATTGATTCCCTCTGCCAATGCATTGATGAAATAAACTGTTGGATGTGCCAGAACTTTCTTCAGTTAAACAAGGAGAAAACTGAAGTCATTGCATTTGGAAACAAAGATGAAGTTCTCAAGGTGAATGCATACCTTGAATCTAGGTGTCAATCAACTAAAAACCAAGTCAAAAATCTCGGGGTGTTTCTAGAGACAGACTTTAGTTTTAGTAGCCATGTCAAGCCAGTAACTAAATCAGCATACTATCATCTCAAAAGCATTGCAAGAATTAAATGTTTTGTTTCCAGTCAAGACTTGGAGAAACTTGTTCATGCCTTTATCACCAGCAGGGTGGATTATTGTAATGGTCTCCTCACCGGCCTTCCAAAGAAGACAGAAGACAGCTGCAGCTCATCCAGAACGCTGCTGACAGGATTCTGACTAGAACTAGAAAATTTGAGCATATCACACCAGTCATCAGGTCCTTACACTGGCTTCCAGTTACATTTAGGATTGATTTTAAAGTACTTTTACTCGTTTATAAATCTCTCAATGGCCTAGGACCTACTGTAAATACATTGGAGATATTCTCACTGAATATAAACCTAACAGACCACTCAGATCATTAGGATCGAGTCAGTTAGAAATACCAAGGGTTTACACAAAACAAGGGGAGTCCGCTTTTAGCTATTATGCCGCCCGCAGTTGGAACCAGCTTCCAGAAGAGATCATATGTGCTAAAACATTAGCCACATTTAAATCCAGACTCAAAACTCATCTGTTTAGCTGTGCATTTGTTGAATGAGCACTGTGCTACGTCCGAAATGATTGCATTATGTATAATCATTTTCTATTCTTAAATGTTTTAAAAAAAAATTTAAATCAATTTTTAAATCACTTTGTTTTTATTGTTGTGATATTTTTTTTAAATTCCTTGTTATTATTATTATTTTTAATGACTATCACTTCCTTTTATGTAAAGCACTTTGAATTACCACTGTGTATGAAATGTAAATAAACTTGCCTTGCCTTGCCTTGCCTATGGCTTCATGTACATGAGGGATAGCATCGTTAGCGGCCAGTGATAAGGCCTCACAGAAATCTATATATTTTGTTCTGCTCACTGATCATTTTGTTTGCAAAAACTACAATCACTCACACATATCCTTTAGTGTTACATTCGACACCGAACCAAAGCTTGTCTAAAAACGTTATCTGAGCTGATTCAGTTTAACCAGCGATCAGCCAGCCTCATATATTTCTCTTACTCTAATAATATATTTTAGTGTCGTTGTTTTTTTAAATATCAATATTCATAATCAAGCATTTATGAATATTGCTGAATTTTGAAAGAACAGTCGAATGATAACGGCATGCTTCAAATCGCTGGTTTTATTTATGAATTTATTTCATCATTGGTTTTGTTTTATTTTACCTATTTTAGCACCCAAATGATTTAATCATGTTGAACATGGCTTTTATTTTTAAAATGTCCCACAAAAGATGCAGTTGGTTTTAATTTATTTTCCCTCATCTCAACTTCACCCCCTGATTGTGAGCTTTGAGTTTAATATATGGGCTTTTTGTACAGTATATATTTTTTCCTCTTCAATTTAGCTTCATTGAGGAAGAATGGGAAACAAAAATTAGAAAAAGATTGAGAACTGTTTTTAGTAGAATTTTAACTGCTTACTATATATACTTAAATAATATTATGGTTATGTAGACTACATACAAGTCAGACCTGCTGTACTGTATCCCCCTATAATTTTGGGGGGGATAACTGTTGTATAGTACTATATAGTTGTGTAGTTACTCCTGTATCTTTTTTTTCTCCTTTTTTTCAAATCTGTAGGGAGAAGGGGTGATTATGAACTAAAGTCTCATGTGCAAGATAATGATCTACGATATATATTTGTCTGATGGCTGGTAAAATAATGAGATGGTGGCAACTTTGGAGAAGGTAGAGTATAAACCATGTGTTTCCTTTGTTCTGTTTCTCTGTATAGTGATTTTACTGACTTGTTTTAAATATATTCAGTATGATTATATCAAAGAAAATTCAAGCATTTTCATTAATGCAATGTTGTTGTAAATTAAACGATTACTTGAACATTCTTTGTTTTTGAACAGATTTCAATAACAGGTTTTTTTTTTTTAAATAGGTGAGATAAAAAGCCAGACAAACAGGTATCATGAGCTCCATGCAGTCAAACTCCTCTGCAAATGTGACCTTTGTTCGTCCTGGTACATTTTTCCTTAATGGCTTTTCTAATGCTCCACATGTGAAATACTACTATATGTTCTTGTCTTTAGTGTATGTTGTAACTGTTTTAGGAAATTCATTTATCATGTGTATCATATATTTGGCCCGCAGACTTCACACAGACAAATACATTGCTGTTTTTCATCTGGCCCTTTCTGATCTGTGTGGAAGCTCGATTTTGATTCCAAATATAATTGACACATGTTTGTTTGGGCACCATGACATTTCATATGAATTGTGATTTGTAAGCATGTTTTTTTGTATATCATTTCATGAATCTGCAGTCTTTAACAATACTTGTCTTGGCTTATGATAGACTGGTTACTATTTGTTTTCCTCTACGGTATCATGCCATTGTAACCAAACCAGCCATGTTTCTGATCATAGGGCTGATGTGGATTGTGTCTGCGATATATTTTTCTATACATGTGGGTTTGCTGAATAGACTCTCTATTTGTAGTTCTAATGTGGTTAAGAGAGGCTGCTTGGGGGGTGGTCTGGCTGTAGTGGGATTTGGCCCCCTCCTAGAGACAGCTGTGGAGCTGGACTGGCCTTTTCGGAAGTACGGTTGAGGGTCTTGCGGAGCACTTCACAGAGGTGCAGAAGTTGTCCCAGGCCATGCGACACATCCTGCCAAAGCACTCCGTGAAACCTTCAACCGCACGTCCAAAGAGGCCAGTGGGGGAGATCGGTGTGTCAAGGAAGGGAATCTTGTCCGTATCCTTGATCTCTGTCAAAGTGAGCCATAAGTGGCGCTCGAGCACCACAAGGCTGGCCATGGATCTCCTAATTGCCTGAGCCATGGTCTTAGTGGTGCGCAAGGCCAGATTAGTTGCACTTCTCAGCTCCCTGAGTGTTGTGGGGTCTGGGCCAGACTCATCCATGCAGGAAAGGATTTTGGCCTGATAGACCTGAAGGAACACCATGGAATGGAGCGCCGAGGCCACCTGTCCAACCGAGGAGTAGGCGTGTCCAGTGAGAGCTGAAGTAGTCCAACACGACTTGGACGGATGGGCGACCTTTGCCTTCCAGCCGGTGGCAGTGGGCGAGCAGAGATGCGCAGCCCCTGACTCATCCAGGGGAGGCAGCTTCTTGTACCCCTTTTCTTCAGCACCATCCTCCAGGAAGAACGGAGAGGAACGCTGGAGAGAGGGGCTTGACATCGCTGCGGCAGGACCCATTCGTCCAGAGAGCTGCGAGAGGGCTCCCAGCTCTTCGACCGCTCTTCGACACTAATACCAGCTCTTCGACCGCTTTTGAGAGGACGTGGAAAAGTTCAGCATCCATCCCGACCTTAGCGGCGCTGGGCTCAGACAACAGACTCTTTTAGAATGTCGGCAGAAGGGGAAGCGGGACCACTGCTACTGCGACAAGAAAGAAGTGGCAGATCAGTCGAGCAGAGAGAGGTCGCTGGTCAACAGCGACAAGGCGTGTCAACAGCGAGCGAGCTTCTGAGATCAGTGGAAAGAATAGTTGTCAAGATCCTGTAGTGAAGCGCCCGCTTATATAGCCAGATGACCCTGCCCATTCTGGCGGTTCATTTCTTTAAGTTACTGCACAAACCAATGGCCATGCAGTTACATTGCATGATTGAAAAAAGGCTTTAGGTTAGGAGACAAAATGACTTTTTCCCATCTAGCAGACGCAGTATGAGTGAAGTGTCGACAGAGAACTCCCATCATAATAGATAGGACATAGACCCATGACACGCACCACCACAATGAATATCTGTCCATCTTTCCATGCTCTTCAGGGACACAAGCTTTTAGCCATACATGAAGCGGCCTCATTTGCAGCAGACATAAGTGGCAAAGCTGTTGCCATCAACCGTAGCAGCCTCAGAAATGATTTCAGGGCAACAGCTCTTCCTAGCTTGAACGTGGCCAGAGCATATATGGTGCACCCGTTCCTGAGATTGCATGCGATCATCGATTGCAAGTCCAAAATCCTACTCAGGGATGCAATGGACTGAGAAGGCTGAAGCATGCTCTTCTGCACATTGACAAACAGGCCAAGGCACCTCAAATGACTGAGGAGTTTGTGCTTGTGGATTTCCAACATATCCTAAGATTGAACTATGGTGAGCCAGAATGGTGATGAGTTCAGAATGTGCATCCCACTTAGCCTTAAAGGAACACTCCACTTTTTTTGGAAATAGGCTCATTCTCCAACTCCCCCAGAGTTAATAAGTTGAGTTTTACCGTTTTTGAATCCATTCAGCCGATCTCCGGATCTGGCGATAGCACTTTTAGCATAGCTTAGCATAGATCACTGAATCCTATTAGAGCAGTAGCATCGCGTTCAAAAACGATCAAAGAGTTTCGATAGTTTTCCTATTTAAAACTTGACTCTTCTGTAGTTATATCGTGTACTATTACGTAGCGCCTGAAAGTAGTCCCCAGCTATATTATAACTAGTTACCTAGCTGGGGACTACTTTCAGGCGCTGCGTAATATCACTGTGCCTGCTGCGGCCATGTTACGGCAGCAAAGTTCCTTGATTATTACACCGGAATGAGAGTATAGTTCCTAGCCAAATAGGACTAGAAAATCGCAACTTTTCATTTTCCGCCGGTCTTAGTACACGATATAACTACAGAAGAGTCGAGTTTTAAATAGGAAAACTATCGAAACTCTTTGATCGTTTTTGAACGCGATGCTACTGGTCTAATAGAATTCAATGATCTATGCTAAGCTATGCTAAAAGTGCTATCGCCAGATCCGGAGATCGGCTGAATGGATTCAAAAACGGTAAAACTCAACTTATTAACTCTGGGGGAGTTGGAGAATGAGCCTATTTCCAAAAAAAGTGGAGTGTTCCTTTAAATTATTGCATTCACACACTTCATGAACGTACATGGAGGCAGGGCCAGCATGAATGGCAGGACCATGAACTGGTATGCCACACAAACCTTGGAAAGTGCCTGTGGTGAGGGGCTATTTGGGAAATAAGCACCCTTTAGATCCACCACTATAAACTAATCCTTTGGTTGAATAATTGTGAGGATATGTTTGACGGTGGTCATTTTGAATGGTGGCCGTTTTTCCAGGGTGCGATTTAATGGTCTTTAGGTCAAAAATCAGATGATGACTGCCATCCCTCTTTGGTTCAAGAATATAGAAACTGTTTAGACTGCATTTTCTCTGCATGGGGGACACCACTTCTAATGCCTGTTTGGCCAGAAGAGTGTGGATCTCTGCTTGAACCACCAGAGCGTCCTACCCTGCTATTTCCGATGTGACCACGCCACCGAATAGCCATTGCTTAATGTATTGATTACCAAATCTGAGACCGCTGGATGCATGGGCCACATGTTCAGGTAATGTGAGGGAAGGGCTGGCAGGGCATGGCTGATCACTGGCGGGACAGGAGACCAATCGTTGTCACATGGCAGGCTGCCAGCATGTGACATGGGGACGCTTGTGACCCTTACATGGGTTTGCACGGGGTATACAGAGAGCATGCAGAGAGCAGAATGCAGCCTGAATGAGGGGCTCTGCTTATATTGTGACAGCGATCATGAGGAGGAAAAGAGCTCTGATGTTGACATATGTTTGGTTTTGCATTTATTACAACTTTTGAAAGCGGTAACTCAGAATTCAAACAATTCTTTCCACTCGCTGCAACCAGCTGGCGGGCCGGAGTGCAACAACTCAACAATCAAACTCTATTTATTGGTGCTTCGCCTTGATGAACGAGTCTTGTACTCGGGACTCAGACATCAAGAACTCTGCTTCGATTCCAGTGTGTGTCTAGACAGACAAGGAACTTGCTTGTCAGCTTAACGGACCCACGCCAGGCTCAAGTCATTAACAGCCTTGGTGAGGATATTCAGAAGCTCCTCATCCAGGGGGGGTTACCCGAGGAGAGCCTACCACATCCATAAGGGCTTCTGACCAAGCGCCTGGGTCTGAAACAGTAGTGGACATTGCACCATCTTCTCCAGAAACAAATAAGACCAGCTCCCATGCTTTCAGCATTTTCAGAGAAAGGGACTTTCCTCATTGCATCAGCTTGCAATGTCGAGTGAACAATCTCGAAAGGGTGCTAGAACCGACAATATTTTGTTAAACATTAAGTTACTCAACATTAACTTATTTAATTGGCTTTTCAAGCATTATCATGCAGTTGTTGTGTTCTAAGTATCAATGGTATGTAATTACCAGTGGCATGAGGCTGTGCTCTGATAACTGGTAAGCAGAGCTAGGTAGTAACTGATTACATGTAATCTGGATTACGTAATCAGATTCCAAAAATTAAGTACTTGTAATCAGAGTAAGTTACATTTTAAAATACTCGTAATCAGACTACAGTTACTTTTTTATGGATTACATGATTACTTATTATTCACACAATAGCAAGAAATTATTCATAAATCATTGATTCTCCCTAATTTCTCTTTTTCATCTTTTAAATTTTACTTTCTAAAATAGCCTACCGATTATATACATATTATATATGTATATACAGGTGCTGGTCATATAATTAGAATATCATCAAAAAGTTGATTTATTTCACTAATTCCATTCAAAAAAGTAAAACTTGTATATTACATTCATTCCTTACACACAGACTGATATATTTCAAATGTTTATTTCTTTTAATTTTGATGATTATAACTGACAACTAAGGAAAATCCCAAATTCAGTATCTCAGAAAATTAGAATATTTACATTTGAGTTTCAATTAATGACCATCCCTACAGTATAAATTCCGGGTATCTCTTGTTCTTTGAAACCACATTAATGGAGAAGAGTGCTGACTTGGCAATGATCCAGAAAACAAACACTGACGCCCTCCACAAAGAGGGCAAGTCACAGAGGGTCATTACTGAAAGGTGTGGCTGTTTACAGAGTGCTGTATCAAAGCATATTAAATGCAAAGTTGACTGGAAGGAAGAATTTGGGTAGGAAAAGGTGCACAAGCAACAGGGATGACTGCAAGCTTGAGAATACAGTCAAGCAAAGCTGATTCAAACACTTGTGAGAGCTTCACAAGGAGTGGACTGAAGCTGGAGTCAGTGCATCAAGAGTCACCACGCTCAGATGTCTTCAGGAAAAGGGCTACCAAGCCATTTCTGAACCAGAGACAACGTCAGAAGCGTCTTACCTGGGCTGTGGAGAAAAAGAACCGGACTGTTGCTCAGTGGTCCAAAGTCCTCTTTTCAGATGAAAGTAAATTTTGCATTTCATTTGGAAATCAAGGTCCTAGAATCTGGCGGAAGAGTGGAGAGGCACAGAATCCATGTTGCTTGAAGTCCAGTGTGAAGTTTCCACAGTCAGTTAGTGAAATAAATCAACTTTTTGATGATATTCTAATTATATGACCAGCACCTGTATTGTCCAGTTTTGTGTACATTCACACAAAGATCAGTTATTAGTCAGGTGCTGACTGCATTTGACCACTGGATTTCTAAAAATAATTTCAGGTTTAAGAAGGGTTTCAACATTGCATTAACTAGGCTACTAACACATTATTACTCTGTAGGTTTTTTAACCATGTATTATTAATTATAACTAATTAAAATGCACATATTTATGTTATTTGTTAGTTACATGTAATGCAGGCATTCCAAAGCTTTTTGTCATCTAAACCTTATTCACCAAATATATTTGCTATAAATACCCCTGAGATTTTAAAATAAATACTTAAATAATTAAGTGACACATTTGCATGCTCACGGTTTCTTTGATTTTGATTAATGATCTCATTTCATGCAGGTGAATCAAAATATTTCATCTTTTTTTAGAAAGTGTTTTATTTAAAACAAAGATTTCTATACTTATGAATGGGAGAAACTGCAATGCGCAATATGGAGGAATAGTCCCACCTTCTAAATGAAAGAGCCAAATTTCCCATAAAACCTGACTAGACCAGCGAATGCATATGTGCATTCAAAAACACGTTATGACTCCACATGCGCATTGCCTGGTCTAGCCTGAAAAATAAGCTTATGGCTCTTTGTCTGAGAGCATGTTAATTTGCAAAGAGGTTAGATTGGAAGTTGTTATACAAACTATTAAAGATTCTTAGGACATTAATATGTTGCATAGATTAGATTAGATTAGATTCAACTTTATTGTCATTACACAAGTACAGGTACAGGGCAACGAAATGCAGTTTAGGTCTAACCAGAAGTGCAATAGCAGCAAGTGCAGTATATACAATGGTTGAATAAGTGCAGGACAAGGATATGTACTGAATATTTGTATAAATATATATAGAAAGACAGTTATTAATATAAACAGAATTTACAGGTGAATATGTATAGTGAATAAATATACAGATGGCTATTACTATAAACAGAATTTACAGGTGATATGTACTATCAATATAATATATATACAGATGACTATTACTATAAATAAGGTGTAAAAGTGCAGTGGAAGTGATTGCATATTACAATTAGACATACGGTGCAAAATGTTAATGTAAACATTGATAATGTAAACAATTGATAGGTATCAACATGTAATATTCACTCTCACTTAGATCATCCGAAGACGAATTGATAGAGACCAAACATGTTAAATTAGAGTGATATTAACTAGTGATCTATCATAAGCATGCATAGAACAGTACACAATACACAAAAACATATACAAGAACAGTAATAATATACACAATGACCTAATGATATGTGTGCTCATTCAAAGAAAGGTTTTTCTATGAATTAATTAGAGAAGAGTCCATTTTATGGCATAATGTCTTTTTCCTAAAGGGGATATGAAGTGAGTGCTCGGCCATTTGCATTCCTTTGAGCAATAAAACTAGTGTTATCTGATGGGTTGCCATGGGACCAGGGGCCTGAAGTCCTTGACAGTCCTACTGGCACCGGGTATGTGTATTGGGTGAGGGGTCTGTGACCATTTGTTAATCTAATAACTAATTGATTTGTTACATCAAATGCAAAATTGTGTCTGATTGGTCCAAATGCTACATTTACGAACCCTAGTTTGGGAAACCTTGATTTAATATAATGTTTAATGCACTTCATGTTGTAAATTACAATGAATGGAACAAGTTTTCTTACTCTTTGCATTTTTTACATCATTATGGTACAAGATAATACTATTTAAATCAATGTGATAAACGAGTTAAATCAAAAGTAATCTAAAAGTAATCTGATTATATTACCTAAAATGTGTAATGTAACGGATTACGTTACTGACTACAATTTTTGTAATGTAATCTGGAATCAACGGATTACAATTTGTAAGTAATCTACCCAGCTCTTCTGGTAAGCAACTCTTGTTCTGTCATTGCACATTATAAATGGATATTCTTTATATTGTTTGTGAAACAAACAAACAAACAAACAAACTTCTGCCCCCTTATCCTCAAGTCTGTAGGGAGAAGGGTTGATCCATTAACCAAAGGCCCTAGCTCAAGAGAATCATATAAATGTGTCTGATGACCGGTTGAATGATGAGATGAGCTTGTTTGGAGAAGGTGGAGCACAAACCCTGTTTCTTATCTTTCTCACTAATGCTTTTACTACAATAACTTATTTTATTATTACAATGAGTGATATATTATTGAACATCCAAATATTTTTGCTTGTTTATTCACTATGACTGGAAATTAAATCTTCATTTTAATATTTTCTGTTATTGAGCGCATTTCACAGGTGATAAATTCCAGACAACAGGTATCATGAGCTCCATGCAGTCAAACTCCTCTGCAAATGTGACCTTTGTTCGTCCTGCAACATTTTTCATCAATGGCTTTTTTAATGTCCCACATGCAAAGTACTACTATGTGTTCCTGTCTTTAGTGTATGTTGTGAAAACCATAAAAACCTGCACATCACATCTCATGCTGGTGGCAATTTTTTATATCCCAATTTCAAGCAATAATATTGCATATCTAACAACACCTTTTGATCTGGACACCCGGATAATTAACAATTCCCTGACACAGACAATACCCCTATGCTGAATCCCATCATATACACTCTAAAGACAGAGGAGGTCATGCAATCCATAAAAGAAATGTATAAACGACGCAAAGTGAACACAACTAGAGAAAGAAAAATAAAATGTAGAAGAAGAAATAAATTACAAACCTTCAAATAACAGGTTTAATCTGACTGCTTATCAACATTCAACAAATATCTAATTTAATCAACTTGATTGATTGTGTATATGTAACAAATTGTTCAAATAGAAAACCTCTGGGCTGAAAACCATTAAAGCAGTTTTTTAATTATGTCCTTTGTTTAAAACGATATAGGTTATAATAAATGATTCCAGACACAATCTAAAGAATAAAGTTGTAAACACATCCAACCTAACATGAATTGATATTAAGTACAGTAAGTGAAAAGTGGGAGGAGAACAATTTTTCAGTAGGCCTATCTTTGCTTTCAATATAACAAATGTTTTAGAAATACTTCATCATCCTCATGAACTGAAATTGTATATACTGTTGTCTCTAATAAATCATTATCTGGCATTTGTGAGTTCAGCGGATTGTCATCATCGAACAGTTGTGAATTAAATAGTTAGGCTATTTTCAGGAGATCATCTTTTTTTTTTTCTTGATAGTGATCCCAAATCCTTGAGAGTGAACACATTACCTGCATTCTTACAGTATTTGTTCAGCCGAACAGCCTAAGTAATTTATTAGGGCCTTCCTAATCTTGAAATAGTTAATCCTGGGTCATTCTAAACCCCAGGTAAACAGAACTGCTTTGAGTTACTTTAGCCATACAAAAACAGTCCGTTATGCTGCTTGATATCACAAAGTGGTCATATTCGTATTATTTTAATTTATTGTAGTATTCATAAACACATCGGTTTGTAGCACAAACAGTTTTACCATTTACAGCACTTGTTATTCTTTTAGTTAATTTACTATAGCAGCTTATTTACCTTTGCACTTGAAACCTAGTAAAGCTTTTGGTCACACTTTATGTTAGGTGGCATTTACTACTATATACTTGAATCAAAAAATAAGCAGTGTACAAAACACTTTTGCTGCTATTGATTTGGGATACGGGTAAGGTTAGAGACAGGTTTGGTGGTCTGGGTAGGTTTAAGGGTGGGTTAAGGTGCAAGGGATAGGTCAACAGTGTAATTATAAATGTAATTACAGAAATTAATTACAGATGTAATTACATATAGGTATTTTTTTTTTTTTTAAAAATAAGTACAATGCAAAAACATGTATGTACACAATAAGTGCATTGTACCAAATTATTAATTTACATGTAAGTACACCATAGTTAAGGCCACCTGATATAAAGTGGGACCAAGCTTTTTTGTGATTCCTTCCTTTGTTAAAAAAAAAACAAAAACAAAAAAAATCCAATAATATATATATATATACATACATATATATATACACACACACACACACACACACACACACACACACACACACACACACACACACACACACACACACACACACACACATATATATATATATATATATATATATATATATATTCTAAATATGGAGTATTCACCTTTGCATTTAATAATTTTTGATAAGTAAAAAAATAAACTTTGCATTTCATTTAGCTTTTAGTCTAACAAATGTAAATGTTTCTGAATATTTTTCAGTATTTGTCAGTACTCTTGCACTTTTTTCTTCCTATGGATTGTGTATATGTAATATGTTTATTGTTTTATGCAGTTACTAATTCTCACTATTCTATGCTATATTACACTATGCCACAGACTGCCGCAGGCTGCATCATATCATGATCCATGCAATGCAGGCATATTCCTCAGTGAGCTAAATTTATTAAAAGTAATCCTTAAATTAGACCTTGTTTATTTAACAAAATGAATTCAACATCTAGGATAAACGATTACATAAAGCCAAAAGACAAAAATGCAGGATACAGCACTGTAACAGCTTTTTAAAGCACAACCTTCAAAAGGCATTTTACACAAAACAAAGTTCTAAACAATTACTGAGATAAAAATGTAATTTTAGTCATTTCTTTGTTAACCTATTACATGTGGTGTGAAAATTATGCCTCATGAGGATTAATAGTCAGTTTTATAATAGTGGCTATCTAGCTCCTGCAAACAATCCAGAGTCAGTACAGAACAGCATGATTCAGCAGCATCAGTAAGCAGTCGGCAGTGGTGAAACAGAGCTACAACAGCTACGAGTGGCTATGATGCTTGTGTAAGAATGGGCCACTTTACACTTGTCACTTAAAGCTTTTTCTGATTTATTAATACTTTTGCATCTACACTTGGCTACATGAAAGCGGCTCTGCAAAACGAATGAGTCTGATCTTCAGTTCCCACGCTATATGCATCACCGAAAAGTGTGCTGAATTTTATTTATCATCAGCTGATTTCAAAATCAAAGACTGCAACAGTGCTGAACATGCGAAGATATGACAGACTGATTATGCAATGCTGCCATATCTTCGCATATTCAGCACTGTTTCTGATTTGCATCAGTTTCTGATTTTAATTATTTTGTTTCCTCTGCTGAACACAACATAAGATATTTGGAAGAATGTGGGTAACCAAACAGTTTCTGGTCCCTAATTTATTTTATTATGGAATTTACTATGGAAGTCAAGGGTTACCAGCTACTTTTTTGTTCTTTAAAATATCTTCTTTTATGTTCAACAGAAGAAAGAAACTCATACAGGTTTGGAACAACTAGAGGTTGTTTAAATGACAGAATTTTTTTACTTGGGTGAACTATATCTTTAAGAGGCTTCTAGAATGAGCGAGGCCTCTTGTGTCATCAGTAAGCATACTTGGCATGGCAATAAAGCCTTTCATGATTCTAATATCACAAAGTGGTATTTATTAACATATTGTTTTAATTTTATATAAACACACTGATTGTATCACTAATAGTTTTACCATTTACTCATTATTCTTCTAGTTTTCTACCTATTTATAATTTACTTATGAAGTCACACATGTTCACAGAAAATAGCTTCTGGATTGCAAAATTAGGTGAATTATGTGTTGCTCAGAAAAAAATGGTTTACTGTGCTTTGGTTTCATATCGAACCACTTTCTTTGGCAAATCTAGTCAAAGTAACTGTGTCTGAAATGTAAGTTATTCAATAGTATTTAAATTTTTTTTTTGTTTATTCAAGCATAGCACCCTTCTATATTTATTCTATACAAAAACACATTGTTTCATGGTACAATGGACTCCAATCCACCCGAACAGTGATGCTCTGTGGACAGTGGCACTGCGGATTTTCAATGCTTGAATAGATATTCCTGCCCCTTTATCCTCAAGTCTATAGAGAAAAGGGTCCCAAACTCAAGAGAATAATCTAACTATATATTTGTCTGATGGCTGGTAAATTAATGAGATGGTTCCAGTTTGTAAAAGGTAGAGTATAAACCATTTGTATCTAATGATTTTACTGAAACAAAAAAATATCTTATTATTAGTTCAATAAGGTTATATCAAAGAACATTCAAACATGACTGGAAATGAAATAATTATTTGAATATTCTGTATTTTTGAGTGTATTTCTAAAATAGTTCTTCATCGCAGGTGACAAAAAACAGACAACAGGCATCATGAGCTCCATGCAGTCAAACTCCTCTGCAAATGTGACCTTTGTTCGTCCTGCAACATTTTTCCTCAATGGCTTTTCTAATATCCCACATGTGAAATATTACTATGTCTTCTTGTCCTTAGTGTATGTTGTGACTGTTTTAGGGAATTCATTTATCATGTGTATCATTTATTCGGTCCATAGGCTTCACACAGCCAAATACATTGCTGTTTTTCATCTGGCACTTTCTGATCTCTGTGGAAGCTCGGCTTTGATTCCAAAAGTCATGGACACATTTTTATTTTACCACCAGGTTGTTTCATATGAAGCATGTTTGACAAATATGTTTTTTGTATTTCATTTCATGAATCTGCAGTCTTTGACACTACTTGTCTTGGCTTATGACAGACTGGTTGCTATTTGTTTTCCTCTACGGTATCATGTCATTGTAACCAAACCAGCCATGTTTCTGATCATAGGGGTGATGTGGATTTTTTCTGTAACATATTTTTCTGTATTTGTAGGTTTGGTGAATAGACTCTCCTTTTGTGGATCTAATGTGCTTAATAGTTATTTTTGTGACCATCGCCCTGTCTATAGACTAGCCTGTAATGATAATTCTATGAATATTTTGATGGGAAAAATTAGCTTTGGTCTCCTGATTTGTACACCACTCATACTGATCATCATCACATATTTCTGCATTGCTCTGGCTTTGCTTAAGATTGCTCATGGTGCTGATCGAATCAAATCCATGAAAACCTGTACCTCACATCTCATGTTGGTGGCAATCAGTTATCTCCCAATAATAAGCAATAATATTGCATCTATAACAGCATATTCTGATCTGAACACCGGGATGATTAACACTTCCCTGACACAGACAATACCTCCTATGCTGAATCCTGTCATATACACTCTAAAGACAGAGGAAGTCATGCAATCCATAAAAGAACTGTACAAACGACGCACAGTAAACACTATAATAGAAAAAAGAATGAAATGCAGGAGTAATAAAAAATAAGGTCCCACTTTATATTAGGTGGCCTTAACTACTATGTACTTACATTTGAATTAATCATTTGGTACAATGCACTTATTGTGTACGTACATGGTTTTACATTGTACTTATATTTTTTAAAATATATATATGTAATTACATCTGTAATTAATTTCTGTAATTACATTTATAATTACACCTTAACCCACCCTTAAACCTACCCATACCACCAAACCTGTCCCTAACATTACCTGTATCCCACCTCAATAGCAGCAATAGTGTTTTGCAATACAGTATGAACACAATAAGTACATTGTACTTATTTTTTGATGTAAGTACATAGTAGTTAAGGCCACCTAATATAAAGTGTAACCAAAAATAATAATTACAGGTTTAAAGTCACTGTTTATCAGCTGTGATCAAGTTTGATTTTGTTTGTATTTGTAACAGATATTGTCCTGCAAACAGGCCGAATATTTTAAAAATCTCTGGGCTGAAACCTAGAAAAGCTTCTTTGTGATTACTTACTTTTTTTTGTTTGAATGAAGTTACTCAGCTTTATATTTAATCATTTTAGATTAACAGTAAGTTAAAAGAAATAACATTTTGCATTACACTTGCTTTAAATCTAACAAATGTAAATATTTCTGAATATTTTTCAGTTGTATTTGTCAGTACTGCAGTGCTATTGGACAGTTGACAATTTTTTGATGTGTATGTGTAATGTTTATTGTTTTAAACAGTTACTAATTCTCACCATTCTGTGCTATATGACATTGTGCCACAGGCTGCATCATATCATGATCCAAGTAATGCAGGTATGTGCTTCAGTTAACTAAATTCATTAAAAGTAATCCTTAAATTAGACCTGAATGAATGAATGATGCATTTTGACCTTGTTTATTCAACAAAATTAATTCAATATAGGATAAACAGTTACATAAAGCCAGCACACAGTACTGAGCACTCAGCACAATGCCATACAACAGCTTCTGCATATAAACCATCCTATTAAATAACGCAGTAACATATCAGCCATTATTTACATGATAAAACTGCACATATATGTAAAATGTTTTTAACGCAAAACTATACTTTAAAATTTTAAACAAAACACAAAGTTTTCCATAATATACAAACACTGTGTTAAAATATAATTTTAGTAACTCATGTTTTTTAACCTTATTCATGCAGTGTGAATTTCTATGTAGTTTTTGCCTGTGTCATGTCTCACTTAAGAAAAGCAACCAAGCACATTTCAAAGAAAGAAAGAGGATTTGTCAGTTTTATAATGTTTACTATCTAGCTCCTGCAAACAAACAAGGGACAGTACAGAACTGCATGATTCAGCAACAGTAAGCAGTTGGCCCAGTGGTGAAAAGTTAACTACAGGTATAGCTGTGATGCTTGTCACTTCATGCTTTTTCTCGGATCAGATAGCTATCCGATTTGTTAAAACTTTTGCATTTACACTTGGCCATATAAATGCGTTTCCACAAAACAAATATAATTGTGATCTTCTGTTCCCACGCTATATGCAAATTCATTGGCGTTCATGTCACTGAAAACAACAGGAATGTGCTGAATTTTATTTATCATCAGGTGATTTCAAAATCAAAGACTGCAACAGTGCTGAACATGCGAAGATATAACAGAAGATGCAAAGCCAAACTGTTTCATTTTCATCATTTTCTGATTTAAATTAATTTCTTTCTTCTACTGAACACAAAATAAGATATTTGAAGAATGTGGGTAACCAAACAGTTTCTGGTCCCTAATTTATTTTATTTTATTTTTACATAGAAGTCAAGGGCCACCAGCACCTAGGACTGCGGATGTGCACTGGCTGGTCTAGCCTAAGAAATAAACTTTTTTTGAGCAAAATAAACAACATTTATGATACAGTTGTTGTCAGATTTCACTGATGATTTCAATTAAATTCAAAACATTTTATTAATTGATTCATAATATTAATGTCTGAATATACAAGGTTGCTATGGTCACGCAGGTTCGTGCATTAAACGCATGGCCACGAGAAATAAATGTTGTTCTCTCAACATAAGAAGTCGTGTTCGCCGAACATGTCCCCTACCCTACCTGCCATCTTTTTGATCATTTTATCATGAAAATATGTTTTATTTCTTTAAATAACACGTGACCTTAGGTCTACATATAATGATCACAGAAACAAATCCACAGCTGAACCGCGGCAGTAGTGGTGTTTTCGTAATCAGCGAAACCTATGTGAAGGAATCAGTTGAATGGATTGAACTCACTCGTTAAGACAGTGACTTGGCGCCACCTAGTGTCTGTTTTAGTTTCATATTAAACGTATCATTTAATAGATTGACATATTGACATATTTCTGCATTCAAACTTTAAAAATTAATTTCATTACATTTTATGCATTTGTAGGCTTATTGCAGTGTAAATGCATTCAGTAATGATGTCTCTGATTTCTTTTGTTGACACTGATTGGATTTTTACTAGTAACAGCCCTTTATTATTTTAACTGAGTTTATCGATTGGAATTATATTATTTTTTTAAATGCCCCTGGACATCAGTTTACAGGTTTGTTTCTGACAATGTCAATGTTGTGTTTGGTTTTTGGTTACATTAAAAAAAATGCAGTTAGCTCAAAAAACTGAGGGCACACGACAGGCGCTGTTTGGATGAGCATGATTGCTTGTATGTTCAATGCATGTCGTGTGTGTTTCACTAGCTCCGTTCCCGTGGACACCTCTTGTTTGACCTAATTCTGGATATTTCTAGCCTAAGACGTGTGATTAATCCGTATCTAAAGCCGTGTCTACAACAAGAGAACTCATTATAATCAGTTGATGTGGTGACTGTCCACACGGGAAGACGCGAGGCGACCAATACAGTAACCTCCGTCTATTGCGAATATTGGAAACATGCCTTGTATGCTTTGAAAGTGAAACCTAAAAAAAAAAAAAAAAACAGCGCGCATAAGAGAGCAATTGCATGCTTTCGCGAGCTTCAGCAAATGCACGCGATCACAGATAGCAGGCTTCCCAGCCGAAACAACCCCCCACGTGAAACTGAAATAATAAAGGTGATATAAGATTTTTGTCATATTGCCCATCTAAGTCATTCATCCCACACTATCAACAAGCGCGTCATGTAGGCTACACTTCTTGTACTTCGTTTGGGCACCACAAGGTGTCACTGTGGCCTCAAGCTTACCCCTCGACTACTCTGGCTCGATTGCTTTTCCTGACGTAAAACACGCCCTCCTCATTACCCTACGGACAAAGAAATGTATAAATAAATAAATGTGAAAATAAATAAATGTATAAATAAATAAATGTGGAAATATATAAATGTGGAAATAAAGAAATAAATACGTAAATAAATACATACATGTGAAAATAAATAAAAGTGGAAATAAATAAATGTATAAATAAATAAATAAATAAATGAATAAATAAATGTGGAAAAAAAATGAAAAAAAAAAATACATAAATAAGGAAATAAAATTATAAATAATCATTTATTTTTGCTTTTTTACTTTTCTTTGTACATTTATTTATATATTTATTTATTTAATTTGGCTTTTTTTTACATTTCTTTGTATATTTATTTATTTCTAAATATGGCAGGATTGGCATTCCATAGAGCTCTGCAGTTCAGTAACATAACCTTACTCCAGTAAAGTCCGTTCACATCATGTTTATTTATATAGTACTTTATGCAATAGATAGCTTTAAATCAAGCAGCCTTATGGTATTAAACATGAAAACCCTGAGTCGGTGTCGCTTTCAGTTAGACTTACAACTTGATTTTCTGAAATAAAGCAGCTCTCCAGTGTGGAGCTAGCTAATGATAAAATGTTTTTATTAGTGGGGAAAAAATATTTAATTAAAGTGATAGTTTGTTTTACAGAAATAATTATCATAACCCTATACGGTAGGCTACTTTAAGACATTATGTTTTGAATAAAATAGTTTATCCAAATCATCTCATCACTTACCTTTATTTTATTTTGATTCTTATCACTTACAAAAGGAGATGTTAAGCAGAATGATGTGTTACTTTTCCATGTAGCTAATTAAACGGTGAGAGAGTGTCTCATACATCTATTTGTATAATGAATTGGTAACACTAACTAATGTTAACAAGTGATACCTTATTGTAATGTATTAATTAACATGAATGAACAATGAACAATACATTTATTAAATTCATGTATTAATCTTTGCTAATGTTGGTTAATAAAAATACAGTTATTCATTGTTTGTTCATGTTAGTTCAAAGTGCATTTACCAATGTTAAAAAACACACCTTGTGATTTTTATAAATGCATTAGTAAATTGCTGAAATTAACATTAACCAAGATTAATAAATCCTGTAGAAGTAAAAGTGTTGTAAAGTGTTACCAATTAATTGTATAATAATTGTAATTACATAATATGCTTTTCTAAAGCTGAATTGACCTTTATGTTAGAATATGTATAACTTATTATTTTAACTAATTGCAAAAGCTGAATAATCAATCAAAGTCTACTGATTAATCAGTGAAATAATCGGCGATTAGTCAATTAATCGGTCTAATAATCGTTAGATTAATCGATTATCAAAATAATCATTTGTTGCAGCCCTAATCAAAACAAAACTTGGTACACTTCATCTACTCCATGATCTGAGGGTACATGCCAAAGTTGGGAACAGCGCTACCTATGGATCATGAGATATGAAAACAAAATGTTTTGCTTATAACTTTTGAACAATTAGTCAGAAAATTATGATCTTAATTTAAATTTAAAATCATGATCTTAATATAAATTTTGCCAGTATCAACTGAACCATGTGTCCTACATTTTGAAATTTGTCATAAAGTACTGTATCTTTTGAACCATTTGACATATCTGCAAAAAAAATTGATAGGGATCATCAATGACATGTTCTATAGGTACCAGAGAAGTTTAAATGCAGCGCCACCTAGTTTTCCAGAGATATAATTATTTTTACAAAAACATTTACAACTTTTGAAAACATCATCCAAATGATGTTCTTTTAATATCACTTTATTCCCTGCGTTATGCTGATTCTAGCGATGTCTCATTTGTCATTTTCCATGAATGTGCTTGTCAGCCATCCTGAGGTAAATGAAAAACAGTTTTTTTTGCTACTAATTTTATCGAAAATCTGATCATATGAACTTTGGTCCGAGCTGCATAGAAATGACTGAATAGATTTTTGATATTCAATACTGTTCCCAAGAAATACCTCTCCAAAGTAGACCGTGCCTGTGTTTGTTGTCTTGTGCAATCCAGTTGCTATACTGTTTAATGTGACTCTTCAGCTATCAAGTTAATCATAAGCTGCTATATCATTAGGGGTGGTTGACTGTTTTTTTTTCTAGGCTTGATTGTGTTTATGGGGTGCAGTCTAACATGTTAATTTTTTGTTTTAAAAAAAACGCATTATTTTTCACATAACTTACCTTTATATCACACCGCTCTGTCCCTTCTCTGATAAACGGGCTGATGATTTCCAGGTTTTATGAAGTCCCTCCCTCAGAAATACGTTATGGGCTCAGATTGATTAGCTAGTCAAGTGTGTCGTGATTGGCTAAACCACCCCTAGTGTGCATCTGAATGTCCCGCCCCTCACCTCACCTCAGCGGCATGTGCTCCGGTTGTATTGTAAACAATGGCGTCGTCTCTTTTGCTTATCAGTTTGAGCCCGATTGAGATGCAGAGGATATTAGTGAAGAGGATCGCGCAGAACCTGTGCAAGCACGGCTTTTAATGGTAGGCCTAAGTTTTTTGTTGTCTCATACTTTTAGATACACTGTTACTTGTAAATGCTACTATGTTAGCTTTTGTAGCAAATCAGCTCAAAAGGGAAATGTATATAAATAATTACAATTAATTAAGATTAATTACAATTATTTATATTGGCTGACAGTAATAACTGTAGCAGAATTAAATTGCCATCAACTGATCTGTTCATCCAGCAAACATTTAGTGTAAGTTCATATCATCTCTAAGAAAGGATATTTCTGTGGCCACAGAAAATACTTTCCTTTTAATGCATTAGAGCATATAGTGAGGGTCAAAACCGTAAAGAGACATTAATTTGCAAGGCAGAACCAGAAATTTGTGTAATTTGTGCACAAAACTTTTATTAACTAAATGCTAACACACATAACTAATCTAAACAAACAAAGGAATAAACATACACTCACTCGTACATACAAAAGGGAGCTAAAGTGGATTAATGAAGCCATTAGAGAAACCAAAGAATGGAGTTATGGAGAGAGTCAGTTAACCACCTGAGCAAAACCATCAGCGCCGTTTATAACGGGGTCTATAGCTTATACTAAACCTCTGTTTCGATTAGTTAAATGTACGATACTTGCATTGCCTTGATCATTGACGAGTGTCCGGGTGCAAAGTCTTGATGGTTTCAAGGTTTTGGACTTGGCAATCACTTTCTTCCGGGTTGAAGAGTGATGAATTCCAAAGATGTCCTGACTCGATGGTGATTGGGAGTTTCTTCCCAGGTAGAAAGTGAAAAAGAGCTAAGAAAGAGATCTGCTGAGATCCAAGGATCTTTGGTTGGGGCTGTGAGCAGACTGAAGTTCTTGATGAACCGGCGATAGAAATTGGCAAATCCAAGGAATCTCTGTAGTTCCTTAACAGACTGGGGAGTCAGCCATTCTGTAACTGCTGTTACCTTCCCCTGGTACATCTGGATACTTTCCTCTCCGATGATATAACCGAGGAACTGCACCATGGGACGATGGAATTCACACTTCTCTAGCTTAAGGTACAGATAGAATTGCTTGAGTTTTTGAAGGACCTGCACAACGTGTTGGCGATGGTCGGCCAGGTTCCGGGAGTAAATCAGGATGTCATCGATGTAAATTATAACAAAGTGGTGGAGGAACTCCCGGAACACCTCATTCATAAATTCTTGGAAGACTGAGGGGGCATTGGCAAGGCCATACGGCATCACTAGGTATTCATAGTGGCCGGAGGGAGTAATGAAGGCCGTCTTCCACTCATCGCCCTCCCGGATCCGAACGAAGTTGTAAGCACTGCGTAGGTCCAGCTTAGAGAAGATGCGGACCCCACGGAGTTCCTCGAGAGCGGCCGCGACCAGAGGGAGTGGATAGGGGAGCTTGACAGTCTGGGCGTTCAGAGCTCTATAATCAATGCATGGCCTCAAGCCCCCGTCCTTCTTACCCACGAAGAAGCTTGATGCCGCTGGTGAACTGGATGGCCGAATGTACCCCTGATTAAGAGCCTCCTTGATGCACTCCTCCATAGCCTTGCGCTCCGGGATGGACAGTGGATATACTCTACCCTTGGGGAGTTTATATCCAGGCAGCAGATCTATTGCACAGTCCCATGGTTGATGAGGTGGTAACTGACTCGGGACTCTCAATCCGTGTGGAGGCGACCTGAGCGGCGGGTAACTTGAGAGGTGGTCGTGGAATTTCCCTGAGACAGTGTTGATGACACCATTTGCTCCAGCGAATTACCTCACTGGATTCCCATCTGATTTCAGGAGAATGGAGTATGAGCCAGGGGCGTCCCAGGATGATATCCACCGTGGATCCCTCCAGTACCTGAACTTTAATCTCCTCCTCATGCAGATTGATCTTGCACTTCATCGGAGGAGACTTGAACTTCACATGCCCACGTCCTAGGGTTTTTCCATTGATTGTCTTGACTCTGACCTCCCGGGCACACTGTTGACGGAGTAGGCACAGGTGGCTTAAGATGTCTTGGGAGATGAAATTGCCCAAGGAGCCCGAGTCGACCAGGGCAGAGGGTGAACGGATTGGGCTGGAGTGAATAGTTGCACCGTAAACACAGAAAGCTTGGAGATTATAGGATCTATTTGGAGAGTACTCACTGCTGGACGTGGGGGTCTGGTGGGGCATGATCGGATGAAGTGTTCTGCAGAAGCACAGTAAAGGCACAGTCCAGCTGTCAATCAGCGGGTACGTTCATGGCTGGAGAGAGGGGCTGTGTCTACTTGCATGGGGCATAACTCAAGTCTCTGTAAAATTAAACAAACAACAGTGTGAGTGGCATGCTGTGTAAATCAAAAGGTTTGAAGATTCTACACAAATTCAATGTGTAGCAAGTGTTTAACCATGAGAACTGTGCAATGTTCAAAAGTATCCAAATAAAGTCCAAAGTTCAAATATGCCAAAAATGACCAAATAGGGGTTGGCCCCAATAACTGCTGCATGCAGCTATATTTCTTCTTGTTCTTGTTCTTGTTCTTTTTTTTTTTTTTTTTTTTTTTTACCTATTTATCATTTACTTATGAAGTCAAGCTTGTTTGCAGAAAATAGCTTACTTCTGGGTTGCAAAATTAGGTGGATTATGTGTTGCTCAGATCTATTTGAGTTTACTCTAGTTTACTCTGCTTTGGTTTCATATCAAACTATTTTCATTGGCAGATATAGACAAAGTAACTTTGTCTGAAATATAAGTTATTCAATAATAATTACATTTTTGTTTATTCAGGCATTACACAAATATGCTGTTGTTCTGATTATCAAAATATATTTGGAACAATGATGAATAGATATTCCTGCCCCTTTATCCTCAAGTCTATAGAGGATAAAAGGTCCCAAACTCAAGAGAATAATCTAACTATATATTTGCTGATGGCTGGTAAATGAATGAGATGGTTCCAGTTTGAAGAAGGTGAAGTATGAACCATGTGTTTCCTCTGTTTCTATCTAATGAATTTACTGCAACAAAAAATATTTTATTGTTAGTTCAGTAAGGTTATATCAAAGAACATCCAAACATGTTTGTCCATAAATGCACTGTAACTAAAAATTAAATAATTATTTGAATATTATGTATTTTTGAGTGTATTTCTAAAACAGTTCTTCATCACAGGTGATAAAAAAACCAGACAACAGACATCATGAGCTCCATGCAGTCAAACTCCTCTGCAAATGTGACCTTTGTTCGTCCTGCTACATTTTTTCTCATTGGCTTTTCTAATATCCCATATGTGAAATACTACTATGTGTTCTTGTTTTTTGTGTATGCTGTAACTGTTTTAGGGAATTCATTTATCATGTGTATCATATATTTGGCTTGCAGGCTTCACTCAGCCAAATACATTGCTGTTTTTCATCTGGCACTTTCTGATCTTTGTGGAAGCTCAGCTATAATTCCCAAAGTCATTGACACATTTTTATTTGAGCACCAGGACATTTCATATGAAGCGTGTTTTGCAAATATGTTTTTTTTATATCATTTCATGAATCTGCAGTCTTTAACTCTAATTGTCTTGGCTTATGACAGACTGGTAGCTATTTGTTTTCCTCTACAATATCATGCCATTGTAACCAAACCAGCCATGTTTCTGATCATAGGGCTGATGTGGATTTTATCTGTGACATTTTTTTCTGTATTTGTAGGTTCTATGAACAGACTTTCTTTTTGTGGATCCAATGTGCTTGATACATATTTTTGTGATTATGGCCCTATATATAGACTAGCCTGTAATGATACTTCTCTAATTATTTTGTTGGTTAAAATTTGCTATAGTCTCCTGATTTTTACGCCACTGATATTGATCTTCATTTCATATTTCTGCATTGCTCTGGTTTTATTTAAGATTCCCCATGGTGTTGACCGGATCAAAGCCATAAAAACCTGTACCTCACATCTCATGTTGGTGGTAATTTTTTATATCCCGATTTTAAGTAATACTATTGCATCTACAATAGCACCTTTGCATCCAAATGCCCGGATAATTAACACTTCCCTGACCCAGACAATACCCCCCATGCTGAATCCAATCATATACAATCTAAAGACAGAGGAAGTCATGCAATCAATAAAAGAACTGTACAAACGATGCAAAGTGAACACAACCATAGAAAGAAGAGTGAAATGCAGAAGGAGAAATTAAAAATAAGAATTACAGGTTTAATCTCACTGTTTATCAGCTGTGAGCAAGTTTGGTTTTGTTTGTATTTGTAACATATATTGTGTTGTAAACAGGCCAAATATGTTTAAAACCTTTTTGCTTGAAACCTAGACAAGCTTTTTTGTGATTCCTTTCTTTCCGTCAAAACAAAAAATTCTAAATAGATTCTAAATATGAATTTTTATTTCAATTTGTTTTTTAATTATGTATTTTTGAGAGTATTTCTAAAACAGTTCTTCATCAAAGGTGACAAAAAAAACCTGACAACAGGTATCATAGCTCCATGCAGGCAGACTCCTCTGCAAATGTAACTTTGTTCGTCCTGCTACATTTTCCTCATTGGCTTTTCTAATATCCCACATGTGAAATACCACTATGTGCTCTTGTCTTTAGTGTATGTTGTGAGTGTTTTCGGGGAATTAATTTATTATGTGTTATCATGTCATTTATTCAGTCCGCAGGCTACACACAGTCAAATACATTGCTGTTTTTATCTGGCACTTTCTGATCTGTGTGGAAGCTTAGCTTTGATTCCAAAAGTCACGGACACATTTTTATTTAAGCACCAGGTTATTTCATGTAAAGCATGTTTAGCAGATATGTTTTTTATTTTTTTTTTATTTCATTCCATGAATCTGCAATCTTTGATGTGGATTTTTTTCTGTGACACATCTTTCTGTATTTGTAGGTTTGGTGAATAGACTCTCCTTTTGTGGATCTAATGTACTTAATAGTTATTTTTGTGATCATCGCCTTGTCTATAGACTAGCATGTAATGATAATTCTATGAATATTTTGATGGGGGAAATTAGCTTTGGTCTCCTGATTTGCATACCACTCATACTGATCATCATCATCATCATCATCATCACCTGACCTGACCTGACATCATCTGACTGAATCAAAGCCATGAAAACCTGCACCTCACATCTCAAGATAGTGGCAGTCAGTTATCTCCCTATTATAAGCAATAATATTTAATCTATAACAGCATATTCTGATCTGAACACTGGGATAATTAACACTTCCCCGACACAGACAATACCTCCTATGATGAATCCCTTCATTTACATTCTAAAGACCAATCCATAAAAGAACTGTACAAATGCAGCAAGGTGAACACTATAATAGAAAGAAGAATGAAATGCAGGAGGAGTAATGAAAAATTCTAATTAAAGGTTTATTTGTAGTTGCAATAAATATTGTGTTGTAAACAGGCCAAACATGTTTAAAACCTCTTGGCTGAAACCTAGTAAAGCTTCTTTGTGATTCCTTCCATCCTATAATTTTATTTATTTATTTACTGTATTTCCAATATTTTTTATTGGCATTTTATCAGGACAGCATGAAATACACTTACATCAAACTGATCAACATACAACAAAATGTCCTTTCCATTTCAAGCCCCAAACCTTAACCATCCCTACCCAGGGAGGAAAAACAAAACAAAACATAACAGAAAAAACACAAACACGGATGTATAATATTTTCTCATAATTAGCATTATAAGGTGTACTAAGAAAGGCATTTCTTAAATATTATCCGAATCTGTATCTGTATGAGTATCAGAGGGACAAAGCAAGCCTTTCTTAAGCCTTTAAGAAGGGATTCCAGGTGCTACTGAAGGTTTTAAGGGAACCTTGAAGCATAAACCTTAATTTCTCCAATTTAATGTAAAAAAAAATATGTCTTGTATCCATATATTGGGAGTAGGGGAAGTGGCGCACCTCCATTTAAGGAGAATGTTCCTTCTAGCTAATAGAGTAGTAAAAGCACACTTGAGCAATATGACTAGAATAAGTGGTGTATGGTAGAACACCAAAAACAGCTGTCAATGGATTGGGACTCAGTTAAGTGCTTTTCCCAGTGTGTCAAACATGTTGGACCAAAAGGCTATTAATTGAGGGCATGACCAGAACATGTGCACATGATCTGCTGGAGCTTGTTGACAACGGTTGCAAGCATCATTCTTGTCTGGAAAAAATTTTAGATAATTGAGCATTTGTCAGGTGAACTCTGTAAAGTACCTTGCATTGTATCAAACCATGCCTGGCGCAGATTGATGACAAGTGCACCCGATATAAGGTGTATGACCACTGTTCATCTGAAATAGGAACAGAGAGGCCTTGTTCCCAAATCTCCTTGAAACGCTTTGAAAGATCAGGTATCAAAGTATTAATTAAGTTATAAATGACTGAGATAAGATGTTTAACATTGGGTTTAAGATCGAAAAAAAAAACTGTCTAGTGCATATTCTGGGGGACAATTTGGGAAGTGAGGGAACAGTTTCTGCACAAAATGTCTTGTCTGAAAAAAAAACAAAATAGGTGACTATTGGGTAGGTTAAACTTGGCAGATAGGGAAGAAAAGAATGTAAACACACTCTCTTCATACAGGTCCTTAACTGAGTGTATACCTTTACATGGCCATGAAAATAATTTTAACTTCTGTCAAAAGTGTGCATGGTTACCTCAGCTTTGTTTTAACAGAGTTCTAAGCCAACAAGAACATTAAATGTTACATGTTTTTAAAAGTACTTAAGTATCAAAAGTAAAAAGTAAATGCATTGTTTTATTGTATTTTGCTTTTATTGTATACTTACAATACTTTATGCCACTAATGCAACCTACTGAATACACTGATTAGCTTGTATTATCTTTGGAATTAAGAGCTTTTATGTTACCAAACCTAGAAATGGAACAACTGAATGAAGATAATCATCTTTATTTTTTTATTTAACAATCCTACTGTCACGGTTTGGTGCGGGAGAGGAGGTGACGACGAAGGAGGATAGTGATAAACAGTCTTTAATAATCCAAACACAGATAATCCAAAACACAAGGGAAGGCACCACAAGCATACATAGACGAGATCGGACCCAGGAACACAGAACTGAATGCAACTTATAAGGGGAAAGTAATTAATGATAATGAGGGGACACACCTGAACATAATGATACAATAATGGAAGACAGAAACTAGGTCACACACGGTGAATGAAACAAATAAAAGTCCAGGGGTGTGACACCTACAAGTACATTGAACTCATTTTAATACTTGTTTAAAAGTTACAAAGTTCTTTTTCAAAGAGATGTTGAAGTCTATGATATGGTTCATTTTAGGCAAACAAATCAAACATTGAAAAGAAAACAAATCTTTAGTCTCTTCAGAAAACTGGATCATATTCTCTCAGTATGGCCATTCTTATTGATTCCCAGTTTAGATTCCAAAGTTTTCATCTAGCCTACTTTTTGATAATTTGTTTGCAAAAAAATAAAAAATAAATAATAATAATAATAATAGTATATATATATATATATATATATATGCATTTATGTGCAGTGTTTTGACAATAAAATAGTGTTCAGATTTATATACTTCCCTGACCAGTTTTTAGCAGCAATTTACCAGTAGGCTTAAGTCTATAGCCTATATATATATATAGTAAAGTGAGGGCAGCGATTTTTGACAGATATATTAGCCTACCATTTGTATTGCCATAGTTTAAATCTAATTATAGTATAATGAAACTATGGTAAAGTACTGAAGTTTTACTACAAGTAGCATAAGGTTACAATAGTGAGATAATAGTAAATTTGTGGATACTGTGATTTTACTGCAAATACCATAGTTATGGTATAGTAAAAACATGGTTAATTTTCCAAAGGGCTTTAATGAGTTAACACATGCCTTTTTAGAGCCCTTTTCGCTGTGCAGTAGCGCGGACGTTTACATTAGTTTAGCGGGGAAGGTCCAGAGGTTGCCAGATTTGCGTAAAACAAATCAGCCAAATGTCCATTCAAAGCTAGGCGGAAAACTGCAGGCTTAGAAATACTGTAATACTTGGCAACACAGGAAGGTCCTGGCAAATCGCAGGCCGGATTTTTGCAGAAAAAAAAGAGTTCAGTGAATCTGAAAATGCACATACTGTAAAAACTGCTACATAAAACGACTTTCTACTTGGGGACATTGATATAAATGTAGTTGAGTAAACAGTATGATATTTGTCTTTCAAATGTAGTGAAGTTAAAGTCGCAAGTTTCCAGAAAAAATAATACTCAAGTAAAAGTACAGATACTCAAAAAATGTACTTAAGTACAATACTCAAGTAAATTTACTTCGTTACTGTCCACCTCTGATTAGAGCACTGTTAGATATGTTACAGTTTCAAACGTTCCAACACAATCTCATGGCAGTTACATTTGGTAAAACTGGTGGTTAATTCGTATAAATTTGTACTGCTTCATTTGTATGTTTTCAGCAACAGTAGCTGTTTGAACTAATGGTAGAAAAGCACTACGAAGTTTACCAAAGATTTTAGTGTAAGAATTAGGGATGTGTGGGTCTAGTCGACTAAACAGTACAGCTCCTGCTAATCGACACTGAAAACAATAGTCGATTATGAGAGAAAAAACAAACAAACAAACAAACAAACAAACAAACAAACATGATTTATCATTCAAATTACCATCATTTTAATGTTACATTTAAAACATTTTAAATATGCGTTTTTTTCATGTCAGTTGCGGCGAGCTCGAAATGACCACGCGAAGAACCAGCAAGGTGTGGGATTATTTTGAATTAGAAGGAAACGGAAAAGTTTTGTGTAAACTGTGTAATGTCAAATTGGCTTACAATAACTCTACTGGAGCGATGCATAATCATATTCAATACAGGCATGTATGCGTTAGCTTAGAGGCTAGCCAAAGCCAGCAAATGTCAATCATACCATACACTAAAACCCGTCGCTGTGGTCCGTGATCCCATCCGCACCTTCTATTCCTCTAAATGAAGTTTTTTGTCTTTTGCCATTTTTTGGGGGTTTCTAGCTTTTAGACTAGTCGACTAGTCGGATACAAAACTTACGTTTAAACAATCAAATTAGTCATTGCGCACGTCCCTAGTAAGAATATTTATGTTATGTACTGGAGCTTGATTTGTTTTTGGCACAAGGATTTGATCTATGACGTCCACAGCTTTGTGCGACTGCTTGGATATCTGGTTCAAAGGAGCGACCCCAGGCCAATTTCCCTTAGTCTAATAATACAGTATGTCATATGTTGTTAGTGTTTTTTTTAAATATCATAAAGGAGTGTCCAGTCCTGCTCCTGGAGGGCCACTGTCCTGCAGAGTTTAGCTCCAACCCCAATTAAACACATCTTTCCTGGCAGTGTGACAGACGTTGGCCCTCGAAACATCTTGGTTACATTTGTAACTTTTGTTCCCATTCAGTCGGTCACGTTCGACGTACGTCGGACTGACCGACGAATAGGAATATCGCTAGAGAGGCCAATCTACTTCGAGTGTAACTAAAACGAGCCAATGCACATTGGCATGCAATCATATGCAGCAGCTGCTCACCTCGCAGCGAGGGTATATAATGAGCAGCAGGTGCGTTGCATCTTTAGCTTTTCGCTTCGGAGCCGAACGGTTGTTCCCTGCTGGAAGTGTTAGAAAGACGAGTCTCTGCAGGACGATCTCTTTGGAAGTGGAAGTGCGGGCGTACAGCGCAGCAGCGGGGTCGAGTTCTCTCCATTTTTTCCTTTTCTTCTCTTTTTTTTTTGCCTTTTTTTCTGAGCAAAAAGAGCTGAAAAGGCCGTTCTCACGGCTGGTAAACGGTGCGCTTTAATAGTGCGTAAAAGCCGTTTTTACGGCTGGTAAGAGAGCGACTTCAAAGAGAGAGCGAGCACACGACAGGCTGCACAAAATCCCTGTCCGTGTTGCCGCGGCTGTTCCCCTGCGTGCTTCAGCACTGATTAAAAGAGTAAAGTCCCTAAAAGAGCTTACACAAGTAGAGCTTGTGTCTTTTTAAAGATGACATTCTACTTGTGTGTTTCTGGGTGCGGTCGTTACCTGGCACCGAGAGATGGTCACGAGCGTTGCATCGCGTGCCTGGGCTTAGTGCACACTGAGGCAGCGTTTGTGGATGAGTCATGTACCCATTGTGGGAGGATGACCATCTCGGAGTTGCGGTCGAGACTCCAGTTCCTGCAAAGGGGCGGAGTCCCAGTGCCGCTGCCTCGTTCCAATCCTCCTCAGAGGGTTGCTGCGAGCGGTGGCACTGGTGACCTGAGGATTACAGTGAGTGCGCTTCCTTCGGGGAACCAACCCCCTAGGAACCCTCACTCCTCCTGCACTCCGCAGCCAGTAGAGCTGCCGGGGGAGCGCGGTGGGCCATCTCAAAGGTGTGTACCATCCGTTTCCTTCGGCGCTCCTCCCAATGACCAGACGTCGATAGCTGCATCGGAGGGTGAGTCAGACCTTTCTGGAGATGACGCGTTGGCGCGGTTGCCTCCTTCGGGTACGGTAGCTGTGCCCGATACAGATCCGGAAATGATGGCTATGCTTTCCCGGGCCACCAACAGGGTCGGGCTCGTGTGGAATCCTCCACCGTGTCCTGAGCCCTCAAGGCTGGACGATTGGTTTCTCGGGGTGGTATGAGCTGGTTCTCAGCCACCCACCCCGGTTCCTTTCTTTCCGGAGGTGCATGAAGAGCTCACTGATACGTGGAAGGCACCTTTTACTGCCCGAAACCGTGCCGGTGGGTCCTCCTCCCTCACCACCCTTGATGGCGGTGTGGCTAAGGGTTACACGCGCATCCCCCCTGTGGAGCAACTGTGCCCTAACTCCACCTGGCGGGGGGAGCCGTCTCTCCCTTCCAGGGCCTCTAAGCACTCGTCGGACCTTACCGGCAGGGCTTACCAGGCCTATGGGGAAGCCGCTTCCGCCTTACACGCTATGGCATTGTTGCAGGTCCATCAGGCCAAGGCACTGAAGGACCTGCACGAGGGTGGTCAAGATCCGCAAGTTCTTCAGGAACTTTGTGCCGCGACGGACCTCGCGCTTCGGGTGACGAAGGTTACGGCGCGGTCAGTGGGTCGTGCGATGTCCACTTTGGTGGTCCAGGAACGCCATCTCTGGCTGTGTCTGGCCGACATGAGGGATACCGACAAGGTCAGGTTCCTTATTTCCCCCGTGTCCCAGACCGGCCTCTTTGGCGACGCGGTCGAGAACTTCACCCAGCAGTTCTCGGCTGTACAGAAGCAGTCTGAGGCAATCAGTCACATCCTGCCTCGGCGGTCCACTGTTGCATCCACCCCGCCGCCGGCAGCACCTCAGCCTGCTCGTCGCCGAGGGCGACCCCCCCCCATGGCTGCCCCCGCTCCCGCGCCGCAGCAACAGCCTCCACCCAAGCGGCGTCATGGAGCCAGTCGTAGGCGGGGTCCCCAGCCCGTCCAGGCCCCCGCCAAGAGGGGCGGTAAAGCCAAGAGCAAGAGGCCCTAGGACAGGCGACCCGGAGGTAGTTGGGACTGCTCTTCAGGAGGTGGTGACTGCACCGCTCCTTCCCCCGGAGGAGGGCCGGGTGGTAGGTCCTTTGTTTCCTTTATTTTCTGTTCCGCCGCTGGCCCAACGGTCAGCGGTACCCAAATTTTCAAGAAAAGAGCAGTTTCCATCGTCTCCGGGTCCGAAGAGGGCTCGGAGAGTAGTGGGAGGAGTAAAACTTCTCCACTCTCATCCACCTCTTCTGTCGCCAGCGGACAGCAGCGCGCAGTTCGAGAAGGTAACCCAAGCCTCTCCTGCACCCCCTGTCCGACTGTGGAACCAGGTAAGTGTTGCACAGCACACTCAGACCCCGCTACGGGCCGCCTCCCAAAGAGAGCCCCCCGAGCCGCGTCCCTGCGTTCCACCTCGCTGCCCCACTGTGGGTACGCCTACGGTCCCCTTGGTCCCGCTTGCGCGGCCTCTGCGAGCCTGGTTAGCGCTCCCCAGTCCGTCTCGCTGGCTCATTCGGACCATCAGGCTCGGCTATGCGATTCAGTTCGCCCGGCATCCCCCCAAGTTCAGAGGTGTCCACTTCACTTCAGTGAAAGCGGTCAATGTCTTGCGTGCGGAGATCGTAGTCCTACTGGCGAAGGACGCGATAGAGCCGGTCCCTCCAGCCGATATGAGGCCGAGGTTTTACAGCCCTTACTTCATTGTACCCAAGAAGAGCGGTGGGTTACGACCGATCTTGGACCTGCGAGTTTTGAATCGGAGTCTTCACAAGCTACCGTTCAAAATGCTCACGCAGAAACGCATTTTCGAATGCATCCGTCCCCGAGATTGGTTTGCAGCGATTGACCTGAAGGACGCGTACTTTCATGTCTCGATACTTCCTCGACACAGGCCGTTTCTGCGCTTTGCGTTCGCGGGTCGAGCATATCAGTACAAGGTCCTGCCCTTCGGGCTGGCCCTGTCTTCACGAAAGTCGTGGAGGGAGCCCTTGTTCCCAGGAGAGAAGAGGGTGTTTGCATCCTCAACTATCTCGACGACTGGCTCATTCTTGCTCAGTCTCGAGAGCAGTTGTGCGAACACAGGGATTTGGTGCTTGGTCACCTCAGCCAGTTGGGCCTTCAGGTCAACTGGGAAAAGAGCAAACTCGCCCCAGTGCAGAGGATCTCTTTTCTCGGTATGGAGTTGGATTCGGTCGAACAGTCAGCACGCCTCACGGAGGAACGTGCTCAGTCGGTGTTGAACTGCCTGAATGCATTCAGAGGCAGGACAGCGGTCCCACTGAAACTTTTTCAGAGGCTCCTGGGGCATATGGCAGCCGCAGCGGCAGTAACCCCGCTCGGTTTGCTTCATATGAGACCGCTTCAGCACTGGCTTCACGGCCGAGTCCCGAGATGGGCGTGGCAACGCGGCACGTACTGAGTGGCAATCACTCTGGAATGCCGCCAAGCCTTCAGCCCGTGGTCAAACCCCTTGTTTCTTCGGGCAGGAGTGCCCCTAGAGCAGGTGTCCCGGCATGCCGTGGTCTTCACGGATGCCTCTGCCACCGGCTGGGGTGCCACGTACAACAGGCATGCAGTGTCAGGGGTATAGACGGGCCCCCAACTGCATTGGCATGTCAATTGCCTCGAGTTGCTAGCAGTATACCTTGCCCTGAGCCGCCTGAAGGGGCCGTTACGGGGCAAACATGTGCTGGTCCGGACGGACAACACTGCGACCGTTGCGTACATCAACCATCAAGGAGGTCTGCGCTCCCGTCGCATGTCGCAACTCGCCCGCCATCTCCTCCTCTGGAGTCAGAAGCATCTGAGGTCGCTTTGCACCATTCATGTCCCTGGTGTGCTCAACCGTGCGGCCGACGAGCTCTCACGAGCTGCACTGCCAGGAGAGTGGCGACTCCACCCCGAGGTGGTCCAGCTGATTTGGGGAGAGTTCGGCGAAGCTCAGGTAGACCTGTTTGCCTCGCCAGAAACCTCTCGCTGCCAGTTGTTCTATTCCCTGTCCCCCCGGACGTCTCCGTTCCCTCCTTCAGGGAACGAGGGTTACCTATGTAACCGAGACGTTCCTTATCAAAAGCTACTCTCGATGCTGCGTTTCAATAACGCTAATGAGAACATTCTTTGTTCGACCGGTTGTTGAAGCACGTGTGTCAAACACACCAAACTTGGCTTAAATAACCTCAGTTAGGTGACGTCATTCGATTACGAACACCAGGAGGTTATAAATAGATGTGACACGGAAACATCCTCAGGTCTTTTTGTCTTCAAGGACCACATTGTTGTGTGTGTGTGTGTGTGTGTGTGTGTGAGAGAGAGAGAGAGAGAAAAAGCACGCTTAAAAGTGAAACTAATAAAAAAGAGAGAAAAAAAGCAAAGCAGGCAGCAAGTAGATATATAGATATATATAAAAACAAAAACAAATACTCACTATGGCAGATCAGGAGAGGAGATGTTTACCTCCTTGTCAGAGGCAGCTCTTTGATGAGGATCTCCATGCTTTCTGCTTTGAGTGTTTGGGGAAAGAGCACACGATCCTCGGGCTCGAGGGCGAGCGTGAGTGCGAGCACTGCGATCTCCTCTCGATCAAAGTGCTTCGTGCATGGCTCGCCTTCTTTAGAAGCTCGTGGGGATCGCATGTCGATCTGGCTGAGGCGCGTGAGACGGACCTGCCCCTTTCTCTCACGCTCTCGCCGGATCATGAAGGCTCTCGCCGGATCATGAAGCCCTCGCGTCCGTTTCTCAAGCGTGCTTCCGTGCTTCTTCTGAACGGGCCGAGGAGACTTCATCTCTTGCTTCTGGGGAGGTGGAAAGTGCCACCTCAGAGCACTCCTCTCATGATGAAAAAGTTTATGAGAAGTTACTCGAGGTGGTTACTCGGGCAGTCGATCGATTACATCTAGACTGGCCGCAGGAGCAAGAGTCCTCCAAACGCTCAAAGTTAGACGACAGATATCTGTCGGGTGGTCGGGGGGAGGGACCTCAGCGACGGTCTCTCCCCTTTTTCGGTTACCTCCATGACGAGGTAACTCGTTCATGGAACAAACCATATTCGTCCCGTGTTTTTGTGCCATCGACGTCGATCTACTCGACTATCGTTGATGCAAAGGCACGGGGCTATATGATGATGCCCCAGATTGAAGAGACGCTCGTGGGCTATCTCTCTCCTGGGAGCTCATCATCATTAAAGAAAGCAACTCTCCCCACCAAGCCATGCAGAGTAACATCTTCGCTGGTGGGGAAAGCCTTTCAAGCAGCGGATCAGGCTGGTGCTGCTTTGCACACTATGGCGGTTTTGCAGGCATACCAGGCTGACCTGCTGAAAGACTTGAGCACAGGCGGGTCAATTGACGAAGAGGCGTTTTTAGAACTTTGCCGGGCCACAGATTTGTCTCTCCGTGCGACCAAGCATACTGTTCTATGGCTGCCATGGTTTCCATGGAGAGACATCTGTGGCTCAACCTCACGGGCATCAAGGACAAAATGTTGACAATCAAGATGATTGTGTCTCAGATCCAATCGGAGGATTGGTTTGTGTTACGGTCTAAAATGGTCTAGGGAAGACCTCAACAGAACTAAAAAAAAATGGTTGATGGTGAGGCACTGTGCGACGGCAGAGAAGACGTCTCCAGACCCAGGGAAAAACAAAAGGTACAATAACCCACACAGCCACTGTAGTTTAGCAAAAAGAGAAGTTTTTATTTACCATCTAAAAAGGAGTGACGTTTGAAGGGGGTATTAACTTCAGAAGGGGGCAAGGCCAAAATAACAAACATAAAGGAACTAACTGTGTAAACCAACTGACTAAGCTTCAAAGAAAAGAAAACTAAATACAGCAGATTTAAACTAACTCCCTAAACTAACATAACCAGGAGAAAATAAGTAATACAAAACAATATGGCACCCACCTTCCTACTGAACCCAAAACAAAACATAAATTAAAGCTTAAGGTTTAATATGGGCTACTGAAGTTAACACTCACTTCTCTGTAGATTAAGGATCAGTCTTAGCTGTAATCAACGAAACCAACAGCAGAAACTCTACTTCAACAATCTCAACACAATTGGGATAAAGGTACACCAAAGCACCAATTAGGGCTTCACAATAAAGTCTGAAGTCTAGAGAGGAGTTCTCAGCCGTCGCACACCATCCAGCCACCACCAACTGCTGGGCTGAGTAGCAGCTGAAGTTTAAATGCCCGCTCTCCTCTCCCATTTTCAGATGAGTCTTCACGGATTCCTTTGCAGCCTTGCTGCGTCGTTGAGGAGCCGTGGGTTTCAGGCAGTGTCTGCCACTGCGGAGGTCCTTTGCAGACTGGGCTGTGCTGCTTTCGGAGCGGCAAGAGTCAGACGGGGTCCATCACTGCTGGGTCCTTTGCAACTGAAGGGCAGCCAAATGCAATAAGGAAGGTTTGCTCAGGAGCTGAGTTAAACCTTAGCTGTCTTGAAATCTCTTTCCTCGTCCAGAGACTCAGAACGTCGTATCTGCTACTGTCTCTCTGGATGTATCAGAGGCTCAGAACCTTGGTGTTTCTGTTAGTGTCTCTCTAGATGAAAGACTCAGAAACGGGGAGTGTCCCTGTTACTGCCTTCCCGGTAACAGGACTCAGACTCAGAATAAGGAGTGTCTTTTGGGAAGGTACCTTTATCTCTTTTTGATGAGGAGGAGATTGGAATCTGGCGCCTCTCCGTTCCAGGAATGTGATTGGCCACTTGTGTCTAAGGTGGCCATGATGTTGCCCGCCCTAGTGTGGAACTCATTTGCATACAGTGGAGTACAAAGTTAAACAGTGTCTTTAACATTTCACCCATGTAATATTTCTTTACCAAACCTCTTTCAAACTATTATCAGCATCATGAGAAGCAAAAAGAGTCCAAACATGATAGGAAACTGTTGAACTATCATTTATTCCTACCATAATATGTTAATAGGCCTGCTTCTGTGAACTGTTGTGTTAACAGTCAATGGCCATCAACATAAACTGTACTTCATCTGAGGATGAAGTGAATCCCTTGCAGTTTGCATCCATTTAAAGTCTCCAAACATGGGTATGAATGGATATGGATAGATCTGTGTGGCCTTTCTTTGTTTCAGCCACTGCTGTTGCATCCAGAGATCTGGAGGAATTTTTATGGTAGTCATTTCCTAAACCTTAGGAGTGGGTGTGATGGTGTGGGTCAACCCATAGTCACCCATAGCGGCTGCCACAAAGCATACTGTATCACATTGTGTGAGGGATGCTATTGCCCTAGCCTATGAGGCGCATGGTCAAGCTTCGCCTCTAGGAGTTAGGGCCCATTTAACCAGGGGGATTGCATCTTCTACGGCTTTGGCAAGAGGTGTCCTCTTGCAGCAAGTGTGTGATGCGGCAGGCTGGTCCTCTCCGCACACATTTGTCAGATTCTATAGTTTGGATGTCCATGCTACTCCGGGCTCGCATGTCCTTGAGTCAACATCCCATAGGCATGTCTGAGACCTTTTTCGATGTTTGTGCACACACTACACAGCCTTGGGGGGTCCAGACACTTCCAGTGCGGTGGCATTGGTATTCTCGTTCCCATTAGTGTTATTGAAATGCAGCATCAAGAGTAGCTTTTGATAGGGAACATCTCGGGTTACTTGACTGTAACCCTGTTCCCTGAAAAAGCGGGAACGAGATGATGCGCCTCAATGCCGCACTGTAAGTGTGACTGGACATCCTTTCAAACAAAAAATTTGACCTGAGGATGTTTCCGCATCACATCTATTTATAACCTTCAGGTGTTCGTAAACGAATGATGTCACCTAACCAAGGATATTTAAGCCAAGTTTGGCGTGTTTGACACACGTGTTTCAACAACCGGTCGAACAAAGAATGTTCTCATTAGCATTATTGAAACGCAGCATCTCGTTCCCGCTTTTTCAGGGAACAGGGTTACAGTCAAGTAACCCGAGACATTCTCTGGATAGGGTAACAAGACGCTGCGTAGCCATCGCTATGGGAACAATATACAATTACACCTTAACATATCTGAAGATAGCTGGAGAGTAGGGAATGAGACTGCTCATGCAGATAAAACCTGAAAGCTGGGAGCCGATTCTTTGAAGAGAAGACAGAGCAACCAAAAGGATCATCTTTAGTGCTTGTTTAGAGGGCACAAACCCCCATCTTTGTTTGGATTTAGAAAATAACAGGAGTAATAGCCCCTCTGAGTTTCCCCCACTGGAACACGCCTTATAGCTCTTTTCTCCAAGAGGGAGGATATTTCTGCTTCCAGCACCAGAGCCGAATCCCCTATTGCTACAGATGCTATAACCCCGTTGAAAGGAGGAGATTTTACAGTGAACTGAAGCCTGTAGTCCTTGGGTACAGTCGTGAGGACCCACGGATGCACAGAACACTCTCTCCAAGTCTCCTGATGAAGACCCAGAGGGTTCTGTTGAACCGATTCCATAGATGGAGTGCTGGGGCCTCATTTATAAAATGTTGCACAGAAACCGTCCTAAATTTGATCTTACGATCGTTTCTCAGGAATGCGTACGTGCGATTCATAGAATGAACGTACGAACAGAAAATGAGCGTACGCGCCTCTTTCTGATGTGAAATCTATGAATTGCAAATTATCTTGAACTTGCGCACAATTGAATTGTTTCAGCTGTCTGCCTTGTAAATGACTCCTAATTAATATCATTAACATAGAAAATATCACCAATCATCATAATTTAGAACAGCGACCTGCAAGAACAGCTTACATTTGAAAAAATCTGCAATACTCCGACAATAAAAAGTGTGTACGTCTGCTCGGACCCTGATGTGACGATAAGCACTTTTCCAAGTCAAAGACCGTTTTTATAAATATGAGCATTGGCGTGGATTTAAGCGTACGCACACTCTAGGATCAAATCTGTGCATATGCACGCTTTATAAATGAGGCCCCTGGTGTCTAGTGGAAAGAGAAAAAAAAGGTCCAGGATCTGTGTGGTCCAGAGACTGATTTATCTCTTGGTTTTTTGATATTATTATGTTCCCTCCCATGCGGAGATTGCATCCTAGGCAGAGGTGGACAGTGGTGAAGTATTTTTACTTCACTCAAGTAATGTCACAAACAGAGACATAAACCAAAGGTGAGTGAAAGACAAGTATATTTATTGACAGGAACATGGATATGGATGTGGATCTTGATGAGAATCTGGGGTGAGTAACTTGGTGAATGAGAGAATCCAATGGGTTTTTGTGGAGAGTGACTGAATCCTCTATTTGCAGGGTGATAGCAGATCGGGAACCAGGAATCTTGGAAATCCGTTGCGGGGAATCGTAGGAGAGGCCATCGTAGGCCATGGTACAGCCGCAGCTTTGCATCGCACCACATGAGGTGTGTAGATTGAGATCCGTTACGTTGCAGATCTTCTCCCAGACCACCAGGTTTGGATTACCGGCATCCAGCTGTGTGCCCAGCTCCCCAAGTAATTCAGCTTGGTAGGCCATCAACAGTGAAATTACGTTAAGTGCCCTCACTGCTAGTCCCGAAGACTTATAAATTTTCTGGTAAAAAAAGCCCAAGCCCCTCCATTTCACTCACATCGAGAGACGAGTAGCCCTTGATGGGCACGCGATAAGAAAAGGGTTTATACCGTGAACGTTTCAACCTTGATAGTACGTTTATGAACTGAGAGCAGCACAGCCTAGGTGCTGAAGGAAAGTCTTCACGGGGAAGAGAACAGAGAATGCTTTGGGGATCACAGCTGTATATATAGGGAGGGGGTGGGCTCCTTGTCAAGAGCTCTGATTGGTGCTTATATAGTCTATCATGCCTGGGACATTTCCCATAGTGAGATACCGAGCGATTGTTTGAAAGAAAACTCGAATATTGGAGATACAGTCCAATGAATTGGGTCTAGGTTGCAAAGCTTGCACCAAGAAGTGAAAACCTTTCAATTAAGGGTGTATAGGCACCTTGTAGTAGGGGCTCTGGAGCTCAAGATAGTTTCGGTAATCTCAGCTGAGAGACCAGAACAAATCAATGCACTCCGCTCAGGGGACAAACCCACAGCCTCCATAAGTCCAGGTGAGGGTGCCAAATCATACTCTTGGCCTGAGTGGAACCTCCCAAGGAGGGCTGACTGATCAAGACTGACTGACAGTCTTGATCAACAGACTGATCAAGTCGAAGAACGCTGCTGCCATAAGACCCATCAGTCTGTGACATAAGCCTACATTGGCTAAACGACCACATTAGAGGACTACCCACATTAATCACATGAAGCTCATTCAGGCCCAGAGCAACTTTTGTATCCTTTGGGCCCACGCACGTTTTGTGTAGGAAGCCCTATAATGCAACTAGGATAATGCCATTCTTTAGCCACTCAATTGAACTGGAATGGCTCAAACCAAACGAGACCTTTTCAGAATCTGTTGTTTCATATAGGCCAGGGATCCTCAAATCTGGCTCACGAGATTAATTTTCGAGTTTAGTTCTATTCTTAATCAAACACACCTGAGCATGTCTTCAGGATCATTAGAAAATCACAGGTGGGTGAGTTTGATCAAAGTTGGAGCTAAATTCTGTAGGAAAGTGGATCTCATGAGCCATATTTGAGGTGTAACAGACATGAGTGTTACGTTGTGTAAGCTAAGGAAGCACACGACGAAGGAGTAGAACAAATGAAAGTCTTTTATTAATAACCCACAGTAGAATTCCAGGAGCAAGGAGTAGCGAAACATAATAAGCAAATGTAATAGCAGTATAAGAATAAGTGCAATAAGAATGATGGGAGAACACAGGCTTTAAGTAATCAAAGTAATCAAAGGGGAAACAGAAACAGGTGAGGAGCTAATTAACCAATAGGAGAACTGAGGAAACTGGGTCAACATGTGACAATGAGCTTGTTAATAAGAATTTTGTAGGCAGTTTTCTTCCTTACCATTAGGGGTACTAGGGTGTTTTAGGTTTCCTGAAGTAAAGCCATGTGGTAGAAGGAGTTAGCAATAGCAAGCAGCAGTAGCCAGCATGGCTCACCTGCTAAACACATTGTGCTGGTTGGGAAAGGTGTCATTTCAAGCCCAGTCTAAAGGCCAAAGTATATTTTGGCCATCTGCATCTGTGCACCTTCCACATTACGTCATTTTTATCATCAGAAGGGCTCGTGAACAGCCGTGCACCCTGTCCGTATGCAGGCAAGGTCAGGTAGCCTATTAAGAAAAATGAACTTAATTTATTTTTTCCCCCTAGAAACAAGACTAAATATCTTAAGTTATTTTACTTATATTGATTTAAGAGTTTTTGGATATTTTGACTATACAAAAATACTAAGTAAGATAAGCCTAAATTTTAAGTAAGTTTTTTTTGCAGTGAGACCATAGTCTGGACTATTTTTGACTGTTCCTGGTTAGGAAGAGTCTGGTGTTTGAGAACTGTGGCATGTTTTCATTACAAGAGGTTGGATTATTCATTTGCTGTCAGCCAGTTTCAGCTATGGACAGTGTTTGGACATTGATGTACTACAGATAAGACTTTCAGTTTGAGTTTGTCAGGTATCATCAATGTGTACATGTGTAACCAGCCTTCCTGTATATGGATTTACCGATAAGTGGATATATTAAAGACTGTTAACCTTCATCTTCGTGCCTGTTCTGCAATGCAGTATCGTGACAGAATACCTGACCAAACAAAGAAATATTCTCCGTCTTCACCTCATCCCTCCATCCTTCTGGCTCCATGGGCTCCTCCCTCCCTCCAGCTCCACCTTGGTCCTCTGTTGCTCTGGCTCCACTGCAGCCTTCCAGATCCCAGCCTGCACCCCGGTCGCCTGAGCCATCTGCTCCAACTTGGCCCTCCGGATTCTCCCTGGCTCTGCGGCTCTCTGTCTCCACCATGGGCTCCTCTCCCACCTGCTCCGCCTCCGTCATTTGGCCCCCTGGTGTTGTCACCCTTCCTCCACCATGTCTCCTACCTCTGTCGGCTCCACCGTGGGTTGTCTTTCTGGATGGGGTCTGGAGCATCTCTCGTCTCCTCCTGCTACAGGCTCCTTGTTGGTTCTTCCCTCCATCTGTTCCATCCTGACTCCTCCAACCATTTTCGCGACCCTGGCTCCTACCTCCATCATCGCCGCCCTGGTTGTCTGCCTGCCAGCCCTTTGCCATCCCTTGTCACCATCCCATGTCGCCATCCCTCGGCTGTCTTTCTTCTCTGCAGCTCGAGGTTGAACCTTCCGGGAGAGGGGGTGATCTGTCATAATATCAATTTGTTTTGATTTTGTTTGCCTCTCTAGTTTTGTTCTTTGACCTAGTTTCTGTTTCCCCTTTGATTATGTTAGTTCACCTGTGTCTTGTGAAAGAAATGTAAATTTCTGTCCGTTCAGTTTGAGTTTGATGGTTATTATTGTTGGATACATTTGCTTTGCTGTTTTGAACTTTTTCTGGATTTTATATGTTAGTTTTCCTGTGGATATACTAAAGACTGTGTATTAGATCTTCTCTGTGTCACGCTCTTGATCTGAGAAAAGCACCCTGTGACAATTTATCCATTACCATAATAAATTCTGACAACATACAATGGGCTACCTTCAGTTCACCCATAATTAACATGGTACCATTAGCTTGATGGCTAACAGTGATTCTCTGTGTACAGTAGCACTCTGAATTTTCCAAGCTTGAGGATGAAGGGGCAGGAGTATCTATGCAGGTCTATAGAGAGGGTCCTAAACTCAAGAGTAATCTAACTATAAATTTGCCTGGTGGCTGGTAAATTAATGAGATGGTTCCAGTTTGGAGAAGGTAGAGTATAGACCATGTGTTCCTTCTGATTCTTTCTAATGACTTTACTGAAAGATTATTTTATTATTAGTTCAATAAGATTAGATCAAATAACATTCAAACGTGTTTATCCATAAAAGCACTGTGAATGATAATTAAATAATTACTTGAATATTCTCTGCTATTGAATGCTTTTCTGTAACATCTTTTATTCACAGCTGATATAAAATATCAGACAACAGGTATCATGAGCTCCATACACTCAAACTCCTCTGCAAATGTGACCTTTGTTCGTCCTGCAACATTTTTCATCAATGGCTTTTTTAATATCCCACATGCAAAATACTTCTATGTGTTCCTGTCTTTAGTGTATGTTGTGACTGTTTTAGGGAATTCATTTATCATGTGTATTATATATTTGGCCCACAGACTCCACACGGCCAAATACATTGCTGTTTGTCATTTGGCCCTTTCTGATCTGTGTGGAAGCTCAGCTTTAATTCCAAAAGTCATTGACACATTTTTATTTGAGCACCAGGACATTTCATATGAAGCATGCTTGATATATATGTTTTTTGTATATCATTTCATGAATCTGCAGTCTTTAACAATACTTGTCTTGGCTTATGATAGACTGGTTGCTATTTGTTTTCCTCTACGGTATCATGCCATTGTAACCAAACCAGCCATGTTTCTGATCATAGGGGTGATATGGATTTTTTCTGTGACATTTTTTTCTGTACTTGTAATTTCTGTGAATAGACTTTCTTTTTGTAGATCTAATGTGCTCGATAATTATTTTTGTGATTATGGCCCTATCCATAGAATAGCTTGTAATGATAATTCTCTACATATTTTGTTGGGTAAAATTTGCTATAGTCTTCTGATTTTTACACCACTGATATTGATCTTAATTTCATATTTCTGCATTGCTCTGGTTTTGTTTAAGATTCCCCATGGTGTTGACCGTATCAAGGCTATAAAAACCTATACCTCACATGTCATGTTAGTGGCAATTTTTTATATCCCGATTTTGAGCAATAATATTGCATGGATAATAACACCTTTGCATCCAAACGCCCGGATAATTAACAATTCCCTGACGCAGACAATACCACCTATGCTGAATCCCATCATATACACTCTAAAGACAGAGGAGGTCATGCAATCAATAAAAGAACTGTACAAACGCAGCAAGATGAAGACAACCACAGAAAGAAGAGTGAAATGCAGCAGGAGAATTTAAAAAATAAAAAGTATAGCTTTAATCTCACTGTTTATCAGCTGTGATCAAGTTTGATTTTGTCTGTACTTGTAAGAGAAATTGTGTTGTAAATTCTTTTGTCTGAAAACCTTTGGTCCGAAACTTAGTAGAGCTGATTTGTGATTCCTTACCTTTTTAAGAATAACAATTTCAGTGAAGATTCTAAATAGACATTTTGAATCCACTGTTCACCTTTGCATTTTATTATTTTAGGTTAACAGTAAATCAAAAAACAAAAAAACATTTGAATTACATTTGCTTTCAATATAACATCTTTTATAAATGCTTTTCTGAATAATGATTAGCTGTATTTGTGAGAGAACTGCACAGCTATTGGATAGTGAACACTTTTTTGTTGTTGTTCTTATATGTATTGTGAATGTATAATATCTTTATTATTGTGTGAAGTCAGTAATTCTCACCATTCTGTGCTAAAGGTCACATAGGTGTTTTATGATGATCACAGACCATGTAAGCATATGCCTCAGTGAACTAAATTAATTAAAAATAATTATTAAAGTATGCCTCGTTAATTTAACAAAATTAATGAAATATACAAATATGATAAACAGCTGTGTAAACCCTGCACACAGTACTCAATACAGTGCCTTACAACAGCTTTTACATATTCTGTTAAATAACACAATGACATACCAGACATTATGTCAAAAATGCAGGATACAGCACACAGGCCTATATGTAACAACTTCTATGCATAACCTAATACATTTTGAGTGTATATTTTTAAACAAAAATGCTAAAGGTTTTCTATGATAGAGTAACATAAACTTTTACTTTTTCAACCTACGGCATCCAATGTGAATGTGCATGTAGTTTTTAGCTTTGGTCCAAGTGTTTTCTCTTGACACAAATGTCTCTTAAATATTGTAAATGTTGTACCTGGGTACATCATGCCTTGTAACAGAGAATTTAAGCCAAGAAGGGCAGTAACTGTTCAAGATAAAATCTGAAAAATAAATCTCAAACTCATCTTCTTATGTGAATTAAGTGCTTTTCCATTTCTAGCCCAAATAGTTCTGAAACAAGTCAGTCAGTAGTATCAGCAACACTATTTGGTTAGGTAGGGCTACAATTTCAAACAGTTCCACAAATGGCCTGTGTCTGATTTTGAAGGCTGCGATGGCTGCATACGTCATAGAGGTTGTCTAATTTCAGAAAAGCATCCATTACATTCAAAAGTAAGAAAGAAATTACATTAATTAGGCTTTATGAGGAATAACAGTCATATTTATAATGATGACTTTTATTAAACGAGACATCCTCAATGTGTCACGGATCCGCCCACAACCACATCCACACCAACCAACTACACCCGTTCACAATCACCTGACTTCTAATTACCACCTGTTTTCTATTACCGTTTCACTATAAGAAGTCACTCACCACATACATGCGTTGGTTGGTCTCAAGGTCGTAAGCTACACTAGCTTTCTCTTACCTCCTGGATATCTGGAATCCTCTGTGCCGTAAGCCTTTCTCCACGACCTGTAGGAAAGTGGTGACTTTGAGTTGGACTCGCTCTTCACGTTGTATGAACTCCTGCACTGTTAAGTTTGGTTGTGTTATCCTTCGGGATCCATTTGAGTTTGTGGAAAAAGAATTAAAGAACAGTATTTCCACTCACCTGTGTTTGCCTCTCAGTCCGACTCTGACAGAACAGTATTTCCACTCACCTGTGTTTGCCTCTCAGTCCGACTCTGACACAATGATGTACTGTATGCAACTGACAAATACAGTGGGGAAAAAAATATTTGATCCCCTGCTGATTTTGTACGTTTGCCCACTGACAAAGAAATGATCAGTCTTTAATTTTAATGGTAGGTTTATTTGAACAGTAAGAGACAAAATAACAACAAAAAAATCCAGAAAAATGCAATTCAAAAATGTTATAAATTGATTTTCATTTTAATGAGTCAAATAAGTATTTGATCACTTCGCAAAACATGACATAGTACTTGGTGGCAAAACCCTCGTTGGCAATCACAGAGATCAGAATTTTCTTGTAGTTGGCCACCAGGTTTGCACAGATCTCAGGAGGGATTTTGTCCCAATCCTCTTTGCAGATCCTTTCCAGTTCATTAAGGTTTCGAGGCTGACGTATGGCAACTCCAACCTTCAGCTCCCTCCACAGATTGTCTATGGGATTAAGGTCTGGAGATTGGCTAGGCCACTCCAGGACCTTAATGTGCTTCTTCTTGAGCCACTTCTTTGTTGCCTTGGCCGTGTGTTTTGGGTCATTGTCATGCTGGAATACCCATCCACGACTCATTTTCAATGCCCTGGCCCTGACGGTACATGGCCCCGTCCATTGTCCCTTTGATGCGGTGCAGTTGTCCTGTCCCCTTAGCAGAAAAACACCCCCAAAACATAATGTTTCCACCTCTATGTTTGACGGTGGGGATGGTGTTCTTGGGGTCATAGGCAGCATTCCTCCTCCAAACACGGCAAGTTGAGCTGATGCCAAAGACCTCAATTTTGGTCTCATCTGACCACAACACTTTCACCAGTTCTCCTCTGAATCACTGGCAAACTTGAGACAGGCCTGTACATGTGCTTTCTTGAGCAGAGGGACCTTGCGGGCGCTGCAGGATATTAGTCCTTGATGGCGAAGTGCGTTACCAATTGTTTTCTTGGTGACTATGGTCCCAGCTGCCTTGAGATCATTGACAAGATCCTCCCGTGTAGTTCTGGGCTGATTCTTCACTGTTCTCATGATCATTGAAACTCCAAGAGGTGAGATCTTGCATGGAGCCCCAGTCAGAGGGAGATTGACAGTTATTTTGTGTTTCTTCCATTTGCGAATAATTGCACCAACTGTCGTCACCTTCTCACCAAGCTGCTTGGTGATGGACTTGTAGCCCATTCCAGCCTTGTGTAGGTCTACAATCTTGTCCCTGACATCCTTGGACAGCTCTTTGGTCTTGGCCATGGTGGAGAGTTTGGATTCTGATTGATTGATTGCTTCTGTGGACAGGTTGTCTTTAATACAGGTAAGGAGCTGAGATTAGGAGCACTCCCTTTAAAAGAGTGCTCCTAATCTCAGCTCCTTGCCTGTATTAAAGACACCTGGGAGCCAGAAATCTTGCTGATTGATAGGGGATCAAATACTTATTTGACTCATTAAAATGCAAATCAATTTATAACTTTTTTTTAAATGCGTTTTTCTGGATTTTTTTTGTTATTCTGTCTCTCACTGTTCAAATAGAGCTGATAAAAATGTAAAAATTGTAACTTGAATGCAATGTAAGTCGCTTTGGATAAAAGCGTCTGCTAAATGCATAAATGTAAATGTAAATGTAAAAAATGTAAATAAACCTACCATTAAAATTATAGACTGATAATTTCTTTGTCAGTGGGAAAACGTACAAAATTAGCAGGGAAACTTGCTCTAAGTTGAGTTGAGAGGTGTTCTCCGGTTCCCTTTCCTTCCTGGTTGGGAAATCCCAGGGCTGCTGATGCCTCCGTTCGTGACATCACTCGGGGAACCCCTTTTTGCGATTGGTTAGCTTCCTGGTGATGCAAGGGCGATAATGCTTTGAAGTTCTTGAGCGGCTTCAGGCTTTGAAAGTTTCTTTGGTCAGAAGTTTGAAGGAGTGTTGAAGTCTTGGAGGGTCAACCTGATGTTAAGGCTGTAGGTTCTTCACTGCGCAACCAGTGAAGCAAGACCAAAGTTTTCAAGCAGCCAAGTTTTTCCAGCAGCGAATGAGCTTTGTGTCATGGCGTTTTAACAGGCTGGATTCTGTCCACCCACTAGAGGCTTCTTCCAATCAAATTGTCTCTACAGGGCGAAGCCATGCCCTGCACGGTTCTTCTTCATGCATAGATTAACATAATGCTTTGTCCATCATGTGAGGAAAATTTCTAATAACTTATAAAAGTATTCACCATTCATACGAGGCTGAAAATCGACATAAAATTAACTTCAACTTCTTGCATTTGAAATACGCTTTAACACAATACTACACACAGTTATCTATTCAAACGAAAGTTATAAGGTAAAGATCAAAATAAAGCACACCACGCATAACATAAAACACCAAGCATATTTGTAAGACATCAAACATGTTATTTGTTTATACACTTGCGCTAATAGCAATGGAAATAAATGATTGTCTTTAGAGATCATTTATGTAAGTGTGGGATTACAAATTTATTAAAATGTTCAATTTAGATCCCAATGAAATAATGTACAAACTGAAGAAGTTATATACATTGTATTTAGCATTTATGGTGAAGATGGTGACATCAATTGAATGACGGTGATATACAAAGTTTGTAGCAAGAGGTTGTCAGGTCCTGTTCTCTTATTGTAAGTCAAATGAGCCAGACGACGGAGACTCTTGCCTTTTGTTTGTAATTGCTTTTGAGGCCCCTGTCTCAATCTTTGGGCAGTTAGGCTGATTAGATTAGGAGTGGTTAAATGGGCCAGGATGCTATGTCTGAATACTTCATTTGCATGCTTTAAGGTCGTCACCAAGGTGCTTTGTTTCAAATCCTAAGCACTGCCCCCTAAATGTATATACACTACAATGTATCACTGCTTTAGTTAGACTTGGAAGACTACAGTGAAGAGCAGTGAGTTCTCTTCTCAATAAAGAGGAACTTCTGCATGAAAAGATATCCCAACGTCTCCTGGTCTTTGCTTCGAAAAGTGGAACAAACTTTAGAAGATAAAAGTTCACAACAGATGGTGCCTCGTGACCCGGATAGAGTTCCAGCTTCTCTCCAGAATCCAGATTGAAAACTTCAAGCTAAAACAAAGATCTACTTCCAGACTGCATCTTTTGGAATCCAGTGAAAACTTCTAGCTGACTTCGTTCCAGACTGAACTTTTCTTTCAACCGAGGGTGTGGTGAGTGCTGTCTCTAATCCAAAAGAACCTTTAAGACCAGTAAAAATTTGTTATCTGCGCCGACAGAGACGAGCTAACAGACAGCTGTAGGTTTTGTTAGCTAAGTTATCCTCTAAAAAGGTCCTTTTAGAGATGAAGGTTATCCTCTGTTTTCTAGGCAGGGAAGATTAGCATCACATGCTAATATTGGTTATCCTCTGTTTTCTAGGCAGGGAAGATTAGCATCATGTGCTAATATTGGTTATCCTCTGTTTATAGGCAGGGAAGATTAGCATCACGTGCTAATAGTGTGTTACCCTCTGTTTTTTGTTAGGCAGGGAAGATTAGCATCACATGCTAATATTGTGTTACCCTCTGTTTTTTTTGTTAGGCAGGGAAGATTAGCATCACATGCTAATAGTGTGTTACCTTCTGTTTTTTTTTCAAGCAGAGAAGATTAGCATCATGTGCTAAAATTGGTTATCCTCTTTTCACAGAGAAGGTTAGCATTTCATGCTAATAATATTGGTTACCCTCTGTTTAGGCAGGGAAGTTAAATGTGAAGTGTTGGTAATTTGAAAAGTTAACAATAGTAAGCTGTGTTAACAAGTGTACCCTCTGTTGAGCAGAGAAGTTTTAGTGTTTTTGATTGTGTAGTAACAAAGAAACTCACAAAATGGTTAGAAGAAATGCTAAGCTGATTCCAACAACAGCAAAGCATGGTCTTGCGACTCCATTGTGGTCAGATAGTGAATTCAAAACACTGTTAGGGGAACAAATGAACCTAATAATCACTGAGAAAATTAGACAAGAACTAATTCAGAAATATGAGATCCATCCAGACAAGACTTGGTCTGTAGATGAGTGTAAAAAAGTATTAGGAGCATGTATTCGCAAGAACAATGTGAAAGGCATTATCTGCTGCCACAGAGAATTTGGTTTAGCGCTAGCTACAAAACAATCTCAGCGTAACTCAGAGCTAGAGAGACAGAACAATGAGCTTCGAGCTAGAGTATCCTCTTTGACAAAAAAATTGAACCGCAACAAAGCTGCAGCAAAAACTGATGTGGAAGAAGTCAGTCAGCCTGATAACAATTATCCTGACTTACAAGCTTTCTTTGAAACAGATGTAACCATCCAATCAGTAACTGATGTGCCTGTAGATTCAGTGAAGGTATGTGGCGCTAAGAGAAAATTTCAAGAAATTGAGGAAATTGACAGTGTTCCTCTCAACTCTTCTGTTGTCCAAGTACAAACTATTGCCAAAGCATTAGGACCTCAAGATATAGAGAGACTATCTCAGAGCTTACCCTCAGCACGCACAGAGTTGTCTGAATTTAGAAGGGCATTGATAAAAAAATGCGTCTCTACGACATGTCGTTAGCAGAAGTCACACAGCTGATGTCACAAATTCTAACTGAATCTGAATTCAACAGTTTTGAGTCTGCTGTTACTTCTGAACTACAACATGCCAATAAAGGCGATTTGAGAGAAGGTGTTTTGAAAATCCTCAAGGATATCTTAGGACCCAAAATAGATGGGTCTAGAATTACTAACTGTGTGCAAAGGAAAGAAGAGACTGTGAGTGAATACACTGAAAGGTTTTGTCAGTCAGCCATAACTTACAGTGGAATAGTGGATGATCCTGAAAGTGTGCTTGATGACAGAGGACCACTAGTTCGAACATGGTTTGATGGCCTTTTATCAGAGTACAGATCGGCTTTGCCATTCTTAGACCTAACATGGTCCACTGGAAGCTTGCAAAGCAGCTTAGATAGGTTAGCTACTTGGGAAAGAGACTCTGATGTTAAAGCCAGAGTAAAGATTGCAGCAGCGTCCTTTAAGGTTAACACAGAGAACCGACCGAAACGTAAATGTCCTAAGAAGGAGAGCAGTTGCCATTACTGTGGCAAGTTAGGACACTGGATGAAAGAGTGTAGGAAAAGCAAAAAGACTTTAGGAGAGATTAATAACCCAGATAGCACACGTACGTCTGCAAGATGTCTGTTAAAGATCTGTTGATCTGGAAAGCATCTGCGGTCTATAAACGTCTGACAGACGTCTGTAAGATGTCAGTTTTACATACATTCTAAATCATAAACATCTTAAAGACATCTAATAGACGTCTATTTGACATCTAAAAGGAGACGTCCTATAGACGTCTTGCAGATGAGCAAACAGCCTAAAAAATACGTCTTGCAGATGTAAATGCAGACGTCAAATAGACGTCTCAGAGATGTACGTGTGCTATCAGGGAACTTTACTCAGCTCCTACTCAGTCTACTTAGTACTTTGAAGCAGCCCCTCCCCGCTTCACCGAACTGTTGGAGCCGTTTGCTCAGGTGTTAACTGTTACGGCTGTGAGTGCTTAATTTCCCCAGTAATGTACAACAAAGCTGAAAGATTCTTTGTAAATAAAACTACAGGAAAGTTACTGTCACTTCCTTCCATTGAGAGAATGCTAATTAAGTACACTCACAGCCTACAAAGCTATACTACAGCACACTCCAGTCACTCACCTATCCTCTCTGAGTTATGATGTTTATGACTGATGTTCCATTAGAGGATGGAGATGTCACACACTAAAGTTTGCACACCACCTACAGGGATAGAACAGGACACATGGACCAGTGAGGAGACCCAGGGAAGAACCGGAATGCAATAGGCTTCCGGGGGCTAACCCAGCGGTGAAGATAACCTTATAGGCCTTCCCCATTCACTAGTCCATCCTCTCCTCACTGTCCTTTAGGTGTCTCATGAATTAAGAACCAGGGAAAGAAGGAACAACAATAGCAGACACAGATAGAACAGAGGATACAACCCTAATGTTTGCAGTCTTTAGAACAAATACTGCTCTGTCTTTTGTTTTTCTTTCTTCCTCTGTGCAGATACCACTTGATGGCTGTCCCCAGACCCATACGCGCCAAACCCCTCACCTGCGTATGAAGCCAACAACAAGACCCACTACCAAGCCAACTGTCACAGAAGACAGAACAAAGAAAAAAAAAAAAACACAACGCAGAGAATCACATACGAGAACTTCCGTCATCAATCAACATGATCAAGACATTCTTGATCTTTCAGCAAAATTACACCTGATGGCTGAAGATAATTCTTCATGGTTCGGAAACCTGTTAGTATCAAGTGTTTCATTCAACAAATGACTCACGCCCATCACGAGAAATGACAGTTCCAACCAGAAAAGACTATTATGAACTTCACGGAGCTGCATGTTTGTTTCTGTGTCAGCAAGCAGTTCATCCCTACAGACAATCAACACAGAACAAGTGCGATGAGCCTGTAACGATCCCAAGTTACAAGAATAAACTTTTTAAGTGTTTAAATTTGTATTTTGTGAGAGTTATTAGAAATTTATTAAAATGTTCAATTTAGATCCCAATGAAATAATGTACAAACTGAAGAAGTTATATACATTGTATTTAGCATTTATGGTGAAGATGGTGACATCAATTGAATGACGGTGATATACAAAGTTTGTAGCAAGAGGTTGTCAGGTCCTGTTCTCTTATTGTAAGTCAAATGAGCCAGACGACGGAGACTCTTGCCTTTTGTTTGTAATTGCTTTTGAGGCCCCTATCTCAATCTTTGGGCAGTTAGGCTGATTAGATTAGGAGTGGTTAAATGGGCCAGGATGCTATGTCTGAATACTTCATTTGCATGCTTTAAGGTCGTCACCCAGGTGCTTTGTTTCAAATCCTAAGCACTGCCCCCTAAATGTATATACACTACAATGTATCACTGCTTTAGTTAGACTTGGAAGACTACAGCGAAGAGCAGTGAGTTCTCTTCTCAATAAAGAGGAACTTCTGCATGAAAAGATATCCCAACGTCTCCTGGTCTTTGCTTCGAAAAGTGGAACAAACTTTAGAAGATAAAAGTTCACAACATAAGTTAGTGTTTCTTTTGTTGTAAGAGAAAAGTTGAAAACTGAGAGGAGCACACGGGAGTCATCAGACGGTCATGTTGCAGAACTCATGGTTTTGCGGGCCTGAGGGCAGTCAGTTACTTTAATGGTCATTTTTCTGTTGAGTGTATGGATCCATGCATTGTGATTAGATCACGAGGTTCCTCCACAGGTTGCAAGAAAGACTCTTGCAGTTCTATGATACAAAAGATCTTTGTTTTTTCTGATTAAGTTAGTCATTATCATCTCTTCTGAGTGGACGAGAAAACGTTGACAGGAAATGGGTCAAACCGTGGCCTGAGATTAATCGTTATCTAGTCTCATGATTGCAGATGGCTGGTAGAGGACTCATTTTAAGGACTGTGCTGTTTTCGCAATAATTTTGTGTGTCCATTTATTGAGGTCCTACACTGTGCATTTGTTGAATGAGCACTGTGCTACGTCCGAAATGATTGCACTACATATAATCATTTTCTATTCTTAAATGTTTTAAATTCTTTTTAAATCAATTTTTAAATCACTTTGTTTTTATTGTTGTGATTATTATTATTTCTAATTCCTTGTTATTATTATTATTTTTAATGACTATTTCACTTCCTTTATGTAAAGCACTTTGAATTACCACTGTGTATGAAATATGCTATATAAATAAACTTGCCTTGTACATGAAGGATAGCATCGTTAGCGGCCAGTGATAAGGCCTCACAGAAATCTATGTATTTTGTTCTGCTCACTGATCATTTTATTTGCAAAAACTACAATCACTCACACTTTCTTCACACGTATCCTTTAGTGTTACATTCGACACCGAACCAAAGCTTGTGTAAAAATGTTATCTGAGCTGATTCAGTTTAACCAGCGATCAGCCAGCCTCATATATTTCTCTTACTTTAATAATATGTTTTAGTGTCCTTGTTTTTTAAATATCAATATTCATAATCAAGTGTTTATGAATATTGCTGAATTTTGAAAGAACAGTCGAATGATAAGGGCGTGCTTCAAATCGCTGGTTTTATTTATGAATTTATTTCATCATTGGTTTTGTTTTATTTGACCTATTTTAGCACCCAAATGATTTAAACATGTTGAACATGGCTTTTATTTTTAAAATGTCCCACAAAAGATGCAGTTGGTTTTAATTTATTTTCCCTCATCTCAACTGCACCCCCTGATTGTGAGCTTTGAGTTTAATATATGGGCTTTTTGTACAGTATATATTTTTTCCTCTCCAATTTAGCTTCATTGAGGAAGAATGGGAAACAAAAAATAGAAAAAGATTGAGAACTGTTTTTAGTAGAATTTTAAATGCTTACTGTGTATATACTTAAATAATATTATGGTTATGTAGACTACATATTTGTCAGACCTGCAGTACTGTATCCCCTTATAATTTTGGGGGGATAACTGTTGTATAGTACTATATAGTTGTGTAGTTACTCCTGCATCTTTTTTTTTTTTTCAAATCTGTAGGGAGAAGGGGTGATTATGAACTAAAGTCTCATGTGCAAGATAATATCTACTATATATATTTGTCTGATGGCTGGTAAAATAATGAGATGGTGGCAATTTTGGAGAAGGTAGAGTATAAACCATGTGTTTCCTCTGTTCTGTTTCTCTGTATTGTGATTTTACTGACTTGTATTAAATATGTTCAGTATGATTATATCAAAGAACATTCAAGCATTTTCATTAATGCAATGTTGTTGTAAATTAAATGATTACTTGAACATTCTTTGTTTTTGAACAGATTTCAATAACAGGTTTTTTTTTAATAGGTGAGATAAAAAGCCAGAAAACAGGTATCATGAGCTCTATGCAGTCAAACTCCTCTGCAAATGTGACCTTTGTTCGTCCTGCTACATTTTTCCTTAATGGCTTTTCTAATGTTCCACATGTGAAATACTACTATATGTTCTTGTCTTTAGTGTATGTTGTAACTGTTTTAGGAAATTCATTTATCATGTGTATCATATATTTGGCCCGCAAACTTCACACAGCCAAATACATTGCTGTTTTTCATCTGGCCCTTTCTGATCTTTGTGGAAGCTCGATTTTGATTCCAAATATAATTGACACATTTTTGTTTGGGCACCATGACATTTCATATGAATTGTGCTTTGTAAGTATGTTTTTTGTATATCATTTCATGAATCTGCAGTCTTTAACAATACTTGTCTTGGCTTATGATAGACTGGTTGCTATTTGTTTTCCTCTACGGTATCATGCCATTGTAACCAAACCAGCCATGTTTCTGATCATAGGGCTGATGTGGATTGTGTCTGCGATATATTTTTCTGTACATGTGGGTTTGCTGAATAGACTCTCTATTTGTAGTTCTAATGTGGTTAATAGTTATTTTTGTGATTATGGTCCTGTCTGTAGATTGGCTTGTAATGATAATTCCCTAAATTTACTGATGGGAAAAATTTGCTTTGGTTTCCTGATTTGCTTGCCTCCAGTGCTGATCATCATCTCATATTTCTGCATTTCTCTGGCTCTGCTTAAAATTGCTCATGGTGTTGATCGGATCAAAGCTCTAAAAACCTGCACCTCACATCTCTTGTTGGTGGCAGTGTTTTATCTTCCCATTTTAAGCAATAATATTGCAGCTTCCACAACACCGATCCATCCAAACGCCCGCATAATTAACAATTCTTTGACTCAGATAATACCACCTATGCTGAATCCCATCATATACACTCTAAAGACAGAAGAGGTCATGCAATCCATAAAAGAACTGTACAAACACAGCAAGGTGACTACAACAAGAGAAATAGATATAAAATTCTGTGTACGAAACTAAATACACACACACACACACACACACACACACACACACACACACACACACATATATATGTTAGTATAAAAAAATGAAAAATATTAAATCTCATATAAAATAGTCATGCTAGTATGAAAAATCCTTTATTTTTTCCCTTTATCTAAAGGTTTTTGAAACACTTCTGTGACTGTTCAGTGTTGTGTTTTTTTTTTTTTTTTTTTTTTTTTTAACTTACAATGACTTATTACTACCATTCTGTGATATGATACCTTAGCAGGTGTTTCTTTTGCAGGGTGAACCTTCTTTTTCTTGAGAGTGATTCCAGACCATGTAATGCAGGCTTGTGCTTCAGTGAATTTTTCCTTAAATTACTGTACATTAAAAACATAATTGTTCATCTTTGAATCATGTATCTTCTGTTCAATCCATATTTGGCTTGACAAAAAAACAAACAAAAAACATAACAGAAAAAAACACAACTTCATAAAACAATATTGTTTTATAAAATTAATGTGGTTCATAGATGTTGGCATTAAAATATCCCCTACAAACAAATCCATGGTAACTATATTTGTGAATAAATATCATAGGTAGCATTACTAAAAAAAAGAAAGTAAAGAAATTAAATGTGAGAAGGATTATTTAAGTTCCCTGATGCAATATTTATTATTTTACGGTGGAATGCTCACAATAATAGTAGCAATTGTTTTGGTGATGACTAAATACTAATCAGTGTTGTTTTACAGATATATAACAGTGATCAGAACATTGATTGGTAAAGAAGAAGAAATATAAGTGAACAGAACAATTACTGCTCCCATTAGAGGGGAGAAATACTTGCTTTGTGAAATATCCTAAAAATATACACAAATGTACTGAACATGGAAAATTCCAACACAACACAATACAAAAAATAAATAAATAATAATATTATATATATATATATATAGGGAGATTTAAAAATTCAAAAATATAGGGAGATTTACATAGTCATATACTAATCAGATATTAAGCCATAAATATGTTTGAATCATTATTTTCCATTCATGTTTTATTTTTATTCTTGTCTTATCCTTTTTATTTTTATTTTCCCATTAGCTGAACCAGAAGAGAAAAAAAAAAAATCTAAGAAAAATATTTCATCATTTTCATGTCCCAGATGTGTATGTATGTGTATATATATATATATATATATATATATATATATATATATATATATATCTGGGACAGCATGTAAATGATGAAAGATTTTTCTTATTCTTAGATATGATTTTTTCTAGTGAAGCAAGAGACCCATGGCAGAGACTGGGACCTAGGAGAAACTGAGACACAAGAGACAGACAGAGCATATACAGCCTCAAGGACCGAGGCAGGGAACACAAAAAGGTCATTTCTAGTTTCCCTGGCGAATCTGAGCGGGCAGACAGTTCATCAACAGGTTCACTGACTGAAACTGGACAGGCAGACAGTTCATAATCAGATTTGACTGCAGAATTTAAACCAACAGACAGTTCACAATTGGATGCATTGATGGGTACTGGATTGCCAGACAGTTCAGTGATTGAAGCTGGATAGACAGACTGTTCATAATCAGGTCCTTTGACTGTACCTGGACAAACAGACAGTTCATAATCGGGTCCATTGATTGTAACTGGACAGACAGACAGTTCATAATTAAATGCACTGGCTGGAATGGGACTGGCAGATAGCTCACAATCAAAGGCATTGACAGAGGCTGAAGTAGACAGTAGACTCATTGAGGGAAACTGGACTGGCAGGTAGTTCACAAACAGATTCATGGGCTGATATGAGGATTGACTGACCCCAAAATTGGATGTATTAACTGAAGCTGGACTTGTAGACATCTCAGTGACTGAAACTGGACAGACAGACAATTCATACTCAGACCCATTAATAGAAACTGGACAGACAGATGGTTCAACAACAGACTTAAAATCAGGACTGACAGATAGTTCAAATTCAGACTCAACAGAAGCATTTACACAGACAAACAGCTCAGATTTAGATTCCTTGACAGTGACAGGCAAGACAGATAGTTCGAAATCAGACACATTAGTTGAGACGAGACGGACAGACAGTTCACAATCAGCCCCCCTGGCTGGTTCAGAAAGGACGAGAGTTCAGAGATAACCTCCTCGACTGGTTCAGAACTGGGCAAAAGTTCAAAAGTGGCCTCCATGGCCATGACAGAACAAACAGGGAGTTCATAGACGGCCTCCATAGCTGTGACAGGACAGGCAAAGAGTTCACAGATGGCCTCCATAGCCGTGACAGGACAGGCAGTGGGTTCACATCCGGCCTCCAAAGGCGTGACAGGACAGACAGAGGGTTCACAGACGGCCTTCATAGCTGTGACAGGACAAGCAGAAAGTGCATAGGTGAGTACCACTGACACCTCTGGAGGTTCTACAGCAGTACCATCAGGAAACAGGGAGAGTTCATTAACATTCTCCTTGACAGGATAGGTACAGAGTTCAGCATCGGTTCCTTTGACTGTGACATAACAGGTTGAAAGTGCATTGCTGGGTGCTACCACTGCGCAAGGAGCTGAAGCAAGTGCCGCTGCCTCGGAAGGTTCTGCAGCATGTGCCACCACCTCTGGAAAAACTGCAGTGGACGCGATCGCCTACACAGCAGCACGCACTACTACCTTGGAAAGGTTCTGCAGAGTCAGCCGCCACCTCTAGAGATATCATAGTGGGCGCTGCCGTTTTTAGAGTTTCAGTGGTGGTGTATGCAGCCCAAATAATCCATAAAGCGATCCCCATTGTGGGAAACACTACAGAGAGGGGAATCAGTTCAGGAACAGGAAGTGCTGAGAGAGCTGGTTTAGGGATACCAGCTGCACGTGCTGACACCAGCGGTGGATCTTCCATGCTGGACGCTAATTTGGCAGACTGAAGAACTGACCTCCAAGATCTGGGTGCCACAGACAGGAAGTGACAGGACTCAGGACGAACTGACGAGATGTGACGAGACTCAGGACAATCAGCTGTGACGTGACGAGACTTTGGACGATCAGCTGTAATCTGACGAGACTCAGGACGATCAGCTGTGATGTGACGAGACTCAGGACAAACAGACAAGACGTGACGAGACTCAGGACAACCAGCTGTGATGAGATGCGACTCAGGACGATCAGCTGTGATGTGTCGAGACTCAGGACGATCAACTGTGACTTGACTTGACTCATGACGATCAGCTGTGACTTGACTGGACTCATGACGATCAACTGTGACTTGACTTGACTCAGGAAGATCAGCTGTAACTTGACTTGGCTCATGAAGATCAGCGGTGACTTGACTTAACGCAGGAAGACCAGCTGTGATTTTACTTAACTCAGGAAGATCAGCTGTAACTTGACTTGACTCAGGGATGACATGAGCAGGCTCTGGCTTGGCAGGCTTGACATGAGCAGGCTCTAGAACAGTGATGGGATGAGACTCTGGAATAGTGGCCATGTTGTAGAAAGTCTCTGATCTGGCGGCTATCTTACAAACAGCCTCTGTGTTTGGCAGCCATTTTATCACAAATCTATGAGTTGGCAGCCATTGTGCAAAGAGTGTCTGTGTTGACCATCTTGGGAAAAGTCTCTGGGATGGCAGCCCTTTTCCCCCATGGAGAAGTTTAGACTTAAGAGAAAACAGTTCATTTAAAAAAGATGGCGCCGGTGCGTTTGGCTTGCCGTCTTCGATCTACCTGGTTGTTTGTTATTGTTCTATTTTTAACTCTGATTTTTCATCATGTTTCAACTATACTTGTCTATGACAAGCAAACACTTTTTGATATTCGAAATGCAGTCGAAATATCGATTAAGAAGGATCTAAGGGAATCGAATGGCAGTTTTCCTCCGCCTTTGTCTTTTATTCCGGAAAGCTTACGCCGGTTACCTTGTGCCTTTCCCGGGAGAAAGCGACGTCGGAGACGTGGAAAGTGAGGTGGTGTACTTATCAGATGGAAATTGTACCTGGCGTCTTTTGATGTGTCCCATTTCTACTCCTCTGCCTGCCGATACGAGGTGGTCCGGGATCGTTATTTTTCTTGGAGTTGCCTGGAGCCGTTGTACTGTTGGATTCGGCCTGTTGTACCTTTTTTCCACTCAATTCCCTCGAAGGTACGTTTGCCTCGTTTGCCGCTATGTCATGCATCATGGTCGGTTGCTGACCCGATCGTGGTCAGGATGGCTCTGGTTAACTCAAGATCATTAGCAAATAAGTCCTTTATATTGAACGACTTTTTTACTTCACGCGGTCTGGACTTTTTATTTGTGACTGAGACTTGGCTAAATGTCGGGGATCTCAGCCCCTTTTCGGAACTTGTGCCACTGGAGTGTATGTTTTTTAATTCTCCTCGGTAACTGCCGGCTGATGTTTACTCTAGTTTTGAACTGCAATTGTTGCAAATTGACTTAACCAATCCAGTACTATGTGCGCTGGTTTATCGACCTCCTAAATTACATAAAGATTTTATTTCTGAGTTTACTGAATTTTTAGGAGGAATTATGACAAAGTATGACAGATTATTAATTCTTGGGAATTTTAATATTCATGTTTGTTGTCCTTCAAACTCTCTGGCTAAAGAATTCTTAAATCTTATTGACTCTTTTAATCTTGTTCAGTCCATAACTGGGTCAACGCATGAACATGGTCATACTTTAGATCTTGTCCTATCTCATGGTTTTACTGTATGTGATATTGAAATCTCTGATACTGGTTTCTCTGACCATAAGTCTGTTGTGTTTGATATTTCTCTACCCTGTTCTGCTGTCAAACCATATGTGGCTTCCCGCTGTCTTCGTACAGTGAATTCTGAAACTATCAATGATTTTTGTACTGCTTATAATGATTTTTCTTATCCTCTAAATTTGGACTGTGTAAACTTATCTTCGCAATTATGTGCTGAAGAGTTACTCTCTCTGTTTAATCCTATATGTACCAGTATCTTAGATTCTATTGCACCTTTAAAGGTTACGCGTGTAAAACATAAATCAAAGCCTTGGCAAAATGAATCTACTCGTGCCCTCCGACAGATTTGTAGACGAGCGGAGCGCAAATGGAAAAAGGACAAGCTTCAAATTTCTTATGAGATTTTTAGGGATTCTCTAGCAAATTATCAGAAGTTTTTAAATAGAGCGAGGGCAAATTATTTCTCTGATGTTATTGAAAAAAATCGGTATAAACCTAGAGTTTTGTTTAAAACGTTAAATTCTGTTATAAATCCTCCTGCTCCGGATGGTCTTGACGCTTCTTTACAAACTTGTGAAAATTTTCTTAAATATTTTATTGAGAAGATTGAAGATACTAGATCATCTATTCAATTACCGGATTACGATCCATCAGCCCCATCTACATGCTCTGCTGTTTTTAATCAGTTTGAGCCTGTATCTTTTGCAATCTTGGGGGAGATCGTTGATCATTTGAAGCCAACAGTCTGTCATCAAGATATTATCCATACTCGCATTTTTAAACATGCTTTTAGTGTGATTGGTCCGAGTGGCATGGCCTCAGGATCTGTCCCTGACTATTTTAAACATGCAATAGTGCACCCTCTTATTAAAAAAGCTAATTTGGATCCTACAGTTTGTTCAAATTTTAGACCGATTTCGAAACTACCATTCTTTTCAAAAGTGTTGGAGAAAGTAGTTTTCACTCAATTACAGTCCTTTTTAGAAAAAAATTCAGTACTCAAAGTTTTCCAATCAGGTTTTAGAGCAAAACATAGCACAGAATCGGCTCTCTTAAAAGTCTACAATGATATTTTATTAACCGTTGACTCTGGAGCCTCTGCAATCCTAGTTTTATTAGATCTTAGTGCGGCGTTTGATACTGTTGACCACACTATCTTGGTTTCTCGTCTTGAGCAATATGTAGGAATTCAAGGAGTGGCTCTTCAGTGGTTTAAGTCGTATCTATCAAATAGAAGTTTTGCAGTAAATGTCGGTGAATTTTTATCTACGTCAGTTCCTCTCACCTGTGGCGTCCCTCAAGGGTCCATTCTTGCCCCACTGCTTTTTTCTCTATATATGCTCCCTTTGGGATCTATTTTTAAAAAGCACAATGTTTTATTTCACTGTCATGCAGATGATATGCAGATATATCTACCATTACAACAAAATAATAAGAATGCCCTAACTCCTATTTTAGAATGTCTAAATGATATAAAAGACTGGATGGCCTTAAACTTTTTAAAATTAAACAAAAACAAAACAGAGATTATTATTTTTGGGTCGAGTAAGACTGTTAACCTTGGTCCTCTGGCCTCGTATAATAAGATGGTGGTGAAAAACCTCAGTGTTTTATTTGATAAAGCTTTTAAATTTGACATGCAAATAAATGCTGTCGTTAAATCCTGCTTTTTCCACTTGAGACTTTTGGCTAAGGTAAAGATATTTCTTTCCTTTAAAGACCTTGAGAAAGTCATCCATGCTTTTATTTTTTCAAGGCTTAAGTATTGTAATTCCCTTTATATAGGAGTTACCCAGAAAGCGTTGTTGCGTTTGCAGGCAGTCCAAAATGCAGCAGCCAGGATGCTGACTGGTACTCGAAAACAAGACCATATTACACCAGTTCTATTTTCCCTTCATTGGCTGCCAGTACGTTTTCAAATAGAATTTAAGCTTTTATTGTTTGTTTTTAAATCATTAAATGGCTTGGCACCACCTTACCTTGCAGACCTTCTGAAACGACACACGCCTACTAGATCCCTTAGGTCCTCTGATCAGCTGCTTTTAAATATCCCTAGGTCTAGATTAAAACTTAGGGGTGATCGGGCCTTTTCAGTAATTGCACCTAGACTGTGTAATTCATTACCCCTGTATGTTAGAGTAGCTCCAACTATATTTACATTTAAAAGTCGGTTAAAAACTCATTTATTATCTCAGGCTTTTGATTCTACTGGGTAATGAGGGGTGTCATTGAATCTTTAGTGTTTATTTTGAATTTATTTTCTGTATATTTTCTTGGTTTTATTTGTTTTACTTTGTTTGTACAGCACCTTTGGCAACAAACAGGTGTTATTAATGTGTGCTTTAACAGTGAAATAAACAGAAACAGAAACAGAAACAGATTAATGCCATTACAAAAAAAAAAAAAAAAATCCATTAATACCCAATCAGAAAAATTTGAATAATGAGCGGTGGTGAAAAACTTCTGAGTATAGCTTTCTAGTGATTGTGTGATTTCTATTTGAAAAGCTGCTGGATCCTTGTGTGGCCGAGTGTTCTGTAATGGAGCCGACGAGACGAGAGGCACACGGATCCATATGCAAATCCTTATTCTTAAACATGGTCAAAAACAGGCAAGGTTCTGACATAGTCCAAAGACAAGACGAGATAAATCCAAGACAGGCAGATAATCAGGTAATGGGCAATCACAAGACAAGACAAAACTAGACTAAACAATGAACTGAGACTAGAACTAGGAACTAGACAAAACGTCAGATAGGAAACTGGCACCGTAAAGTGCTACCACTAGGAGAGTGATAAACGCAGACAATACTCAGCAACTTGAGCAGGAACTGAGTGGGTGTTATATAGTAGGGATGCGCCGATCCAATATTCAGTATAGGTATTGCTCCGATACTGCCATTTTCTGCCGGATCGGGGTATCGGTCAGAAGAGATGGATCCAAATCTGATACTGTGCGTATACTATTGTGTTATTGTTAAGCCCCACAAAAGCCACAAACACATTATAAAACACCATAAAGTTTTCGTGCACTATGTGGCAGTGCATAGGGGTCTAACAGACTCCAAAAATCGCAATTAGTTTAATCCGACTACGCCACCCTGGTGGAGCGCCAGGGAAATACTTCCAATAAGGACACAGGTACGTGTTACCAATTGAAGGCAAGGAAAATAAGAGCTAGTGAGACATGAGTATCGATACAAAAATACACTTTATTAGAATATCAATAAAATTCTCTCTCCAAAAACACACCACCAGATTATTAAAATAACTCCAGGGCCAGGCTTAGTGGGAACAGGGCAGGCCGGCTGCAACTCGGGAGGTCATCCAAACCCACCTAAATTCACACCACAGCAAACACCTCACACACACAGAGTAAATGGTACCAACACACACACACACACACACACACACAGCACCCCGTGAAACACCTTAGAAGGAAAGCGGCTAGCCTCCCCTGCTCCACACGGAGTCCTCACTGGCTCCTGAAGACAAAAACATTACAAAAAGAAAATTATAAAGAATAAAAAAAACAATCAGTTCAAATTGAAAGACACTAGTTGTAGAGACTCAAAATCTGCCGGCCTCCTAAGCGCACCAAATGCAATGAGAGCAAAATCCCTGTGCCTGCATGACACCAGAATTACAAGACAAATAAAGTACAGAATATGAATTCTTTGCGATGATGTAATACAACATATGACACAGAAAAAATAAAGAAACAGTTATAAAGCTGCAAAACAACCACAAATAACAAAAAAAAAGAAGAAACAGCAGTATAAAAGGTTACTCTGTTATAAAAGAAACCCAAAGTACGAAAAAAGAGAAACCACAGTGCAATGCACAAACAAAATTATACTAAAAGGACTAGATGGCCTAGCAAAGGCACAGAGATCGGTCCAAACGACCCGCCAAACAGCAAGGCCGTAAGCACTGACGTACAACCGGTTCGTATTCAAACAACGAAGAAATGCCCGTAAGCAAAACAGCAGCGGCGTCACAGATAGTATCTTCACCAAGAGATGAACTTAGAGACGGTGAGGTTCCATTCCCCCTTTACGTTTAACAGAAATAAATGTTAGACTAAATCCGCTAAGTCCCGTTTATAGGAACGCAAAACACAGAACATACTTACGGTTAGGGTTGACAAAGACCAGCGCAGAGTTATATGGTTACTCCAACCAGTGTTGTGACTCGATGTACCAGACAGCATTCACGCATCCGCTTGTGTCGCCCTTACCGAGAGCCACACAACATAAATACCACCATCAAAAAGTGACCAAAAAAAATGTAATACGAGCACGAAACATACCTGTAATTGAACTCCGCCACACTTGCCACAATATGGATGCCACCAGCCCCACTCTACAATCAAACTATAAATAGCGCAAATTAACTTCGCTCCGTTCACAGCAACAACCAATTTGGGTCTTACCCTACCTGACACAGTGAGGAGCGGAAAGGGAAATGCCAGGAAGAGGAGAGCTCAGAATCAACCGGACACCACACTACCCCTCAAAATAAGAGTCCTTAAGTAGCAGGGCTACTTGCATCTGATTGGTCCACCAATCAGATCCGAACCAGGCCAAAAACTGATAGCACTAACCCTGCTACAACTATATATCAAGTGTTTAGAAGCCGTTACGCAGTTTAATGTGAGGTAAAGATGAATATTTAAGTCAAGTTCACGTAAACTCTTCTCTCCGCTGCGGCTGTCTGTCTTCCTCCATTCAGCGTTCAAACTGCGTGTCACGTTCGGTTATGAGTCAAGACGATAAAACTCTCTGCAAGATTATTAAATGTTCCTAATATTATACTTGATCTGTAAATAATGATAAATGGTTTTGCATAAAAGGACTTTATCTTGCAGGACTTTATCTTCGTGCTGTTTTCAAAATCGTGTTGGTGTCTGTTAGATCACAACACTGGACTAGAGAGCACTCTTAATGAGCACAGAAACTGAAATGTAAAACTGTTAAAAGAAAAGGCTCAATAAACTATCGCACAGATTTAATACACTACGCATTAATATCTCTTCACTTTGTGCTTTGAACCTTTCTATGCGGAGCGCTGAGCGCTGAGTGCCACTCTGTATTTGGAGCCTTTCCTATCATAATACTTTTGCACAATGAAAGATTATTAATAGCCTTTGTCTTATCTATCATATGTGTCTACCTCATTACTGTGCTATACATTTAAAAGAAATGTCTTTTAATTTTAATTTTATATATATTTATATATAAATATATTCCTTATTTTTCATGTATGTAATTTACAACAATACAAAGACCAATGTATATCATATTACATTATCATTTTAGATTCAGTCCTACACTTATTCACTTTTATTTGTTCCCCACTAAATAATGTTTTTCCCACAAATTTTAGATTTTATATAATTGTGCACTCATGATTTTTCTAGAGTAACTTTTGCTACTGAATTATCCACTAACCTAGTTTATAATAGTATTTTTGTCATAGATTATAATTATATATGCATGCATTTGTTGTTTTTCTTTACAATAAAGTTGTCTATATTTAGTAGATTGTGTGCAACAAAAAAGTCATGATCAGGTCAACACACATTGAGGTATAAATATTCAACGCTGATTAAAAAAAAATGCCCAGGTATCGGATCGAGTTTCTGCAGATACTCAGAATTTTTGGTATCGGATCGGGATCGGTTCTGAAAAAATGGTATCGAGCCACTCCTATTGTATAGTGTGTGTAGTAGCTTTCAGGTGAGCATGTGATTGGTACAGCTGTATGTATTCAGTGCAGTGGATGATGGGAAATGCAGTCCAGGGTGATGTGTAACAGTCTGTGTGGTGTGAAAGTCAATATAATGGAAGGGCGACCTCTGGTGGCAATTGTACGGAAGGTCACAGACCGGATTCGTTAGATTAAGACCTTTGCATCCAAACACCCGGATAATTAACAATTCCCTGACATAGACAATACCACCAATGATGAATCCCATCATATACTCTCTTAAGACAGAAGAGGTCATGCAATCCATAAAAGAACTGTACAAACGCAGCAGGGTGCATACTACTATGGCAAGAAATATGAAATGCAGTGGGAGAAATTAAAATTTATTCATGAGGAGACTGTGCTTTTCAATATAATGTTAGCTGACTTTTATTATCTGTTTGAATAAAACTTTGTTCTTCTGTGTTATATGTAAATATATTATTAGATATATTGCCACTTTACAACATTTAAGAAATACAGGTGCATCTCAATAAATTAGAATGTCGTGAAAAAGTTATTTCAAAAAGTGAAACTTTCATATATTCATATACTTTCATAACGCTGTGTGTAAACCACAAAGTTAACAAAACTATGCACTCCACTGTGCTGAGCGAGAGCTCTTCTCTGCTGTCTTCACGTGCTATAGGAAACTTCTTATTTCCCACTTATGAAGTCGTGAGCGCTTCATGTGAGCGCTGCTGCAGTCTTAGGCCCATCCCAAATGCTCTCATCGGTTGAGATGTGTGATGACACACATCCCAAGCCTGTAGTGTTGCTACCCCACTGAAATGATGGTCAATGCTCCTTAAATGATGTTTCCGAAAATGTTTAATATGTTGACATTCAAGTAGACACCATAAGAACTACGAACACACAAAACAAAAACGGAAACAAACAATACATACACCAAATACGAAACCTGACATTACATTAAACAATTTGCATCATACAATGTACAATCATTTACCTTATAACCCTTTTTCAGTGAGACGTACAAGAAAGAAGAAAAAACGCCACAAACTGCAGGCTACATCCTTCACAAAGCGTGCACACACATACACATAGCGGAAATGGGTCATGTTTTATGCAGTCACATTTTGCGCATTCAATTAGTTTCCAAATAAAAGTCCTTCAGAGCTGCTCTGTACAAAAGGGTCAATGCAATGCATATTTCATATTCTATTTAACAAATTTAGCAGTCCTTTACACTCCCACCAAATCATGAGTCACAATACAACAATGACTTCAAAATAATATGCAGACACAGCAAAACACTTATATAAAATACATAACCATGAAAGCAAAACCAAAAAAAAAAAAAGTTTAACAAGTTTCCAACAACAAAACCAACTTCTGGACTGGGCGTTCAATTATAGAAGGCTTGCCAAGATATTTCAGGGTGTTTAAATAGACTACAGATAGAAGAGTTACTTATTTGTCCTTCCACCTTAAGCACACCATCACTGTTAAGAAATTAATAAAGATTATACAATTCTTTGCAAGATGATAACTGGTTAACTCTACTTAACACTTTCAGTTCATTGTGAAACATGTCTTTACAGGAATTTGACGTCTTTGTTTTCTCTTTCCTCAACTGTAGAAAAACTGCTTGATTTATCCTTACTAATTTGTCATTGAATGCGTGCAATTGCTCTAATTACATGAGACCAAGATGAGAACTTAAACAGGTGATTTACAACAGTTCCCTGCTCCGCTGCCCCACTGCCCCACTGTTAAGGGTTTGAGAATTTATGACTTCTACGTCACTTGGTAGCAGTTCTGGAATCTTGCTGGAAGGAAGGTCAATCTCTTTGTTCCATAGAAACATTGGCCCTGTAAACCAGTTCGACGAAATCAGTTCATCGACAGTGAGACCTCTGGAGACCTGATCTGCAGGATTGTTTTTTTGTTGGAACATATCTCCATTGCTGCAGAGCTGTGCTTGAATGAATCTTTTGTACTCTGTACTCTGTAGCAACAAACTAAAATTCACTGAAATGACTGCAGCTGTCAACTCCAACCTTGGAATAGTTGTTATTTTTATTGGGGACACACAGGACTTTGCCATTGCAAGAGACGTCATCTCTTTCATTTTTCAATCTCAGATATGAGCACTGTCCATATCTGCTAGAACTAGCATCCGAAAAATTATGCAACTCCACTTCCTTCAACTTTCCAAAATCAGGGGGAGCATATGTGCGGGAAAGAGTCACTTTCTTCAAGTTACTCAAGTCCTTTTTCCAGAACTCCCACCTTGGCTGCAACTCATAACTCAGTATGTCACCCCAGCCTATACCCTGTCTGCATACTTCCTGGAGTATCTTCTTTCCACAGAGGATGATTGGAGCTAAAAATCCTAGTGGGTCATACAATGATGCAATGCGGAACAATGTAAATACGACAATACGTAAACCAAATACGAAACCTGACATTACATTAAACAATTTGCATTAAGCGAGTTGCTGGCTGCTCTTTGAGACAAACATCAAACTTAAAGCAGTCAAGTTCCACATTCCACTGAATCCCCAGTGTTCGCTCTATCAAAGAATCATCAAATGAAAGGTCGGGGTTTCCCCCCGCAGACATTTAAAATACGTAGACTTGCAACACAAGGCATAGCATCTTGACAGGCATTAAGAAAATCTCAGAACTCATCTGTTGATGTACGATACTCATTATTAAGAGTTTCAATATCATGTTGGATCAATATCATGTTAATTTGACTTTCACATTCAACATTATCAAAGGAAGGATTTAACTCTGTCATTTTAAAATTGACCAGCACTATTATAGTTTAAATCCCCAAACAGTATAAAGGACATATAATCTCAAACGTTAACACCAGCGGTGTTTTAAAAATACCTTTTTGTCGAGATAATGCTCTCTTAAAACACATATAAATATATATTTCATTTAAAACAACTCTTTTAAAAGTCACTGAAAATGTTCAAACCCTTTTTTGAACCTCAAAGAAAATGTTTCATGTTGGTTAAATATTTCACCTTGATATCCGTTTGTCGTGATAGATGTGCATCGAAGAATAAACGCATCCTGAAGAAGAAAACAGCCTTTCACAGTCCGTGAAGCATCGATTAATCCTCTGTTTCAGCCGTAGTGATTCATAAACGAAACTCTTTCGATCATCAGAAATCGATCCTCTGCACGTGAATCTGCTCACTCCTTAAAAACCCGTCAGCGTGGACACCGGTCATCAATGCAGCAGTCTTCAATGACGAATGGATAAGTTCTTATTGTTACTACCTGAAATGATGGTCAATGCTCCTTAATAATAATAATGATGAATAATTCATTACATTAATATAGCACTTTTCTAGGCACTCAAAGCACTTTACATTGTCAGGGGATATCTCCTCATCCACCACCAGTGTGCAGCATCCACCTGGATGATGCAACGGCAACCATAGTGCGCCAGAACGCCCACCACATACCAGCTTACTGGTGGAGAGGAGAGAGAGTAATGAAGCAAATCAGCAGATATGGGGATTTTTAGGAGGCCATGATGGTCAGAGACCAGTGGGCAAATTTGGCCAGGATGCCAAGGTCACACCTCTACTCTTTTCGAAAGACATCCTGGGATTTTTAATGACCACAGAGAGTCAGGACCTCGGTTTAACGTCTCATCCGAAGGACGGTGCTTTTTGACAGTATAGTGTACCCATCACTATACTGGGTTGCTAGGAACCACACAGACCACAGGGTGTGCACCCCCTGCTGGCCTCACTAGCACCTCTTCTAGCAGCAACCTAGTTTTCCCAGGAGGTCTCCCATCCAGGTACTGACCAGGCTCAACCCTGCTTAGCTTCATTGGGCAACCAGTCTTGGGCTACAGGCTGATATGGCTGCTGGCCATACAAGTTTTACAGTCTTTAATTAAGGAAACACTGGGAACAATCACAACAGGAGCTTGAGCAACACATGTAGCAAACAAGTAGACCCAACAAACATGAACTGAACAGACTGGGGCTTATAAACTCAGGATAACGAGGGACAGACAGATGCGGGTAATCAACTAATGATCAAACTAAACAAGGACAGGAAAAATACCATATAAGGCAAAACAGGAACTGAAACACGTGACAAAACAGGTCCAATCCTGACAAAAGGTGTGTTCGACTTCATGCAGCGCCGCACAGACCTATCGGCGAGAGTAGCCGCTTGCAGTCGGGGGCGGAATTGAAAGCAGAGATGTGAAGTCGAACACTTTCTGCTCCCGGTAGTGATGCTCTCACAGTATTTGCATACTCTTAGCACAGATGAAGTGAATAACATGCAATATTTGTCAAATGCACAGACGTTTCAGAAATGTTTTCACAAGCAACAGAAACACTTTTAATATACTGCTTAATACAGGGCCATCTGTTCAAGAATAAAGTTCAACATAAACATATTTAAATACCAATAAAGTGGGGGTATATTTGCTTTTATCAGTGTTTTTTTTATTAAATGTGACTCAATATAACATTGCAACCATACAATAAAAAGCCTTTACTGTTCTAAAAACAGAACAGTACATTTGTGAGCAGTATATATATTTTTTATTATTATACAAAAATTAAAAACAGCTGTGTCTTCATCAGGGCTCCTGCAGTCACTCTGGAGAAACTGCACCAGCTGAGTCAGCCGGCTGCTCTCGAAACGCATCATCACGGTACTTTGATGCCACACGTGACAGTGACGTGGACTCGGCGGCGGTTCCAGTCGGACAAATTTTCCAACCGGCATGCACTGCTTCAAGTCAGCCGCCGATCGGTCTGCACGGTGCTGCATGAAGTCGAACACACCTAAGATCTCTTTCAAGTGTAGAATTTAGGAAAGAAGTATTGCAATTTTCCTACTGCAGTATAAAGCAAAAAATAATATACCTATAAAATATTCATTTTCATTTATTTTACAGTACAATTTTTTATTTATTTTTTTACAATATTATATGGCTATTACTGTTATAGGAATAACAATAATATTAAATTGATGTTATTATTATTATATTCTAATTTGTTTGGCTTCCTAAAACACCAGTGTGAATGTAATTTAGACTGAGACAGTGCCCTTTAAAGTTCAGGTACAAGTAAATTCACTGACTTTTTTCTGACTTTCTTTTTTCTGAGTTTTCTTAGTTAAGAACATGGGTTGGAGCTCTTAATTTTGAACTCTAAAATTGCATTAGATTGAATAATTTAACTTTAAAATGTACAAAATTTAAAAACTTTTTTCCAAGACTTCATTTGTCCTTTTTTACAATATCACAATAAATATTGCATCGTGGACTTCATATCGAGATATTATTGTATTGTGAGATTATGATATTGTTACATCCCCAGTGCTTACTTAGCACTACTGTACACCTTTATGTGAAGGGGGACTAATACCATTTTTTTCTTCTGTTTTGGTTTAGTTCCTGTGTTTAATATGCACTAGCTTCTTATGTTCACTAGTTTGTCCCCATGACTCCCAACTGAGTTAAAACCTTTAAAACCTCTGTTTCTTCAGTTTCATGTCTTGTGTTAACATTTCTAGATACTGTGTTCTAATATCTACTATTGTGCATATATGCCGACCGTACAACCAAGTTTTTCATAAATATTCTTTTTGGACTAAACATGTTGTCCATCAGAACTTTTCCCTCAAATTCTGAAACTACTCTTTCAACATCAAGTGTTTCTGTGACTGTCTAAAGCACATGAATAAGAGGTACGCAACTGGGTGTCTGTTGCCAAGCATCTAGGAGTAAAATTCTAACACAGAATCACACTGTAGTGTTTCATGCATTAGACACGTTGCTCTACTCGAGGCAAAAAGCAGGGTTTATAACAGCAATAACCCAGAGTTGAAGCTCTAAAGACCAAAGTGTCTAGCATCAAGGTGCCATTACCCAATACAATCATCATATTACACACATAATTACAATTGGAAAGATGCAAGCTTGGATATAGCATCAGTTTAATACATTTTTGCAAACCCAGCCAGAGTATCTGTCAGCTTTCTGATGTTCTAGGTTGCTCTCAATTCCACAAATCACCATGTGAGTGTGAAACTTGTTTTCCATAGGAATGAAGTGAAAAAGTAGTAAACAGTTTTATACCTCACATTTAATGATTGTACTGAAAATGACTTTATAGAGGACTTCAGTATTGATATAACCATAATATTGTTACACTATCAAAAACTTTGAACACTTAAAATAAAACACTGGTTGTACACTGGTATGATTGATATTATTAAATAGAGTAGGCCTCATGCTCATAAGTCATCTTCTCAAGCTTTAAGGTAAGCTTTTTTTTAGTCCTGCCCCTGCTTCATTAAGTCTACAGGGAGAAGAGCTGATCCATCAACGAAAGTCCCAAGCTTAAGAATAATCTTATATATATATGCCGATGGCTGGTAGTATAATGATATTGTCGCAGCTCTGAATAAGGTAGATTATAAATCATGAGTTCCCTCTGTTTCTCTCTAGTGATTTTAATGCAGTGATTAGTTCAATATGATTCAAAAGAACATCTAAACATTTTTGTTCATTAATGCACTGTAGTTGGAAATGAAATTATTGTTTTAATATTCTGTATTTTTATAACAGTTCTTCATCACAGGTGAAGCAAAAGCCAGACAACAGGTATCATGAGCTCCATGCAGGCAGACTCGTCTACAAATGAGACCTTTGTTCGTCCTGCAGCATTTTTCATCAATGGTTTTTTTAATATGTCACATGCAAAATACTACTACGTGTTCTTGTCTTTAGTGTATGTTGTGACTGTTTTAGGGAATTCATTTATCATGTGTATCATATATTTGGCCCGCAGACTCCATACAGCCAAATACATTGCTGTTTTTCATTTGGCCCTTTCTGATCTGTGTGGAAGCTCAGCTTTGATTCCAAAAGTCATGGACACATTTTTATTTGACCACCAGGTTGTTTCATATGAAGCATGTTTGGCAAATATGTTTTTTGTATATCATTTCATGAATCTGCAATCTTTGACACTACTTGTCTTGGCTTATGACAGACTGGTTGCTATTTGTTTTCCTCTACATTACCATGCCATTGTAACCAAACCAGCTATGTTTCTGATCATAGGGGTGATGTGGATTTTTTCTGTAACATATTTATCTGTACTTGTAGTTTTTGTGAATACACTCTCTTTTTGTAGATCTGTTGTTATTAATAGTTACTTTTGTGATCAAGGACTTATCTATAGACTAGCTTGTAATGGAAATTCTTTAAATGTATTAATGGGAAAAATTAGCTTTGGTCTCCTCATGTGCACACCACTCATACTGATCATCATCACATATTTCTGCATTTCTCTGGCTCTGCTTAAGATTGCTCATGGTGCTGATCGGATCAAGGCCATAAAAACCTGCACCTCACATCTCATGTTGGTGGCAATTTTGTATCTCCCAGTTTTAAGTAATAACATTGCTGCTGCCACAACACCTATCTATCCAAACACCCGGTTAATTAACAATTCCCTGACACAGACAATACCACCTATGCTGAATCCCATCATATACACTCTAAAGACAGAGGAGGTCATGCAATCCATAAAAGAACTGTACAAACGCAGTAGGGTGTGTGCTACTATAGAAATAAATATCAAATGCAGTGGGAGAATTTGAAATTATTTAAAAACATTTGGTTATTGTCAATATTACTGTTTGCTGGCCTTCATCATTTGCTTGAATAAAACTGTTTCTGTTATGAACATTTAACAAATATTTAAAGGATATTTTTACTTGCTCTGCAAATTTTGTAAAAGAAGATCTCTGACTTTTCACATGTGATTAAAATTAAACAATTTCTGTTACCAGGTTGATCCTCTATGGATTTTGTTTGTCTAATGTTTACTGTTTCTTTAATTATGACTATGCAGTGACTTATCCCCACTATTATGTGCTATTTGAAACTCTGTGATGCATTGTATGATGATCTAAATTTATTTAACTTTAAACTTTAAAGTGTTGATTCAATAAAATGAAAGCAGTCAAAGTGACAAAAAATTAAACAACACTAGTACACAAGTGTTCAATATGTCATAAAACATATTTTTTTTTTTAATCCACACAATGAACAATGGTATATTTTACATAAAAAACATACAACTTTTCCTACTTGCTTGTGTAAAAGAACAGAGAACATTTATATCACACTGCTCTCTCTTGTTTCATACAAAAACAAAAAAAAAAAACCTCAGCATTTTTCTTCCGCTCTAGTCTCCTAATCTAGCTTTCTAATAAACTTGACATTGTATACTACGAATAGGCCTACTGTGTGCTGTGATGTATTGCTTAAACTTGTAAATCACGTCGGATAAAAGCACTGCTAATGGCTGGTTCACACTAGACTATTTTCAAATCTAACCGATTTTAAAACCATGAGAGACCACAGACATAAGAATGGTTTCAACCGATTTTTAACATTATAATCCTCTGAATGCACACACTAGACAATTCAGCCAGACCATGAGACCACACACCTGATGATTGTAGTAACAATTTCACAGTGGCAATTCTGCAGGCACAAGATGTCAGAGAAACTTGCATGATCAAACGTGACTTCAGAGGAAAAACAACTATGGAGGACAATCAATGTCATCAACTGGCTCTCCTGGTGTGCACAACACATTATAAAGGCACTCATACTGTTTCTATAGTTGTGCAAGTCAATCTTCTTTTTCATACTCCATTTCTGTGACATATTTGTGGCTGCCATGTTTCAGCAACAAAAGCACGCTACATCTAGTTGGTGAAGTTTGCTCGCTCTCATTGGTTATTCTGGGTATCCCATTGGAGGCGGCAAAAATCAAGAGTCATAAATTAACAAACATGATTTGGGATCAGGGAGGCTCCGACTTGATTGGGACCAGTAAAATAATCTTAATGACACCACACAATTTTTTGGACAAAATTTCAGTTGTGACAAGCCTCGCATCAGGCCACGGCTCTTGATTGTTGCGCCCAAAATATGCAAGTTTGTGGCCAGCCTGAATGCATGTAGAATGCAAATGTAAACTGGTGCCTTCTTTGTGAAAATGACTTTAGAGGACTTCAGTATTATGTTAGTATAGACGGTTTCAAAGGCAACAAAATAAACAAACTTTACTGCGCATGCGTTGTTGCTCAAACTTAACTTCCGGTAGCCTTTCGCAAAGAATCAATAACAACAGCAAAGTCCTTCTAGAGTAGATTATTTCTGATAACAAGCAAAATATGTTTGCAACATAAATCAGATGGACTTATTGAAAATGCAAATTCATTCTCTGCCAGCAGGAGGTGCTTTTGGAGTGGGAGAGATAGAGATTTCCCCAGTAATGGCTGTACACAAAGCAGTGCTGAAGCAACTTCATAAGCCAATAATTTTGGGGTATAGTAATTTCTCTTCATACTTCTTTAGTGTATATATTATTTCTGTCATAGCAACTCTTGAAGGGATTGGCATGGTAATGTACATGACAATGACAATGTGTTTGGTCTTGGTGGAATAGGTCTGCTACGCTGCTGCTGTGGCAGAGCAAGTACCGAGACTTGCTATTGCCAATACATGCTGCTGTGAGCATATAAGAAATACTGCTGCTGCACAAAACATATATGAAATAACCCCCATAGCATAGATGAATCATCACATAGCAGATCTATACAGGTGGAGCTGGGGAAGATGCAGGGTTTCTGAAGCGTGCTGCAACTGCTACAGCAAGCACTAGTCAAGTATTTGAATGTTGAGCAGCAAGCTCATTGGCTGCTGATACAAAAAGAACCAATCAGCTGAGCCATGTGATGATGTCGATATGTCAGATTGAGTTTTCACCTAGAGTTTCATGCCAGAACTTTGGATTAGTCTCTACTGCTCTCATAAGTTTGTACAGTACTCCTGTTTAGCAATAAATTCATGATGTCACATGTTAAATTTCCTCCTGCCCATTTTTCCTCAAGTCTGTAGGGAGATGGGATGATCTATGGACTAAAGTTCAAAGCACAGGAGAATGATCTACTATAAATGTGTCTGATGGCTGGTAAATTAATGAGATGGTGGCAGCTTTAGAGAAGGTTGAGTATAAACCATCTGTTTTCCTCTGTTTCTTGCCACTGATTTTACTGCAAATTACTCTTGTTATTAGTGCAATATGACTAGATTAAAGAAGATCCAAACATTAATGCACTGCGACTGGAAATGAAACATTTTAATATGAATATTTTCTGTTGTTAATTGTATTTCTACTTAATTCTACAGTTCTTCATCACAGGTGCCACAAAAAGCCAGATGACAGGTATCATGAGCTCCATGCAGTCAAACTCCTCTGAAAATGTGACCTTTGTTCGTCCTGCAACTTTTTTCATCAATGGTTTTTTTAATGTCCCACATGCAAAATACTACTATGTGTTCTTGTCTTTAGTGTATGTTGTGACTGTTTTAGGGAATTCATTTATCATGTGTATAATTTATTTGGCCCACAGACTTCACACGGCCAAATACATTGCTGTTTTTCATCTGGCGCTTTCTGATTTGTGTGGAAGCTCAGCTGTGATTCCAAAACTCATAGACATGTTTTTATTTGAGCACCAGGACATTTCATATGAAGCATGTTTGGCAAATATGTTTTTTGTTTTTCATTTCATGAATCTGCAGTCTTTGACACTGCTCGCTTTGGCTTATGACAGACTGGTTGCTATTTGTTTTCCTCTTCAGTATCATGCCATTGTAACCAAACAAGCCATGTTTCTGATCATAGGGGTGATGTGGATTTTTTCTGTAACTTTTATTGCTTCAATGGTGAGTTTGATCACAAGACTCTCTATTTGTAGATCTAACATAGTCAATAGTTATTTTTGTGATCATGGCCCTATTTATAGACTAGCTTGTAATGATAATACCATAAATATTATCATGGCAAACATTTGTTTTGGTCTCCTCGTGTGTATGCCACTGATATTGATAATCATATCATATTTCTGCATTGCTTTAGTTTTGCTTAAGATTGCTCATGGAGTTGACAGGATCAAAGCCATGAAAACCTGCACCTCACATTTCATGTTGGTGGCAATTTTTTATGTGCCACTTTTTGGTATTAATATTGCAGCTTTAGCAACATTTATCCATCCAAACGCCCGGATAATTAACAATTCCCTGACACAGACAATACCTCCTATGCTGAATCCCATCATATACACTCTAAAGACAGAGGAGGTCATGCAATCCATAAAAGAACTGTATAAATGCAACAAGGTGAACACTAGGCTACAGAGAAAAAGGTTAAATGTAAAGGGGTACTAAAAAATAAGATCGATTTTGTTGAACTATGTTAAGCAATCTGTACTTGTGCGTTGACTATGAATATCCAATTCATATTCGCATTCAACAAATATTTAATTTAACAGAATTGACTGACCTGTGTGTGCAGATGTTGTAGAAAATAATCTCACAACCTTCTCATATGTGATACAAATAAATTACTCAAAATATTTATGAGGTCACAGAATTTAGAATTTGCATTGTAATTAAGTTGTATTGTATTGTATTGTATTGTAATGGATGGGCAGTAATGAACTAAACTAAAGTAATAGATTACTTCATTTAGTTTTCTTTGAATTGACTGAAATGTTTGTTTGAAGTGCAACAAGGCTTTCCATGTGTGCTGATAGGGTACATAAGGATAATTCATACAAAAATAAAAAATTATTTACTCATCCTCATATTGTGCCAGAGCAATTTGTCTTTTTCATCTATGCTGTAGAAAACAAAAGCCACATTAGCCTCATAATTAATTTGCAATAAGTGTTGAATGGAGAAAAAAAAGAAAAAAGCATTCATTCAATGTACAAATAACATGAAGGTGAGTAAATGGTGACGCTATTTTCATTTCACATCTTTGTGTAAAAAGATATAAACATTGTAAATTTTGTAAATTTGTTAACAACAACATGTAGATATGCTGCAGTTTGATTAGTGGAAAAAAAACTGATTCTATTGTGCCCTCTAGTGGCAAAAGCAAGTGTTGTGCTGGATGATGGATTGAGTTTAATTGTGACCTACTGTATACAATTATACAATTATATGTCGATTGATGTGGCAACCACATGATAACATTTTATATATATATATATATATATATATATATATATATATATATATATATATATATATATATATATATATATATATATATATATATATATATATATATATATATATATATATATATATATATATATTAATGGGTGGAAAGGGAGAAAGACACTGAATGGTGTAGTTACACTCATTAAATCAATTAAGTCATACTTTTGACATTTCTTACACATAATAAGAACAAAGGCATAGTAACTAGGCCTGCCAAAATAGAATAGGAGAGAAAAGGAGAGAAAAGCACTAAGAGTGTCTTAAAAGAAGTCCATATGACTCTTATTGTAAATTCTGAAGCCACGCAATACCTTTTGCCTTCTGCATATTCATTGGGTGCTGAAGGCAAGACATTACAGGCAGACACATTATTTTTTTCATGCACTGATCAATTTTGATATTTTGGGTTTTTCATAACATGCTGTTTCAGGCTACAGAAAAGAAACATCCAAAATACAAGTCTAGATGTTTATTTTAACCTACTTTATCTATTTCCGTCTGTAGATTTCTGTGAAAATACATATCTTTAAAGGCCTTTTTCTCAAAATGATGTTTTTTTCCCTCATTTACTGAGCCAGAAATCTAATTAAATCTCTGTTTAATTCCTGTCTATAGTCATGGTGATTTTTTTTTGTTTTTTTTTTACAGTAAAACTATTTTAAAAATTTAAAAACCTTTAACAGTAGTATGTCAACAAAAGTTAATTTTGAATATTCAATTTCTATTTTGGAAATGCATGCAAATGAATGCATATCTAACTAAATAATGCCTCATTTCCATATTAAATATAACATTTCAGAAACACAAAAGATGTTTGCAATTCTTAATGTAATCAATCAACGTTAAGTGTGGTGATATTAATTCTATATATTAGTTACACTTTTCACCCTATTCATCATGTTTAAATTTAGCCCAAGATAAATGGACCAAGACATAATGGCAGTTCAACCAGGGCAAATACAGATACACTATCTATCTTTGATATTATTGTCAGTGCTGTGATTTGATTGGCCAGATGACAGCTCTATAGAGGTGTGCCATTGGTCGACACTGTCACAGTCAGTGATATGCTGAAGGGACTGACACCTCTTCATTCAGTATATAATGCATTAGGGAAAGCCTGCAGGCCGGGCAAACCTCCCTAAGACCTTACTGTGAGCATATCCTATTAATTATTCATTAAAGTTGTTATTATAATACAACATTTCAACCTTTTTGCATTCTGCTTTTCTGCCCGGACAGGATGAAAAAAGATGATTCAAGAGGTTACTGGAAGCAGGAATATTTCCTTCCTGTCCACTGGATTCTCTGGTATACCTCACATGAGATACTATTATATATTCCTGTTTATTGCTTACTTTATTTCTTTTCTAGGAAACTCCTGTCTTATGTTTGTTATCATTACAGACCGAAATCTTCAAACTCCTAAATATATCACTGTCTTTAATTTATCACTGACAAACATTTGTGAGAGTATCACTGTAATCCCTCAGAAACTGGGTGCATTTTTGTTTGGGAATCAGTTGATCCCGTATGGATTGTGCTTGTGTGATATGCTCTCCAATATGTTATTTGTTTCAGTGCATTCACTAACTCTCAGTATTCTGTCTTTTGAAAGATTAGCAGCCATTTGTTTACCACTGAGGTATCATATGATTGTGACCCACAGATCTATGCTTGTTAGAATTGGTGCTTCATGCACACTAACACTAATGCGAACAATCATCAGCAGACTTTCTTTTTGCGGAACTAGAGTCTTAATCATTCATTTCTCTGATCGCAGGTCAAATTTCCCAAGCTGTGCCAGCATGAGTGTACTGTTTCAGGTCATCATCATGTTTCCAGTTTTTCGTGTAATCTTTTCATACGCATGCATAGCTGTAACATTGTTCAGAACCCCACAGGACCATCAAAAAGCCACAAAGACATGTACTGCTCATTTAATGGAAGTGGCTTACCTGCCCATATGCATAACATATGTATTTTGGGTCCTTTTAAGCACAAGCACTACAATAAGTATTCTTTCTCTGACCTCTGTGATTCCTTCGATGCTTAACCCTATAATCTACACTTTCATGACAAAGAAGTTTATGGCATCTGGGCAAAAAAAGAATCATGTTTTCATCTAGAATACCAACTGTGTTCCAATTAGAATGATAGTAGCTGTGTGCTTTTTGTATGGAATTCTTGTTTTGTGTTATTTGAAGCATGAATTGTAAATGCAGCATCTTTAATCTTGTGCCAGTCTGATTTTATGTTTATACGATATGTCATGTGAACTAAATAAATCTTAACCATATTTCTTTGTATTGTAATGTTTAGACACACTGTACTGTATTTATTCCGAATAACTGTTTAGGAAGGCTGAGAGGTCTGCAATGAATTATAATGCTAAGAAATATTGGTAAAAACACTGATATCATTATATTATCGAGTGCATATCTAAAAACAATTCTTTATCACAGGTAACACAACATTCCAGACAATGGGCAGCTTGACTTCAGTGCAGTCAAACTCATCTGCAAACGCGACCTTTGTTCGTCCTGCAACATTCTTCATCGGAGGCTTTTCTAATTTCCCTCATGCGAAATACTACTATGTGTTCTTGTGTTTTGTATATGCTGTGACCGTTTTGGGGAATTTATTTATCATGTGTATCATTTATTTGGCCCGCAGACTTCACACAGCCAAATACATTGCAGTCTTTAATCTGGCACTTTCTGATCTGTGTGGAAGCTCAGCTTTGGTTCCAAAACTCATAGACATGTTTTTATTTGAGCACCAGCTCATTTCATATGAAGCATGCTTGATGAATATGTTTTTTGTGTTTCATTTTATGAACGTTCAGTCTTTGACACTGCTCGCTTTGGCTTATGACAGACTGGTTGCTATTTGTTTTCCTCTACGGTATCATGCCATTATTACCAAAACATCCATGTCACTCATTATAGGCAGTATGTGGATGTTTTCCATGGTTTTATTCTCTGTCCTTGTGGGATTAGTCAACAGACTCTCTTTTTGTAGATCTACTGAGGTCGATAGCTATTTCTGTGATCACGGCCCTGTCATCAGCCTTTCCTGTAACAGTAATTCCATAAACTACCTCATGGCATATATTTTATTTGGTCTCCTAATTTGCCTGCCGGTGATAGTGATAACCCTCTCATATTGTTGTATTGCTGTGGCATTGCTCAAGATTGCTCATGGTGCTGATCGCATCAAAGCCATGAAAACCTGCACCTCACATCTTGTATTAGTGGCAGTTTTTTATCTACCGATTTTAAGTGTAAATGTTAAATCCATATCAACATCTATTGATCCAAACTCCCGGATAATTAACAATTCCCTGACACAAATAATACCACCTATGCTGAACCCCATCATTTACACTCTAAAGACAGAGGAGGTCATGCAATCCATAAAAGAACTGTACAAACGACACAAGGTGAACACTACTACAGAGAGAGATGTGAAACAGAGAATGGAAATATAGATGCTTGTCCTTTCACATTTTGTCCTTAACATTGTTGTTTGTTTAATGATTGTGTGAAAGAAACTACATGTCCTTTGTTGCATATAAATATCACACAAGCTATATACTTTAACTATAATCGATCATTTAACAAATGTCCACTTCAACAGGATTGGCTGGTTTGATGTGTTATATGATGATATTATAAAATAATTGTACAAATTCCTCATGTGTGATTAGAATTTAACATCACAGTGCTCAAATCCCCCCCCCCCCAAAAAAAAAAAATACACAGATGTTGTTGTAATTTCCAATGACACCACCAAGGAAATTTAATTTCAAAATTTGAATTCAAATGAAATTTCAAGGCCGCTTTATCAATGTATGCAAAAACACCAAAGAAATTTAAATATATATATATATATATATATATATATATATATATATATATATTAAAGTGTGAACATGTTTTAATAAACAGTTTGTCTGTTAGTAAGAAAAGCCATTCAACTAGCCATTCAGCCCTCGGGTGCCATTCAGAAGGTGTCTAGTGGTAACTGGTCTATGGGGAGCAGCAGAGTTCAAAAGAAACACAAAAATGTAAGTAAACAAGTGTTGGTGCAGCCTCCAAATGGTCACAGTGTTGAAAAAGGTCAAATAAAGGTAAAAAGGTAAAATAAAGCTTCTGTAATAGACCAAAGTACTTAATCACGAAGACAGAACTATACACACACACATACAAATGTTAAATATAATTTATATGTTAGCGTGAGTTTTCATAATATACAGAATTTACAAATGTCATTAGCGATGACAAGCTAGCATGAACCAAATATCTCGTCTAATGAACCAATTAACTGCATAACAATTAATTGTAAATCTTATTTACTTCAGTGGCTTCTAATGCCTTTTGATCACCTTAACATTAAAAAATTAACATGCATGTGTTGTAATCTTGTGTTGGATGTAGTTTTAGAAGAGTGGTCAGAGAGCCACAAAGATGTGTAGGAGCCATTAGTTATTAATGCTGTTGCTCAGTGTTTTCATTATATAAAATTATGTGCATATTGTGGCCTGTTGATCCTGTGGCTATCTGGACAGTTAACTGTCTTTCTTTGTGTCAAGCATGGGTGATGAAGATGAAAATGTTGAACAAAGCATTGCCTCACTCAGTTCTATACGTAGGGGAAATCTTGCTGTGTGCACATGTAGGATGAATGAAATGGAAGCATTGCTTGTTGATGGTGGTGATGTAGAATCAATAAATAAATAAAAGTGTGGAGGCATTTTATATAGCACTTGGAGAATTTACGACTGCTCATAAGCTTGTGCAGGAACACCTACCTGATGAAATTACCTGGCAAAATGAGCGTATAGACTGGTTTGAGCCTAAAATGGCAACATCTGAGAAATTTATGAGTGAATTGTAGATGTGGAAAAAGATTCAAAAGGATCCACTAACATTTATCAAGCCAAACAATAGTGCTTCGCTTGTCTCCAAAGTCACGTAAGTCTCGTACTTTTCACAGCTCATCAATATCATCAATGAAGATAAAACAAAAACTGAGAATATAGTAGAGATAGACTTTAGTATAAGGGGAGGAATAAATATAAATGCTGAAAAAAAAACTTTTAAAAATGGTCCACTCACATATAAATAATACATTTTCTTAATTCTCTCAATTTTTTTGTTTTTTTTTAATTATAAATCACTTCACCTTCACAATTATTTTAGTGCTAAATGAAATGTTATGTAAGGTTTTCCTATATATTTCTTCTGTTTATGAGGATATAGAATATAGAATGATAAGTAGGGCAAAAGTCTCTAAAACCTAAGAGCAAGCACCCAGTGAAACAATTAATTATGATATTTTTTATAAAAGTAATATATTTAAAAAATAAATAAATAAATAAAATTATTTTCAGATTGTGAGTTCTTTTCTTTTTTTTTATTAACATGTACAAAGTCTGAGACTAAAGAAAACACTTCTGATTGGCTTCTTTATTCTGATTGTAAAATAAATATGTATATCAAACAGACATGAAACATTTTCATGAAATATTTCTGTGCTTGACACATTCTTAACTACGCCTTTTGTTAAGTAAATACGATGGATGTTTTATTGTGCAGCACGGCCTCAGGGGCCTCTGCATCAGGCAGATTGTGTGGCGGAAGTCCTCTGCTTCAGGAGCTGCACTTTGCGAGTGTTCTGGTAGGTGGTCATGCACTCCTTAAACTTCTGAACCTCAGTCTGACACTTCCTCCAGTCCTGATGCTCAGCCATACAGTCCTGCAGAGCATAGTGCAGCTCAGCACAGCCTGTCCTGGAGACCATCCCGTCCACTGGATCATCCTCATCCTCACTCCTGCTCCGGTTGTGAGGGGATGGAGGAGGCGATGTCATCCTTATAATTTAAAATTATAATTTGAAATGTGTTGGAATAAATAACGACGAAACTATCCAAAAACATTACAACTGAAAAGCTGTAAAAACAAACAAAAAAACAAGCCGCTCGTATGTATTCGATTGTCTTTCACATTCGAGCCTGTTACAGCAAATCTCTTAAAGGTTTTATATTTAAATAAACTTGCCTTTGCGGTTTGAGATTTCAAGAGCTTCAGGAAGGTTTCATAACTTGCCTAGCCGGGAACATTTCATATCACGAACAGGAAATGTGTTACATTTTTAAGAGTCCGTGTCCATTCATTGACAAAAAAAAAAAGAGAAAAAAAAGACTGTAGATGTAATTACACATGTCACTCACTAGATGGTAGTGTTGTATCAGACAATTGCAATCGGCTGCAGCGCTTATTTGGTAAAGCTACGATACCTCTAGAGAATTCAGTCAAGATATTTTTCTACATATTTTTGATTTATTGTTGACTGTTGTCTCAAGTAGCATGTATTAGGTTGACTTTCTAAACAAATACTGGTGAGCCAGCGAACAGTTTCAGCATTATGACTATTGGATTTCATACAGGGGAAAAGAAGTGCATATAGTCCTGTTAAAAAGAAAGACTTAGTTTTGTGTGTGGTAATAAAACAGAATATGGCTTCTGGGGAATTGGCTAGCATGGAGATTTACGTTATTCAAAGGATGTTTGAAAGCAAACAGCAAACAAGCTGACTGCCTACAGATGTGTTCCACTTAAAGAAATTTTAAATGACAAAATATTGCAAGTTAAACAAGAAGATTCATTTTTACAAGTTAAGTGCAAAGCAAATGTATAGTTGAGGATTTAAAAGTATGATTAACAGAGTATTTTAAAATTACCACAACATAATACAATAAGCATCACAGAAAGCCTCCAAGATAACATTTTAAATAATATCAGCACTTTTACACTTGAACCACAGTTATGTTGTCCATTAATGTGCATTTTTTAGAGCATGAACAGACAGTCTCTGGGTTAACAATGTATGAATCCTGCTTCGAACCTCTTTAGTTTTCAGTGAGTAGAGGATGGGATTCACACAGGGTGTGATGAGGCATGACAAAGACAAGCACACTGTTCATTTGACTTTATATTAATTCCCAAGTTTTAAAAGATAGTAAAAATTGGAATGAAGAATACGGCCACTAATATGAGGTGCTCTGTGCACGTGGCCAGTGCCTTATAACAGCTCTGATTATTTTTCATTCTGAATACAGCAGTCAGTATACCCATGTAGGTCAAGAAAATAAAAATCAAAGGTCCAGCTTTGAAGAGTATAGTTAAAGTAGTCGAAAAGTTCCAATGGAACGTCACATCACTACAAGCGAGTCTTAAAACAGGAGCTTTATCACAAAAATAGCTGTTGACATCAAGAGAGCCACAAAATGAGAGGGCTGTGACAGATGCATTGCCGTAGAGTATTATAGTAAAAACAAAGAACCAAACTGCACTGATTATATAAGCCATTCTGGTGTTTGTGTTAATAGACTCCTGTCTTAATGCGAAACAGATCACAATGAACATGTCGTAAGAGAGAATACATAAGTAAAATGATTCAAGGGATAAAAAAGTATAGTAAGTGTACATTTGCACAAGGCACAGTTTGAATGGCACAAAATTGTCTAGAGCAATGTAAGTCTTGATCATGCCAGGCACAAGAGAGGTGCTGAGAACAATATCAACCAAAGCCAGATTAGCAACGGCCATGAACTTTGGGACACTTTGAGTGGTCATAGAAAATGATGGCAATCAGAAAGACATTGCACATGACTGTGATCACATAAAGAACTCAATGTAAAAATGTAAAATCCTACAGGCTGAATGATGGCATTGCTGGCATTTTGCATGGCCGTCCTTTTTTTTTTTTTTTTACGAGCCAGCTTCTTCAGCGGGCGAGAAACCAGATATCTGTGAGAAACAGTCACAAACAGTTTGTGCTTTACAAATCACCTTTAACATCTGTATTATTTGAGGACATAAGGACATATACACACATGCAACAATATCATGGTGATCTGTGGATAATGGAGACGCTCTTGTCTACCCTGCAGTTTCTGAACCTGAACCTGAACCTGAACAGTTCGAGGTGTCATTAAACAGAAAAATAAAAATCTTTGTTATCTACATAGTCTTGAATGTCTTTTCTCTAATTAGCAGTTTTTACTTAATTAATGTGAGATTAATGACGGTGTAACTAACTTATTTTTGTAACAACAATAAAATCTCTCTGAGTGATAATACAAAGGTTGCATTATATACATTTAACTTGCACGATCATTCAAGTTTGGGGTCAGTAAATTGTGTTTTGAAAGAAATTAAAAATTTCATTCAGCAAAGATGCATTTAATTGTTCAAAAGTTGCTTTCTCTTCATCAAAGAATGTTGAAAAAGCACAAAAATTATTAAGCAGCACAATTGTTTTTAACGCTGATAAAAATAAATAAATAAATAAGATATGTGGGTTTGAGCACTGAATCAGCATATTAGAATAATTTCTGAACGATCATGTGACACTGAAGACTGGAGTAATGTCTATTACATTTTAAAATTGCATAGAAATCAGTTATTTTAAATTGTAATAATATTTCACAATATTGCTGAATTTTGATTAAAGATACACTTGGCAAGCATAAGAGACGTCTTTCAAAAACATTACAAATTGGTCTTCGAAAGTATTCTGAGCCCTTAATTTGTCCCTACATGTTATGAATTCATGAACAAGCAGTGCTGTTACTGTAACACACATCAGTACAGATATCTGTCTTAAAGGGTTACTCCACCCCAGAATGAAACTTTTGTCATTAAACACTTTGCTCATCTTCGGAACACAAATAAACACAATTTAACATATTTAGGATGGAAACCAGGAGGCTTGTGACTGTCCCATTGACTTGCCAAGTAAATAACACTGTCAAGGTCCAGAAAATTATGAAAGACATCATCAGAATAGTTCATCTGCCATCAGTGGTTCAACCCTAACGTTATGAAGCTACGAGAAAACTTTTTCAAAAATTACAACAAACTGCGTACACTGTTCTGTGTCAGCCGCACCACACGGATACGTCTTCTACGTTTATTTACGCTTTGATTTGAACGAAAACAGCATATCCGATGGTGCAAATAACTCCACTTTTACCGTTTATTGTGTTTTTATATTCATAAGTCACTTTTTAAATGCTTAATAAAACTTTGACACAGCTTCTCCAGATGAGCTAATGTTTCCAATCTGCCATTGGTCAGACAAACAGTTAACATAATTGTCTAGTCTTTGAAATGCAAAGTTTAGAACAAAACACAGGCATCTCATTGGACATCTACAGTATACACACTGTAAATAGAAATTACAATCCAGGGGGAAAACACACACTCATAAACAACCTAATGATTCCCCGAACAACTTAATTCTCTATAAATGAAGATATCACTGGCAAAGTGACTAATTTGTCTGTCTTATTAAAGCAGTTCTGAGACACAAACAAATCAAGCCTAGTCTGTGTGAATGATTTTTGCTCTAATTAACCCCATGCTGCTCTCATCTCATGAGGGTCAGGGTTAATAACCTTAGAAGAGACGCAATGTAAACAATCTTAACAGCAAGTTAAGGGATCTCCCCAAAGTCAAAAACACTTCATAATACTTTCAGAACTTACATTAAAAAAAAGAAAAAAAGACAAAAAAAAAAAAAAAAAGAGAGAGACAAAGCCCCCAAACATTAACAAGATTTATTTAGTTTGTAGGATCGGGAATTTAAAGGGTTTACTGAGGTCATGCTAAATTTGGTATTTATTTGTTCATTAACAAAATAACAGATGGAGATGAGCTAGTTTCTTATGATGATTATGGAAATATTGAGAGATGGCTGCAGTGATGCATATAGCGAGATTAAAATCAGATGTGAATATTAATGAGATGTTCCATCAAATGTATCAATTGCATCATCGTCTGCCACCTGGACTTTGCTTTGATGGAAGCTCCAGGTAGACAGCAAACTGACAACAGGCTTCAATATCTGTGAAAACCTTCAAATATATTTTGTTTATATCTGCTTTTGCCTCATGATTGCTGATGAAATTAGTGTTTGTTCAAGTGGCATCCGCATCCACATTTCCACATTCAACACACGTAATAGGTCAAAGTAATAATTCACAATACATACATGCACAATACATACATGCATACATACATACATAATGAGCAAAATGTGATGTATAAGGTATAAAAAAAAACTAATAAAATTACCTAAATGTAGGCAAAAAAGAAAAAAAGGCTCAATATTTGGAATGAAATAGATACTGTATACCACACAGCATGTACTGCAAAAGTAAGTGTGTGAAACAGTGTTCCTTATTGTTTATTAATGTTGCACTGTTATCAAAGAACCTAGTTTCTATTAGCCACTGATGCACAGTGAAAGTACTGTTCCCTAGCTAGTTATAAGGCATGCTACTGTTTCCAAATTTTCCTAACATAATAAATACATTGATTGTTTACAAATTTGCAAACATTTGAATTTCTGCAAGCTCAATAAAAACAAAAAAAAGAAAAAACAATCACAAAGTACATGTTAAAGGTTTAGGTCATCTAAAAAAATGAATATTGTCATTATTTACTCACCTTTATGTTGTTCTAAACTGATACGGCTAATGGCTTTCGATCTTCAACTGCAGTATAGGCAATATAAACTGCCCTAAAAACAAGACTGTTGTCACGAATTTAATATCATGAAGTATAAGAAGGTCCATAAAGGAAGTATGTGTTATATTCTAACTTTTTTGAAATCCTATAATTAGTGGCGTCAAAATTAGCCCGTTAACACAGGCGATTATTATTTTCAGTTTAACGATACGATGCGTGTCAGATCCGCGCTATATTCAGCAGCGACAGCTCTTAAAGAAATAACAGCCAAAGCTGCTGTGATGTCTGTTCATTACAGGACAAAAGAAAAAAAGAGGAAATCAATAACTTCTATAGCTTTAAGGATTCATTTAATGTATTTAATTTAGAATTTAGTGTTTGATAACTTCAATTTCAATTTCTGTATATTTCTGCTGAAGGGCACAGGTAAATATGACATTTATTATAATGGGTTTATGTGAAGATTGTTTTAAGTTCACTTAAATTAGAAGTTATTTTTTTAAAGTGTAATAAATGTTCAAATTGATAGCTCTCAATTATACTGTAATGTTGAATGGCTATAGATAGTCTATATATAGCTATAGTCTATAGGTTACAGTCCGAAGGGCAGTTTTATAGAGAAATCAGTAGTATTGGTGTCAGTGATACTGTCCTTCAGTCATAAAAAAAGAGACGCCATTAAACAAATATTTAAAAAATATACTGTCTTTATGTTGTTTGTACATTAATTTGAACATTGAATGTGAAATTATTGCAATATAAAAGTATATTTAAAAACGTTAATGTTATGTGGGATTAATCGCGATTAATCGTGATTAATTTCAGAAAAATGTGTGATTAATTAGTTTTTTTTTTTTAATCGATTGACAGCACTACCTATAATATATCTTTATGTGATGAGATTAAATTAATGTTTGCACGCATGGGATAGGGGAAGGTAGTCATTAGTAAAAAAAATTACACTTTTACAGCTTTTTAAATGCTTAAGTCCATTGCTTCAGAAACTGCTCTGTGGGAGTGAAACTTCTGAACCATAAGTGTGCGTGCATGTGTGTTTGTGTGTGTGTGTGTTTGTGTGTGTGTGTGTGTGTGTGTGTGTGTGTGTGTGTGTGTGTGTGTGTGTGTGTGTGTGTGTGTGTGTGTGTGTGTGTGTGTGTGTGTGTGTGTGTGTGTGTGTACCTACTTAACCATATTTTGGGGATAATGTGTGTGTGTACTTACTTAACCATATTTTGGGGATAAATTTGTACCCAAAAGTGAGCTAAACCTGACAAAATCTCCAAAAAAAAAAAAGAAAAAAAAAAGAAGAACATTTTCTGTAAGGGGTAGGTTTAGGTATAGGGTAATAGAATATACAGTTTGTGCAAACCATTACACCTATGGAATGTATGTGTGTATGTATGTGTTAGTGGGAGACTGGATAAAATTGCAATACATAAGGGTCCAAAACCCAAATAACCTTTTTTTTTTTTTTTTAAGAATGCCCATGGTTACCGTCAACTGTTTGGTTACCAACATTGTTCAAAATATTGTCTCTTGTATTCAACATTCAACAGAGGATAGAAACTAATATAGGTTTGGAACAAATAGAGGGTGAATAAATGATGACAGAATTTTCACTTTTGGGTGAGCTATCCCTTTAATTAGTTTTGATAACACATAATCAGGACTTCATTCATTTCAGTTTCCACTGTATAAGTGATTTGGGCTGACCAGAGGCTCTCGGATTCACAAAATGCCTCACTTCAATTTTGAGTTGAGCTAATGCTTCCAGTCTGCCACTGGTCAGACAAACCATTAACAGAAAGAGCATTGTTTGGACTTAGAAATGTAAAATTTAGAACAGGAGGTGGATCTGGAATTTAAGTGAGTTATATTTCAACTGAGGTCACCATAGATTTAGATTTTTATTTGTTCATTAACCACAATCATTTTCATCAGATCAAGATCTCCTATAGGCCTAACGATTATTGAAATATTAAGAGATGGATGCAGTGATGTATGGCGAGATTAAAATCAGATATGAATATTAATCAGATTTTGCACTAAATGTATCAAGTGCATTATCGTCTGCGACCTGGATTCTGCTTTGAAGCTCCGGTTAGACAGCAAACTGACAACAGCCTTCAGTATGTGAAAACTTTCAAATATCTTGCATTTCATAATGGACCAAAGTAATAATTTACAAAACCAAACAAATAAACAAGCAAAAAGGAGACACATGAAGTACAATCAAATCAAATAAATACTCAAGTGCAGGAAAAAAAGCAGTGGTGTTTGTGTAAGGCTCAATGCAGGCGTATTTGGAATGAAATACTAGCATACTACATACTACACAGTATGCTGACTATTTCTGAATATTAGTGTGTGAAATATTGTGCATTATTGTCATGAATTTAATTTCCTGAATAAGTTCTATACATCATTATATTATTATTATTATTATTATTATTATATAGCTTCAAGTGATTAAATTAATGATTGCATGAAAGACAGGGTAAAGTAAATACATCATGGAAAAAAAAATACACCTTTACAGCTGTTTAATTGCTTCAGAAGCTGCTTTTTGTGAGTGCTCTGGTGTTTGTGCACTCAAACTTCTAAATCTCAGTCTGACACTTCCCTATATAAATGTGTGTGTGGTCCTGGTATTCCTGGTGTGTGTGCGTGTACGTGTGTGTACAAGTACACCACATAATGAAGTGTCCAAATCCCAAATAAAAGTTTTTAGTATATAAAACTACTACTTTTAGTATTACAATAAACCTGCTTTTGCAGTTTATGAAGGTGTCAGAACTTGTCTAGCCATGTTATTTCATTATCATGGACAGAAGACGCACGACGCAAATAAAAAGGCAAGTTACAACTGTCACCCACTAGATTGCAGGGTTAAGGCTAGAAGGGATACACACGACGCTACTGGACATGCGCACATCAATACAGCATAATATTTGTCACACTGTACAACAATAATTACTATTTTTGCATTATTGTAAGGGGTAGGTTTAGGGTTGGGGTAGGTGTAGACGTTAATAAAACACGATCTAATAGGTAGAAAATTGAATTTATTAGCTGAATCCCTTCTAGCCACAACCAAATTGCAGTGTTACAAAACACAATTGCAACGGGCTGAAGCGCTTGTATTTCCAAAGCCACTGTTTCTATGGTGAATTTATTCTTTTCTACATATCATATTTATGTTTTTATATTAGATTGTGGTCTTAACAAGTATTTAACTTTATTATTCAGACAAATACTCATTTTGTATTCTATTTTCATTATTTGTGTTTTGCCTCAGAGAATGGCCATTTCTGTTGAAATCCTCTGTTACAGCTTGTTAACTGTGTACATGGTAGCTGGCTTTAAAGACATTATTTATTTTTGATAGGTCTATTAGTTTTTTAATGGTAACTGGTCACCCATCTAATGACTAGCTTAGACCTTATTGGAAAATGTTAGTATTAGTAAATGTAAGATAACTTGTAAATATAGATTTGGAGTTTTTATTGAAAAACAATTATATGAACACAAAATAATATTGTCACATGTAATATTGAAGCATCACAGAAAGCCTCCAAGATAACATTATAAATAATCTCAGCACATTACACTTGAACTACAGCTATGCTGTACATTAATTTTTAGAAGTTTTAAGAGGATGAACAGACAGTCTCTGGGTTAACAATGAATGAATCCTGCTTCGAATCTCTTTAGTTTTCAGTGAGTAGAGGATGGGATTCACACAGGGTGTGAAGAGGGACGACAAAGACAAGCTCACCAGACCTACACTTGGGTTCCAAATAATTCCAAAAAATGTAAAACAGAAGATGATTACAATAGGAATGAAGAAAAGGGCCACTAATATGAGGTGCTCTGTGCACGTGGCCAGAGCCTTAAAACGGCTCTGATTATTTTTCATTCTGAATACAGCAGTCAGTATACCCATGTAGGTAAAACAAATTAAAATCAAAGGTACAGTAATAAAGAGTATAGTTAAAGCAGTGGCAAAATTCCACTGGGGTGTTATATCACCACAAGCAAGTACTAAAACAGGAGCATAATCACAAAAATAGCTGTGGACCTCAAGAGAGCCACAAAAGAACAGGGTTGGGATGGATATAACAGCACAGAGAATTATAACAATACAAAACAACCAAACTGCACCGATTATATAAGCCATTCTGGTGTTTGTGTTAATAGAGTCATGTCTTAAAGGGAAACAGATCGCAATGAACCTATCATAAGAGAGAATACATAAGGAAAATGGTTCAAGGGATAAAAAAGTATAGTAAGTGTACATTTGCACAAGGCACAGTTTGAATGGCACAAAATTGTCCAGAGCAATGTAAGTCTTGATCATGCCAGGCACAAGAGAGGTGCTGAGAACAATATCAACCAAAGCCAGATTAGCCACGGCCATGAACTTTGGGAGATGCAGACGGTGGTCATAGAAAATGATGGCGATCAGAAAGACATTGCACATGACTGTGATCACATAAAGCACAGTGAGGAAAATGACATAGATATTACTGTAAGGCATTGAACTCAATGCAACAATGTAAAATCCTGCAGGCTGAACGATGGCATTGCTGGTGTTTTGCATGGCCGTCCTTTTTTTATGACCCAGCTTCCTTGCAGCGTGCTTTGCTCTTAGCGGGCGAGAAACCAAATACCTGCGAGAAACCGTCACAAACAGCCCGTGTTTTACAAATCACCTTTAACATCTGTGTTATTTTAGGTCATAAGGTCATGATATTCAACCAGAAATATACCAGTGAAAATATACATTTAACATATTACAGTAATTGTATAAATGATCATTAACACATACATGAAAGCGTGTTGTAGAGGTTTGTCAATAACAAACCACAGTTTTTGTTTCTTCTGCACAGTTCTGGATCACTGTGAATCCTGAATGTGAACTGGAGAACATTTTGGGCAATATATTGGCCAATTTTTCCTCCAGAGGTGTCATTAAACTGGAGAGAATCTCTGGTATCTAAATAGTCTTTAGAGAAAAGACATTCATTAGCACTATTTACTTAATCAATGTGAGATTAATGATGGTGTAACTAATCGCTTTAAGTGTCACTAATTAGTCTGCTTATTTTTGTGTTCATTTTTGTAACAACAATAAAACCCCCCAGCAAGGGGGGGGGGGGGTTGCAAAGGTGGGATTATTTTCTTTTATGGCATTGGCATTGCACATATAACAGGATACATATTTACCTTTAAAATTCTATAGAATATAGGACAATCCTGTATGACTCGGAAGATATGTGACCCTGGAGCACAAAACCAGTCATAAGTAGCACAGGTTTATTTGTAGCAATAACCAACAATACATTGTATGGGTCAAAATGATCAATTTTTCTTTTATGCCAAAAATCATTAGGATATTAATTTAAGATCATGTTCCATGAAGATATTTTGTAAATTTCCTACAGTGAAAATATATCAAAACTTATATGCATTACTAAGAACTTTTCTTTTCTTTTTTTTTTTGAAAAATTTAAAGGCGATCTTCTCAATATTTAGATTTTTTTGCAGTAACACTTTAGAATACTGTTCCATCGTTAATGAATAACTACACAGGAACAAATGGCTAATGCACTATGAACATTCTCGTAACTACAATTAACTGTCAAGAAACTCTGATTAACAATTTAGTAGGTAATAGCGCTCAGCTGAAACTGGTAGTTCACGATTAGCTAATCAATAACTACTTTTTTTTCATATCCCCTGGAGAACTCCTAAGAACTATTGTATACAGGTTCATAATTAATGTGAATTATGCATAATGTATAATTAATTCTAAAGTGAAGATCATGATCCTCAAATCCTTCTAAAGGAACTACTAATTACTTGGATTAGTATTCTAAAGTGAAAAGCATGACAACTCCTTAATATTGGTTGACGTCATTGTAAGTTTTTGAGATATATGCGAGGTTTTGGATGGTAATGACTCAAGTGTTCCTACATCCTTCCAAAGGAATTACTAATTATTTGGATCAGTATTCTAAAGTTAAGATCATGGTAACCTGCTAGTAATGATTTAAGTGTTAGCAAATTCATTCATTGATGTAAGTTAAAAGGCAAGTGTAATTACAATTGTCACCCACTAGACTACAGTGTTATTACTGCGTTTTAAATTATGGGAGGCACTTCCAGTTTGGGGAAGTTCCACTCAAAAAGACTGCAACAAATCATTTCAAATCATAAGACTACGCCACAAATTATCCTTATCCTTCATTTTGACTGAATGTGCTGGAAAAAGTCATTTATTTTCTATTTTCAGAATTTAGGAGAATAACGTTACATTTGGCATATTAATGCAACGTGATATAACAACAATATCTACAGAAAAGCTCTTTTTTCAGCCCGCTGCCTTACTTTCCTCCTGATTATTTTCATGTTTCCTTTGTATTCCACTGTATAAGTAAATGAAAAAAAAGACAACATACAGGGGAGAGTGGGGTGATTTGAGCATGTTGGGAAAATGAACCACCCCATGTTTCTGGGTAACCTTAAACAAAATTGGTGATATGACCACACATTTTTGAAGAGTAACCCATTTTACTAACCCAGTGATAGGAAGAAAGAAACTGCAATCCTAAGGGAAAACACAGGCTTAAAAACAACTTAATGACTCCCCGAACAACCTAATTCTCTCTCAATTAAGACAACATTGACAAAGTGACTAATTCGTCTTATTTAAGCAGTTCTGAGACACAAACAAATCAGGTCTAGTCTGTGTGAATGATTTCTGCTCTAATTAACCCCAGGCTGCTCTCATCTCATGAGGGTCAGGTTTAATGACCTAGAAGAGACGCAATATAAACACAACACTGTTTGTCCTCAGAGCGAGTTAACTGATCTCCCTGAACTCAAAAACACATCTTAATTCTCTCAGAACTTAAATGAGAGAGAAAGCCCCTAGTCATTAACATGAACAGGATCTGGAATTTAAAAGGTCAACTGAGGTCACCATGGATTTAATTAGTTTGTTTGTTTGTCCATTAACAATGATCATTTTTATCAGGTCAAGATGAGCTCATATACTATAATGATTATTGAAATATTCAGAGATGGCTGCAGTGATGTATGGCAAGATTAAAAGCAGATGTGAATATTAATGAGATTTGGCATCAAATGTATCAAGTGCATCAATTTCTGCCACTCGGATTTTGCTTTGAAGCTCCAGCTGGACAGCAAACTGAAAAAATCCTTCAGTATTTGTGAGAACCTTCAAATATCTTGTTGGGAAGCTGCTTTTGCCTCATGTTTGCTGTTGAAATTAGTGTTTGTTCAAGTGGCATCCACAACCACATTTCCAAATTATAAAAGAAAAACACCTGCATTTCATAATAGACCAAAATAATAATTTACAAAAACAAACAAATAAACAAGCAAAATGAGATGTGTAAAGTATAAACAAATCAAATAAAAATACTCAAGTGCAGGCAAAAAAGCAGTGGTGTTTGCGTAACGCTCAATGCAGGTGTATTTGTAAGGCTCAATATGCACTCCTTACACTTCTGAACATCATTCTAATAACACTTCCCTGTATATTCTAAATGTGTGTGTGTGATCCTGGTATTTCTTATATTATGGGGCCCAAATGTCCCCACCAGGATAGTAATACCAGTAAATTTTGACCTTGCTGGCACTTGGAGGGTGTTGAGTTTAGGGTAAGTGGATAGAAAATACAGTTTGTACAGTATACAAATAATTATGTCTGTGTAATGGCCCCATAAAACATAGAAACCCAACGTGTGTGTGCACACACTAAATTACACTACAAAGAGTTCAAATCCCAATATATATATATATATATATATATATATGTATATATATATATATATATATATATATATATATATATTATACTATAGCAAAACAACCATGTTTAGTATTTCAATAAACTTACTTTTGCAGTTTATGAAGATGTCAGGAGTTTAAGGTTTTATAACTTAGCCATGTCATTTCATTATCACAGACAGGAAAAGCATGAAGCAAGTTAAAAGGCTAGTGTAATTACAACTGTCACCCACTAGATTGCAGTGTTATTAAATAATTGCAATTGGCTGAAGCCATTCTTTTTCCAAAAACATCTTGTCTACCAAAATTCAAGAAAATGCCACCAGACTCATCAGAAAGGCCTTCATATTGCAAGACAATGACCCAAAATACACTGCCAGTTCAGTCAAGGAGTTTATCAGGGCAAAGAAATGGAAGGTCTTAGATTGGCCAAGTCAACCTCCAGATTTAAATCTGACTAAACATGCATTTCACCAGCTAAAGAGGAGACTAAAGGCAGAAACTCCCCAAAACAATTCTGACTGAATTCATAAACAACAAAGTGGAAATGTACATACGATGAAAGTAAGAGATTCATTTGACATTGTAGGTAGCTTTGTTGAACAGGGGGAGGTTTTTTTTGAGCATGCTTAAACTCATGCTAGACTGAAGTCAGTCATGTTCTTTGATAATGTAAATGTTCTTTGCTTGCTTTTTGTTTATAATGTATGTGCTGTTTGAATAACTATGGACATGAAAGCGTTTTAATTAGTAACTTAAAATGTTTTTTATTAAATTATGATCACGTTATAGGCTATACAAGTTCAGTCTTTTAAAAAATATTTTGTGACATCCATATCTGGAAGCCTTTTTCCGCCATTGAATTAAAAATGTAATTGGACTTTATTTCACAATTCTGACTTTTTTTTTCTCGTAATTGCAAGTTATAGGCCTATAGTCAGAATTGTTACTCAAAATTGTAAGAAAATAGACTTTTTCCCCTCAGAATTGAACTTTATAACTCGCAATTCAAGTTTATAATATCTCACAATCTGAATTATCTAAAAAAATCTGAATTGTGAGAAATCAGAATTAGCTACAAGATAAACTCGCAATTGCAGAAAGAGTTAGAATTGTGAGATAAGTCACAATTACCTTGTTTTATTTTTATTCAGTGGGTACCATATCTGCTTGCCTAAACAATGGGTTATGATGTGCGCATTAATAGATTACACTAGGCAATTTTTTTAATTTAGCCTTACCCTGGACTTGGTTCGCCTATGACACACAAACACACAGTGCCCTCTATAAGTATTGGGACAGTAAAGTCAATATTGCTTTTTTTGCTGTAGAGTCAAGGCATCTGTAAATATGATTAAAAGATGAACTGAAGTATATTAGTATTTACAAGTTAACTGCAGATAAACTGTAGATTTTGATATTTTATTGAAAAACAATGCATTTAATATGAACACAGTATAATACCATCACAGAAGCATTGCAGAAAGCCTCCAAGCACTTTACACTTGAACCACAGTTATGTTGTACATTAATGTGCATTTCTTAGAGTATGAACAGACAATCTCTGCATTAACAAAGAATGAATCCTGTTTCCAATCTCTTTAGTTTTCAGTGAGTAGAGGATGGGATTCATGAAGGGTGTGAGGAGGGACAAGAAAGACAAGCACACCAAACCTACATTTGGGCTCCTAATAATTTCATAAAATTCAAGACAGAATATGATTACAATAGGAATGAAGAAAAGGGCCACTAATATGAGGTGCTCTGTGCACGTGGCCTTAAAACGGCTCTCAGTATTTTTCATTCTGAACACAGCGGTCAATACACCCATGTAGGTCAAGAAAATAAAAATCAAAGGTCCAGTAATAAAGAGTATAGTGAAAGCAGTGGCAAAGTTCCACTGGGATGTTGTATCGCTACAAGCAAGTCTTAAAACAGGAGTGTAATCGCAAAAATAGCCGTGGACCTCAAGAGAGCCACAAAAGGACAGGACCAAACTGCACTGATTATATAAGCCATTCTGGTGTTTGCGTTTTTTTCCCTCCCAGTCTCATACTCACCCATCCCAGAGCAGCACATCATAAGCACCACCACACTCACTAAACAGGGCTCTATGCTTAATTTTATTTTTAGGAGCACTTGTGCTGCTAATTTAAAAAAAAAAAAATAATTCAAGAGCACTTTCTGATCAATAACAAAAATTAGCCTTCCCATAAGTAATATTGGACTCCTTAAAGTGACTTACAGGGGCATTTTTTCTAACTTTATTCAAAGTATTTGATCTTTTATGTCAAATTCAAAAGTGTATTTTTATAACCTTTTTTTTTCTTTCAAAATTTCTAATTAAAACAATGGAATAAGAAGAATAAGTTACCGATCAAGTAAAATCAGCATTAACAAAATTCACTTGGTCTACAGAGGTGGCACAGAAGAACACAAAAGTGGCTCGTAGGTATTTTACAAACATTTAATGAGGCTCAGAGGTGGCATGAGTGCAATTAACTTCATAAATTCGTGTTGAGATTAATGTTTTAAACATAAAATTTTGAATATAGAAATATCCAATGATTAAACTACTGAAATCATCCTTTAAAAACGAAAATAAAACTGCCCGTAGGTGGCGGCAAGTTACTGATTTTATCACTGAATCATTCATTCAATTGATTCGTTCGAACGGCTGATTCATTCAAGAACAAAGCAAGTCAATGCATCCCAATGTGCATACTATCACCCTATCTGCCCTAAATACTATTGGAAATGACTAATATCACATTTAGGATGGATATTGGGACTCAGGCAGTGGCTGTCTTTATGAATGGGTAGTTGAATTGACTCACCAGATTCGTTTAAAATGCAGATTCATTCGTAAACGAAACAACAGCAGCAGCTTCAGGAGCAAGCTTACGAAAACACTGAAAGGGAGTAGTTCGTTTCATATCTCCTTTAGTGATTCAGTTAATTTCAAGCTTGCTGGGCTGCGCACTCAATGCTGTGCAAGAGTTGCACAAAGGCAATAGTTGTCAACAAAAATACGGAGTGATTCAAAAAGTCGGTGCTTCGCAACACCGACAGGGTGAATTTCACGAGTTCACACTTATTTAGCACGAGTAACGTAATGCGTATTTGACGAGTATGGTAATACGTTGTTGGTGTGCTCTCCTGGGGAAGGGCTCCGAGCTCGGGAATTGCCCGAACCCAGAGCTTTTTTAAGTGGGTATATGCAAATCCTTGACCGTTCCTAGTGGGTATAAGGCGTATCACGCACGTCCTGATATTGCCGAGTTAGACGTGTTCCTGGGTCAACATATTTTGTTGACCCTGGAACAACATTTTAATTCAAAAATATAATCTTAACCATATTCCTACACCTAAACCTAACCTTACCCATGAGTAATCCCTAAAATCAGAGGAACTGATAGATGAATTACACTGATGTACAGGCACCAAACACTGATTGTAATCCTAAACTTCACAAAAATTATAAACTGGTTCTTGAAATCTGATTGGTTAATCACAATGTTGTTTCAGACTACACGTCGCACTCCGCAATATCAGGTTGTGCTGCATATTACATAGACTACACCACTGTCATTAACCCATACATGGAAGCGTGTTGTAGAGGTTTGTGAATAACAAACCACAGTTTTTGTTTTTGCTTCACAGTTCTGGATCACTGTGAATCCTGAATGTGAACTGGAGAACATTTTGGACAATATATTGGCCAATTTTTCCTCCAGAGTTGTCATTAAAGTGGAAAGAACCTCTGGTGCTGAATCAAATAGTCTTGGGAGAAAAGAAATTACTTAGTGCTTTTTACTTCATTAATGTGAGATTAATGATGGTATAATTAATTTCCTTAAGTGTCACCAATTAGTCTGTTTATTTTTGTGTTCATTTTTGTAACAACAATAAAACCCCCAGAGGTATAATGCAAAGCAGGGGTGGTGGGGAATGAGGTTCAGTCATTTCACCATTCAGGCATTTTTCACCATGTTATGTATCATTGCAATCTCTAGAAATGAGCTATAACAATTTCAATTCAAATGAATGTTTCATCTTGTTTAATTTATTTGATAAATAATAATATCTTAACTACACACAAAAACCTGTCTTTTTACTTAAGTAGCCCACCACCAGATATGGGTGTCATGCCATAAAATATTTTTTATACGACTGACTTTGTATTTAATGTGAATTTAAAAGAAACTTTGTAAGTTACTAATTATAGCTTTCATTGTACAGAAAGAGACCAAAGAACATTTTCACTTCAGTCTAGCGAGCTCTTAAGCACTCTTAAAATCTCCCATTATAGTCATTAAAGATGTTTACACTGTGAAATGAATATCTTACTTACATTCGAATGCACATCTGCACTTTGTTGTTTCTAATGAGAGAATTCGCCAGAGAATGCAGTCAGTGAGCACGCACACAGCAGTGTTTCAGCAGTGACTCATCTGAATGCCTCTGATTGGTCGATGCATTCAGAAGCTCAACAGAATTGTGTGTGATTGGTTATGGAATTTGCAGCGCTGTAAAAGTGGAGTGAAGTGACGTGTGGCCAAGTATGGTGACCCATACTCAGAATTTGTGCTCTGCATGTAACCCATCCAAGTGCACACACAGTAGTGAACACACACCCGGAGCAGTGGGCAGCCATATTGCTGCTGCACCCGGGGAGCAGTTGGGGGTTTGGTGCCTTGCTCAGGGGTCTTACCTCATTCATAGTATTGAGGGTGGAAGAAAGTGCTGGTTATTCACTCCCCCCACCGACAATTCCCGCCGGACCTGAGACTGGAACCCGCAACCTTTACTTCCAGTTATTTTGGTTACAAGTTGACTCTAACCATTAGACCACGACTGCCCCAACGAGTATGTTTCTGGCTCTGCGCCAGCCAGTGAACGCAGATTGGAATTTAGCAGCTGATGTTTTTCTTTTTTTTTTTACAGGATAAACTGTGCATTGCACCCAAAATTGTTTGGTGAGATATGATTCCAAATTTAGGGGGCCAGAGGGGGGACCAACCTCCCCCCACCCTAATAACCCCTGATGCAAAGGCTGCATTATGAACCAAATAACACTCAAAGTGGGAAAATATATAAAGAAAACCTGAAACTGAAAGGGAAATGCTCTAAACAACATTCATTTTATAATATGAAATAAAATAAAATAAATAATGTTATAAAACATAAGACAAAATCCTGCAAGCAGGAGATACCAGATGTGCAAGTGAAGACTGAGAAAAGAGAATGACTTACAATAACACTACTGCACTTTAATGACATGTGAACAGAGCTTTACAAGTTGCACAGCTTGATTAATTGTGGCGTTAAATTGACATCAATCCTGAAATGCTTTCTTTCTTTGTATTATAATAATTACATTTAGAGATATCAAGCTGTTGCTGTAATTTTGGAGTCATTTAAAATAAATGAAAGCGCCTGAAGGCACTGTTTCATTTGAAAATCATAATGCTACATGAACAAACAGTGCTGCTAGAGTAAGACATATCACCATAGACATCTGTCTTAATTTGGAGATAATATTTCAAAAGCTGTTTTCAGCCATTTTTAAAAATGCTCATGGAAATTTCATTTGCTTTGATAACATAATCAGGACTTTCATTTTCATTCATTCATTCATTTTAATCAAAGCTTCCTATGTATAAAGGATTTTAGCTGTTCGTTTAAGCAAAAGCCAAGTTTGTTTATCACTAACCATTAAGGCTGGATGGGCAGGCAAACTCATGAAATAATTTTCTTAATGTATTTTAGTTTCCAGTCTAACACTGGCCAGAGAAACTATAAACAGATTGACAGAATGACTTATGTTGGGTACACACTGCATGATTTTAGCCCTGATCCTCACTTGCCAACAGTTTTGTGGAAATCACTGACAAAAGCCCCAAATCACAGGCAAATCGGCACTCGTTCGTGTGAGTGACAGCTGTGTATCATGTATTATCAGAGACACGATCAGAGTGAAGCACAGATTCGCCACTGATGCCCCTGAGATATGTAGGCATGCTAAATATTTGTCTGTGACTCAGTGTCATGCAGTGCGGAAATTACATTAAAGTTCAGGGGGAGGAGTCATAGACTAGCAACAGAACATCATCAAGCATGCCTTGAAAAGACTGCAAGAATAGACTGCATGACTCACTTCAATGAAGTTGTTTCAACACAAGTTTTAGAACAGCTTGCGTGATTGAGATATTAAAGGAACACTCCACTTTTTTTGGAAATAGGCTCATTCTCCAACTCCCCCAGAGTTAATAAGTTGAGTTTTACCGTTTTTGAATCCATTCAGCCGATCTCCGGGTCTGGCGATAGCACTTTTAGCATAGCTTAGCATAGATCATTGAATCCAATTAGACCAGTAGCATCGCGTTCAAAAATGACCAAAGAGTTTCGATAGTTTTCCTATTTAAAACTTGACTCTTCTGTAGTTATATCGTGTACTAAGACCGGCGGAAAATGAAAAGTTGCGATTTTCTAGGCTGATATGATTAGGAACTACTCTCATTCCGGCGTAATAATCAAGAAACTTTACTGCCGTAACATGGCCGCGGCAGGCGCAGTGATATTACGCAGCGCCTGAAAGTAGTCCCCAGCTAGGTAACTAGTTATAATATAGCTGGGGACTACTTTCAGGCGCTGCTTAATATCACTGCGCCTGCTGCGGCAGCAAAGTTCCTTGATTATTACGCCGGACTGGGAGTATAGTTCCTAGCCAAATCGGACTAGAAAATCGCAACTTTTCATTTTCCGCCGGTTCATTTTCAATGATCTATGCTAAGCTATGCTAAAAGTGCTATCGCCAGACCCGGAGATCGGCTGAATGGATTCAAAAACATTAAAACTCAACTCTGCCATTGTGTCGACTCCGGTGCAGGGGAAGACAAGAATGTCTCAGATTAAGCGATTGAGGTGTTTTGTTGTTGGATGTAATAATGAACATAGCAGTCATCATTTACTCCTGACATCTGAGCCGCTGAAGACGCAGAGGATTAACGTTACTTTCGTTTTGAAGGGAATGAGCCGATCCCGATCTGCTTAAATGCGTCTGTTTGCGCGAATCATTCATGATCCAGCTTCATCTACAGAAGAAGTGAGTATAAGGGTTTTTTTATGAATCTTTGCAAATCTCATTTCCTAATAAAGTGCTAGTTAGCCAGTTTCGCAGCTAAAGTAAACAGTACTGCTCGTCACCCCGTGGAAGAGAGGGGCGGGGTCAGCAGAGCTCATTAGCATTTAAAGCAACATGGACTAGAATGGCTTGCTAAAAACAGAGCTCTATTTTGCTATGGTAAAAAAGGTGTTTTTTACACTACAATTTAAAAATTTTAACCAAAGTATGTTATAGACTTTTAATTAAGACCCTAAAGAATCATATTAACTGGAAAATGGGCATCCAATGACCCCTTTAAATGAATTTAATTTGAGTTTCATTTGAGAATCATAATGCTTCATGAACAAATAGTGCTGATATAGTAAAACACATCACCATAGACATAATAGTCTTAATTTGAATAGTGAAATAAAAGCACATTTTCACAGTCTTTTATATTTGTTTTTATCTTCATAACCCACATTTTAAATGCTTAAGTAAGTGTATAATTAGCTTTGATAACACATAATCAGGACTTCATTCACTTTAAACAAAGCATCTGCTAGGGGATTTGGGCTGTCCAGACTCCGGTTATATTGGATTGATCAAATGACAAATTTGAGGTGATTTAAGTGGACACAGCTTCTCCAGATGAGCTAATGTTTCCAATCTGCCACTGGTCAGACAAACAGTTAACAGAATGACCATTGTTTGGACTTAGATGGACACCTAATACTGTATAAAGAAACTACAATAAAAAAAAAAAACACACACACACTCATAAACAACCTAATGACTCCCAGAAAAACCTAATTCTCTCTAAATAAAGACAACATTAACAAAGCGACTAATTTGTCTGTCTTTATAAGGCAGTTCTGAGACAGAAACAATCAGGTCTAGTCTGTGGGGATGATTTTTGCTCTAATTAGCCCCAGGCTGCTCAGATCTCATGAGGGTCAGAGTTAATGACCTTAGAGGAGACACAATGTAAACACAACAATGCTTGTCCTCAGAGTGAGTTAAATGATCAATCTAAACTCAAAAAGACATGAGAGATAGAGCTCCTAGTCATTAAAAAGAAAAGGTGTTCTCTTAAAACCTATCCATAAAGCTGCTGAGACAAACTTTTACTAAGGAATAGAGAGAAGTCTTAAGCTAAGAGTAAGGGCGGGGTTGACCTCGTTGCTATGGATGATGTCAGCATGCTTACTAACTATGTACACAGTGATTGGCTGATAGTCTCTGTCAGAGATTTATTCATAGAAAAATTGTAGAGCACAATATTATGTTTCCATATCCAAATAAATGTTTAAAAATAATGTTAATTGCCAAATTCAAATAAAGATTTTAAAATGCAGGCTTGGTGTCACTAATTAAACAAGCATATGTTTAGCTAATTGTCAGCCTCTTACATGTATGCTTCTCGTTGCGGATATGCAAATAAACCTCCTTTTAATTAACAGAGTAGAATAATCATGCCTGATAGTAAGACATGCAAATGTAAAAATGTAGCTATACACTCCAAATCAGCTCATTTTTTGACACACCCCAAAAATGACATTTTCCAGCTGTTATAATTATGATTTGTGGGTAATTATGGGCTGAAACTTCACAGACACATTCTGGAGACACCCAAGGCCAATATTACATCTTGTAAAAAGGTAATAGGTGCCATAGGTCCCCTTTAAGTCTGATGCTTCTCTTTCTTTTTGGAGTTATTGCATGAGTAGCCTACACACATTTCATTATGTAACTTCAAATGCCTAGGTCCATGTTTAATTCCCTTAATTATAACATGTGTAGCGCTATTTTAAACATTTATTCAAGCAACAATATATTAATTATCTCATGTAGGCCTATGTCTAAAATCAAGGATTAAAAATAAATTGATTCTAAGTAAAAACGGTATTCTATTTTTTTCTGTTACATTTCCGGAGTTTCAGAAGTAAATCATTTTTTCCTTAATAAATTAAGGCACTGTAATTTCCTCATCCATTTGATACAAAACTATTATATATAATTAATATATAGCCTATGTATATATAATAATTATTTTATTTTATTTTATTTTATTTTCATCCGACGATAGAAGAGACTGGGACCAAATGTTGCCTTATGTCCTCTTCGGGATACGGGAAGTCCCACAGGCGTCCACAGGCTTCACCCCGTTCGAACTTCTCTTCGGCAGGCAACCTCGGGGGCTGCTCGACATCGCTAAAGAGGCTTGGGAATCCCAACAACCCACCCCACACCGGTCCCTCGTCGAGCACGTCTCCGAGATGAGGCAACGGATAGACCGGGTCATGCCATTAGTCCGGGAACACCTGGCCAAAGCCCAACAGGCCCAAGCTCGCCACTACGTCCGGACAGCTCAGCCTCGGGAATTCCAGACGGGCGATAAAGTTATGGTCCTAGTCCCCACCTCCGCCTGCAAGTTTCTGGCCACCTGGCAGGGGCCATACTCCGTCGTCGAGAAGGTGGGACCTGTGACTTACCGAGTACAGCAGCCGGGAAAGCGGAGCCCCCAACAGTTGTATCATGTCAATCTGCTAAAGAAGTGGGTGGGGACCCGAGAAGAAACAGCAGCTCTGGCCGCCATATCGCCCGTCTTGGTGGACACCAACCCCGACCTGTCGGCGACACAGAAGGCTGAGCTGCAACACCTGGTCGGTCAGTTTTCAGATGTGTTCTCCTCTGTCCCCGGAAAAACCCAATTGGTCCAACACGACATCCGGACCCCACCAGGAATAGTCATCAAGCAACGGCCCTATCGGATCCCAGAGGCTCGTCGGCAGGCTATTGAGGAGGAGATTCAACAAATGCTGAAGTTGGGGGTGATCGAGCCATCACGCAGCCCATGGTCCAGCCCCATCGTCCTGGTCCCGAAACCCGACGGCACCTTCCGCTTCTGCAATGACTTCCGCCGCCTCAATGAAGTGTCAGAATTCGACGGCTACCCAATGCCCCGAGTGGATGAGCTACTGGACCGCCTGGGAAGGGCCCGGTATATCTCCACGTTAGATCTGACCAAGGGATACTGGCAGGTCCCCCTCTCCGATACAGCCAAGCCGAAGACTGCCTTTTCAACCCCCTCAGGCCACTAGCAGTACCGGACCCTTCCCTTCGGCCTTCACGGGGCACCCGCGACTTTTCAAAGACTCATGGACATCATCTTGCGACTGCACCAACAGTACGCGGCTGCATACCTCGACGTCGTCATCCACTCGGAGCGTTGGGAGGACCACCTGGACCGTCTGCGGAGGGTGCTCACGGAGCTACGGTGGGCTGGACTCACCGCCAACCCAGGAAAATGTCACCTAGCGCTCTTTGAGGCCAAGTACCTGGGCTTCCAAGTTGGACGGGGCCTGATCCGGCCCCAAGAGAAGAAAGTAGAGGCAGTCCGCGATGCCCCGCGGCCCACCACGAAGACCCAGGTACGAGCGTTCCTGGGATTGGCGGGCTATTATCACTGCTTCATCCCCAACTTTTCCTCCATAGCCGCCCCCTTGACAGACCTGACCAAGAAGGGGCAGCCAGAGCGTGTCATCTGGAGCCCACAGACTGAAGAAGCGTTCCAACAAATCAAACACGCCCTAACGGAGGAACCAGTCCTGCGTGCACCGGACTTCGGCTGCCCCTTCTTGCTGCAAACGGACACATCCGAGGCAGGGTTGGGAGCCGTCCTATCCCAAGTCCAGGAAGGTGAGGAACACCCTGTCTTGTACATCAGCATGAAGCTGACGAAGGCCGAGAGGAATTACGCCACCGTCGAAAAAGAGGCTCTGGCCATCAAGTGGGCAGTCCTGGAGCTGCGCTACTACCTCTTGGGCCGAAAGTTCACCCTGCTCACGGACCACGCTCCCCTACAATGGATGGCAAAAGCCAAGGACACCAACGCCAGGGTGACGCGGTGGTTCCTCGCGCTCCAGGACTTCTGTTTTACCATCCGTCACCGAGCCGGAGCCTCCAATGCCAACGACGACGGACTCTCTCGGATCTGGTCAGCTTACGCAGGTCTGTCAGGGGTCACTCCCCACCCACCCCCAGTTTCCCCCTTACTGTTACATTGTGTTTCCTCCAGGACCAGGACAACGCTTAGGGGGGGGGGGAGTGTGACGAGCGTCCCGGTCGATCATCAGCGTTGCCCTGGAGACAAACGAGAAACACCTGCACCTGCTCATCACGGCTGGGTCGGTCACACCTGCGCCCAATCACCACCCGGCCATATAAGCCAGATGCCACAGGTTGCGGGTGAGAAACAAGCTTCCTCCATACCAAGGCTAATGTGCACCTCTTCTCTCCTATTCCAGAAGCGAGCGACTGACCGACCCAGCCTGGACGGATCTCTCACCTCACGCACGGAATCACTCACGGAGAGCACCGCACGACAGCCACCAGCACCCTGCATTCATCACACACTCCTCTATATAAATAAACCCACCCTCCGGGGTATTTATTTTGAGCTCTCCTTGTCGCGTGATTCTTCCACCCCGTCACAATATACAGAAATGTAATATGTTAACAAATATTAGAAATTTATATATCTGAACGGATTTTTAAAACACTAGGCATCATACACTAACCGACTTTGTAAATACACTGTAAAAAAAAAAAAAAAAAATTGAGCGAACTTAAAAAAATGTTGTTGTTTTTTTTACCAGCTTCAGCACATTTTTGAGTTTGCTCAACTTATTTTAGTGGGAGATTCTCAAATTTTTGTTGTATGAACTTAAAACGACAAGTTGAGAACTCAAAAATCTGCTGAAGCTGGCTGCTTTAAAATTTTAAGTTGGATCAACTTTTTTTTTATTTTACAGTGTAGTGACAAAGGAAAACTGCACATCATACACTACGTGACTGAAGATCATACACTACCAGACTTTAAAGCTGTTCCGATCACAACAAACTCACAGAAAGGTGCGCCTTGTTGCTAGGAGACGCATGACAAATGAAAACATATGTGTTCTAAAATCAGCTGAAAATATGAAACATGTTTGATATCCTCTGACTGGATAGAATCAAAGTCTGAAGGTAAAAAATCGGAGTCTGTGACCATCATACACTACGCGATTTTCTGTGGAATCTGTCAGCTCTAATCTGCAGACTGGCTCTGACTTTCCTCAACTAGCCTCAACTTGTTCAGACTGTAAAATCGGGGGGGGGGGGGGGGGGGGGGGAATCAGGCTTTAAGTAACAAAGTAACAAACTGCTGTTGCATTCAATTTATGACATATTGACACAAATTTCAAATGATTTACAACTGTCACTTTGTTGTGTCCAGTGTAGACAGACAGCTACAGGACAACTGTCGCGTCCGGTGTAGACATGGTGTAAGCTTTCTTTTGTTCCGCAGACATCTTTCCTCTTTTGCTTTTTATCTGCCATCTCTATCTTTCTGTCGAAGCTTGGCTCGGTCTGTTATGTGCACTGATGAGCGCTCTCTCCTCGCATCATGAGTAGACACGCCCCTTACTGCTGATCGGCTACAAGTTTGTTTTGAAAGCTGCTTTTGTCTCAGAATTGCTGATTAAATTATTGTTTTGCCAAGTGGCATCCACAAGCATTCATTTCCTCTTATGAAAGAAAAGCACTTGTATTTCGAGACTTGTATCTGAGATTAGTAAGTCACTCTAATTGAGATTTTAATGAGCCTCAATTAGGGTGATAAAAACAATCATTTTAAAATAATGTGTCTGTATTTTCACAATCCCAAATGCACAGACATCCCAATAATTAGTAAGTACTCAGGGGAGATCATGCTAATCATATAACTCTTTGTTTCTTTGGAGAAGTACCAGATTGTGTTTAACCATTTAAATCACTGCATCTACTGTAAATAAAAACAATTTATTATCAAATCTATTTATTTATGTCATCTATACATTTATTTGTTGTGTTACAAATTTGTTTTGAAAATTAATTTAGAATGTATTCATTATAACGAAGAAAAATTAAGAGAGAGAAAAATGTTTATATTTTGGGATAGTTTTGTGCCAATATCACATAAGATCAATAGCTTCTGAATGCTAACTTCTGAAAAACTTCTGAAATCTATTGAAAACAGGTCTAGTTGCTTGGCTGGCACTATGCTAATGTGTTCCTGGTGTGTAAAAGATAATATAGAATCGTAATGGCTGGTTGTCCCAGCACTATAGAGAATGAGTTGGCACAAGACCAAAGGAGCACAAAAGACTGTGGCTGGCCATTATGAGAGAAAATAGCCTATTTCAATGGTTTTCATTCTTTATTCCTTGCTCTTTTTCTTTTTTGCTGTGGTCGGCATAAATATTTGACCGTTACCTCAATTTTAGAAAGGCAGTGAATAGGACAAAGTCATTTTGAATTTCACTCAACTTACAGGGCCAATGGACTCTGAGTCAGAGGCCTAATTCTTTACACACGAAGAGTGACTAACTCTGCTGAGACGCTGGGGTCTGGAGTAGGTCATGTACGGTTAATATGTTCATGTATGTGAGAAACAGAAAAAAAAAATGAGTGGCAAAGAGGATTCGCTGCCTTTGTGAGGAGCTGAATATAAGAGATGAAAGATGCTGAGGAAGAAGGTATTCTTTCCTCCTTTCATCTAAGGCCTGAACTGATGCTATCAGCACATATGGACACCTGCAGATTTCTTGGCCAGCATCAGCATCACTAGTTTTGCGATATTTTAAGAACCCTCAAAACTCTATTTCCAGTATGTATTCTGAAAATAATGAAATACTATGGTACAAGGACATAAAAATATCCAAAGTTAATAACATATTATTGCTAGTTCCCCAGAATGTTGATGTTTTCAGTGGGGAAACACAAAAATGAGAAGATCAATGATCGTAACTGTCAAACTCCAAAGCTTATATAAAAGTACCATAAAAGAAGTCCATATGATTTATATGCATTATTCCAAGTCTTTTGAGTTCATTCGATTGCTTTATATGAAAAACAAGCCATAATTTAAGTTATATTTACTCAAAATTGTGTTGTGTACTCAAATGAGAACATAGGAGAAGAAACTGAATGCAAACCTAATTTGTTCTTGTGTCAACGCACAATATTCGAATCGAGATTTGAGAACTAGAAAAGACTCCCACAAACTGAGAAGCAAAGCCTTAAGTCACTTTGGCCTCTCAAATATTTCCATTCAGCAGAATACAGAAACCATTACAGATAAATGAAGCATAAGAAGCAGTGCAGTGAACATCAATAACAAACTTTATAATTAAAAATTATTCGGGCTAACTGGAGGGAAATAGGTTTGCACAGGACATTCGTTTTCTTCTCAGTACCTACAGGATTTCTATCAGGGGTTGTGCTGCTGCACGACTGACCTTGTGTTTAAAATCAAACACCCAGTCATAAGGAACCTTGTAATTAAACCTGGGCAAATGAAGCAGGCTCGGGGGCAAGACTCAGGATTTATAGGACATCAGCTTGCCCTCCTATAGTTATGACCCTGATGGGATTAATCCCAGCTCTGCTATAATTGTCACAGATTTGTCTTCAGTCATGCCTCTGTTCTTTTATTAGCAGCAAATTGTCTCCAACTATCATCAGTATCCTCATAGTAGATTATTTAAAGAGAAAGAGATTGAGAGGAAAAAATGAGTGTACACAAACTGTATTTGAAGATTTTCAATGATATCCCACTCACTGTAAGAAACTGCCAGTTGCTTCACAGCAATCAAATGATGCCTCAAAATGTGTTTGTATGGGAAATAATTGATTTCCTCATTCTGTTGTCTTTATTTGATATTCTCAATAATGGAATGCAGAATTTGTTTGAAAACAAAATGAAGCACAAATAAGAAGTAAAAAGAAATTGGACCCATAAATAACAAAACACAAAAAGAGTAGTCAATGAGGACATCTTGAATTTTATTGAGGATGCAAGTCATTTATTTATAAAATAGTATTATGTCACTGCTCTATATTGTAATTTCATCACAAGGTTATCTGGGCTGCATAACAGTCATTCAGAATATGCAAACAGTTGATGAAGGTTAGAATTGTACATATTTGTACAGTCAAATCTCCTTATGCATAAATACAAACAAAGGTCTAGATTCAAACCAAAAAAAAAAAAAAATTCATCTCATTCTCTCACTCTTTACCAAGAGTGTCTTGGCACAGTATACGAGGTTATACATGGTAAAAAAAGGAAAATTCAAGCAGTCCTCCAGGTAGTGCATGTAATGATTGTGCATATACATTCATCCTAATGCACTTAAACATTTTCAAATAATGTCTTGAAAGCTGATCATTTACCTATTTCATTAAATACATTAATGCCCATTTTCAGCATTATGAGGGAAGTTACTGTATATGTTTGCTTATATTTACCCAGATTTTATTACTGGACTGTTTGATGCAATAATTTAATGCATTGGGGAAAGCAAGGAGTGTTACATATATCCTGCACTTTCCTATATTATTTGGAATTGTTATTAACGTATTGGTATTCTTTTTTTTTAAACTGATAAATGTATATACAGGTAGACTGCTTATATTCCATAGCATCTAATAAAAATTAACACTTAAAGCGACGGAATCACTTAATGAGCTGTATTGATGAATTTTCCTATTGAAAAGAGAAATTTCTGGCTAAGGATCTTTTTAAAAATAGCCAATAGGCTTCCATTTACATCACAGTTTTGAAACATGAGTTGTTACCTTCTATTGCTTGTAATGAGATCTCTAATACCTGGAGAAAGCTACCCATTAGCATTCCCATTCATCTCAATGGCTTTTGTAACCAGTAAAAACCCAGCCCTCTTGATTGCTGGTCCCAGACAGGTTGGAGAGGCGTTCCTATTACAAATTTTATTAGAAAGAAAGAAAAAAAAAAACGCCAATAAATGCAAGATGAGTTACTGAAATTCCATATCCATTTTCCCAAAACTTAAAAGTTAATTAAAAAAGTGTAGGCCTATGTCTGCTGAAAGTTAATGTTGTGAACTTTTAAGAGTATGCTTGTCTTAAAGCTACGTGGACTTAAAAACCACAAACTCCAGTTCCGTTGTCATAGCGTTTCATCAAACAGTTCAGGGAGATTTGGTCAGCAGGTTCCGCTTAAACGGCAACGTTTGCTAGCCTGGGATCGGAGTCCTGTTCATATCTGTAATGATACACCTCCATTTGATCCCGGCAGGCCTCTCTAATGTTATTGAGCCACTTCTTGATGCCTCTTCTGTTCAAATACAACACCATGAGGAAAACAACTCCAATGAGGGCCAACACAATGCCGAGCAGCACATAAGAACGAGCATCCAAGTTTTGGCACTCCATGTCCCTCTTTTCATCCTTCACCAGTGTATTGTTCTTCTTTTCTGGTCGTGCGCATTTCAGGCTGTTTGAGTCTGCGCATTGGGAGCTATTCTTCAGCCAATCATAAAACTCCTTCACTTTGTCACAATTACAGTCGAATGGGTTCTGTGATAAGTAAATACGTATTTCCGTGAATTCGTTTAATTTTGTTAAATTTTGCTTATCCAAGGTCCCAATGGAATTATCTGTCAGTATTAATGTGGTTAAATTGAGGTTGCCAAACCCAGAAAGAGGAATTACCTTCAAACAGTTTCCTGACAGGTCCAATCTCTGAAGATTACACAAACTGTCCGTGGACAGCGCGACTGGTAATTGCCCCGCGCCTGAAGTCATTAAGGTGTTACTGAGGTTAAGATTGCGTAGCTGTTCCAAGCCATAAAAAGCTCCAGGGGACACAACCCTTAAACGGTTGTGACTCAGATCTAAGGAAACAAGTTGTGAGAGTCCACAAAACGCACAACTTTCGATCACCTGTATATTGTTGTCCCGCAGTGACAGCGCGCGCAAGTCCATATCGGTCCCATTGGCTGAAAACGCTCTCTCTGTTAAAACTGAGATGTTGTATCTGTATAAAGTTAATTTTTGGGTGCTTCTGGGCACTTCGAGAGGTAGCATGATCTCTTCACAGCTCACCAATCCGTCATAATGCATGTAGGTATCGTGGCATTTATTAGCTTCAGCAGACAAAACAAACAAACACATCAGCCCCACGCTAAAATGATGTTGCTTTAAAGTGTGAGATAAAACACGAAGTGGTTTTCTGTTCATTTCCATTTTAATCTGAAGCGAATGTTATTCCAAAGGTTTAATTGCAGCATATGTTCTCTTCATAGTTCGGATTCACTTCGCTTCGGGAATCCGTTTCAGCCATCAAGGAAAGCAGTCCGTGTGACCACAGAGTGAGCGTTCAGTCCGGCAGCATTTTCTCCTTCTGGAGCTCCCCTGACGACGCCTACCCTACAAATGCGATCAAGCGCTGTCTAGCAGCATCCCGGAGGTGAGCAAAACCTCGCCCACTTCCCTCATTGAGAGAGAGATACAAAGAGCCGTGTCGTTTTGCAGTTAGGACAGAGTGGACACTGAATGAACTTCACGTCAGAACGGTGTTCAAAGCATTTTAGAAACTTTTAAACGTGGGAAAATAAAGCATGCCGCATGCAAAACTGTTCAAACTGTTCTGTAAAAATGGGTATGGTCTCAATTTTACTCAATTAAAAGTACCCAACCCAAATATTTGTGAGAAAGTATCCAAATCTAATTGTATAAAAGTTTGTATTGAAATGTTTAACTAATGTCGTCGCCTGATATTGTTAAACTACTAATATGTGTTGAAAGTATGTGTTTTTGTATGTAGAAAGCAGTGGTGCGTGGTCACAAAGTCCTCAAAGTTTTTTTTTTTTTTCAACCAAATATAAATTCATGTCCCAGTCATTACATCAAACATTACTTACATAAATTAATAATTAAAATAATAATAATAATAATAATAATAATAAATATCCAATCAAGTTTGTGTTTTTTATTTTATTTATTATTTAGATAGGACAGTGCAGTGAGGGACAGGAAATTATGTAGGAGAGAGAGAGAGGGGGGCGGGATCGGGAAAGAATGTCCACGAGCCGAGGATTCTAACTGGGACGTCCGCAGCGCAACGGCATTATATATATGTGTCAGCACACTGACCACAGAGCTATCGGTGCAGACCAAGTTAGTGTTTATAAGCATTTTACATTTATTCCAAAATAATAACTCAAGGCAGTAACCATTTTTATTTGTTTACTTATGTTCCTTATGTTTTATGTTTACTTATGTTCCTTATGTTCTTATTTTTAATAGTTCACTTTTAACTATTTTTTTATTTTATTTTTAGATCATCAGTCATCAAAGGTCCGTAAATATTGGTCACAGACACAGAGATTTACTTTAAATTACACTCACTAAAAACTCCTACAGATCCTGTTTTCATGTTATCTAAGCGCATGAGCTGTTTACTGTATTTAGTATTCCCATGAACGGCATTATATTGTTTATTCAGACTGATTCGCAAATGCGAAAGGCAGGATTTATCGCATGAACCAATCATATCCGAACATAACCAGCCCAGCCATAACCAATCTGAATATCTCGATGGAGGAATTGCCTCCTCTCACGTGACTTTCCCCCATTCATTCTCAATTACCCACTCCAAACTCATGGCTGGCTTTAGGGGGTCTGTTAAAACTCAGTGGGCTCTGGGGAGGCGAGAGAGACACAGACACTCGCTGTAACTTTACCTGCTGGTGTTGCTGTTGTTGGACAGTGTTTTCTTAGATATTGCTATACTCTTTAATGTTATATTTTGTAATACTGGCATTCTAATTTTGTACTACACATTTTTTTCTCATCCAATATTTTGAGGAGGCACTGCCTCTATTGCCTTCTCAGAGGAAACGCCCCTGCTAAATATACTGATATGTGACACATCAATTTTAATTAAACTCTAGACACTATTAGGGATGGATAGAATAAGACTGCAGAAAAATGGAAGGGAGGGGTTGGGACAGGACACAATTAAAAGCACTGCTGACTTTGAGCAAACTCTACCCACAGGACTTACATAACAAGAATTCTTTCACCTAGAAAGAGGATTCAGACAACATAACATCTAAAATAACAAACTGAAAAATTAATGAAAGTACAAAACAAAAATACAAGCTTCACATTGCTTTTAAACCCCTGTCGTCTGTCCATTGTACTGTAAGTGCACAGCCAACAGCAATGTTTTTCCAGGATCAAAAGTGATTTTTTTTATGCTTAATATTTACTGCGACCAATCCTTAAGACTATTAATTCATGAATACAGTTTAATGATCCTTGCACATGGATGGTTTAACACTGCTCACATTATCACAGAGGTAGATAATGTAGGTCTAACTAGAAAAAATAGTTCTTTCACTATGAAATATTAACACACAAGCACAATATCAATTCTTTGTAGTTTTGTGTGTCCAAAAGATAATTCAACATGTGATGCATCTTTGATTTGCTGTATCTGTTCACAGTGTGGCCCCTGCAATCCAATCTATATTGTGAATGCCATCTGTCTAGGGTCTAATGTTACTCCATTCTATCTGTCTGAGGGGTACAATCTGTTGGCAGGTAAAGCCTTTTTCAACCCATTGCAATTTTTGCTGTCTATCCTAAAACTGGTCCCTGAACAGTATGTTTGGAGAACAATTTCAACTGCTGTGGGTTATTGTTTAATAGCAGATAGGAAATCTCCAAGCATCGTGTTGGCTATGACACAATAAAATAATTTTACTGGTGCAAACAGACAAATAGAGACAGGTAATAAGCTCTAAAACACTCAAGAGACATAATCATTTTGGTGACAAAGTTGAAGCTTCTGGCTCTTGCTGCAGGATGGTCACAGGATAGATCCCTTTTCCACCAAAGGTTACTCGAGTTCAAACGAGAGCACTCAGCATTCAGTCATTTTCTCCAGTCAAGTGGAGCATGTAGCTTTTAACGCTTGGAGATAATTCAATTTTGTGGGATTTCATTACTGTAAGCCATCCTCCACCCTTTAGCCACATGAAATGTATTACTGACTGCTTTACTTTAAAATCTAACCTCCTGCTTTCAATCTACACCCAATGTCTACATCAACACTAGACTGAGAAGCAGCATCGTAATCATCAAAAATGCATGCATCAGAAGGGCTATAGCTTAAGTGATAGCTGTTATCGAGTGATGCACCATGATTATTTTATTTAGTGGGTACCTGACAAAGTGGCCTAATTGTACTTGTCAGCCTATGGTAAGCCAGTTTGAGGTGTGCAACAGATATGAGCTATCATGTTCCAAATGGGCAACTTGGCCAGGTATATTACTTTATTCTTGTGGCTGCCCGTCTGGAGTAACACAGTTGGCAAAGTGTCACAGTGTCTGTCACTCATGTAACAGGCTCTTAGACAGAAAGTAAGTGAGACATGCTTTACAGCAGTGAATAAATGTGTGAATTTTGACAGATATTATAGATCAGCTTGAATTTGTTTGGAAGTTAGTCGGGGTTCTTTATCCACCATTTGAACAATCCTTCGTTGTAATTTTTCATTAATTTTGCTCTTCCATCCACGTCCAGGGAGGTTAGCTACAGTGCCATGGGTTATAAACCTCTTGATGATATTGCGCACAGTGGACACAGGAACATTAAGATATCTGGAGATGGACTTGTAGCCTTGAGATTGTCCATGTTTTTCCACAATTTTTCTCTCTCAAATCCACAGACAACTCTTTACACTTCTTTCTTTTCTCTGTGCTCAGTGTGACACACAACACAAAGGTTAAGTCAACTTTTCTCCATTTTAACTGGTTGCAAGTGTGATTACTATATTGCCCACACCTGTTACTTGCCACAGGTGTGTCTAAATACAAATTACAGGAGCATCACGTGCTTGAAAAGCAATTATTTCTTACAATTTTGACAAGGTGCTAATAATTTTGTCCAGTCCATTTTTGAGTTCTGTGTGAAATTTTATCAAGTTTTACTTTTCTTCTGTTTTTTTGTTTTTTTGGGGGGTTTTTTGTGTGTGTGTGTGTTGTTGCAGTGCAAACAAAAACAATAAGCACGGGAATACCAAAACATTTGCAATTGGAAACATTTTTGGAACAATGAGAGAAGTGTTGCATTTTCTGACAGAATTGCAAGGGTGCCGATATTTTTGGCCATGCCTGTATGCCTAGGATGCATATATTTTTATAAATACATAAAAAAAAATATTTTAATATATTTTAAAATGTCATTTATTCCTGTGGTGGCAAAGCTGAATTTTCAGCAGCCATTACTACAGTCTTCAGTGTTACATGACTTCAGAAATCATTTTAATATGCTGATTTGATGCTAAACAAAAACACTTCTATTATTATCAATGTTCAGAACAGTTTTTGCATTTTAATAATTTTATGGAAAATGTGATACCATTCAAAAGTTTGGGATAAAAAAGAAAATAAATAAATACTTTTATTCAGCAAGGAGACATTACATTGATCAAAAGTGATAGTAAATACATTTATAATGTTGCAAAATAATAAAGATTAAATAAATATTCAAATAAACACTGTTGTTGTAAACGTTTTATTAATCAGAATCCTGAAAAATGTATCATTTTTTTCCATAAAATTATTACACAGCAAAAAATTAAAAATTAATCACCATATCAGCATATTAGAATGATTTTTGAAGGATCACTAAAGACTGTAGTAATGGCTGCAGAAAATTCAGCTTTGCCATCACAGGAATAAATTACATTTTAAAGTATATTATATAGAAAACAGTTATTTTAAATTATAATAATATTTTACAGCATTACCATTTATACAGTATTTTATATTAAATAAATGCAGCTTTGGTGAGCATGGGAGACTTTACAAAAACATTTTCACACATTTCCAACAAAATTGTTCATTACCGTAATGCAAAAAAAAAAAAAAAAAAAAAAATCAAATTTGTGACCTGGACTTGTTTTCATGAGATTTACTTTTAAGCATTTGAAATGCACATTAGTTTTGTGTAATTTGTGTGTGTGTGTGTGTGTGTGTGTGTGTGTACCTGTTTTTCTATTCAGGCGGGGACTTGAACCTGAATACTCACGGTGACCTAAACTGTATCACACAGAATTAAGTTTTTTGATAATCTAAAAATGCAGAAAGTTTCCTGTAAGGGGTAGGTTTAGGTGTAGGGTTGGTGTAGGGCAATAGAATATACGGTTTGTACAGTAGAAAAAGCATTACGCCTATGGAGAGTCCCCACAAGGACAGCAAACCAGATATATGTGTGTGTGTGTGTGTGTGTGTGTGTGTGTGTGTGTGTGTGTGTGTGTGTGTGTGAGTTTGCACCACATGTGCATTGTTTGTAAAGAGCATTATTTCCGCGTCACTCAGGCGTGTGTTTGTTCTTTGCCCGTCACTTTAAAAGTGTATGTATTGGCAGCGTGTGACCGGCTTTTTGCTTGCTGGATCAGTAGTAACAGTGCGCTCTGTTTGGGTGAGCTCCTCTGATAGCTCATTTTCCATTCTGCTCACTTCAGATCAACCTGATTTCTCTACAAACTCTTTGCATTAAACCTGACCACACATTTCCGCAAATTTCCAATTTCCTCCCCAGAGTGACTCATTTAATTGTCAGATAAGAGCACTTAACCAAACCAGTGCATTATCAAACGTCACTTATGCAACACATTAAAAGAATCAAAACCAGATTGTTGAATTATTAATGTGTTTACAGCAACACAGTCTTGTGGCAGTTTGTAGCTATTTTACGTTTTGGGGAATTGGTGACTAATCTCATTCATATGTTTTCATTCATATGTTTTCATACAGAAATGGTTCTCTTTAACAGTAGGGCTTCATGCTTGCTTTTTTTAATTTAATTATTTTTTATTTTATTTTCATAATCGCACCAATTCACGCAACATTGCCACCTCATGAAATCATGAGATTTCATTTACGTGTGAGATTATAATCATTTTAATTTAAAAATTAAAACATCCAGATAAATTATGGTAATGAGAACTTTACCATAATGGAGAGGAGAAAGACATGAAAAGTCATGAAAATTATGTCAAAATGTGCAAAATGGCCTTAAAAATAGGTTTAATTTACTTTATGCAAAATTATTATTTAATTTTTTTTTTTCTTTCAGAGGTGAAATATTATGAGAGCTCGTTTCCACCCTGGAATAAAAAATTAAAAAAAGGGACTTTTTGTCTCACACTTTTTCCTTGCAATTCTGACTTTATATATCACAACTTTTTCTCACAATTAAAAAAACAAACAAACTAATTGCTAGATATAAACCACAAAAAACCTTTATCATCCATAGAACTTTTTCATTTCACAAAAGTTTCTGGAAAAAGGTTCCTTAGATTATCTTCACTCTAAGAAAAAACGGTTCTTTTAAGAACTGTTCACTGAAAGGTTCTTCAGGGAGCCAAAACTGGTTCTTCTATGGCATCGCTGTGAAAACCCTTTTGGAACCTTTATTTTTAAGAGTGTAAGATTCACCCTGCACTGTTTTGCAGTACTGAGAGATTCACTTAAAAGTATATCTCTTAACTTCACCTTTCAGAGACCTCTAAAGGGCTGCATTGTAATTGCAAAGCCTGCAGGTTTTGTTACCAATGTGTGGTGTAGGTGTCCAATTGCAAACATCAGTTTCCCCCGATGAGGAAAGTGTCTTTTGTTTTTGATCCGTGACCCACACAAAAGGGTTGGTGGGTAGATGGTGGAGCCTGGAGGAGGTGATTATGGTTGGATGGCTCTTCTGCTTGCTCTGATAAGCATTAACAGAGGCTTTTATTTCTCATTAACTGAAGGTGCTTCCTCTCGGCTGGCGGAGAATGAGGAAATCACACAGGGACATCTGCGAGGACCTGTGAGATGCCAAGCACCTGTACTCAACCAGAACGTCTGCTATCAGGCTGTGTCTACACCGTGTGATTACCACAACACAGATAAGAAACCTTGTGATTATAATATTACAGCTGTCACATTGACCCGCAGGCTTGATGTAAACAAGGGTGTCATCCACTAGTGATTGTAGATGTGAGCGTCTGACATACGCTCTGTCAGCAGAATTTAAAATGATATGTACATACTCATCACTTTGTGGTCTCACACATCAAATGCCTAGAGACTTCAGACTAGGATGCTTGTCAACAGTCATCCAAGCCTGACGTTCATTCAGATCCATAATGTATAAGCTTATAAAACTGCTCACTATTAGAAGCACATGTATTGTGAACTCATGTAAATGGTAGTAAAAAAAAGCAGCTTTGTACATAAAAAGAATTTCAGTGTAGGTATTATGTAAAAGAGCTTTGATGGGTGAATACCCTTCCTTTAACTGCTTATTGCTAAATTTGTCCTCTGGCTGAATTAAACCAGGCACAAGGAGTCATGACAAACCTTACCAAGTCAAGCATGCACTTTTCAGACAAATAAAACCACAGAGATTTAGGACATAATGTAATGTGTCTGTGTGAGAGAGGGAATCTGTGTTTATATATCTATTATTATTATATAGAAATTATTTCTATCTATCTATTATTATATAGAAATTATTTGCAGCATACATTTTATTTTATTTTCTATCAATAAATTATTCATATCTACAACTTTACACAAACACACACATCAAAAATGTATTTAAAAAAGTAAAACAACATATGTGGCAAAGATTTATTATTATTATTATATGGAAATTATTTGCAGCATACATTTGATTTAATTTTATGTCAATAAATTATTGATATCTGCAAATTTATATTTGTACACATAAAAAATGTAAAAAAAAAAAAAGGAAAAAAAGTATGTGGCAAAGCATTTCATTATTGTTGTTGTTGTTGTTGTTGTTGTTGTTGTTGTTTTGCTGCATACATTTTATTTAATTAAATAAAATTTACAAACTATCTTCATGGAACATGATCTTTGCTTAATATCCCAATGATTTTTGGCATAAAAGAAAAATCGATCATTTTGACCCATACAATGTATTGTTGGCTATTGCTACAAATATACCCCAGCGACTTATGACTGGTTTTGTGCTCCAGGTTTACATATTTCAGTAATATATTCATTTATACCAGAATGACATACCATAAAATATTATTAATATATCAGAGTTTAATTTTTCCTGTCAGCTGTTTAAACTTTTTCACTTCACTTGAAGGACTGTCACCGTGCCACAGAAGATATATGCAGTGAAACCCCTCTCCCTTTTCATTACTATGAGCTGTGAAGGTTTATATTTTGACAGGTTTTTCTGAGGATATAGATAAGCCCGGTAAGTTTCCAGCTTACTTGTAAGATTTGTCACAGATCTGTCAACCAGTTTCTAAAAACGCCTCTGGAGGCTTGAAAAGTTTACACGCAGAAAGTATCAGCGATGAAAGTGACCTACAGAAGTGACGTGTCATTTGAGATTAAAGCTCATGCGTTCACAATGCGCTCCCATTGGCTTCACATCAGGGGACCAGTTATGTCCCAAATGGCAAGGATTTGTGAGTAAATGCTGTTCATTCTGTCCCTCCCATTTCTCGAGTCCTTCAGAGCTGCCTCTAAGCAAAGGGTAAGGAGTTGAAGGACTCTGCCACACACGGTATTCTGGCGCACACACACATGGCTGTACCCTTAGCACAGGGTTTTTCATTCATCACACACCACCACGTAAACTTAAATCGGCTGTCTGTGTGACAAACGGCTCTGCCCTGATAAAGCACCAACGCAGGTACACGTTCTTCATCAATCAAAAGGTAACAAGGTCATTTATATTTCACGCTCAGCGGGAATCACACGTCCTTTTGCTTCACCCTCAAGGTCATCGAATCTTATAGATCAAGTATACCTATTAACGGAAGTGAGAAGTAGACACACGATCCTCCAAACTGCCTTTCGCAGATGGATTTTATGAAGGAAAATCAATCATCACGCCGATCAATCTCATCATTCATAGGTGTCATGTATCTCCCGTCCCGAAGACGGAATAAAAAACTCCTAATCACTTTCCAAGTCATAAAAATTCAAAAGGATTCCTTCTCCGTTCCTCTTCTCCACCCATCTACAGGGAGACGAAGGCCCCTGAGACTGTAATCAAGCCGGGTCTTTGAAGCGTGGCCCCAGGGCCAGCGGAACACTGCAGGAGTGCAGAGAGACACACTACTTAAACACTACTCCTGAGCCATGTGAATTAATAATGGCGGTGGGTTCCATCTTTGCTTGGTCACTCTGGATGCATTATACCAGCCTATTGGCCGGAGAGTAACAGATACTTATAAAACGGTGTCACCTGTCAAAGAGGCATTAATTAGTCATCCACAGTTGTAATGGAGCAAGCCGCGTCCAGACAGGCAGCGTGACTTGGTATCATCTGGTTGCATGTTCCAACATGGCCATCTTATAATGCATCTCATTCAGCCTCTGACATAAATGGCTTCTAAATGCACATTGACACCTTTGACAACAGCCTCCATTGCCCCTGATGCTTCTGGGCAATGCTCAGCTGATGGACAAGATAGAAACAGCAGCAGAACTGGATCTGCTTTCCTATACACACTTTATTTCATCAAGCGGTTTTAACAAACTAAATTCACAGCTAAAAAGTGATTATCTGGCATTATCTTAATTGCGTTATCTTAATTGCTGATTTCTGGAACCACCATCCTGCACCTCTTGTAAATATATTTATTCCCCACATACACAAAAATCTTATATTTATACAGTGCCGTGAAAAGGTTTTTGCCCCTTTCCTTTTTTCATATTTCATCATACAGATTTTAATATTACATGAAGATAATGCAAGTAAATACAAAATGTAGTTTTTAAATGAAGATTTCTTTTATTAAGGGGAAAAAAGCTCTCCAAACCTACTTGGCCCTACGTGAAAAATGAATTGCCCCCTCCTGTTAAATAATGAAAGAACTGTGATTAACCACATTATTTTAGAAAGCTGACTTAAAGGGATAGTTCACCCAAAAATGAAAATTTGATGTTTATCTAATTACCCCAAGGGCATCCAAGATGTAGGTGACTTTGTTTCTTCAGTAGAACACAAATAAAGATTTATAACTCAAACTGTTGCAGTCTGTCAGTCAAATAATGTCAGTCAATGGTACTCACGGCTTTGAGAGAGAAAAAAAAACAACATACACAGACAAAACCAAATTAAACCCTGAGGCTTGTGATGATACATTGACGTCTAAAGACAGGAAATGATCGGTCTGTGCAAGAAACTGAACCATATTAATATCATTTTTTTTTTTTTACCTCTGATCCACCGCACAGTCCAACTCTCCTGAGCTCATTCATACAACAGCCAGCGCATGAAGCGTCTTCTTCTTCTTCTTGCTTTACGGCGGATCGCAGACTTATAAGTGCATTACCGCCACCTATCTCTCAAATGGACCATTGACACTCTATCTAAAATCTCAATTAGGAGTGTCAATGGTCATATTGGGACACCTTGGATGCCCTTGAGGTAAGCAGATAAACATCAAATTTTCATTTTCGGGTGAACTATCCCTTTAAATTTCACTAGCCAAACCCAGGCCTGATTACTACCAGACCTGCTGACTCAAGAAATCACTTAGAACCTGTCTGACAAAGTGAAGCATGCTTAAAGAGCAACACATCATGCCACGATCTAAAGAAATTCAAGAACAGATGAGAAACAAAATAGTTGATATGTATCACTCTGGAAAGGGTTATAAAGCCATTTCTAAGGCTTTGGGACTCCAGCGAACCACAGTCAGAGCCATTATCCACAAATGGAGAAAACTTGGAACAGTAGTGAACCTTCCCAGGAGTGGCCGGCCTACCAAAATTACTCCAAGAGCGCAATGACGACTCATCCAGGAGGTCATAAAATAACCCAGAACAGCATCTAAAGAACTGCAGGCCTCACTTGCCTCAATTAAGGTCAGTGTTCATGATTCAACAATAAGAAAGAGACTGCGCAAAAACAGCATCCATGGGAGAGTTCCAAGGAAAATGCCACTGCTGACAAAAAGAACACAAAGGCTCATCTCACATTTGCCAAAAAATATCCTGATTATCCCCAAGACTTTTGGGCAAATATTCTGTGGACAGATGAGACAAAAGTTGAACTTTATGGAAGGTGCATGTCTTGTTACATCTGGCGTAAAACCAACACAGCATTTCATAAAAAGAACATCATACCAACAGTCAAACGTGGTGGTGGTCGTGTGATGGTCTGAGGCTGCTTTGCAGCTTCAAAACCTGGACGACTTGCCATAATTGATGTAACCATGAATTCTGCACTCTATCAGAAAATCCTGAAGGAGAATGCCCGGCCATCAGTTTGTGACCTCAAGCTTAAGCGCATTTGATTTATGCAGCAGGACAATGATCCCAAACACACCAGCAAGTCCACCTCTGAATGGCTCAAGAATAACATTAAGGTTTTGGAGTGGCGAAGTCAAAGTCCGGACTTAAATCCGATTGAGATGCTGTGGCATGACCTTAAACAGTCCATTCATGCTCAAACCCTTCAATGTGGCTGAATTAAAACAATCCTGCAAAGAAGAGTGGGCCAAAATTAATCCACAGTGATGTGAAAGACTCAGTTATCACAAACGCTTGATTGCAGTTGTTGCTGCCAAGGGTAACTGCCCAAAAATGTGGGGAAAACCAAGTAAAGTAAAACAACAGCAATTTATGTATTTATAAATGTATTTATTATAATTCCAAAGGTTGACTGTAGTTGCATCCCAAATCACATACTTATGCACTATTCCATCATGTTTTGTCATGCAAATAGTGCAAGTAGTGTGTTCAAACTGAAAAATCCCCCCCAAAAAAGTGCACTTTAATAACCGAAAAAATGAAGTGTAGAATGTTGGACACTTCATGCACTCAACTGTCGCAGCTTTAATTACGTTGCGAAGGGGGCTATTAGACTCTGATGACAAAATAACCTTATAAAATTCATACACTGCATGGTTTAGTACATAGTGTATAAGTGTATAGTGTATATATCAATTGGGACACAGTTTGTGTTTCAAATTATTTGCATTAATGCAAGTACTATTGTGAGAACTAGCAGATTTTTTTTTTTTTTTTTATCATTTAATCCAGAAAACAGGGTAGGAAAAGGGCTCAAAATTTTGTGTTTCTCTCTCTCTCTCTCTCTCTCTCTTTTTCCCCCTGGATGCTGAAGTCAACAGTGGAGCTTGCTTTCCACAGCTGGGAGTGACCTTGGTGGGACTGATGTGTGGCCTGGGTAGCGTCTGCGCACAAATTAAATTATTTATGGTGTGGCTGTGTAGAACTCGAGCGTTTGCTCAGAGAAGAATGTCCTCGTCCATCACAGAGAGCTTCAGGGACTATAGCTGAATGAAAATACATCTGTTCAACAGGAAAGAGATTAAGACAAGAGATCTTATTTACACCAGTGTTAACTGTGCACAGGAAGTATTAAGTGTTAAAAAAAGTGATTATGTAATCAAACTATATTGATCTCTTGAGGACAAATAACAGAAATGTATAACAAAATTGGCCAGATTGCTTAAAACAATGGACCCTTTTCACAAACTGTGAAGATGCTTTTTCATGTTTATTAACATCATTTAATCAAGTACCATTTTTTGTTTTCATTTTTCAAAAATGTTATGTACATAACACTATACTTTGTATTTTATCAGCTTGCCATTAAATTATAGAAAACTATTAATGCTGCATGAGGTTTTGTAATACAACGGCTGACAGAGATGTGGCAAATTTGACAATTTCTTGATATTTTTACCTCTTTTGTGAAGTCTTTTTTTCTTTTGCTACTGGAGCAAATGAAAGCGCAAAAATTCTATTTGATAAATTTACTCAACTATGCCGACTTCTGCCTCTGAGAACCCTGAATAAAGGTAAAATGTCCATTTTTGCTGGGAAAAACAAAAAAAAACAGACCAAATGAGAACTTTATTTTGCCTGCGTTTCAGATCTTTCCCGTTGACTGCACACGGTATTCCAAGGATTTGCTTTGTCCTTCCTCAACGTCCAATTTTAGAAAACTGCAGCTGAAATTACATCACCTTTCAAATAAACTTGACTCAGTTTCCCCTCTCTAATTCTCTCTCTCATTCTTTTCTGCTGACCTGGTCTCTTGCCCAGGGAGTTGGTTAAAATAGCTCAATGTGCCATATAGAGATGGAGAGCGCTGCATTTAATCTGGACAAATAAATATGAGCAGCGTCTCATTGTTTTTTAGATAGATAGATAGATAGATAGATAGATAGATAGATAGATAGATAGATAGATAGATAGATAGATAGATAGATAGATAGATAGATAGATAGATAGATAGATAGATAGATAGATAGATAGATAGATAGATAGATAGATAGATAGATAGATAGATAGATAGATAGAGCTTATTAAACAACACTGGAACCTTATCAAATCTCTCTGCTCAAGCTAACACCCTCCCATTTTGCTGGTAAAAATGTAGCTTGATTAAAGTTTAATGGCCCTGAGACCCTTCAATTAGTGAGTTTGGCTCATACATTAAAATAATGACTCTAATGAGGAGAGTAATGAAGACTTTATTATGCACATGGAGAGGAGATTAAACCTGCTTTATCAGCCATTATGTGTCACTGAGCTTGCTAAAAAAAGATGAAAAATAAGGTCAAAGAAAGTGTAATGAACAATGTGTTAATATTTAGCACCTCTGCATGTCATGATATCCTATTACTGCTTTTTTAATAATTATGATTGACATGTATTTGTTATTAAAAACGTAAAAAGTAATATTGTGAAATGTTATAACAATTGAAAAGAACTGGTTTATTTTAAAATGCAATTGATTCCATTGATGGCAAAGCTGAATTTTCAGCATCATTACTCTGTCTTTAGTGTCACATGATCCTTCAGAAATCATTCTAATATGCTCATTTGGTTATTGGTACTAAATTATCAATGTTGAAAACGATTTTTGGGAGGTTAATATTTTATGGAAATCATGATACTTTTTAGGATTCTTTGATAAGTGGAAAATTCAAAATAAAAGCATGGTATTATATCATGGTTTACACAAAATTATTAAGCATCTACTGTATTCAACATATAATAAGAAATATTTCTTGTGCAGCAAATCAGCATATTATAATGATTTCTGGAAGATCATGTGACACTGAAGACTGGAGTAAGTTATATTTTATTTTAAGTTATATTTATATTTTAAAACACAGGAATAAGTTATATTATTTACATTTGTACATAACATTATTTCAGAAAATTACTGTTTATGCTCTATTTTTAATCAAATAAATACAGCCTTGGTGAATTATTCTATACTTTTGACCGGAAGTGCACACACACATACACATATGTGACCCTTGACGACAAAACCAGTCTCAAGTGTCAATTTTTCGAAACTGAGATTTATACATCATCTGAAAGCTGAATAAATAAGCTTTCCATTGATGTATGGGTTGTTAGGATCGGACAATATTTGGTCGAGATAAAACTATTTGAAAATCTGGAATCTGAGGGTGCAAAAAAATCTAAATATCGAGAAAATCACCTTTAAAGTTGTCCAAATGAAGTTCTTAGCAATGCATATTACTAATCAAAAATGAAGTTTTGATACATGTACAGTAAGAAATTTACAAAATATCTTCATGGAACATGATCTTTACTTAATATCCTAATGATTTTTGGCATAGAATAAAAATCAATATTTTTGACCAATACAATGTATTTTTGGCTATTGCTACAAATATACCCCAGCGACTTAAGACTGGTTTTGTGGTCCAGGGTCACATATAGTCTATATCGTTGTTATGTGATCTCATTCCTCTCTGTCTGCTCATATATCAGCAAATATTAATCTGTCTTCCTCTCAGTTGCAGTGATGGATGTCAACAGATATGTCCAAGCTTCAAATGACCAAGGCATTGCAGGTCCGGATACAGAAACCTCAGCTGATGCATTATGGTCATGGTTATTGATTTCTGTTATATACAGCCTGTCATTCGATATCTGCTAATTCAGCATAAATGGAAACTTGCTTAAAGTAACAGTTCACCCTAAAAGGAGTTCTGTTATCATGTACTTAACTCACATGGTTTCATGTATGATTTTTTTTTTCTACAGCAGAACACAAGAGACAGAACACTGGACATTCCTTTCCATTATAATGACCGTGAATGGGAACTGAGACTGTCAATCTCCAAAATGACAAAAAAGCACCAGAGAATGTCATGCAGCTTTGTAACAACATGAAGGTGAGTAAATGATGACACAGTTTTTAGTTTCTGTCGGTTATTCATCAGGGTTCTGTTAATAGTTTGATCCTGTTTCCTCAAGTCAGTTCTCCTATGAAAAATATTTTGGCGATGACAATTGCTCTTTGACTGCCTCTCTCACTCTCGCTGCCTGTCTGTCATGACCTTGGCTTTGATTGACAGCCGAGCGTTGTGCTTGGTGGGACAGCTCACTCATCTCCCCAGTAGCCCGGCCGACAGTTTGAGACACTGACATCAGCAAAACACACACTCTTACACACATAAATCTGACAACATCTCTCCCACAGTTCCACTGTCAGTCAGAACGAGAGCTTCCTTTCAGCCAATGAGATCGACTCTTTCGTGAGTCTGTATATCATAAAACCTGCATGCAGACAGTTCACATAATCAGGTCCGGTTACCTGATGGAATTACGTGGTGGAAACCAGCTGTGGAAAATTGGCCAAATGACTCCGCTGGCTGTGATGTGCTCACAAACGCAGGCCAGACACACAGCAGGATGTGCCGGTGATCTATGACAGATGTGATAGATGGCTTTTCATTATCAACAGAAGCATAAGAAGCACTTATGGCCGTGCAGTGGCCCCAAAAAGTATTTGAAACCTTAAGCACTCTTAAAATGTTATAATGCATTAGACAATAAAATATTAAAACAAAGAGGCTTTTTTAAAGAATTAAAGTATACTTTTTAACCAAAATATTTAATAAATAGATGATTAAGTTTTTAATTGTATTTAAACTATATGTAGAACTATATATATATATATATATATATATATATATATATACATATACATACATATACTTTTTTTTCTTCTGAATTTTAAATTATGTATACATATATATCTGGACACTTTGTGGTTGATATGCTTGATTACTTCATGCATTTTTACTGATCAGATAGCTATCCGATAAATAAAAGACTAAGTGGAAATGCCCTTCAAGAGGCATTCGAGACTGAAAGCAATTCAATAGCTAAGTGTAGGATTCGGGTCCGTTTAACACATTAGCATGTTTAAATCCATCCTGGAAAATTCCTCCTAAAATCAGTACAGGAAAAAAAACAAAAAAAAAACACATAAATAAAAAATGAAACTAAATAAAAGTACTTTTTAAAAAAATCATTGGGGCAATTTCCCCCCAACAATCAGCACAGAAAAATTTATTAAAAATAATAATAATAATAATAATATTAAATTATTGTTACATTTATCATTGGAAAGTTTTAGAAAGTGAGTTTTAATCCTGAGAAAGGCTCTCGCATCATCTATTCCCACTCGGCTTTATATTTTTCCATCTAATGCAATGAAATTCAAACATTTTTAAGAGTGGCATAGCTGTCCAGATACGATTGGGGCTACTGTAGATCCTCTTTTGCTGTTTAATTCATCTAAGTTTTGACTTGTGCAGTAAGCATTGCATGCTGGGACACACTGTGCCCTGCTCAGTTGGGCTTTAATCCATGTAGACAGTGTCAGGGTAAATATAAATGCCCGAGGAGACGGATAAACCCACCTGATATAAAGTTAGGTGGGCATTTCTGCTGCTGCAGAACCCCTGCACTGCAATCAAAAGTGTGGGAGATGCATGTGTTAATCTGCTCGGGTCAGCCATACGTACCCTGTAATGCCACATGCTATGTATACATTTAGACAAGACATGTCACATGACAAATGAGTGTATCTTCACAGAATGGCAACACAACAAGCATTAGCTTTCCAGAATGCTGAGCTAACGCTTGAGTTAATGACGCAGAATGATATAAATTGAATATTTTGTTCAGTCCTAGACCAACATTCCTCTAAAAAAAAAAAAAAATAATAATAATAATAAAAAAAAAATAATCTCAGACTAAATCAATCTCTATTATTTCTATTTAAAACATTTTTAAACATGTTTTGCGATGTCAAAGGTTTTTTTCTACTAGTTTTATTCATTTTTGTCTGATTAGAATCATGGTGTTTGGATATTTTGAGACATTTATTAAACTTGACATATTGTTTTTCAAATATTAATACCATTTATCAGTAAAACTATTTTTTAAAATAAATGATAATGACAGATAATGCCAAACTAATTTTTCTCAAGACCCTTTTAATGAGGCCTTTTCTTCATCTCAGGAGCTTTACATCACCTTGAAATTTTTTACTTTAAGTCCCAAAAGCATACCAAAATAAATAACTGATTTTAATTCAGTTATCATAGAAAAAAAAAATGTATTCAAGTCATTGTCTGCACAAACTGCAATTTTAAATATTACATTTATAGTAATTCATTAATTAAAAGTTCATATTGTGTGGTTATGCAATCTCATTCCTCTTCGCCTGCTTATTCATCAGCAAATATTAAAATTAATTAGTGATTTTAATTAATTCATCATAGAAGTATTTCCAAGCTATTGTCTGTATAAACTGCATTTTTGAATATTAAATTAATAAATCCGAAAAAAAATCGCACTGACCTATAAACATGATGTACAAATTACCCCACCTATCACAGCAGCATTTGATTCTTATTTGCTGTATTGATAAGCCACTTCAGATAAGCCCTTAAAACTCATGATTAATCTCATAATGTATTAAATGTTAATCTCATTCCATAAAATATCATGAACATGCCCTTAAGCATAAAACGTTATTTCTTACATGGAGGTCACATATCCAGCCATGCTGATTATCTGACTGTTGTGAGTCTGAACGGCCATGAATGTCAACATGAGGTCACACACACACACACACACACACACACACACACACACACACACACACACACACACACACACACACACACACACACACACACACACACACACACACACATAGTGCCTGCTCTCCTGAGATATATAATCACATTATCCCCTGACTGTTAAACAGATTTACCGACGCAAGAACCTTGACCAGAGGCTCAAACCAAACACTGGAATAAACAGCATATCCAAAAACCTCACACGGGCCGGTGGTTGCAATAGTGATGAAACTGCTAAATCCACTGGCTTGGCTTCCTCTTTATTAGTTGTCATTCTTTTTGAAGTACAGAGAAGTCGGTTTAATTTCTTGCGGGCACAGAGATTGTCCCATGGGCTACACTCTAGTTGTGCGAGAGAGTCCATTAGCAACATGAAATGTCAATGGCGTCAATGGCCTTTACTGGATTACTGAACCAGCATACAGAGATGAGTGAAAGTGGGAGAAGATTAATCTGTTAGTCTAATGTCTCATTCACAATTGTTCTTAAATATGTAACCGTTTTACATTTGTGAGTGGGTGTTTGGTAATCATTTTTTTTCCCTAGAACATCCGACTTAAAGGGATCCCACTGAATAGGCCGACAGCTATATATTGAACTAAATGTTTTAAGAGATTCTCCCACCATTGTTTATGTACTGAAGCACATTAAATATGTAAGAGCGCAGGATTCTACTTTTTCTTTTTAGTGTTTCTTGAGGGATAGTATGATGCAATGGTACAGTATGAATTACAAGTAGCCTTTAATAATGCCAAATAACAGGCTAAAGTGGAATATGGAGTACATTCATAGCCTAAATGGGATGCATTAGATCTGTTTGTGTCATGCACTATGTCTACTATGCATGGTTGTATTCCCACGTTGTTGTTAAAGTCCGCCATCTAGAGGTATGAAAGGTACTGAAATCAAGCTACTATTGATTATTGTTGCTCACACTTAAGGGACTTGAACAACCTCTAAACCCAAATATATGTTCAAATTTACCCTGCATCATTTGTGCTACAAATAATAATGACAGATTAATAAATTATTTTTACTTGCCCTGCCAATGTTTTTACTGGGCCCAACACCATGTTGTTTATTTATTATTATTTCATATTTAATTTTATATCATTTAAATATATATATATATATATATTATGAAAATATTATATAAATTATAATTATATAATATATTAATAATATGTATTAGAAATTTTTACACTCAGAAATTAGTTTTGATTTTCTCATTAAGCATCACATTTTCTTTATAAATAAGTAAGCAATAATAGCTGAGCCCCCTGCAACATCACATTGCTAATTCATGACTTTTAATACTATTGCACATTCAGTATATATGAAAAACAGGCTTTGAATTTATTACATGTTTGATGAAACTACAGTTCAGTTTTAGCTGTTATTTCACAGCAGTCCTTGCAGACAGTGCTCCATTTCCTGCAGTTCCTGCAGTTCTTCACAGTGAGGGCTACAGTGGAGAGAGAGGAGTTTATGGGCCCTGGGAATCACAGAGAGAGCCGCCCCACAGTCTCCGCTGTCAAAGGAAAAAGTTACGCTGGGGTGAGAAGAACCATTTTTGATCATAAACAAAAAGTATAAAAAGTCTCAACAGATAGAGTTTGACACATTGAGCTTTTACCCATTAAAGTGCAGCTGTGCTAGTTTAAAAAGCTGTTGTCCCAGCTCAATGCTGTCCTCTCCGAATTGGGCCTGAATGGCAACAATGCTACGCTTTAGATGGGACGCAGCCAGACTCCATTCACCTGTTAGAAAAATAATAATAATCATACTATACCTTTTCCTTGTATGAATTTAGATGATGCTTATTACATTGTTCAAAAGGCAATGTAGCACTGCTTTACATATTTCACATTGTCATAAATGTACAATTTTGCACATTTTTTCTGATAGTGTGATATATCAGGCTGTTATTCTGACCTGTGGTGGCGTACACACGAGCTGTTGCATCTGCTAGCTCTCCTTGGAGAGGGTGAGTCTCTGTTAGGATGCTATTTGCTTGAGAAGTAGCTGATTTTAGGTTTTTTAGGGCCTCATCTGCAAAACATGGAAACATTATGGATATTTATGGATATTTATCACATACACAAAACAGATTGGGATTAATATTGAGGCGGTACCAAATCTGTCTCGCTCAATGAGATGAAAGGCTTCATCCAAGAGACACTGTAAACCCTTTAGTTTGTTCTGCACATCAGCACTGGTGATCTGATGACCACACGACAGCCCAGAGCAGACGTACCTATCCATATAGGACTGAAATGTACAGCATACATCAAGATACACACAATAAACCAACTAAATGATCATTTGAGCTTTCCTGCAAATGTTTACCTGAAGAGGCTTTCCACATTTCACACACTTCAGCCCTGGTGCTGCGTTTTCTGTTGCATTCTGGCTTCCTTCTATTAGTTCTCTCTGACAGGCTTGACAGTTACAGTGGAAATAGTACTGCTCCAGCAGGAGACGCTGACGCTCGTTCACCTCCATTCTACTACAGTGAGGACCTGTGTGGAATGACATTTAATAAAAATAAATAAATAAATCAAATCAAATCAAATGTTCCCGGACGAGCCCCCAACCAAACAAAAACTGAATTCCCAAGATCACA